>CM061133.1:309971921-310571921 GCA_030789695.1 Scilla litardierei | reverse complement strand
TGGTTTGGAAGCTCGCCATGAAAAGGGACTCTGGTGGAGGTCCCTAGCTCGAGAGAAGAGGCTCGGGTGACTGACCTCCAACCAGAGGGGAGCGATCGATTGTTCGCTCGGTCACGAGAGCTGGAGTAGCGGTTTCCGACCAAAGTAGGGGTCGATTGATCGAACTCCGACCAAAGGGTGGTCAGAGAGGTAATGACCAAAGGATTTATCTTAATGAACGCACCATGAGGAGGGTTGAGCGAGATCCAACCGTCGGATCGGGCGATTTCTGGCCCGATGGCCTGTTCGTCGGATGAACCCTTCGACATCCAAGCTCCATGTATGGCAAAGGGATTCCGATCGAGCTCGAATCCGCTCCGATGAGGGCAGAGTCAGATGAATCGAAGCTCGTCGTGGCGACGAAGAAACTCCCAGTCGAGGTCGGATCTGCTCCGACGAGGGCACAGTCAGACGATCACATCCACATCGACGCTCGATGTTGCGACGAGGGAGCTCCAAGTCGATGCTCTGTCGACGGGTCGAGGTCGATTGAAACTCGGCTTGTGTCACTGATGGAGGCTCTCTCTATGGATCGAGGTCGATCGAACCTCGTCTTGGGTCGAAGGACGCTTGGGCATCTCGTTCTTCGTTGAACAGGGCATGGATGCCTCGCTTGTAGTTGATGATCTGTAAGGAAGCTCCATGCTTGGTCAGAAGTCATGAGGGGGCTTCGTTTTTGGTCGATCGGTGTCGGGCGATGTCATCAGGAAGTCACGGTCTTGCTTGATCGATCCTTGGGAGCCCTGATTTGGGTCACCGAGGCAGTCGCCGCTCTAATCAACCTTCGATGTGGCTCGGAGGCTGGGTCATCATGTCCTCCCAGGAGCTCCTCTTTGGACAGTCAAGCTGGATCACCATCGGAACACTTGGTGGAGAGTCACCGACATCGGTCTCTTGTTAGATCGGACATCAGCGCAGGCAAGATACGGAGGCTTAGGCCGATCTTCGACGAGGTGCGGCAGCGCTGATCGCTCGTCGGCGGGCTGTGGGATCAGGATGCGCCATGATCGGACTTCCATCGAGGCAGGGATGGGTCGACGAATTATTGACAAGGCTCATTCGATATCTGAGCTCGACAATCGAATCATCAAAAAAGCCCTACCGCTGATCGAGCTTGGCGATGGAGGGGGGGTCGGACAATTTGATCTCCGACCATAGAAGGGTCGACGCCTCATCTCCGACGGACTTCAGAGGTAGGTTCCACTCCTGGGTCGAAGTGTTGAATATTGGACTCCCCGGATTTGGTTTTGATGATGAGCAAACATAAATAATCCATGAACTAACAATTTGTGAGCGCAGTATTGGAGATCGTCGCCAAAATCACGAGAACATTCAAAGCGACATCTCAAGACTTTCCAAAGCTCGTATTCATGCCTAAAGCTTCGTTGAATCTCTTGCGCCGTTTTGGAAGTTATGAAGAATCAATCGAATCTCTCGAAGACCGTTTATTAAGGTTTTATTTATAGTCTTTTTAGCTTCGATATATAGAATGTTAAGCCTTGAGTATATCTTATGATTCTAACTTCATAACGCTCATATCGTAGCTCTAGGATCTTAGTACAAGTTCATTCTAACTTCCTCAAAGCGTCGCGCTTCGATTCGGACTTGTTTGTGCATGTTAGTTGGTACAAGAAGAAGTACTGGCCGACTAGATGGTGATCTAGTCGGTCAGCAACTCTTCTTGGACCGACTAGTTTGATTCCTTAATTTCTTGGACTTTACTGTTTACAGTTAGTCGGTCTACGTTGACTCACCGACCGACTAGTTTGTGAACTAGTAGGTCAATGATGCTTCTTTGACCGACTAGTTGTGACTTACTGTTCATGCTAAATTTCTCCTAAGCTACTGTTTATCGTTAGTCGGTCTAAGAACGTTTGGTGACCGACTAGTTGACAATCTAGTCGGTCAACTTTTGTTCTTGGACCGACTAAGTCAATTTGTATTCAGACTATTTCATTTTGCCTCTTAGTCGGTCTACGTTCACTGACTGACCGACTAGTTGTGAAACTAGTCGGTCAGAAAGTCTTCTTGGACCGACTAGATTTCTAGGTCTGAAATTCTATCTCTTCTCAGCTCCTCTCTTAGTCGGTCCATGCTGTTTGACTGACCGACTAGTTGATGAACTAGTCGGCCAGTGATTGTTCTTTAACCGACTAATTCTCCCAGATTTCTATCCGTTGGAGAATGACCTAACTTGTTTTTATGGGACCCTATAAATACGAACCTAGGTCATTTCTATCCAGGTTAGAGCTTCCATTCAGAGATTCATTGAGATCAAAATAGATAGCCATTCTCACTCAAATCTAAAGCTCTCTTCCTCACAAGAAACCCATTCTCTCACTATTCTAGATCTAGAATCCATTTTGAGAGAAGCTTGTTCTTGGTGAGCTCTTCAAGCTATTGCTTGATCCAAGTCTCCAAATCATCCCTAGGCACCGATTGCTGGTCATTTCCTTGGTGCTAGGTCTTGGTGACTTCATCTTCCTCAAATCCTCCATTTCACCTATTGGGTAAGAAAAACTCAAGGTATAGGATTTTGTGGTAAGTTTGCTTATTTCAATATAAACTCTTTTATATTGCTTGTTGATTCTCTCGGTTGTGAGAGAAGGTTGTGATCCCGGGTTGTGGGATTCACTATTGCCGTTGTTGTATGATTTGATCTTGTGAAGGTTTTTCACAAGATATTCATAGTGGAAATCTTGAGTTAGGGTTTCTAACTCAAGTATCCGGAGGGGATCCGGGTGGTTGGGACGTAGGATCACCGGGAACAAGTCGGGGAGACTTGGGTGGATCCGAACCCATTAACATCATTTGTTTGCATTGTTAATTTTGTTGTTGTCATTCAATTTAAGCTTCCGCAAATTGATTTGGTAGTTGTTTGTAATTTAATTTGGAATTATACTCCTTGTTATTTTAAAGTACTATTCACCCCCCCCCCCCCCTCTAGTACTTGTGCAGTAGCTTGTAGGGCATTACATGGACTTGGATTGGTTCGAATGTCCCAGGATCTGAAGCCTTGCTGTGTCGACGAGCTTGGATGGCGGGGGTCTATCAATCGCAAGTGGAATCGCTTAGAGCCTCAGGCAATATCATCGGATGCCGGTGTCCTCTTCAGTTAGGTTGATAGTCTCGTGTCGAAATGGAACGTCACTCCGGTGGGTCGCGCTTGGGCGAATCGATCAAGGATGGCCTTAATCATGTTCGCATGACCCATGGTGGCTTTGTGGGCCGTGGGGCCGATCAACTTTCGTCAAAGTTGTCACTCACCAGCCTGCCACTTGCAAAAAGGAATAGATTTAATGTTCTTCAATTGTATTGACGTGCGTGAGAGTGCTACTGGTAAAAATATAATGCAGGTTTTAATGCTCTTTAATTGGTGCGGCAGTCATTGGCGCGAGTTTGGGAGGGGTCCCATCCGTGTGGGTTGATTGATCCTTAGCTTGATCTGGTTCAAGACAAGGGACCGCCTTCCGACCTATTACGGGTCTCGTTGGATCTTCCAAAGTTTTTAATTAATGGAACGAGTCGTTGCCTGTGTGGTTGATGACGTGGATGTCGACTTGTTTTCCACGGACGATGCCAGATGTTTACGGGTGTTTTTTCCACCCGCAAATCGATAGTATGAAGGCCCGGAGGGTGCGGGGTCAACGCGGTCAAATGGGACACGCGTGTTGGAAACAGCATCCTAACCTATGTTTGATGATAACAAACCCTACTGAACTGTTCTAATCTGTTTGTTGAGTGTGTCACAGGTCCCTATAGTCATGATTGCTCAAGTTAAACATGCACGTACTCAAGTACGTTGAAATACGGAGCTGAAACTTCATTTGGAATTACACAAGCTGATCAAACAAGAGAGTATAGCTATGAAACTCTACCCTAGAGTTAATCATAGGCTATAAATAGCATGGGAATTTTCTCAGGATTTATGGAGATTGTTTGAAGTCCAAATACGGGGAAATACAAGAAAATACTGAGTATACAAAGAAGAAATTTTTTCTACAAGAGGTGAAATGAAGTGAAAATATTCTCACATGTCAATATGAAGCTATGGGATTTTTGAGAATTATTTCAGAATTTTTGGGATTTATTTGATGCCAAAATACGCAAGAATACAGTGAAAATACTCAGCAAATACGGCATACGGTACTGTTCATTTATACGCCTCATCGCAGAATTAAATCGACCGACGTGGCGAAATCCTGGCCGTCCATCGCGCATCCGACGGCCGCTCGAAGCGGGCGACGTGGCTTCTTCAGCGCCGCTCGATCAGCATCGAACGGTCACCAACCAATCGACGAAGTCGCGGATGGCGGGCGCCGCTGAGTCAGCCGCGGGCGACGTGGCTTAATCACAGCCGTTGGATCTCCATCCGACGGTCAAAACGCTGCCGACTTCGAGTCAGCGCTGGCGGGCGGCTCACGTGGGTCCGGGTCGTAGCTGGCGGGCGCGAACGCTGAATCCGCGGGCGACGTGGCGTGATCTCGTCCGTCCATCCCCGATCCGACGGTTGCCGACAGCGCTTGTTTCGCGGATGCGGGTCCCAGCCGCATTAAACCCGCGACGCCGACGGCTGCGGATCCCCTCGCACAGTAACGAGACCCGTTAACTCAATTCTATAAATACCAATGTACATCTCTTCACATTTTCATCAATAAGTGGAGTTCTAGAGATCCAAATTGAGTTCCGTAAGAAGCGTTGCGACCGTGACTTCATCCCCGACGCAGTGATAGCAAGTTGAGCAGCTAGTTCCTCCTGTGCAGAAAATGAGATCACTTTGAGTGAGGAACTTCTACCGACTACTTCCACGGGGACAGCGACTACTTCTTCTACAGACATCCGATCATCATTCCGTAAGAAGCGTTGCGAAGCTACTGATGTGCTGAAAGACGACAACTAGAGAGATCTTCACAAATGAGCTTTCTAAACTCTTGATCTTATTTATTTGTGAAGTTATTAATGTTTTGATCAGCATTTCTGTAATATAATTTCTTCCGTTATTTGGGATTCTGGGAACCAAACTTGTTGGGGCAAGTTGGGTTGGGGAGTGATACTTGTATGTTTCTTTTTGGCTTTGGTGAGCTTGAGTTGGTCTGACAGGTTGGTGTTGGTGCACCAATCTAAGGGAGATTGTAACTTCTTAAAGAAACAGTATAAGTGATTGCTCATTGGGGTGGACGTAGGTCATGGGGACCGAACCACGTTAAATTCTGTGTCTTCTGTGAATGCTTTGATTGTCTGATTCCTAAACTGCATGCTGTAAACTAGGCTTAATTTTTATCTTGCGATAATTTGGTCAAAGGCCTATTCACCCCCCCCCCCCCCCCCCCTCTAGGCCTTATTTAGATCCTACAACGCGGGACCCCAGTGTTGTCGTGGCTGACACGTGTAACGAAGATGAGCCGCGGGGTCGGCCGATGGCGCGTTCGCTTGAGCGGGAAAGCACGGCTCCATTCTTTGGCTGGCCGAGGGGTAGCCTCGGTAGGATGACAACCTCCGAGATCGGTTGATGGTGAGGGACGCGCGGATCTTCGCGTCATCCCACCGAAGGGTAGCCTCGGCTGAGCGTTGCCTCCTGGTAGTGGAGATGAGCGGACTCGAGGACGTGGACGCTCGGCTCCGGTTGGGAGGACGCTGACGGGTAGCCTCGGCGTCGCTGGATCTCCTGGACCTGAATAGACGAGAGAGCTCGTCGGGGGGGTCGGACCTTGGTTCCGACCGAGTCCCCTCCGATGCCAAAGTCAAATCGGGTCTGTAAGGTGCTCGGTAGGACCGAGTATGGCTCGCAAAGAGGCCGATACCCGGTTCCTTGGACCGAGCTTTGGAGGAGAAATATTCAAGGTGGAAGAAGGTGTTAGTAGATGATATCATTGTTGTTGATCACGAAGATCCCCACCTCTTTGGATGATGCCAACCCCCTCCTCATATAGGTGACTCGTCCTAATAATGTGTCATGATGTGACATCATGGCCATCATTCATGGGGACGTGCAAATGGGGGAAGTGTTGACCCCCACTAATTGCGCCCGTCTTGATGAGGAGATGAATGTCATAAAGGTGGCCATGACGGCTGGAGTTATGGACTCGGGCGGTTGCCATATTTGGCGGGCCTTGATGGCTGGAGAGTGATGACCATTAAGTCGGGCCATTAAGTCGGGCCATGATGGCTAGAGAGTGATGGCCATTTAAGTTGGTCCATATTTTCCTCCACTATTGAAGTGGGTGGTCTTTTGGGCCTTCGCCTTGGGCGGAGAAGTGCGGCCCGCCCGTGAGATCCTTGGGCCAGGGCCCCAAGGCCGTAGCAGGCCAGTTGACCGGTCGTAGTTGACTTGGCTCTTCCGGGCCCGGTCAAAATAGTCCTATCAATATACATTGTTTGAAATGCCGTGTATGGAATGTTCCTTCTTCAAAAATGGAAAATCTATCATATCACATGTTACATCACACACTCTCCCTTCTAATTGTTTCCATTTTTGAAAAAGGAACAGTGCATACACGCCCCTTTGGGAGTGTTTATAGCACAGCTCTTAAAAGAATTGTATCGCTGGCTACCCCTAAAAAGAAATGTTTACTGAATAAAATAATATTAGTGAGCAATAACTTGCATCAAGACAGAATAGGTTGCTGAACTAGTCAAGTCTTAAACCACATTTTGCATGAAATCAGATGCAGTAATATATGTATGATCTAAGCACATACACCAACCTAGGGGTACATACAATGTGAAACTCTGAAGTCTTGCATTTTTGACATTTTTTTCTACATGTAGACATCAATCATCATGATAGAATAAAATAAGAAAATTACAATGGAAAAATCATTTGAGATGTAGATGTTCTGATTGGTAAGCGGACCTATAATGGCTATTTGTTGGCCTATGATTAGACGATCATATAACATACACAACACAACAAAGTATCAAAGAGTTCAATATGTGGTGATGTCCACATCTTCGACACTTTCGATGCTCAAATTAGAATCTTTATAATATAATAATAAAATAACCTTTAAAAACAATGGTTCCATCCTTCGTTAAGGGAATGATTATTTATAGGAGTTGCCAATGTGCATCTCAGTAGTTTTATGCGTATGATGGGTCTCGTCTTGAGTGTGTCATGCATGTTTGGACATCTTACAAGTATGATCATTGGACCTTCTTATATTAAGCTAGTAGACCGCCTTGAAGGGTTGTATAACCCCAATGTTATGACATGTTCATGTTGTGCGAGAAGTTACAAAATACTCAAGCGTACAGTGTCGTATGCAGCGGGTGTCGAACATGGGGAGGCTATGGCTTAATCAAGGACTAGTGTCAAGTTCGTGTAGCTGTCGGATCGACGTCTCAAGAGTGAGAGTGAGCAATTTAATTAGGGGGGAGAAATCAATTATGGGAAAAGCTCTAGGGCTAGCGTATCACCGCTATTGTAGGTCTTGAGCTGAGTAGAACTAGCTTCTCAATCCAAGGATTAAAGTCATTGATGATGACTGCGTCTCAGTCCTCGTCCTCTCAACGTCTAACCGTTTAGAGAGGATTCAGAGAATAGGTTGGACCCATATCGAAGCCCCGATGGGTCATCGGTCACTACGATAAATGTGATTCTAGTAAGTGTGCTCGATGGTTCATCGGCACCTAGCACTAGATAGTCAACCCTCCACTAAAGGCATCAAACCAAGCCCCGAGGGGTTGTCGGTGACTAAAATTGCGTAGCTCAATAATTGGTGACTGTAATTAGGCTCTCATCCAAATCCATTCCTAGACTATATTCTACTTGGATCGATATTTGGGATGATCTATCATGCTCAATCCTTACAATATGGCTCTACCTGACCCTAGCCTAAAGGACTACTCACAAATCATGGGATTAATAGATGGAATCAACACAAAAGCAATCATGATGAGCTAACAATAAAATGAGTTGAAAATAGCAATCCAAACAATCTCAATAACAAGAAAGATTAAAACTAAAGCAACAAATTAAAAGAAAGATTCAAAGTCTTACAAGCTCCAGCAGAGAATAATAGAGAAAAGGGGGAAGAAAAAGCTCCCAAATTCGCCCAGAAAAATCTGAAAACGGAAAAAAGCTTGTTTAGGTCATTATACACTTTTCATTATACCATAATGACCTAGTTCTAAAAGTGGCTGCCGTCGTCACGCACGTCCATGTCAGTCAATCCTCATGGCTCAAGCTGCTCCAGGTTGCTCCAGTGACATGGTCATGTAGCACGGCCGTGCTAAAATGCTGTCACAGTGCCTGAGAGTTCTGAGCTTTGGGCACGGCCGTGTAGCACAGCCATGTAGCACAGCCGTGCTACTAAGATGCTTTGTCTCCTCCTCTTGTTGATACTTTAACATGGTTGTGCATGCACCAGCACGGCCGTGTTGTCCTGTCTCTTCCTCCTCAAGCCTCCGAACTTCATTACATTTCTTTTCTTCCCACCGTCTTCCCTACTTCGGTCTTTACTTCATCGAAATGCATTATTTTGGGCACAAATTACCTGAAACGTGGGGAAAACATAACAGAAGCATCAAAGTGGCAAAACATAGTAAAACAACAAAAAGTGCAGGGATGACATGAAATAAAGAGGGAAATACGAGGGAAAATGGTGGAAAACATATATAAATATACTCAATATGGTCGTGAGAGTCTTATGATATCTCGATACTTGGTCACTTGGTGTACCATGGATTTCTTTTCCACGCATGCTCATCTCATACTAACTGCAACAACGGGTTAGACCTACGCATGTGATCAGGAAACCTAAAAAGGGCAGTTTGACCTGATGAACACATTGACTAGGTTCAAGTATGACTCGAGATCGTGGCAAGGTCACACTTCTTGGGGGAGCTAGCATATCCTACCCCAGTAGGCATGGGCAAGCTAGGATACCCCAGCCATATGTAAGGGAGCTGCTCCCACTGCCCAAGGCACATGCTCACCCTTAATCCCCTTCTCGATAAAGATTGATCAATCTATCTCCCACCACCGACAATTCGATCCAATCTCTGTTGCATGTGCTCATTTATGATTGCTCCACCATCTCCTCTTCTTCTTCCATGCCCTAAGATTCCCCCATAGTAACTACCATTAGCCTCGGTTCCTACTGTTTAGGGGATATGGGTAGCTTACCGCATATGCAAGTGTAAGGCAGTTCACCGTACATACCCTTTAAATATAAGGGGGGAAACCCTATTATTTAGATAGCCAAGTAACATAGGTATACTGTAAGGAAACAATAGGATCTGTGGGATATACCCTCCACTACTAGGCAACACACGATAGAGGAGGATGAATAGTGTAATGGCACAAATAAAATGCTAATGAAAAATACTTGCAAATGCGGAATTATAACGCAAGAAAATTAGTAAAATCCACAAGATACACAACAACAATTGCAAAGACAACGATGTATCCAACTTCAGCAAATGCCTACTTCAATCTCACACTCTTTTCAGGGTCATGTAGATTTTCCACTAAAAAGCCTTTATCAATGTAGAACATACAATCTCTTCCAAGATACAACTCACACGCTCTTTTCCATGAGCTACACACTTTTCCAAGTGCTCGCTATTTATTCCAAGATAGCACACCCTATTTCAAGGGCCACACACTTTTCCAAGTGCACAATATCTATTCTAAGATAGCAAACCATATTCCAAGGGTAAAACATCGCATTCCTGAGAGAGGACTTCCACAACCAGGAAGCCAGGTTTCAATAAAATGAAACAAAATATAAATTACAATCCTCATATTTCCTTGATTAAACGTACTTACAACCGTGAAGTGTAGAGGCAATGAAATTGATGTCCAAGTGCTAGATGTAAGCTTAGCGCACTAGTGGACAATCCTCGAGTTTTGGAGATCAAATCAACATGAAAGAAGCTCTAAGGGTTTGAGAGAGATGAAGAGAGTTGAAATCTTTCCTCTTAGTTTTGGCTCAAGAATGAATCTATATTGTGTGTGAATTGCTGCCAAAAACTCCCTCGCAAAGGTGTATAAATACTCTCTCAATCAGGCACAAAACCAAGAAAACGGCCCCAAAAAGTCGTAGTCTAATGGCTAAAACATGCATATTTCTCAGTTACTAGTCGTCTATATATAGAAGGGTTCCCCTATAGCTAATGAGCTGTTCTGCCATCTGGTCCTTGTTCTTCATATGGCTGACAATGAGTTGGTTAGGAATAAAAATTAAGACAAAACTCCAAGCAAACAGACGTATGAAGAACACTTGTCAGACGGCTGACGTACTGTTCAGTCGTCTGACAAGTCTTCTTCACACGGCTGAATAAATATGTGTGAAAAAAATAGAGAGTTCATGAAATTATGGCTCACCTTGTTAAGTCGACTGGAGTTCATCACACACATGTCTGATACGCTATTCAGACGCCTTGTCTTTTAACTTCAGATGGCTGATCAACTCTGGGTTTTGGCCAACACAAAACGATATGCCAGACGTTTGGTGAACGTGTTCCAGATGTCTGGTCAAAGGCTGAAAACACAATCTACTATGTTTTGGCCAATGAACCTATTGGGATGAGTTCTATGAAGTTCCTATGGATATTTAATATGGAAATAGATATAAATGATAGTGTGTGTCCATCTAATCAAGGCATACAAAATTTCTACTAAATAAAGAGAAAAATACATAAAAGAATCAAAAAAAGATTTACAAAAACTGCATGATTCTTCATGGCTTCAAAGCTCCATAGCTCCATGCCGTGAGTCCATCAACCCATCTTTGATTCATCACCATAAGCATCACAAGGACACTATGAAGATACCGAGACCATATGCGAATAACATCCAAATTTTGCTCTTACGTCGAAATCTTCAAAAACCCATTTAGATGAATCTGTGACTTAAACAAGTAGAGTCATTAGTATTAACATAATGTGGTGATCATCATCAAAACCATATTGGGCTTAGTGGCCAATATCCAACAAAAACATGTTAGATTTTCTAAAATTTTAGAAAACATCAGAAGACTTTAAAAAGCAAAAATTTTCTATTCTACCATGCAACAAGCCAAGATCAATCTACAAGAACTATGAATTAATACTGAAGGTAAAAATCATACCATTGGACGAGAATTCTTAAGCGATACCTGTAAATTTTAAAGTCTCTTTTGGTAAGGACCATGCTTTGTACTCTGCAACGGTGCTTTAGATGACCCACAGCGATGGCAACCCTGACACGATCCACGAGCTCTTCTTGAACCTGGACTGCCTTCCAATCCAAGCGCCCCAAGGGGATTTACAAGAAGGAGAAGGAAAAACTTTATCATTAAGTGTGAGAGATTCTCCCTCGTAGTGGTTTCAATATCCACACACAAGAGATCGAGGTTGCAAGAACTTTGATCTCAAGGATTGGGATCTCTTGATGCTCCTTGTTGATTGTTATTGCTTATACATCGAGAGGGGAGGAGAGGACCCTTTATATACCATAGGGTTGTCTTGACTTGTGTCATATTCATAGTTCGAGTTGGATCACAACTCTATCCTCAAACACGCATACATGAATACGGCTTGTCTTTTATGATTTCTAATCCGATTAGAATACAAGATTTGAGTCTCAAATCTTATCCTAAAAACAATATGTGTTTATTAGAGTCAAACTCTAGAAATCTGGTTAGGGTTAGAATCAACCTTTGGATTAAATTCTACTCAAATTTGAGAACCCTAAATTGTTATGTGGGTCGTTAGTCGAGTAGCCAACATGTCCTAGTCGAGTCACTTGTGTCACATGTGTGACTCTTCTCTTTTAGCTTGCTCTTCTATCATCTGCCCTCCTTCCAGCTTCCTTCCATTCAAAACATCAATTTGCGCGCTCCCTAGCGTTCAACCTATAGAAAGGAAGAGCCTATAAGTTTTCATAGTTTTACATTTTTAAGGAATAGAGAGCGTTTTTATTTAGTTTTCTGGGATAGATAGTACTAAAGAAGAATTGAAAAAGAAAAAGGAATCTAGGATATAGAAAGTCAGGTTGCCTCCCGATAAGCGCTCATTTTGAATCATGAGCTCGACTTTCTTCATGCCGTCAGCAAATAGTAGGGGATTCCTCAAGGAAGCATGTCTCCTCTTGCCCAATTGGCTCTCCTGCTCTGTACGGTTTTATCATCTGGTCGTTTACTTTGAATGTGACGTTCTTCCATTCGAGTTCTACGGCACCCCCTGAAGGTAGACTCACTATCTTATAGGGGCCGGACCATCTTGATTTTAATTTCCTGGGGAAGAGGCGTAATCTCGAATTGTAGAGGAGTACCTAGTCACCGACATCATGGCTAACCACCGTGATGTTCTTGTCATGGTAAGCGTTGGTCCTTTCTTTATATATCTTTGCATTCTCATAAGCGTGTCACCGGATCTCGTCAAGCTCGTTGTTGTACAAGGCTCGTCTCGTGGCAGCACTCTTGTAGTCAAAGTTCATTTTCTTTACTGTCCAGTACACCCTATGTTCCAATTCTACCGAAAGGTGGCAAGCTTTTCCATATACTAGTCTGTATGGGGTTGTTTCGATGGGAGTTTTGAATGCAGTGTGATATGCCCAAAGAGCGGTGTTCAGCTTGTGGGACCAATCTTTCTCGAGGCGCTCAATGTCTTCTCCAGGATGCCCTTGATTTCCCTATTGGAAACTTCCATTTGGCCACTTGTTTGAGGGTGATAAGCAAGGGCGACCTTGTAATAAACTCCATATTTCTTGAGCATCGTCTCGAACTTCTTCTCGATGAAATAGCTCCCTCCATCACTTATGATTGTCCTGGGGACCCCAAAATGGGGAAAGATTGTATTCTTGAAGAATTTGACTACTACCCTTGCGTCGTTCGTCGGGGTGGCTATGGCCTCTACCCACTTCAAGACGTAGTCAACGGCAACCAAGATGTACCTATTACCATTGCTTGACGGAAAGGGTCCCATAAAGTCGACGCCCCAATAGTCAAACAGTTCTATCTCCAAGATGGCTTGCAGTGGTGTTTCATTCTTTTTCGTGATGTTTTCCGTCCTTTGGCACCATCGCATTTTCTGATGTACTGATTTGCGTCTCTAAATATTGTGGGCCAATAGAAACCACTTTGGAGGATTTTTGCTATGGTTTTGGTGACGCTGCGTATCCCCCGCTTGGTTGATCGTGTCAGTGCGATATGATGGAGGTCTCTTCTTCTTTTGGGATACATCGCCTGATGATCCCGTCGGCGCATGTTCTGAATAGGTATGGGTCATCCCAAAAGTAGCTCTTGGTGGCATGCAAGAATTTCCTCCTCGAGTAAGTTGCCAACATTTGGGGGACTATGCCTCTTACCAAGTAGTTCACTATGTCTACGTACCAAGGGGCTTCAGAGGAGTTTGTTTCAAATAACTGTTCTCCAGTGAAGGAGTCATCAATTGGCAGATTGTCATTCCGTGCTTTTGAATTAACCGCGAAAGGTGGTCTACCACTACATTCTCTGCTCCTTTCTTATCCTTGATCTCAATATCAAACTCTTGGAGGAGAAGGATCCATCCTATCAAGCGTGGTTTTGCATCCTTCTTGCTCAATAAGTATTTCAGTGCTACATGGTCCGTGTGGATGATTACCTTAGACCCCAAGAGGTACGATCTGAACTTCTCGATAGAATAAACCACGGCTAGCAGCGCCTTCTACGTAGTGGTGTAGTTCTTTTGAGCATCATACAGAGTCTTACTAGCGTAATATATAGCATGAAGATTTCCTTCTTTTCTTTGGCCAAGGACAACTCCCACTGCTTGGTCACTAGCGTCGCACATCAGCTCAAATGGTAAGTTCCAATCCGGCGGTTGTATGATTGGGGCTGAGATGAGAGCTTCCTTTAACCTGTTAAAAGCTAACAAGCAAGCGTCAGTAAACACAAAAGGAGCGTCCTTGGCGAGGAGCTCCGTGAGAGGGCGAGCAATGTTAGAGAAATCCTTTATGAAGCGGCGGTAAAAACCCGCATGCCCTAGGAAACCACGGATACCCTTAAGGTTAGTGGGAGGCAGTAGACTCTTGATGACTTCGACCTTGGCTTTATCAACCTCGATTCCCTTAGAGGTAATGACATGACCAAGCACAACTCCTTCCGTCACCATGAAATGGCACTTTTCCCAATTTAGGGTTAGGTTATTATCATGGCACCGTTCTAAAACTTTGGACAAACTGGCTAGACAATCATCAAACTCGGTGCCATATACGGAGAAATCATCCATGAAGACTTCCATTATGTTTTCGATGAAATCCGAGAAAATTGACGGCATGCACCTTTGAAATGTAGCAGGTGCATTACATAGCCCAAACGGCATTCTTCGATAAGCGAATGTGCCATAAGGACATGTAAACATTGTCTTTTCTTGGTCTTCCCGATGCAACGGGATTTGGAAGAACCTAGAGTACCCATCTAGGTAACAAAAGTATTTGTGTTTGGCTAGACGTTCAAGCATTTGGTCAATAAAGGGTAGAGGATAATGGTCCTTTCTGGTGGCTTTATTGAGTTTCCTTATAGTCGATACACATGTGCCAACCAGTGATAGTTCTAGTGGATATTAATTCATCTTTATCGTTTCTAACAACGGTCATGCCCCCTTTCTTGGGGACTACCTGCACAGGGCTAATCTATTTACTGTCAGAAATGGGATAGATAATGTCGACATCAAGCAGCCTCAAAACTTCCTTCTTCACTATCTCCTTCATGTTGGGATTTAATCGCCTTTGAGGCTTAATAGAAGTGGCTTCCTTATCCTCAAGGTGGATCCTATGGGTGCATATGGTTTCACTGATGCCCTTTAGGTCAGTAATGCTATACCCTATCACCTTTCTATGGGATCTAAGGATTTTTTAGGAGGCTTTCTAATTGCGGCTCGGTGAGGGCTGCATTGACGATGACAGGGTATGTGGAATTCCCTCCCAAAAAAGCGTATTTTAAATTAGCAGGAAGAGGTTTTAGTTCTACCTGAGGGGGTGAAGTACCCCATCATCGCATACCTGTGAGAAGGATGCGCCCTCGATGGATGATTCAGAAGCTGGGAACTCTTCATTGGCAGACTTATAGGATGAGCAAGGAAACGATGGTAAGTTGTGGCAGACGTCTGCAGGATCTGCTTCTATAGCGATTTGTTCCGTAACGCACCTGTCGATAGAGGTAAAGCACTCAAGTATGCATTCACTATCAAGTGTAGAGTTAGGAGGACTTCCCTGGTCAGTGTTGCTTTGGAACGGTCGGGGAGCCATGTATCCCTCGCAGGCGTGTTCTTCACATGTCACAGTCTGTGGGATGTTATCATTGTAGAAGTGTCGGGTGTCTCCTTCGTATCGCACATGGACTCCGTCAGCGATGGGGACACCGTCCAGGGTATCTACATTGTGGAAGGCATTCACGATAAAGATCGAGACTTCATGTGTAACCGGGTCGTCTGTAGGGAACTCCACTAGACCATGGGCCTATACATCAGCTACTACACTTTCCATTATACTCAATAGCTGGGAATCATTCAATGGCTCCAACTGACAGGTATCTCTCCAACTTGCATCAACGGGTAGGGCTTCAATAGTCTGGAGGAACATCGCGTCCCCTTCGAAGCTTATGTGAATGTCGCCCTCAATGGTACCTGCATTAGAAACCTTGTTTGTTATATGATCCATGACCATTTGCTAATTAACATTACCTGCCACATAGGTTCTTGATCCGATAAACCGAACTGCGTCGATCAATTCTCTAGCCGCACATTCGATCATGGCTTCATTCATGTGCGAGTCCTGGAGACCATGTAGATGATAAGGAGAAAAGTTAATCTCATCCGAGTCACTGTCAGATTTACTGGTCCATTGTACTTGCATCACCATCTCCATCATGTCTGATTTCTTATGTAGGATCACCAACTGGGGGAAGATGTTAGTCGCAAGATAGAAATAAAAGAGAATAAAAAGGGTGGAAAGGTAAGGAATGGTAAGATTCGCTAGCAAACTCTTCAAAATAAAATAAACTGAGATACACCATAACCGTCCCCGACAACGGCGCCAAAAACTTGACGCACCCCGAACTTACACCTAAATTCCACCTAGTGAAGTCACAGTCACTAGGCATAGTATGGTTCCTAGGTGTCAGCTTTGGGTTCTATCCACAAGCGGACGGTGTCAAATTATAGTATATAAGATTGTCGAATCCGACAGGGACAGTGACTGTGTATTTAAGGTCTCAGATTATTTTTAGATATCAGAGAGAGATAGCAGTCGGTTTAAGAACATTGGTGGTGATGGTACTGTTTGATCGATAATAAAAGAAACTAGGGCCTTAGGGATCACCGCTAAGACCGTCGAAAGTTGATGTTAGAACGATATCATTACGTTGCGTTAGATTTAGGGAATTGATCTCTCAACTCATACCACTCTCGTGGGTTAGAATTTCGAGGTATCTCGGTGGCTCTCATTGACGCAATGGCGATAGCTTTCAATGAAGCGGAATAGTTCGTCAGTGGATCCCCTTAAGGAACAAGCCAAGCATGGTCACGAGGCTTGGTTGGATCTACTAATTCCCTATTTGACTCCCAAAGATACTCCTTAAGCTCATCAATTCCACCGACAGTGGACATGATCTCAGTACGAGTTCTCTTGGAGATTCGGATGGATCGACCGAAATACTCCACTTTATTCCCAACACAACCCAGAGATTCAGATCTACATCTCTTTCCTAGAGTCTTAGGGCTAGCCCATCAACTCTAGGGAAAACTACTCATACATAGTGATTGCGACGAATAAAGATGCGATTTTTATCAAAGAAAACATTATAGCAAATGAATCAATTGAGCAAATGAATATCTTACGTACCGAAGATTAGAAAGAACAATAGACGATAGTGATCCAAAGAGATTCCGCATATTTCAAGATGCAAAGAAGAATAGAACGTGATGTTTTTTCGAAAATAATTCAATTTTCAAAAACCTAGATCTAGATCTCTCGTCGTATCTTTCTCTCTTCAAAAACTAATTCCTAAACTTCATAAAAATCAGCATCCTTCTTTCGTCCCCAAGATCCACTCCTGTAGCTTCAGTCTGGGCGCCCCCACCAAATCAGCTTTGAAAAATTCGAGTTTGAGCCTGCTTGTTGTCGACCGAGTCGGTGACTCGGTCGAGTAGCTCCTGCTCGGTCGAGCAAGCGCAGTAACCGCTACTTGCTTGGCCCAAGGGATCTGGGTCGAGCAGCCAGCTTGCTCGGTCGAGTCTGTTAGTGGATCGAGCTCCTTCAAAAAGTATCGCTCTGCCTACTCAACCTGAGTAGGCCTTGCTCGGTCGAGTAGGTTGTTGGCTCGGTCGAGTAAGTCCTGCTCGGTCGAGCAGGACATTTGGTGAGACGGAGCTCGAAAGTATGTCGACTCGGGCCGAGTCGCCACTCTGCTCGGTCGAGCCAGATGCATGTTCTGCTGCTTTGTGTGTCAGCTCGTCTGAGCAGCTTGTGCTGCTCGGTCGAGTCACCTGGGAAGAATTCAGAGCAGCTCTTTTCTCTTGCTGGATTCTCCTCCACTCCTCCCATAAGCTTTCGAACCTCGGCGAACTCCTGTAGAGCCTCGCCAATGGACTCACGGGCATGCTGGATGTGTCCATACCCAAAAGTGGCTCTAAATTGCTCTAAAATCCCTGAAAATCCACTAAACTCTACGAAACTCGAAAATGACGTTAGAATGGCAATATCGTAGGAAAATGCGGGATTTGGATGCGGATATGACATGAAATGCAATGTAATGATGTTATGAAAAGACAGAAAATATGGACATATCACTAGTCAACTAATTTAAATATTAAAAAATTCTAAATATTCTGAAACTTTGTCAGACTTATTTTTAAGACAATAGGATCATTCTTCTACAAAATTCTAGGTTTCAGATTTTCTAGTCGACTAATAGATTATGTTAGTCTACCAGTCATTTTTTAATTTGTTATTTTAACTGTTTTATCATTTAAATATTATAGTCAACCAATGGAAGTTTGCCACAAATGGCTAATTCCTGATAGTTTATAGCTGTTAATATCAGTTATTGACCATTTTTTGAGAAGTTATTTTCTGAATAGACATCTCAACAATCAAACTCCAAGTCAGCAGCCCAATTAGTCGACCTGGCCATTGTATTAGTCAACTAGTTTGAACAAAAATTTCTCAGAATTTTTTGAAAATTTAAACAGTTGTTAAACGGTCAGAAACTAACTCTTTGGCATATAAATAGACCCCTAGACCTCTGTCTAAAACACGAAAATTCACTCTCTCTATCTTGTCTTAAGTTTACTTTCTCTCTTTAGAAAGGGAGTGATTTTCAGATTTTCATAGGGGAACCTCTGCAGAAATTTTGCCCCTTTAGAAAGTCCAATTTCCAAGTGTGTTCTACCACAATTCATACCAAGAACCTTGGAAATTTCATCACCAACCTTGCGTTATAATTCCTACATTATCAAGGCTATATGTGATATTGTTTCATACTCTTTCTTTTCTTTGGTGAATCTCTTGTTGAAGAGATTGTACAAGGTTGTAATACGAGGAGCGTTAGCATCTTTGTATGTTGAGTGCTTGCAGTGAGTAAGTGTTTTAGTGGATTAAAAACTCTACATTGTAGAGGACTGAACGTAGGATCACAAGGATCTGAATCAGGATAAATCTTTGTGTTTGCATTTGGAATTTTTTAGATTGTGTTCATTTATTTCCGCACTTTTATTGTAATTTTTTAGTTACTTTTAATTTTGCAATTTCGTCGTGATATACACTATTCACACACACCCCCTCTAGTGTATTTGGTGTGCCAGGAGATCCAACATTTGGTATCAAAGAATGGTTAAGATGGCCTATACCAATCCAACGAACAATCCAACTTCTTCATCCCAATTTCCAAAAGGGCACTCTACTACAAGGCATCCACTATTCAATGGTTCCAACTACCTTTATTGGAAGAAGAGGATGACGGTGTATCTTTAGAGCATTGACTACAAACTTTGGAACATGCTGGAAATTGGATATGAGAAGGCTATAATTTCCTATGCCCAATGGACCGCTGTTGACAAAGTCGCAGCAACGCACAACTCAAAGGCGATGAATGCACTATTCTACATCATGGACAAGAATGAGTATCCTACCAATTTGTTTTGCTCGATGGTTCGTTGTACATGTGACGATGGACCAGGTACGATGCATTTCCTTACCTTAAATGCTTGACTCCGCAGAAAGCACTCTATGTGATTCAGAAAATCCATGAGGGAGACTGTGGAAATCATTGTAAAGGAAAGGCTTTAGCCTTGAAAGCCTTGAAGCAAGGTTACTTCTGGCCATCCATGTTCAAGGAGGCGATCGAGTATGTCCGAAAGTGCCTTATTTGCCATAAGTTCACAAAGCATATCTCAGCCCCTCTGACAGAATTAATCCCAATCATTAGTCTTGTTCATTTAGCAAAGTGGGAATTAGATATCCTTGGTTTGCTTGCGCCATCAAGTGGACAACAGAAATTTCTGATCGTAGCAATCGACTACTTCACCAAGTGGATCGAAGCAGAACCCCTGGCACGCATCACTTGGAAGGATGTCAGGAGCTTCATGTGGAAATCAATCGTATGTCGATTTGGCATCCCTCAATCCATCATAATGGACAATTGGATGCAATTTGATTGTGCCAGTTTCAAAGATTTCTATTTCGAGTTAAGGATCAATTTGCACTTCGCTTCTGTGGCTCATCCTCAGTCCAATGGTCTAGTGGAGGCTAACAAGTGCATCCTCAAGCCCTTACAGAAGAAGGTAAGAGAAGCCAAAGGAACATGGCCCGAGGAGCTCTCAGACATCATATGGTTGTACAGAACGACTCACAAAGCCTCAATAGGAGAGACTCCATTCATGCTCGCCTACAGATGTGAAGCTGTCGACCAGTTAAGGTCAACAAACAACCTCTCTGCCTCCAGTACTTCGATGAAGAGATGAACTCAGAAGAACTCGAGCTTAATTTGCAATTATTTGACGAGATTCGAGAACACGCTATGACCACCCTTGTCGCGCAGAAGGGACGTATGGCCTGCTACTTCAACTCAAATGTTCGAGAGCATGGTTTTTGCATAGGCGATCTTGTGTTGCGGAAGCCATTCCCCCCTAGAGATCGTTAAGCAAGGAAAGCTCGCTGCAAAGTGGGAGGGTCTCTACAAAGTGATCGATATTCTTGGCCCAGCCACCTATTGACACTCCGCGCTGGAGAATAGGGAACTTCACCATCCTTAGAATACTGAGCATTTGCAAAAGTACTATCAATGATCGTACCAGCAAAGAATGACAAATTGTATGGGTTACAATTCCCTTTTGTATTTTTTGAGCCAATAAATACTTCATAAATACGAGGTTGACCATCTTTTGTCTGAGCAGACCTTTTATTGTTGGCAGCCATATGCCAATGGGCCAATCCCTTGCCACTGAATGACCCACGATTGTCCTCGGCCATAAGCCGAAGCGACCATTTCCCTCGTAACCGAACGATCCTCGTCATCGGCCATAAACCGAATGGACCATGTCCTCGTGACCAAACGACCCTTGTCATCAGCTGTAAGTCAAGTGGCTAATTCTTACCACTGAAAGACTCATGATTGTCGTCGGCCATAAGCCAAAGTGGCTATTCCCCTCACAACCAAATGACCCTCGTTGTCAACCATAAGCCGAAGAGACCACGTCCCTCACGACTGAACGACCTGTTGGAAGCAACGATCTAGGACTTATGGTTTGATGATGACAAACAGTTGTGAACGGTCTGATGTGTGTATCAAGTATTTACAGGATTGGCGAGAGCGTAAATTAATGTGTTGGACAAATTACTAGGCACAAAGCAATGGGTCTTGGTCAAAGAGCTATACGCAAAGCAAATTGGACTTGGAAATAATATGGGATAAGATGAGGAGAGATCAATCTGGAATTTGACCAAATCAATTATCAAGATATGCATCTACCTATTTCCTATTCCTATCATCAATCAAATCTCAAATTGCTTGCCTCATTCCTATCTATTATAGGACTACCTCTTCTTGCGTCATTTTTCCCAGGCCTTCAAAAGAATTCGGTGACCAATCTCCCTAAGCCGCATCAATAGTTACATATAGAGGAGAGCCTGCCATTAGTTGTTTTCCAAAGAAAGCCATAAAGGAAAAAAAACACAGGCACTTGATTTTTTTTTTGAAGCCGGCCAAACAAAAACAAGGGAGCAGGCCGAAATCTTGTTTACAAGCACACAAAAAAAGCATGAGGCCGAATTTTTCCCTTGCCAAACAAATTCCCATCATTAAACCCCCAAGCACAGAACCTCATAAAGGAGAAGCGCCGCAGCTTCCATTATAAGAACAATCCCCTGGCTTTTTTTTGAACCTCCTGTTGTTTTTCTGTGCATACAGCCGCACATATCTCCTTGCATCAAACAAAGGTCAAAGCGAATACAAGCGGTGACCTAATTTTGTAAGCAGCAGCCGCCGTATTTTGTTGGGGGAGAGAGCCGCACAAAAATTCTCAAGGGCAGCCGAGATCTTTTCTCCCCAATTCTTCGTGGGCTGCCGAATTTTGTGGGAGGTGATCTCTCCATCGATTAATAGGACATCGCCGCCATCTTCCTTGCCGTGGACGGATGTTGCCGTGAAGAACCTTGAACTGCCGATCAGTACATTGCCGAGGAGACTCCGCGTAGCCATGCTTCATCAAGCTCCGACCATCTGCCGTCAGGAGGCCCGCAGAACTATCTTCCA
Organism: Scilla litardierei; assembly: GCA_030789695.1. Taxonomy (NCBI): domain Eukaryota; kingdom Viridiplantae; phylum Streptophyta; class Magnoliopsida; order Asparagales; family Asparagaceae; genus Scilla; species Scilla litardierei. The sequence goes on along the minus strand of CM061133.1, from coordinate 310,550,166 downwards.
GGAAGTTGCTACTTTCCATCTTGCTGCAGATCATATTGTTGTTGTGAGATTTCATTGCTTTCGAAATTAACCACTTGCCACAACAAATTTCAGGGAAACAAAGGATCCTGTCAATTTGAAGATGAAGGACAGACAAGTTAAATCAAGCAATAGAGCTGAAGTTGTATTGGACATTCATCTTGAGTGAAAATGAATTAACTTGCGCACAGCCAGAGCAATGAGAGCCAGAGAAACATAGCTGACCAATCCACGAACTGGATTATTAAGTCTGGCCCAACTTTTCATATACAACAGTGAAATTCTTTGCATACAGACAACTGGACAGATTTGCGCAACAATCTTTCAATTGCCGCAACTTGAGTTGTCGTTGCTGAGAGACTACTACTACTTGCCAGACGCCGTCTGGCCCATGCTGATTGACGAAGACGACGCCGCTACACGATCTGAGCATTCTAAACTCTATTGTTTATTATATTGTGTAGTATTTGTGTTAGTTCTTCGTAGGGGAAACTTTACCTTTTGTGTTACTTTTTTGGGGACCTGACGACTGTGGGAGTCGTCACGGAGGGAGAGCATCTGACTAGATTGATAGTGTAGAGCACGTGGTGTGCGTACGAGCTAGGTGAGAGTAGATTTGGGATCTTGACTCATTGTAGCTGTACAGGTTTACATATCTATCTAGTATTTGCTTTCGGGGGCTGGAGTAGGTCGTGGAGACGACCGAACCAGGGTATATCTGTGCGTATTCTGTGATTGCTATTTTATTGCACTGTTTGTGCCTATAACTGCGTGGGTTTGTTCGTGGGTTGCACGAATATTTTTTATTATCCTATTCACCCCCCTCTAGGCTACGATCCAGATCCAACAAGTGGTATCAGAGCCAGGTTAGAGGATCTAGTCTAGAATTTTTAGATGACCATGAATATATCTGATTGTGCTTTTGCTGAGGGTCAGTCTATAGCCCGTCCACCTAAGTTTAACGGTGTAGATTTTGCTTATTGGAAGGCTAGGATGAAAATCTATCTAGTGTCTGTTGATTATGATGTGTGGGATATTGTTGAAAATGGTTATAGTCTACCCACCATTAAAATTGAAGACACTGTTATGAATAAGCCTAAAGACAAGTGGGATTTAGCTGATAAAAAACTTTATACTCTTAATGGTAAAGCTATGAATGCGCTTATATGCTCTCTTGATAAATCCGAGTTTAATCGTATCTCACATTGTCTAACTGCGCAGGAAATCTGGCATACTCTGGAGGTGACACATGAGGGAACATCGCAAGTGAAGGAATCCAGACTTGCGCTGCTTTGCACAGAATACGAGAGCTTTCGCATGCTACCAACAGAATCAGTTAAAGACATGTTTACGAGGTTCACGGACATCGTCTACAAATCCAGTTCCCTCGGTAAGCCATACTCTAGCCATGAACAGGTACAAAAGATCTTAAGGGCACTACCAAGCTCGTTCAGGCCTAAAGTCACCGCTATTCAAGAAGCTAAGGACTTATCAACAATGAAAGTGGAGGACTTGATAGGCAACCTAATGTCTCACGAGCTTGAGTTGCAGAGTATAGAAGCCAGAGATAAACCTGAAGAGAAGACCAAAGCTTCCACACCATTAGCTCTTCAAGCTAACGACGACGATCTTGATGAAGAGCAAGCTTTAATGGTCAGAAACTTCAGAAGATACATTCAGACTGATTAAGGAAGATCTGAGATGGGAAAAAGGTTCATTCGTTCTAATAACTCTAATTTTGGTAGAAATTCCTATGATCAGAAAGCTATTAATAGAAGTGAATGTTTTAAATGCAGGAAGAAAGGGCACCACATAAAAGATTGCCCACAACAACACACAGCTCAAGTTGCAAAAGGAAAAATGAAAGTGCTGACGTGGGACATGGATAGCGAAGCTGAGGATGAGGATGAGGAACATGAAGCCCACTCCTGCATGGCATTAATGGCCAAACACAATGAGGTAGTATCTCCCACTAAAGCTGAATTGTTAGAAATCTTGAAAGGAATGCAAAATACTATTAATGAGCTAGAAGCTGATGTGGATAGTTATAGAAATGATAACTTTGATATGCAACAATCTGAGTATGACATGTCTAAGGAAATTGAAAAACTGAAAAATGAAATTGTTGCATGTAATACTACAATTGACATGTTAAATAAGGAGAAAGCTAGCTTGCCTGAAAAAACTGATTGTCTTTCATGTCCCTCTTTATTAAAGGATATTAGCATGTATAAGCTTGATAAGATAAAGTTTGAAGTTGAAAATGAATTGCTTTCTGAAAAGATTAACATGCTAAATCTTGAACTTAAAGAAAAAATGAGGGAGTTTGAAAAGAAAGAAGAGGAAAACAAGCAAGCTTTCATTAGTAAATGCACTTTGCTTGTGAATGAAAATGATATCTTGAAATCCAAAGTCACCGACCTAGAATTGTCATTAAAGAGATTTTCCATTGGAAAACAAAATTTCGACATTATTCTTGGAAATCAAATTTATGGCAATAATAGGCGAGGACTAGGATATGGTCTTAAAAATGTTGAAAAATCAAAATATAGAAAAGTTCACATTGAATCAACAAAGGTTGGAAATTTTCATGCTAAGTGCTTTACATGTGGATGTGTTGGTCATACTTCATATCATTGCAAATATAGGAACAAAAACATTAAGTTCAAACAAATATGGGTTCCTAAATCTTTGATGACTAACGTGAGTGGACCTTGTTGGATTCCAAGGTCACACACGACACCTCTTTTGTAGGTGGATGGAAATTTGACGAGGAGCGATAAATTGAATGTCTCATTATTTTTTAGCTCCTTAGTCAAACGGCGACGCGAAGGTATATCTCATTCTTTGAACTTAATGCATACCTTCATAGCATTTTTTAAAGATTTTTGTGTGCTTGGATTTTCCTTCTTTTTTTTTTGCTTGATTGTTTTTAGTGTGTTTTTTAGTTCATTATAAAACCAAAAAAAATGAAAAAGACAAAAGCAAAAAAAATTTGGAACTTATTGCATATATTCCTCTTTGCATCGTTCTAGTGTTATAAATGAATGATGATCATATCCTTGTAGAACGTGTAGTATTATTAACATGGCTACATGCGTATGTTTTATTTCTTAATAGCCATGCCAAGTTTGATGAATTGATAATATGTTTTCTACACCTACTTTCACTTCCACGAATGTTAAACTATGTTGTACTTTTGGAGATACTATTTATGAATATTGGAAAGTGAATGTAGGCTGATTATTAACTGAAAAAATCTAAGGGATATGATGTGAATTGCCATGAATAAAAATTGAGCACAAAACAAATGAAATGAATATGAAAAAAATTGAAAATTGCTCCGTATGAAAAATGGATAAAATTCATGGTAAATACACTACCCACGAGTATCCAACATAAGCTTTACGGGTAATCTTTAGCGTTGGTGTTTTTACTCGTCAAGCAATGTCACCCCCACATCTAAGAGTCCTTATAGGCAATGTTTTGGGGTATGATATCTTGAACTCATCTTTGATGAGGTGGGAAAAATCAATCCTAGGTGATACAAAGTTATTTGGAAAATGTTGGATTGATTTGGTTGAATTCGTAAAAGTATCTCCCTTTGTACTTCTATGTTTAATAATTGCACTTACACGATGGTGTAGAATTCTAATTATTATTATCACTGGACTTGAAGTGCTAATTATAGAATGACGACATGCAAATGCTAGTTATAATTAATAATACTCTCTTTTTGCTTGTGGTATGTTTTAGTCTTCACGAATACACTTTTTATGATGACAAAGGGGGAGAATAGTGTTGAAAGGTTTGTGGTATCAATGTTGGTTCAAAATACTTGGTTCAAAATACGGTATTATTGATTGAAGGGGGAGCAATGAAAATACATGAAAATGGTGAGCTTGGAAAAAGGGGGAGCATGCTAATTATATTGTTATAATGTGCATGCTAATATCGTTTGATATCATCTCATTGAATATATCATATTGCATTACATCATTCATCACAATATCGTTTGATATCATCTCATTGAATATATCATACTGCATTACATCATTCATCACAATATCGTTTGATATCATCTCATTGAATATATCATACTGCATTACATCATTCATCACACGTCACACACGTACACTTATTTGTGCACATCCTTAAAGGGTTTGTCATCATCAAAAGGGGGAGATTGTTGGAAGCAACGATCTAGGACTTATGGTTTGATGATGACAAACAGTTGTGAACGGTCTGATGTGTGTATCAAGTATTTACAGGATTGGCGAGAGCGTAAATTAATGTGTTGGACAAATTACTAGGCACAAAGCAATGGGTCTTGGTCAAAGAGCTATACGCAAAGCAAATTGGACTTGGAAATAATATGGGATAAGATGAGGAGAGATCAATCTGGAATTTGACCAAATCAATTATCAAGATATGCATCTACCTATTTCCTATTCCTATCATCAATCAAATCTCAAATTGCTTGCCTCATTCCTATCTATTATAGGACTACCTCTTCTTGCGTCATTTTTCCCAGGCCTTCAAAAGAATTCGGTGACCAATCTCCCTAAGCCGCATCAATAGTTACATATAGAGGAGAGCCTGCCATTAGTTGTTTTCCAAAGAGATCCATAAAGGAAAAAAAACACAGGCACTTGATTTTTTTTTTGAAGCCGGCCAAACTAAAACAAGGGAGCAGGCCGAAATCTTGTTTACAAGCACAAAAAAAAGCAGGAGGCCGAATTTTTCCCTTGCCAAACAAATTCCCATCATTAAACCCTCAAGCACAGAACCTCATAAAGGAGAAGCGCCGCAGCTTCCATTATAAGAACAATCCGCTGGCTTTTTTTTGAACCTCCTGTTGTTTTTCTGTGCATACAGCCGCACATATCTCCTTGCATCAAACAAAGGTCAAAGCGGATACAAGCGGTGACCTAATTTTGTAAGCAGCAGCCGCCGTATTTTGTTGGGGGAGAGAGCCGCACAAAAATTCTCAAGGGCAGCCGAGATCTTTTCTCCCCAATTCTTCGTGGGCTGCCGAATTTTGTGGGAGGTGATCTCTCCATCGATTAATAGGACATCGCCGCCATCTTCCTTGCCGTGGACGGATGTTGCCGTGAAGAACCTTGAACTGCCGATCAGTACATTGCCGAGGAGACTCCGCGTAGCCGTGCTTCATCAAGCTCCGACCATCTGCCGTCAGGAGGCCCGCAGAACTATCTTCCAGGAAGTTGCTACTTTCCATCTTGCTGCAGATCATATTGTTGTTGTGAGATTTCATTGCTTTCGAAATTAACCACTTGCCACAACAAATTTCAGGGAAACAAAGGATCCTGTCAATTTGAAGATGAAGGACAGACAAGTTAAATCAAGCAATAGAGCTGAAGTTGTATTGGACATTCATCTTGAGTGAAAATGAATTAACTTGCGCACAGCCAGAGCAATGAGAGCCAGAGAAACATAGCTGACCAATCCACGAACTGGATTATTAAGTCTGGCCCAACTTTTCATATACAACAGTGAAATTCTTTGCATACAGACAACTGGACAGATTTGCGCAACAATCTTTCAATTGCCGCAACTTGAGTTGCCGTTGCCGAGAGACTACTACTACTTGCCAGACGCCGTCTGGCCCATGCTGATTGACGAAGACGACACCGCTACACGATCTGAGCATTCTAAACTCTATTGTTTATTATATTGTGTAGTATTTGTGTTAGTTCTTCGTAGGAGAAACTTTACCTTTTGTGTTACTTTTTTGGGGACCTGACGACTGTGGGAGTCGTCACGAAGGGAGAGCATCTGACTAGATTGATAGTGTAGAGCACGTGGTGTGCGTACGAGCTAGGTGAGAGTAGATTTGGGATCTTGACTCATTGTAGCTGTACAGGTTTACATATCTATCTAGTATTTGCTTTCGGTGGCTGGAGTAGGTCGTGGGGATGACCGAACCAGGGTATATCTGTGCGTATTCTGTGATTGCTATTTTATTGCCCTGTTTGTGCCTATAACTGCGTGGGTTTGTTTGTGGGTTGCACGAATATTTTTTATTAGCCTATTCACCCCCCTCTAGGCTACGATCCAGATCCAACACGACCCTTATCATCAGCCGTAAGTCAAAGGGCCAATCTCTTGCCACTAAACGATCCACAATTGTTGTCGGCCATAAGCCGAAGGGGCCATTTCCCTCACAACCGAAAGACCCCCATCATCGGTCATAAGTCGAAGGGACCATGTCTCTCACATCCGAACGACTCTTGTCATCAGCCGTAAGCCAAGGGGCCAATCCCTTGCCACTGAACGACCCACCCTTGTCATCGACATTAAGATGAAGGGGCCAATCTCCTCTCATCCGAACGACCCTTGTCGTCGGCTGTAAGCCAATGGGCCAACCCTTTGTCACTGAACGACTTACCTTAGTCGTCGACCGTAAGGCGGAGGGGTCTGTCCCCTCGCAATTGAACAACCCTTAATACATGGTCCATAACCTTAGGATGATCCCAACAAGACAAAAATGCCTGATACATCAATGACCCAGGTTCAATCGACTTTTAAGATAAATCTTGAGTCGTTAAGGGGACATATATGTGCATTCATATAATGGGGATAAGAAACTCAAAAACTCTTCTTCTCATTTATTAGTCGAAAAGTTACATGGTATCTACTTCAGAGCAGTCTTACAAAAAAACAGTAACTAAAAAATACACTAATGCTCTAGGAAGAAGGGCCACTGCTCGGTGTAAAAATGTTCTGCATCGCCATAGTAAACTTGGACGTAAGATCAGCTTTGTAAGCCTTGGCTGAGGCTACTGATCTTTACAAAACATGGACTTTGGCTTGAATCTCGATTGTCTCTTTCTTCAAGGCTTCTTAATCAGCTTGGAGCTGGGATCTTTCCTTCTCACATTGAGCCTCTGCCACTTGCCTGACAGAAGACAAGGATGCGAGGTTCTCTTTGGCCTCCGCGATTGCCCACTTGGCTCCAGCTTGGCTGTGAGTGCCCTCCCAAGTCCTCCTCCATCTTCTTCATCTTGGCCTTGAGCTCGGAAGCATTTCGATCAGCGGCTTCCGCCCGATGATGTTCGTCGACCATATCGATGACCTGGCATCGCAAGCCAGTGCCAAAGATTGACATATGTAAAAGACGTCGATCAGAAGTGTCGGTACCTTAAGTTGAGGGCAAAGGTGAGAAAAACTAACCTGGTAGCTGCATCCCACAAAGAAGTTGGTCATCATCTCGACGTCCAACCCCTCAAGGAACTCGCGATCGGGGGGCGAGTGGAATTCTCCACTAATCAAACGGTCGTCCCAAAATCCAGGAGTGCCGACTCCTCCTTCTCGACGATAAATTGAAGCTGATGAGGTTCGCCTCGAACATCCCCTGAAGAGACGGTCAGGAGCTGATTCAACATCAGAGCTCAATTGAACTATGAAGGGATATGACCAACCAAGGGAGTCGGAGGGTCGATACTACCCCATGGCCACTTATCCTGGGGATGACTTGTAGGTGGCTCGACTGCTCCCTGAGGCCTATGTGAACCACCATCTGACCCACAAGATCTTGGGACGAAAAGCCACTACCTTTCGCCATAGGCGAAAGGGGAGGAGTCGTCTCCACGACCCTCCTCTTCTTTTCAGAGTCCTCCCTTTCACGAGAGGAAAGACTCCTCTTATTGATTACAGGTTCGGTAATCCCCAGAACCGTGACGGGTTCACTAACTTCTGCTACTTGAGCAGCAAAGGCGGCAATTGGATCAAAGGGCATGATTGTGCGAGCGACAGTCCGACTCAAAATATCCCTCGACGAATGCCTCGTCTCAAATAATGTGAGAACTACTCCCAAGCGCAGGAGATCGTGCAAGTAATATCCTGGTGAGTCCAGGTATCGAATCCACGGGACAACTGACCTGCAAAACTACGATCGTCAATCTAAAAAGAGTAATAATACGATGTTAACCAACCACCTATCGAACACAAAGATATAGGATCAAGAGTATGGAATACGAAATGAAAATCCTACGATATTTACGGTGACTTTGGTAGGGGTACAAGTGTGGGGAGTATGTGTTGGGTTTGATTTCGTTAGGGTGTGTGCAACCAATGAATATCAATACCTTTTCTATAACTCAACGTTTCGTCTGGTCAAGGCACGAGAACGTCGGAAAGTATGGCGATCAAGCGTATGAAAACGTGACAAAGAATTAATCAAGTGCAAATAGGGCGAAAAGATATAGGCATCAATAATTACGACACCCTAACTACGTCAACACCAACACATATAAAGTGGAAGTGCTACGGTTGTGAGTTCATTAGGAGTTAATAATCGCTGAAATATCATGTCTTTTATATAACTCAACGCTTCGTCTGGTCAAGGCACGAAGACGTCGGACGATGAAACGATGAAAACTAGTCAAAGTGGCCGTATACGCATCACTAGCAACATTGATTTCATTATACGATGAACGCAATAATAAGTTCAGATTAGTGAACATGAATTGGCTAGCCTTGTCAGGGCCTAGCCATACGGGATGTAAATAATATCGACAATAAGCAAATACCCAACAAATACGTTGTAGAAATCAATGTTACGAGTGATTTTGACATGAAAATAGGGCTAAAGACATGAAATTCATCAAATAAATACTCCTAATTACATCACAACCATAGCACAAGGAGATTAGCCACGCATGGTGCAAAGAAAATCAGATTTCATAGCCAAATACATCGTTATAATAGCCAAAATACGATAAAATACACCAAATACGGGGTATAAGTTCAAGAATTTATCACCAAATCTCCACTTTAGAACCCAAAACTCCTTTAGAATAGGAAGAATAGCCTCTGGAATTTTTGATAATTTTCCCCTGGAGAAATACGCACAGTAGCCGCTCCAAAAGTCCCAAAATACGCCCCAATACGCCCCAAAACCCTAGAATACGCTTAAATAATAAGCATTGCGGGTTTTGGGGGCTTAACGGGTCGCAACCCGCTTCGAATTCGCACCCGCACCCAATTAGAAATCACCGGAGCAATTTGTAGCCGTCCGATCTATCGGGATCGCCTATAAACCTGACACGTGGCGTTTGGGTTGCGAATTTATCGCGAGGCATCCGACCCCGATTCGGATAACCTCCAGGCCGTAGGATTAAGCGGGGCTTTAGTAGGATCTCGCCACGTGGACATCTGCGTGAGCTACTGTTCGTGTAATTTGATATTCTAAGCGGGCGAGTTCGCCGCCGTTCGATCGTAAATCAACGTTTCCGATAATGCCACGTTGCTTCTTGGATCCGAATTCGATTTCGCGAGCGGGTTGATTCATGGCAGTTCGATGTGGCGGGGATACGCTCGATGGCCGCCGCGTGTCCCTTGGACAAGTGCCCGCCTCGCTGCGATCTGCGTGCTTAAGGACCGTTGGATCGAGATCCAACGGTCAGGATTACGCCTGCATTGCTGCATTGAGAGACGATGGGATCCGTTGGATCGAGATCCAACGGACAATAATTTGCCGTGTTGCCCTCTTTCGTGCGCCGCTGGATCGGGCGGGAACCGATGGATGGACGCCACGTGTCACTATATGATTGGTCGACGACCGTATATTTCGTATTTTGAGCGTATTTCCCCATTTAATTGGTATTCTGCATTCAAAAATACACAGTAATTAGCACAGATCTCAGAAAAATACAAATAAATAGTCGTTGAAATCGTGAGATCGAGACGGTGCTAGGAAAAATATAAAAAGGCAGAAGTACTCAATAAAATTCGTGTTTTGTGCACAAATAGAGTAATTTCTCTAATAAATGATGATGAGAAAAATATGAACGCATTAGAGATCAATTAAGCATTTCATGAGCACAAAATAGGACTAATAAGGGGATTAAATATGCAATATTCACTCCGAATCACACCCCCCAACTAGCGTTTTGCTAGTCCCTAGCAAAAAGAGCGATAAATACGGATGATCAATAAAAAATAATTCTATCATTCGCTTATGGCCTGGCTCAACAATACGCTTTCCAACATGACTTATACCATCAATATACACATCCATGACCAAGATCATTCACATGATGTTTTCTCTAATTTAGTATGAATAAATAACATACAAGCATCGTTTTGCGCAAGCGAAAGTATAACACGTCGTTTTTCTCTAGTTTTCTTGTTTCCAAGGAATTGGCCTATCAAAACAACCATTCAAGATATGGGTAATGAATTTGCTTAATATATATTCACCATTTCTTTTCTTTTAATCGTTCCGCGTAACGCGCATCAAGCAACATTCGCAGAAAAATGTATAACTTGGATCGCTCCATCAAATGAGTGAGTTTCCGGTCAATGGCTCCCAAATCAGACGATAATAGGGCATTAGGCCAAAAAGGACCCCTCGGACTGTACTACTCGAGCCAACCAAGTTATTTATTAGTGACATACTTATTCATTCATTTTTCATCATTCTTTTGTCATTCAATTTTCTTTTCTTAAGCAACTCAATACCCATCATTTTTTTTAAACAAAGCATTAATAACCAAGGCCAAATTCCTCTTCAACTTGAAGACTTTTCAAAAAAAATCGTGTATACTCAAGCTTTTTCATCACATTAGCATGCATGAAATAAATTCAAGCTATTTCGAGATATTAATCACGACAATCGAAAAATTTTCATGAATAGCATATTAACGGTAATTCATGAAGGAAAAAAAAAATTAATTCAATCCATAAACAAGTAGCTAGAACTCAGTTAATGCATAATCATCCGTATTTGAGGAATATGAAGGAGTTTAAAATGGTGAGATTTGGTGGGTCATTCTTTCCTTATGCCATGCTTTTGAAAAAAAATCCTAAGGTCTCATACACACCCCCCAACTAAAGATGGACATTGTCCTCAATGTCGAAAGGGGTACGAGTTTATTCAAGCAAGCATCCTAGAAAGCATATAAAATCTACACTACTGGAAAGAACACACCGTGATCAAATGGCGGATCCCGAATCTTTGATGGTGGAGGAAGTTGTTCAATTTGTTCCTTGCGCTCCTCGGCGATTATTCTTCCTCCAAAAGCTAAATTGGACCCCAGCAACACAACTCCAAGCATCTCAATAAGTTGTTTACCAATGTCCTGCAAGAGACGAGTTATGTCAGTCCAAATTAGTTTAAAATTTCTTTCTACGTAAATGTTCCATATGTAGTCATCAAAATAAGTAAAATAAAATAAAGCTTGATGATGACTACTCCCTGAAAAATGTGCACTACGCTCGGTATGATGCTCAGTCAATGTGGAGAGGGGTAAATGGTTTTGGGAGAAAACTTAGGAAGGGATTGGTTCGGGCTCCATAGCGATGATCTTTAAACTCATGTCCCTAGTCGTCTCCTCCTCCTGTTCATCCAAAATTGCTCGCTCATCCTCTACTTTGCACACACTTCCTCCCATGTCAATGTTTTCATTCGTGACTTCATCGTGACATGGCTCGCTCGATATACCTGCAATAGAAGATGGACTCACATTAGTTTCTGGAAATTGAATTTCAAAAGATTTATATTCTTCTAAGCAAGTGGAAATCAGTGTAAGATTTTCAATGGATTGCTGAATTTGCCGACTCCGAGCAAGGAAGTTTTCTTGGAATTGATGGGATGTGGCCTCATGTGTCTGAATAAGCAGTTGAACTTCCTCTTTCAAGTGTTGCAAAGGTACGTCTACGCTTTGCTCCTCTGGATCAAGGCTTGAAGGCTCCGTTGAATCGCACTCTGAAGTCTCTTTCATGATTTCTTCGTCCTGTTGCAAAGACTCCATATAATTCCACGCCTCTGTCGGCGTCATGACTCCCAAGAATTCCTGTAGCTGTGGTCGTAGTCCACCTAGGACTCCATAAGCTCTTTCTTCGTAAACCCATGCTGCGGATAGCTCGAAATTATGTCTGTGAACCTCCTCCAGGCCTGAAAGAAAGTTTCACAATCAGTCTGATTAAAACCAACGATCTTGAGCTTCTCCATCCTATGTTTGTGTGCCTTATAATATTCTGCATCATACAAATTGTTCGTGCAATAGAATTTCATGTATTCCATATACTCCATTTTTTTAAAAAGAAAACAGAAAAATAAAATAAGAAAAATCCTAGACTATAAGACGGAAGGATCTCACCGAATGTTCCTCCTAACGAACTGAAATCGTAGCTTACAAGTATTGTTGTCCCCGGCAACGGCGCCAAAAACTTGCCTCGTCTCAAATAATGTGAGAACTACTCCCAAGCGCAGGAGATCGTGCAAGTAATATCCTGGTGAGTCCAGGTATCGAATCCACGGGACAACTGACCTGCAAAACTACGATCGTCAATCTGAAAAGAGTAATAATACGATGTTAACCAACCACCTATCGAACACAAAGATATAGGATCAAGAGTATGGAATAAGAAATGAAAATCATACGATATTTACGGTGACTTTGGTAGGGGTACAAGTGTGGGGAGTATGTGTTGGGTTTGATTTCGTTAGGGTGTGTGCAACCAATGAATATCAATACCTTTTCTATAACTCAACGTTTCGTCCGGTCAAGGCACGAGAACGTCGGAAAGTATGGCGATCAAGCGTATGAAAACGTGACAAAGAATTAATCAAGTGCAAATAGGGCGAAAAGATATAGGCATCAATAATTACGACACCCTAACTACGTCAACACCAACACATATAAAGTGGAAGTGCTACGGTTGTGAGTTCATTAGGAGTTAATAATCGCTGAAATATCATGTCTTTTATATAACTCAACGCTTCGTCCGGTCAAGGCACGAAGACGTCGGACGATGAAACGATGAAAACTAGTCAAAGTGGCCGTATACGCATCACTAGCAACATTGATTTCATTATACGATGAACGCAATAATAATTTCAGATTAGTGAACATGAATTGGCTAGCCTTGTCAGGGCCTAGCCATACGGGATGTAAATAATATCGACAATAAGCAAATACCCAACAAATACGTTGTAGAAATCAATGTTACGAGTGATTTTGACATGAAAATAGGGCTAAAGACATGAAATTCATCAAATAAATACTCCTAATTACATCACAACCATAGCACAAGGAGATTAGCCACGCATGGTGCAAAGAAAATCAGATTTCATAGCCAAATACATCGTTATAATAGCCAAAATACGATAAAATACACCAAATACGGGGTATAAGTTCAAGAATTTATCACCAAATCTCCACTTTAGAACCCAAAACTCCTTTAGAATAGGAAGAATAGCCTCTGGAATTTTTGATAATTTTCCCCTGGAGAAATACGCACAGTAGCCGCTCCAAAAGTCCCAAAATACGCCCCAATACGCCCCAAAACCCTAGAATACGCTTAAATAATAAGCATTGCGGGTTTTGGGGGCTTAACGGGTCGCAACCCGCTTCGAATTCGCACCCGCACCCAATTAGAAATCACCGGAGCAATTTGTAGCCGTCCGATCTATCGGGATCGCCTATAAACCCAACACGTGGCGTTTGGGTTGCGAATTTATCGCGAGGCATCCGACTCCGATTCGGATAACCTCCAGGCCGTAGGATTAAGCGGGGCTTTAGTAGGATCTCGCCACGTGGACATCTGCGTGAGCTGCTGTTCGTGTAATTTGATATTCTAAGCGGGCGAGTTCGCCGCCGTTCGATTGTAAATCAACGTTTCCGATAATGCCACGTTGCTTCTTGGATCCGAATTCGATTTCGCGAGCAGGTTGATTCATGGCCGTTCGATGTGGCGGGGATACGCTCGATGGCCGCCGCGTGTCCCTTGGAGAAGTGCCCGCCTCGCTGCGATCTGCGTGCTTAAGGACCGTTGGATCGAGATCCAACGGTCAGGATTACGCCTGCATTGCTGCGTTGAGAGACGATGGGATCCGTTGGATCGAGATCCAACAGACAATAATTTGCCGCGTTGCCCTCTTTCGTGCGCCGCTGGATCGGGCGGGAACCGATGGATGGACGCCACGTGTCACTATATGATTGGTCGACGACCGTATATTTCGTATTTTGAGCGTATTTCCCCATTTAATTGGTATTCTGCATTCAAAAATACACAGTAATTAGCACAGATCTCAGAAAAATACAAATAAATAGTCGTTGGAATCGTGAGATTGAGACGGTGCTAGGAAAAATATAAAAAGGCAGAAGTACTCAATAAAATTCGTGTTTTGTGCACAAATAGAGCAATTTCTCTAATAAATGATGATGAGAAAAATATGAACGCATTAGAGATCAATTAAGCATTTCATGAGCACAAAATAGGACTAATAAGGGGATTAAATATGCAATATTCACTCCGAATCAACGAAGCTCGAGATGACGACCTAGAGGTCCCCTTGACTTTGCCTCCCTCGGAGGATAATCTTTGACTGAGGGGAAGATGTGACTGAGCAATTGATCCCCTAGCACTCTTCTTCTTCTTTCGCTGCTCCATCCAAATCCGACCCAACTTGGGGTTCAAATTTCGGTGAGCTCCTCCAGCCATGTCTACAAATAAAGAATATAATTACCGTAAGTGGTCGTAATGAAAGCACAGAAGCAGTGTATATTACCCTGACTCTACAAGACGGTCTTCATTCGAGGGTTGTCTAATTAGTATGAGGTCGACCTCTCTTGCCACTGTCGGCTCAAAAGACGTTTGGACACCTCGATCTCATCAGATAATAACCCAAATTCTCTGGAAATAGCAGGGTTAAGGGTACACCAACCAGTGAGGATCGGTCCCATATTTGGGAGGAAAATGAGTACAAAATTGTCCTTCCAATTAGGATCAGAGATAAGGAGATCGTAGATGAGCTTCCTCTCTGGGCAAGCCACAATGTGGTATACCACACCTTATGAGGGTCGACCACCACTTGGAAGAAATGTCTAAACAACTTAATGGATGGTCGAACTCCACAAAGCTCGCAGAGCATGGTAAAGCAAACCATAGGGGAAATGGCCTGAGGCACAAGCTGACAGAGGAAAAGTTCCAAAAAACATAAAATCTATGTTATAAAGAGATGGAGAGGAAACCGAAGACCAAAGAGGAAAGATTTCAGATACACTCCGATCTCATTTCTTTGAGGGAAACAAATTCTCTCATTGAATTCCAAAAACCTAACCCTATAAGAGGGATATAGGCAATCCGACTAGATCTTGGCAGTCGAATCATAAGAGAGCTCTGGCACCTTCTCCAGAATCTCTCGAGGAGCTGCTAAATTTGGATCATGCCAAAGAACTGGAAGTATAGGCTCTGTTTGGAGTCCTTTCCCTTTTCCAGGGACCTCGACATATTGATAAGGTCGAAGGCGTCGCATGATCTCCTCATAAGACAGCTCCTGGATCATCATAGGTGGCAATGTAGCCATAAGAGTTAAAGAAGAGCCTAGATGAGAAAAGGAAGCTACCTTATCGAGATCAGACGAATACCAGAAAAAATCAAAGGAAAAGTCGAAGCTTTCAAAAAATTTGGGGACGAAGCAGGAACGCTTCTAGCTTTTCTTCCACCCCTTTTATACTGGAAAACTTAAAACAACCATTCGACGAGCGACACGTGTCAAGGCCTGATCTTAGGAGACGACAAGGATCAAATTGAAGGTGAAGGGTTTTGGCGGCATAAATCAAATAGGTCTGCTTCGACTGTCGTGCTCATTTAATGTGATTTCACATCACTCGGTATCAATCAATGGTGCTTCCTGAGCACGAATAATGGGGGCCATTGTTAATACATGGATACGGCCCATGAAGCAAGGTCAGGATGATGAGGCCCAATTGAAGTCTAAAATAACGACCCAATAACCCAGACCCCGTTAGCGAGGGTGAGTAAATACTCAGTCAAAGAAACAGTTTATTCGACCGTTGGGGTTCTGCTAATTACATGGGAGTAGTTAACGGAGATCGAGTAAATGGGTGACCATTATCGTCAATCCTGAAGAATATCCTGCCACAATAAATGAGGAACCATTATTCACTATCAACAGAGATCACCAACTATAAATAGATGAAAGGACAACGTAAGAAAGGTTTAGACTACCAAGGTACGAGAGACCTAATACTCTTACATTCTACTTTCCACTTGATAATTCTTCCTCCAAATATCTTGTGGTGACTGATTTGAGACAAACCTATGTGGGTCAATCACGACAGCCCCAAGCCTTAGCGTAAGTTCCCGTTCTAACTTAAGCATTGGAGGGAATTTGGTCGGAACCCAGATTCGACCCCCCTGGCGTTCTCTTGTGGTGCAAGAGGATCGCGTGCGACCCAACAGGAGAGTCGAACGATAGCTCCCATCGACAGTCGTTCAAGGACCAACCCCACCGAAGGGTCAAATGATCGTCGCATTCAGCCGCTGGATCTAGAGAGCTTCTGTGCTGCATCCAAGCATCCCAACTGCCATCGACCCTGGTTATACTAACCGAGGGTCCCATCTCAACCGCTGACGTGGATTAATCTCATCTAAGGAGTCCACGTCAGCCCAAATACTTTTGACGCCAATTTTGGCCTTAACAGTAACAAAGTGGTCAACTACCACTGGGAAAAACACAGCTCTGACTTTTACAGAAAGCTGTCGATTTTTTCGTTGTAAGGGGTTCTTGGTCCATGTTTTTCAATGGTTTTTTTAGAGTTATTTAAGCTTGTGTTTATGGGAGTTTTGGTATATATTATTAATCATTTTTTCTAACATTTACAAGATTTCAAAAGTTCTCTCTTTCTCTCTTTCTATTCAAGAGAGTTTTCATTCAAAGATAGTTTTTCTTCCAATTTTAAGGCTCATTCTATCACTTGGGATTTCACCCTTCCTAGCCTTCATTGCATATGGTAAGATAATCTACAAGGCTTAGGTAAGAGCGTGCAATTTGTTTAATTTCATTTTAACCCATCTCTCGGGTTATGAGAGCATTGTGGAGGGTTACTCCAAATTAGAGGGTTTACTCCATCATTAGGAGGGTTTACTCCTTTGTATCCCGGTTTAGGAATTGTACTCGTGTTGGAGTCATGTTGCCCCGGTTAGGGTGCATTTAGTGGAAATCCACATCTCGAGTTTACGAGTGTGGGACTGGAGTAGGCGTAGCCGAACCAGTATTCATCATGTGTCTGCAATTGTTATTGTGTGATTATTGTTTGTATTGCAATTATATTTCTGCACTTGCTTAATTATTCCTTAATTAGTATTTTTAATTGCCACTACACTATTCACCCCTCTCTTGTGTGTTGCTTAGTATACTTGATCCTAACAATTGGTATCATAGCAGGTGGAAAGAATACAAGCAACCACTATGGTGTTTAGAGCTTCATCATTATCCCTCGAGGAAGGGTTATCTACTGTTTGACCACCGCACTTCAGTAGCACAAATTATCCATCATGGAAGAGAAATATGATGATTTGGTTGGAGGAACAAGAGCTTTGGAACATCATTGAGTCTCCATATGAAAACCCCGAGAAGCCCGTGGCAAAAAGGACAAAAGCATATACATACATGATAAAGTACAATGCAAAGGCGATGAAGACACTTTATTATGCTCTTGATGTGAACGATTTCAACCGCATTTTGATGTGTAAATCAGCAAAAGAGATTTGGCATTTATTGGAGGTTACTCATGAGGGGACATCAACGGTAAAGAAATCCAAATTAAGTGTTTTTATCTCTAAATATGAATTGTTTAAGATGCAAGAAGGAGAAAGTATTTTTGAGATGTTTACTAGGCTCACCGAGATTGTGACGCATTGGAAGATCTTGTGAGAAATGGTTCTCAAGAAGATATAGTGACAAAGATGTTGGACAAAGGATCCCCTTTTAGGTTTTGATGATGAGCAAATTTAGTTTTGCATACTAACTTTATCTATGCAGATTATAAAGCTCAAACACATTCAGATAAGAGTCTCATCAAGACAACATATATTGCAAGAAGCATCAAATACAAGACAAAGCATAACGATGAAATTTTGTTACTTGTGAAAAGTGATGTAATCTTCATTTTCATTCTTGCATATACTTAAACTGTAAAAGCCTTGATGATGATCTATCTTAGTCCTTTAGGGTCCATCTTCAAAAAATCAAATCAATGGCAAAATTAGTCGACCAATACCTTCTCATGATCGACCAATAATAGGCAAAATTAGTCGATCAATAACCCTTCCTGGTCGACCAATAACACTTCACAAAAACTCTGAAAATTCTGAAATTTTGTCAAACCTATTTTAAGCCATTAGGATCACTTTTTAGACATTTTCCTAAGTTTCAATTTTTCAACTTTTTTGGTCGACTGATAAGGTTGATTAAACGACCAATCAGTTATCAGAATAGTTATACAAGACAGTTACTTTTTCTGATAGTTATCTGACCATTTTATTTATTAATTTTTAAATTAATTTTTTAACTGACAAAGGACAGTTTCAACCACCATAAATGGACAAAAATATGACCGTTTATGTCAGTTTTTGTCAATTCCATTTGTCCTTTCATCAAAGGCTGTCTCAACAGTCAAATCCCAAAATTGGTGAAAATATTGGTCGACCATTGCTTTCTACTAGTCGACCAATTTTGGTAAAAACGGTTCAGATTTTCATAAAATTTTGGACAGTTGTCAAACGGTCAAAAAATACCCCTTTGGCCTATAAATAGACCCCGAGACCTATGCCTAAGTACACGAATTAATTCTCTCTCTCTCTCTAGTGTTCTTTCTATCAGTAGAAAGTGAATAATTTTCAGATTTCTTTGAGGAACCTCTACAGCAAGTTTTCCTCATTAGGAATTCTAATTTCCAAGTGTCTTCTACTACAAATTCATATCAAGAACCTTGGAGATTCCATCTCCTTCCTTGCGATATAATTCCTATATTATCAAGGCTATATGTGATATTATTTCTTTACTCTTTCTCTTTATTTGGTGAATCTCTTGTTGAAGAGATTGTACAAGTTTACAACACAGGGAGTGTTGGTTTCTTTGTATGTTTACTTGCGGGGAGCAAGTGGTTATAGTAGATTGAAAATATCTACGGTGAGTAGGGGACTGGACATAGGATCAAGAGGATCAGAACCAGGATAAATTCTTCGTGTTTGCGTTTTCTTGACTGGTTTGCTTATTTGTTTTGTTTCATTAATTGTGTTGATTCTTTCACTGCAAGTTATTTATATTTAAAGGAATATACAAGTAACTTTGTATTTCTCCTAATTGTTGAAAATACTAATCATTTTCGTTGTTTAGTATTGAAATAGTCATATCGACGGTCCTAACAAAAGATTATTGGCTCACTCACACCTCAATGGGAGTCAAAGGCTAATGATATCGAAGAGTCCAATGACATAAGCAAGTACACCTTAAAGGCGTGCATAAGAAATTTGATGGTGTATGAGGTCAAATTACAACACAAGAAGGATTGTCAACCATCAAAGCATGTAGAGAAGCAAAAGGGGATTGCTTTCAAGGCTATTGATGACAAGCCTAAGAAAAAGAAAAACAAGCCCAAGAAGAAGAAAAACAAGCCCAACCACATCTTTAGTGAAGAGAAGGAGATGAAGAAGAAAGTGGTAATGAAGATGGAGTGGTCACGGAGCTTGCCAACAAACTCATGAAGATAATGGACCAGTCTCAATATAAGAAAGCTTTAAAGTTATTTTCTAATAATAAAGTTTCTGTTAGTTGCTATAATTGTGGAAAGACATGACATTATGCAAATAAGTTCCCAAAGAAGAAGGACAAAGAAAAATTCAAAGGAAAAGGAAAGAAATTTTGGAAAGGAAAGAAAAAGAAGCATCCTGCGCTTATTGGGACTTGGGATTATTCCTCTTCCGAAGAGAAAAGTGAAAGAAAAAGTGAAAAATAAGAAAAGGATGTGAAGGCCTACACATCCAACATAGGTGATCCGGATCCCTTCTCGGATTTGATGATACCGACTTGGAGAGATGGTAGCCCAAGGCCAAGAAAAGCGTGTGTCTTATGGCGATTGGCAAAGGTTCCACATCCTCAAGTGAAAGTGAAGAGGAGAGTGAAGAAGAGAAGGAGAGTGAAGAAGAAAAGAAAGAAATCATGGAGGATCTTTGGGAAAACAACGAGGCAATATTTACATACCTTAAGAAATTTTCTAAATCTCTTACTTCTTTACAAACTAAGCATGATATTTTATTAGCTAGTCAAGGGAACACTTCCTCTATTGCTATTAAATCACATATGCATGCTACACACACTTTAGGTGATAGCGAGAAAGAAACACGTCTTTCTCAAATCAAGGATCTTGGCAAAGAAAATGAGGATTTGAAAGCCAAGAACCTTAACTTAGAATCTTGTATTTCTACACTTCTTTGAAATACAATGAGGAATCCTAAAAACTTCAAAAGTTTGTGTCATCTGGGGATTGCCTTAATGATTTGCTTTAACAACAACCAGCAAATCATCGTGGGGGTTTAGGTTGTATCTCAAAGATTCATTCCCAACCCACCACCTCTTTCTTTGGAGCTAAACAATGATCTTATCATGCCCCAAATAATATGCACCATGCCTTCTTGTATAACAACACCAACCCTAACAAGAAGCACATAACACACGGCGTTGTGAATGAGAATGACATGATTCATTTTATGCCAAGAGGCAAGCCATTCACAATAGACATGCAAAAAAATTATTTTCTCCACACAAGCATGCCAATCCCTTCAATTTTCATGCCGTGTCTCATCCTAATGTCACTTGTTTCAAATGCCAAGATTTGAGAAATTATGCTAATGTTTGTCTAAAAACGAGGCCGGACAAGATGACTAGGAATGCCATGAGACTTTGGATTCCTACCAATGTATGGTTGCATGAGAGGGATGCCTGCATTAGATCACTAGTTAACGATTTTGTTAGGAAATCAACCCCATCTTTGGTTTGGTGGCCTAATGTTTAGATCCACACACTTGATGTGTTGAATGGATTGTTTGATTTTTGCATATTCTTTCCATCCAACCATTGTATGTGTGTTTTCCATTCTTTCTGAAAATATTTTCAAAAATTCTTTTCGTTTGGGAATGGGATTCATTGGTTTGCTATGCCATATATGCATTCGGTATCCATGTATATGACATGGGGGGTTTTTAAATGTTATGTATTTTCAAAAACATATTTTGAAGCATATTTTTTTACTTTGATGATTTTGGGATATTTCCAAAAAATGTTGGATATTGTTTCAATTTCATCATTTTGACATTGCTCATTTTTGGATATTATGTTGACATTGTTTCAATTTTAATGATGATCACCATATTATGTTGGTACTAATGACTTTATTTATTTTAATCTCAGATTAATTACTTATTATCTTGATGGAGACAAAGCATTAGGTGATGTTTGGGTTGATGAATCAAAGGGGAGGATATTGGCTCAAGGCTATTGAAGCATGCACGAGCTTAAAGATGTATTTTTAATGCCTTTCTTTGTGTAATTTTAATATTTATTAGTAGATGCTTTGTATGCCTTGTAAATACATTTATTCTTGCCTCAAAACATCTTTCAAACTCTCAAAAATATTTTAGAAATGTTTATAAATGATTAAAAATGATTTTCCAAACAATTTTAAGCTATATATCTATGTATCAGTATAATAGTCGACTATTT
This sequence comes from Scilla litardierei, assembly GCA_030789695.1. Taxonomy (NCBI): domain Eukaryota; kingdom Viridiplantae; phylum Streptophyta; class Magnoliopsida; order Asparagales; family Asparagaceae; genus Scilla; species Scilla litardierei. The sequence goes on along the minus strand of CM061133.1, from coordinate 310,528,589 downwards.
TATCATAGTAGTCGACTACATTCTTGTGGGAAAAAGAGTGTTGTCTTGTGTTGGTTTTTCTGCATTTTGTTTCAGTCTTCTGACCTCTGCCCGTTTTTCTATGTTTGGAATTTCACATACATTCGTAGCTCATTAGATTTCATTCTTCTTTATCTTTCCAACGCATCTTGAATCACCTCACTCGGAGTTCAATTGTTAGGGGTCGACCATAGCTTAACTAGCTCTGTTGCAGTTGGGAGTCGACCTGAGCTCTTTTGGGAGTCGACCACAGCTTTGTCCGGAGTCGACTACCAATAACACAACGGTCGACTATCGTTGGGAAAAACAATGCTCCGACTTTTACGGAAAGTTATCGATTTTTCTGTCGTAAGGGGCTTTTGGTCAATGTTTTTCAACGGTTTTTTGAGATCTATTTAAGCTTATTTTGATGTGAGTTTGATATCTATTATTAAGCATTTTTTTCTAACATTTACAAGCTTTCAAAAGTTCTCTCTTTCTCTCTCTCTCTTCAAAAGAGTTTTCATTCAAAGAGAGTTTTTCTTCCAAGTCTCAAGCTCATTCAATCACTTGGTTTCTCACTCATCCTATCCTTTATTACATATAGTAAGATCATCTACAAGGCTTAGGTAAAAGTGTGTAATTTGTTTAATTTCATTTTAACCTAGCTCTCGGGTTGTGAGAGCATTTTGGAGGGTTACTCCAAATTGGAGTGTTTACTCCATCATTAGGAGTGTTTAATTCTTTGTATTCCTGTTTAGGGATTGTATTCGTGCTTGAGTAGTGTTGCCCCGGTTAGGGTGCATTTAGTGAGAAATCATATTTCGGGTTTACGAATGTGTGACTGGAGTAAGCGTAGCTGAACCAGGATACATCATGTGTCTACGATTGTTATTGTGTGATTATTGTTTGTGTGGCAATTATATTTCCGCACTTGATTAATTATTTCTTAATTAACATTTTTAATTGCCACTACAATATTCACCCCCCTCTAGTATGTTGCTTAGTTTACATGATCCTAACATGGGCTACTGGCCTTCGGCCTAGACCTCTGTCAGACCACGTTAAGAACGAATTGTTAAGACTCATAGTCCCAGAGCTATGAAATGGCGTTCCGACCCCAGTCACATTGAGCCTAGACCCCAGCTTGTGCTGGGGCACCCTCTGGTATGGCCTTCAAGTCCGAGCGGTATGGCACCCTTGCAAGTTTTGACAGTCGCCAACTTTTCATCTCTCGAGGATCCCAGTCCAAGGTATACTACATGCTGCCATATATAGGATCGAGTCCTAAGATCAAGCTAAGGCTTCCGCAGATGCCCTACTCAGCACAGGCTCTCTTGCCACTAGAGTAGTTGTTCAAATAGCCCAAACTGTCCTCACGGTGCGAGCCCAAGTCCATGCCAATCACAAACACTCCACACACAAATTAAGACTCCACAAGCAACAAGGCCAACATTATGGAAACCAAAGCAAAGCATGTTCATTCATTCAGCAAAAAATACAGGTTGTCATCTCAGTCATGTATAAGTTGATGATGGACAGAAATTGCCTTCCTCACCCATCAACAAAAAACTACAAAATACACCGCCTCGTAGCTTACAAAAAGTAGCAATAAAAAGAGGGCCTTTATAGCTGGACCTGGCCCGTGCTTGCCCCGACGATGCACCGATTCAGGACATCCAACGGGCTTCCAGCAATCACCCTCTAGAGCTCCTGAATATCCACCTCGGCTTTCGCAGCCGGGCCCTTTCTTCGTTCAATGCTAACCCTTGCCAGTGAACCAGACGACAGAGGTGGGTAACCTCCTCCTCCAGGCAAGAAACCTCCTCTCACAGGAACTCCACTCGTTCCTTGCAATGGCAGAAGCTATGGAAGTAACCACACAGCATCACCTGGGCTTGACCAATGCACTAGAGCGACCGAAAAAATCCTTCAGTCTCCAGCTCATGCTGACTGGCAACCGCCACCATGGTCGTGCTCATCATATACTCCAACACTGCGAGGCTGAGGCGATCTATAGCATCTTCAATATGGACTCTCCTTCGAGTCGAACCGACAGTCGTTCCATCATTTGCTCTCTCCTTCCTCGTCTGCATGTGCTCGGACAAGACATGGCGGTTGTGCTCGATATCCTTATCCTTCGAGTGGACTGATTCGTAGTGAAAAGTGTATATTTACGCCCCCTAACTACCCCCATTTTGTGCTAAGAATTATACTTATTCGTGCTCTTTTGTGTATAAACTCACTTTATGTTTCATATAAGGGCTTATTTGCATTCCTTGCACAAAACATCATTATATGAACTAATTTCTCCGTCTTCTATTTTTCAGGTATTCCTAGGGGTCTTGGGGATTTTCCAGAATTTTCTAGGATTTTTCTGGAGTCCCGAAGGAGACAAAATCAAGTAAATGGAGAAGTGAAACTGGAGCCAGGACAGTCGACTGTCCTTACAACGACAGTCGCCAGTACAACTGTGCAGTCGACTGTTCTTTCAACAGCAGTCGACTGTTCTTTCTCCTCCTAACGGGCAAAATAAAGCCAACTCACTATCGATTTGACACTTCTGCAGCAGACGACTGAAGCACAAAAGACAGTCGCATGTGGATCACACAGACGACTGTGATTTTCAAGACAGTCGCATGTCTTCCTTTGGAAGCTACGTAACCTACCAACCAGGCGACTGTCTGACCAACGACAGTCGCCTATCATCAATCGACTGGCGTTTGTTCAGCAGTCGACTGTCGCGGTTTTTTCTGCCAAATCTGGGTTGCGAGAAATGGGTTTTTCTTAACCCAATTTCTCCCTATTCGATGTGAGCCATTGGATGCTTATTTGAAGGGTTAGGATGCAATCCCTTAGGGGTTTAAAATCCCTAAACTCTGATGTAATGAGGATCTTCAGCTGTTACTGTTTCATTGGGGTTTTAGACCCCCCCCCCCCCCCCCCCCCCCCCCCCCTCTTCCCTAAAAGGCTAGGGCTAGGGCTTGGAGGCCAGTAGAGCTTGGAGGAGCTTGGAGGAGCTTAGAGGAGGTGCAAGAGAGGGAAGAGCATGGATTTCTAGGGTTTCTATAGGTGATCTCTCTCCTCTCTTTTAACATTTGGCTTTAATGCTTTGTATTTCATTATTTGAATGATTGTTGGATGAGAGTGAGAATCATTGAACAATTGTTTGATTGTTGGCGTGTAATGAATGCTACTTGCTTTTCATTTATGATTATCAACTTGTTTTCATTACGAAGGCATGGAGCCATTTATGTGTGGATTGGGATTAACTAGGGTTGTGTGGTTGATTAGTAATTAGTCATCTCTTACATTTAATTGGTCTAGCATGCCTTGAAATGGATGCTAGTAGTGTTGATTAATGGGTTGTGCCCTAGGTTTCATTGAGTCGTGCATTACACTTGGCGAGGCCGTAGAACGGTGGTGTACCTTAAGGGTCACACCTATGTGCACGATCCGTGCATCCTATTGACACGGATGCAAGGATCGATTCATGTATTTAAGTTAGGGATTTCAACCCACTAATCGACACATTAATGAATTGTGCATTACCCTTGCTGGGGCCATAGAACGACGGTGTGCCTTCAGGGCATTACCTATGTGCACAACCACGCATACCTTGAAATGGATGCGAAGGTTGATTCATTTGGCATGAGCCTATTGCTAATTAACCCATAAACCTAATGTTATCCCATTCCACACACTTCTCCTTACTTGACTAGCTCCTACCTTGGTCTCCACCCTACCTACCTTGGGTTTGGCTCGACCGTGTTACCCCACACTTCCACTCACTACACTTGTTAGTTTAGTTGGTTGCACCAACACCTTTGGCATTTCTTAACCAATTAAGATTATGATTGTGAAACGAGTTGTCCCTATGGATTCGACCCCGTACTCACGGGTTTATATTGTATTTGACACTCCTTCTCTTGGGAGGTGAGCGTGTGCATCCTACTTGGATTGTGCACGCCTTGCAGTCAATCGTGGAACACCAGGAGCATCCACTTTGTAACAGGCTGATCGTATGTAGATCACACCACCCAAGAACCGCTGTGATGAGGCCGACGCCTCCCCACCATCGGGTTAGGCCCATCTAGTCACTGGGGACCAAGGTCCGCTTCCTCTCTTGCCATGGGTTGCGAGTTTCCTGACGACGATGATGACCAGGAAGAACCGGCGACGCCCGACATTCTTTTGGTATGGAGGGAACTATGGTTGAAAGGGCTTGAAAGGGTAAGTGTAGACTACCACTCCCATTTCCCTTTTAACCTAACATCTAAAGTAATCGACAAGAAATGATGCCAACCGCTTGATCTACACGGTGCCAATCACAGTCATCCGATGCTCATATGGCTGACTGTTCCCTGATTAGCGTGCAAGTGAACCTCCTCTCTCGATGTCAAATTCACCTCAAAAGGCAAGCCTGTCCTCCTAGGTCTAATCAACATTAAATACTGGTCTCTTTGGCACAGTCGCTCGCATCGTGAGGTCGGGTGTATGTGCCATGTGACATAGCGAGATCACTCTTCCCCATGCACAACCTCGGGACTTTCCTCCCCCACAACGGATGGTGTCGTCCCATGACTAGAGCTTAATAGAGGCTCCAGTAATGATTCAACTTCTTGCATTAACCTCCTGGCCGAACAGCAATAGCCCGGGTTGGTAGCGACAAGACCCGATATCTCAGCACGAAACAGACTCAACACATGGCTATGAGGAACGACCCAACCTCTGTAGTCATCTCGGAGCCAAGCTCCTCGAGCGGTAAAGGAGTTCGATCCTCCACACCCTATGTTTGAAGTGTTTGATCCCCTAGACCTCTGGCGCTCGACACACCATGTCTGATCTAAGCCCCCAACCTAAGCTGGGGCCGAAGCGGTAAAAGAATTCGAACCTGAGGCCTCAAGGTCCTAGTCAAGGTACCCATGCCGATGATGGAGACAAAGGCAAGGGTGCATTATCCTGGGAGTTGGGGGCATTGTAGGAGCTAAGGATGTCAGACATCTTCTCAGGCAACGGAAGTCAGCTAAAAGCATGGCAGCACATTACTGATCCTCCTTTCTTCTTATAAATCGAGAAGCAGCAAGAATCATCCCCATCTGTCAAATTGGGACCATCCGAGCCCTCCAATCACCACGACGGGACAGCTTCCATTGAGCACTAATCAAGCTATGCCTCATCATCAGTTCCTCGAAAAGCAGTTCAAAACTCGCAGATTCCACATTTAAATGCGGGTCGAGTCCAACGGATCTCCCCCCACTGCCCGATGCTCCAAATCCTTAAGGCATGGCAGCCACATCGCGTGCCATCACGAGCACTCCTTCCACTGAGCGAGATGTCACCTCATTCCCTCTCTCCCGAAGTAGGATCGAACAAACTCAGCAGTATTTCCTTTTATTTTGTCTCCTTGTCTCTCCACTCCCATCCTCACAGCGCTGGCTCGGGCATGCAGTGCCTGGCCCAGAAGATAAAGTGCCATTGTAGACACCGATTCTCGATAGGGCCCACATCAGCAGGACATGTCCCAAAGCGTTGGATGGGCCCATAAACAATGTGGACCTCCCAACACATCGAATGGAAGCCACCAACAGGACCTCCCGACACGCTAGATGGAACCCACCAGCTAGACATCTCGACCTAGCTCGAGGGGATGGCATAACCCAACCTCAGCAGAGCCCTACAAAGCAGTCCAACCCTAGGGTCCGCGGCATGCTCCTCCACATCCTCAGGATGATCTCGCTGCCCGAGGCTTGCTCTCAGTAGCTCAGCCTATCTTACGTCGTCCACATTGCTTGATCGTAGGGGCGACCAGCATTCTCTCTCCAAGTACAGCTAGCATTCAAGTACACGTATTATCTGTAGACGCGGTCGGCCACTTCCCGTGTACGAAGTCGGCTACAATTACGGAACCAGCGATGCCCAGACCTTGGAAGCCATACACGCGGCAACATCTCTTTAACCCTTGGCCCCTATATAAGCTAGAGGACCTCTTCTCTGCAAGGTATGCAACTTAACGCCTCCAAAACCCTAGCATACATCCACGGACATGGGCTCACCCATGCTCACCCCATGCATTGCCACACCCGAGCTAACTTACGCTCTACACCTCCTTTCTTCCTATAATCTCGCTTGACTTAGCCATCCGAGGGAAGACGGGGGGGGTCCGCCCCCAACCCGGCGATGATCACGGGACCTCTGACGCCTTTGTTCTCCTATGATCACGGGTACCGGAGAAAGGGAAAGGAGGCACGCCCGACAAAACTACCATGTCCGGGCTCAACCTGTTGCGGATTGCTCGCCTTAGCGATCTGACCCAGGCGTCCGGTGACTTGGTCCGGTCCCGCGAGAATTCATGCATCAACAAGATTCATTCCTTGCTCAGTTTGCAAACATTGTTGTATGATTATTCCTTGCTCAGTTTGCAAGCATTGTTGTATGATTGGGTCAATTTGCTTCGATATGGAGCCTTGGGAATTAATTGTGAGGCCCATAAGAAATTAGAGTAAAGGATGGTTGATGTGTCCTTCTAGTCAAGTGGATAAATGATGCTAATAAAGTTCGCATTTTTTGGATGCTATTCTTTTTATGATCGAACCTTTACATGATGATCGATACATGTTGAAACCTTGACGCATCAAAACCTAGTGAATCATATGCTCATTGATCGGACAGGTGAAAAAAGTTGTATTTTTGTAAAACTGTACAATTTCTAACAATCCAATCGGCGAGCAAAATAACCTGGCATTCACTGGGATTTTGTTGTGTTTGGGTTTTAACTCTCCATCATCTAAAAATAACACTAAAAGTACAAAAACACTGAGGTCATTCTAACCACTTGGTTAGAGGGACACACCAACCCCACTTTCCTCAAGAAATTACCTCGCCAATATAACTTCAAATGAAACAGGCTTCACCTTCCAAGATCTTGGAAATTCTCACCCTCTTTAATTCATCTACCCCTTCACTGTGCATCTCCATGCCATATCATACCGAACGTGCAACCCCAGCAACAAAACAAAGAAGAATACAACAGTTCACACTGCCCTCTCAACTCTCGTGTCCAAGGCCCAGATATGCATACATCAAAATCACTCAAAAGAATAAAACTCAAATAGAATTCGAAGGCCCAAAGCAGCAGCAGCAGCAGCAAGGATGGTATATCGCCGGGTCAATTACACCATCATTCTCCCATTTGCACATCCGAAACTTGCATACCAGCCTTCATACCTTCAAAAGTGACTTGAATCCCGTCGAATTAACAAAAGGTCGAAGCCCTCAAAAACTCCCCAAACATCCTCTCATATGAGAACCCTGCTGGCGTCTCCTCCTCGTGCATCGAACAATGACCGTCTTAAGCACCACCTATGCCCTTACAATATCCGTTGCCCGCAGCACTAAGCTTCCTACTTACCATTGGTCATAGCTCATTTATGTGGCGAACCGTGTAATGTTCATGGGTTTCGGGTTTTGAGCAGCACTTTAGACGATATACTGTAATCCTCTGCAAACTTGATCCCTCCGTAATGCCATCATCTAGAATTCAAGATGACGAAGAGAGTTAGACCCCATGGTGAAATTATCAAACAGATTGAATCCGGAGCAAAATTGCTGAAAAGGTACAGAGGATATACTTGGAAGCTGTAGAAAGAAGGAATCCGGAGCATGCACATCAAGAATGACAGTTGTTAAAATGAAGAAATTAACAAGAAAGAATCCACAACATCACACAAGCCGAAACTCCCAGTTAATCTTATTTTCCAAAAGACTGCACGTGAGTGACTCGGAATGAAATCACTGATTCACCGAGGCAATTGGGAAGTTCGTACGTTAGGACATTGCCATATGGAGTAAAGGTTCAGGTACCGATCTATAACAGTAGTTGTTGCAAGTGTTAGGATCATATCTATACTCATATCTACTATTATAATCAAGTTGCAGAATGCATACTACGTGCGGCATAACCTAAATAACAAAAATAGGTCACATAGCCCTTCAATTAATGGGAGTGGAGCGAACAGGTTCAGCACAAGATTCATCGGTGACCTACCACGATGTCAACTGTCAGCCATCAGATGCCGACGGTAAAAACGACCAGATATTGTAACCGATATCTAGTATAGAGGACTAATACCGTATCAACAGATAATCAAATAAACAAGAGCTGGACTATATACACCTCAGTTTGAGGTATAAGAAAGTGACTTTTGGCCAAAAATAGAAAAATAAAACACATCATTGGTCACATCTCCTCTTCCCGCTTCTAATTTTTTGCTATTTTTAGAAAAAAGTCACTTCACTACACCTCAAATGAGGTGAATATAGCAATTCTCATAAACAAAAGCAACAACAAGATTGCTACAATAGCATAAGTCAAATCATTACCTACAGCCTGACTTTTGCACCTACCAATGAAAAATGAAGATTCCTTTGCATCTGCAGTTTCTTAGGGCCTGTTCGTTTTGGTGAGAACGGGCTAGAAAGTGGCCCTTAAACACTGTTTGGACTACTGTTGGGCTACTATTCATAACTTTCGACCCCCACTTTCCTTCGTGTGTTCGTTTCGCTTCGATTGTTTTCGTCGAAAAAAGTCCACCGTGGCATCGACTTTCTCGCGAGCGGAATCTCCGTTTTTTCCAGCGATTTTGGCTTGGATTCTGGTTTTCGTGGGCCCCATTGGCTCGGATCACCTCTCATCTCTGCTGCAACCTTTTCATCTCTCCCCTCGACACCCATCGCACCTTCAAAGCTGAGATTTTGATCGAATCCGAAACCCTAGACGACGGATTCAAGAGACCTATGGGGTTTTTGTTGGATCTGCAACTAGGATTCCGATCTTTGCTGTTTTGGGTTATTTGGCCCTTTGCGAAAGCTTGGCTCTGCTGTTGGAACTGCGGTAGCATTGATTCTTTGCGCTCTCTATGCTCGTCTGTTGGATCTACAACTAGGGTTCCGATTGCTGTTTTGGGTTCTTTGGCCCTTTGCGAAATCTTGGCTCTGCTGTTGGAACTGAGGTAGCATCGATTCTTTGCGTTCTATGTGCTCGTCTGTTAGAACTGCTACTCTCTTTTCTCACTGTGGTGTAATTTCTGTTTACATTTCAGCAAACTATGCTCATTATGGTTCTTACAACTTGGAAATTTGTGAGATTTCATTTTCATATATGTGTGGGCGTCGATATTATGCGGGATTAACTAGATGATGGTTTCTTGCAACTAGGGATGGCAAAATAGACCCGACCCGACCCGAACCCGGCCTCTTGGGTCGAGTATGGATAGGGGCCAATCCGGGTCGGACCGAATTCGGGTCAACCCAACCGACCCGGATAAAAATCCGGGTCGGGTATGGGTTTGACCCCTCGACACGGTTGACCCGAATTCGACCCGTATTTCACTTTTTTAACCCCGGACCCGACCCGAACCCGACCTTTTTTGCAAAATAATCACTCTTTCACACCGAATCCGACCTGAACCCGACCCGAATCCGACCCGTACGCGACCCGTAAGACAAACCGGGTCGGGTACGGATCACCCGGGTTACGGCCGGGTCGGGTACGGGTATCTGAACCCTGACCCGAATTTAATTCGGGTCGGGTTCGGATTTCCCGACCCGACCCGATTGCCACCCCTACTTGCAACATATGGGTGGTCGATTTTTAACTCAATATCACATATTGGCCGGCATGAAACCCCAATTCGGGCTTTCGCAAAAGCATCATAGTTTACAAAATCTCAAGACAAGCATGCAACAGATTGTCAAAATCCAACACAAATTACAATAGCCCAATGCAGTTACAGCAAAGACACCACAGTTATTAATTGTTTATGTTGGATTAAATTCAATGAATCAGTTGAATTAAACAGCAAGCCAATCAAATCCCAAGCCCCATGACTCCGTAATTATTTCGGTTACATACCTATTATTGCCCCATGATGATACATACAACGTGAAACTGATATGTTTGCAATAAAAAATGCAAATTTTATTTAGGTATTTTTGAGGGCTCTTGTGTAGGGTTGCATGCATTTTTTGATAATTGGATGTGGCCTGAGGTTACAATATAGTCTTGACGTTATGGTGGATGAATTTTACACACCTCCAATCAGGAGTACTGAGGACCAACTTATAGGGCCCCTACACAAAAGAGCCCAATGATGAGACACGGACAGTGACTATATGGTGTGCGTGATTGGGATATATGATGATACGTTGGCACATTACTATGGTATGCTTGAAATATGTCAAGAAACCGACAATGAAAATTATAATTAAAAATCTGCGGGCAATTGGATATGGAGTCATGAATGGCTTGGACATGATTGGTGAGTTGTTATTTCATTTGGTATGCATTTAAATGTATTGGATTGAAATAAAGCTTTTTAAAACTGAAAGTATATGTTTCAATGGCATATAATTGTTGTGTTATACCAGTCTTTTATTTTTGGTTATATGAATGATTCGTTTACATTTTCTAATTTTTATGCCATATCTCATAATCTCGTTTATGTTTTTATGTCTCATGTGCGATTTTATGATATAAGCAAATGTCAGTTACAAATTATGATTGAAGCTACAAATTATGATTGAAACTATGGTTGATGCAAATAAAGGTTAGATTGATCAAAATAGAGAAAATTCAAGGTGTTCAACGTGTACATCGGCCGTGACAGCTATCATTTTTACCATCGTATTCATGCAGCTATACGATGACGATAGGAATACGCCTATACCTCGTGAGCCGTCAAAGATATGTGATATTCATAGAAAATCCCGTATGCGTAGAATTCCATATGGTTCTGATAGTAGTTGTTTACACTACTTAAGAATGCGCACACATGCGTTCCTGAATCTTGCAACTTTAATGCGCCAAAGTGATATTCTCAAAAACACTTATCATGTGTCCATCGAGGAGCAGTTGGCAATATTTCTTCATATCGTAGGACACAAATCAAAGAACAGAGTCATGCAGGTTGATTTTATAAGGTCTGGGACGACAGTTAGCTTATACGATAACAAAGTGATGTATGCAGTTTGTACCCTTCGGGATAGGTTCATGAAGTAAGACCCAAATGAGACACCACCAGAGATGCTCAATAATCCTAATTGGTACCCATATTTCAAGCTACGTATGTTTTTATAAATAGATGGAAATAGAGTAAACTGATTGGTGGTGATTTCAACTTGTCCGTTATTGATTACGGTATAGGATTACATTGGTCTAATTGATAGGACACATATCGATGCCATGCTACCTGCCAAACTCGTACCACGATTTAGATGTAGTAAAGAGATTACGCAAAATGTGCTTGCAGTTGTAACGCCAAATAAAAGATTCACTTACGTAACGACCGGGTGGGAAAGATCAGCGAATGATTTCACGGTCCTGAAAGATGTGTTATCATTACCCCCATGGGCTGCGTGTGTATGAAGGTAATATGCAAACTTTTTCGTAATTAACATGTATACGTTTGTCTGAATCCATGGGAATATAAATCGGGTTTAACTTTTCAGTTGTAGGGAAATTACATATGTGATGCAGGATAAACAACAATGTCTGGTTTTATATCTACATACCGGGACGTTAGATACCATCTGAAGGACCATACTGATTGGTGTCTCGAAATCGCATAGAGCTCTTTAACTTAAGACATTCTTCTTTAAGAACAAAAATCGAGTCGACGTTTGGAATTCTTAAAAACAAGTTTAAAATTTTGACTGCAAAGCCTAACTATCCATTCAAATCTCAGGTCGTACCGTCCTTGCTTGCACAGTTTTGCATAATTATATCCAATTAGCAGATCTGCATGACCCACATCTAAATGAGAATGGGGATGTGTTTGAGGATGCGGATGTGATGGATGAGCAGGATGACTCAATTATGGATCTTTTACAACAGTTGTCCATACGTGAACAAACTTCACAAAGGGATCAATGGAAACTTCGCAGGAATCAGTTAGCATGGAAAATGTGGATGGACTATTGTAACATACATAACCGTGGGAACACCACTGAACATGGTCTATAAGGGATGAGTTAAATTAAGAATTTTTATGGTATCTATTAAGTTGAATGCTTTATATTATAATAGGCGTTATATGTTGATTATGTTGGGCAATGCATGAGATATGGTTACAATTTAATGGCTTTATCTGATTAATTTAATTTTATTGTGTTGGTTTCTGATAAGATCGGTGGTAGTAAATATTACATTCATTGCTTTTTATTACATGTACTATATGTGGGTCCATGTCAGTATGGCGAATATTGCTATGTTATAGAAATAATGATTTTGTAGGCATAGACGGGTCATCGCATCAAGGGCAAGGGAGTAATCCTATACCACCATTATATGACCCTTTATATGGTACACAGTGAGCAGATGAAGCAACAAGGAATGATCCATTGCTTGGACGGCCTTTGCCGCGTAAGATGAATGATGTCCAATTTCCATCGCAAAGCTTCCAAAGAGTTGTATCAACTATCAAGTATGCCTTTTCCACATTATCCCAACTATAGCATGCCCATGCCCATCCCCATGCCGCCTCCTCTGGGCTTTATGCATATGCTACAAGGTGGGGTAATCCCTCCATTTCTAAGCCATTCTACACAAAGTGCTTTCTCCATGCATTCATCACAAAGCAGGCATAGCACAACAGGTGGAAGTGACTCGTCTAGGAAGTCGAGTCGTCAGGATGATGACATGGATGTATCGATTTCAAGTCCCAGAAAAAGAAGTAAAAAAACCATCCAAGAAGGGCCCGACGAATAAAGTGTGGCTTGGGGAGCATGATAAAGCCTTAATTCCTTTCCTACCAAGTACGATAAGGCAATAAAGTCGACAAGACTTTCAAGGGGACAGCCATCACCGCTGCAGCTTCTCATATAAACTCCATGTTTAGCACAGAATACACACGCCAGCATGTCAAGAATCATATGAAAGTGGCGACTTTCTGATGTTTCATCGTGCTTAGAAATTAGTGGAGCTGGTTGGTCAGTAAAGAAGCAGATGATAGTACCTTACCCTGAAATTTATGTACCATAGGTCGCGGTATTTACTTCTCCATTATGCAAATCTGAATATAAAATTTAATTACGTAAGTTTAAAATTCATAATAGTTGATTCATTATAACTGCAAGCAAATTATAGGTTGAAAGACTATGTCAATCAACTCTTACCGTGGCTTGAGGATCTTAGGCTGATTATAGGAGATGACGCTGCTAAGGGCGATTTTAGTAAGTGTGTATCATATATTTGGGGGTGCATTTAATGATGGTGGCGGTGATCATGCAAGTCCTACACCCGTCACGCAAGCATCAACCGACTATGATGATTATCCCGACATCCCCAATTATGTGTCGACGACATCCCCAATTATGTGTCGACTGGGTCATCTCCGTCGGAGACAAGCCATGCAAGTCCACCCTCCGTGGGTAAAAAGAAAATGAGTAGACTGGCATTGAGGGATGACCCGACCTCATGAAAGAAATGATTGAGAATGTTAGAGAGGTCGCCGAAGTAATAAAAATCTCCCACTTCCGCTGGATTGCAGTTCTTTATCAGCATGTGTATGCACTAACAAAGTATCCAGCAGCTGTGTTGGATGCATTATATATCAAACTTAGTGAGAATGAGAGAGACGGAAGGAGATTTGCCAATATGCCCGAGTCGGCCAGGAAGCGATTTGTTGCCAAGAAGGTTGTTGAGATAGAGAGCGGTAGTGGTGATGCAGGAGGAGAAGGGGACGGCCATGATGATGCATGGCATTTGTAAAGTATCCATGGGATTTCATGTTATGTTGTGGTAAACGTAAACGGTTGGTGTGAAAATGGGGTGTTGTATAAGGAGGATGAAGTGATGTATAGTGTGGCATTGCCCTCTTGTATTTTGTGTTGGAGGTGTGTTTGCTTTTGGCACTCTGTATAATGCTTGGCTAGGATTTTTATGGTGTTTTACATGCTTCTGAATCATGATTGCCTTGGTTTCTTGGTTTCTTACATGTTTCATGTTTCATGCTTGCATTTGAATTTTTTTAGCTATGGTGTCATAACCCATTATTAACTATGCTTGAGAGTGGAGCTACAACCTGCTTCATGCTTGCCTTGGTATTTTTAATACTAAGGTTTCTTTGTTGTATTTTGTATCGGGCTCTTGTAAAATGTGTTGGATTTGTTTTGGGTTTTGGCCATCTGTAGCATACTTGCATTTGAATTTTTTAACTATGGTGTCATAACGCATTTTTAACTATGCTTGAGAGTGGAGCTGTAATCTGTTTCATGCTTGCCTTGGTATTTTTAATACTAAGGTTTTTTTGTTGTATCTGCATTGTAAAATGTGTTAGATTTGTTTTGGCTTTTGGCCATCTGTAGCATGCTTGCATTTGAATTTTTTTTAACTATGGTGTCATAACCCATTTTTAACTGTGCTTGAGAGTGGAACTGCAACCTGATTCATGCTTGCCTTGTTATTTTTAATACTAAGGTTTATTTGTTGTATATGCATTGGGCTCTTGTATAAAGTGTTGGATTTGTTGTCTTTTGGCCAACTGTAGCATGCTTGCATTTGAATTTTTTAGCTATGGTGGCATAACCCATTATTAACTATGCTTGAGAGTGGAACTGCAACCTGATTCATGCTTGCCTTGTTATTTTTAATACTAAGGTTTATTTGTTGTATATGCATTGGGCTCTTGTATAAAGTGTTGGATTTGTTGTCTTTTGGCCAACTGGAGCATGCTTGCATTTGAATTTTTTAGCTATGGTGGCATAACCCATTATTAACTATACTTGAGAGTTGAACTGCAACCTGCTTCATGCTTGCCTTGTTATTTTTAATACTAAGATTTCTTTGTTGTATCTGCATTGGGCTCTTGTAAAATCTGTTGGATTTGTTTTGGCTTTTGGCAATCCGTAGCATGCTTGCATTTGAATTTTTTTAACTATGGTGTCATAACCCATTTTTAACTATGCTTGAGAGTGGAACTGGAATCTGCTTCATGCTTGCCTTCTATGCTTGAGAGTGGAACTGCAATCTGCTTCATGCTTGCCTTGTTATTTTTAATACTAAGGTTTATTTGATGTATATGCATTGGGCTCTTGTATAAAGTGTTGGCTTTGTTGTCTTTTGGCCAACTGTAGCATGCTTGCATTTGCATTTTTAAACTATGCTTGATATTTTTAACTATGTTGTGTTGTAAATGGAGGAAGTGAAGTGGAGTTTGGCAATCTCCTACATAATGCCTGAGGATTTTTACACATATGGTTACTTGGCTTTTTCTGCATTGGACTCTTGTACATTATGTTGGATTTGTTGTGGCTTTTGACCCTCTGTATCATGCGTGCCTTGGGATTTTCTTCATGTGTTTCAGATATGGATATGCATGATGAGGATTTCAGATTTGTTGGGTCTTTTGTTCAAATAGCCCAATGATGAAACTGGAAATTTTAACACTACGTTTGTGCACCTACTAATTATATCCTGGCATATTATATATCCTTCAAACTGGATGGCTGGCAGTTTGGTTCCTTTAGTCTCCAAGTTAGAGCAGACTTTGATTGATATGGATGTTGTGATTTTTTTAATTAAACATGAAATTTTTTGAGAGGGATTTGGATTGGATGTTGGCAATCTATTTCATGGTTGCCTTGGGATTTTTTTACTTATGGTGTCTTTGCTTAAGCTGCAATGAGCTTGGTTGGCTTCACTTCATGAAGCTGAATATGTGAGTAGATAATGACGGAGCCACTGCCAGCAACCAGCTGGGTTAATGACAAAAAAAATATTCTGAGGGCTTATGATTGAAAAAATATAATAATTTTCACATTAAGCTTCATGCTTGCTTTGGAATTTTAAATCCTACGGTTTCTTTGTTGTCTCTGCCTTGGGCTATTGTATTTTGTGTTGAATTTGGTTTGGCTGTTGGCCATCTGTAGCATGATTGACTTTGCACTTTTTTACTTTGGTGTCTTGGATTTTTATGTTATGTGGTGTTGTAAATAAATGGAGGAAGTGAAGTGGGGATTGGCAGTCTCTTACATGCTTGAATGGGGATTTTTACACATATGCTTGACTGAGGATTTTTACACCTATGGTTTCTTTGCTTTATCTACATTGGACTCTTGTACATTGCGTTGGTTTTGTTTTGGCTATTGACCCTCTTTAGCATGCTTGCATTGGGTTTTTTCATGTGTTTCAGAGATGGATATGCATGATAGATTTCAGATTTTTTTTGGGTCTTTTGTTCAAATAGCCCAATGATGAAAGTGAAAATTTTAACACTACGTTTGTGAACCTGCTAATTAAATCATATCATATTGTATATCCTTCAAACTGGATGGCTGGCATTTTGGTTCTTTTAGTCCCCAAGTTGGAGCAGACTTTGATTGATATGGATTTTGTGAGCTTTTTATTAAACATGAAATTTTTTGAGAGGGATTTGAATTGGATGTTGGCAATCTGTTTTATGGTTGCCTTGGGATTTTTTTACATATGGAGTCTGATGCGGTTCGGCATGAAGTGGGGACGGGCCGTGCGGGCTTGGAAGAGGGTCCGGTTCGGGTCTACCATCGGAGGAGGCGACTTGGGTCCACCGCGGATCCGGTCCCAAACTTATGATTCCGCAAGAGATGGTGAGGGTTAAAGAGTAATTAGACAATTATTAACACATCCCCCAATAAAGGGCCGGCCGGCCCTAGGATGGGTTTTATCGAAGAATTGTGAAAGGTATTTTATTTCTTTAGAATCCCTAGTTTAATTCCTTAGCTAATTAATTGTTCTCTAGTTTAGATCTATTGTTCTAGGAATTATTTAGTGCTTTAAATCAGTTCTTCGTCATATAAACCCTAGATTAGGAAGTCCAAAAGCCATAAAAATCCCACCTTTGATCCCTACAAAAAGCCCTAATCGTATCAAATTGGTATCAGAGCGGTCGATCAATGGCTAGCACACGATCCAAGGAGCTGGTTGAAGTTTTGGAAGAGAAGGTTGAACGGATGGAGGCCCAAATTAGCAAGGGTTTCATCGACGTAAGAAAGGAAGACGCCGAGATAGCCGCGCAAATCCGGGGGGGTGAAGGAGAACCAAGGAAAAATGGAGGCAAAATTATCGGAATTGACGGAAGCTATAGCGACGTTGACCGCTCATCTCGTACCAAAGGCGGATCCAAGCAAAAAGGAGCCAACTCTGGCGAAGGACAAGGGCAAAAGGATGGTTTCTTTTGAAGATGATCCGAATCTAGAAGAAGACGGAGGCTTCGATCAAGGAGACAATGCGTGGGGGACTCACCAAGACCACGCGCCGCCACACCAAGAGGACAGAGGTGTCGGAGGGGGTATTCCAGCACCCCGGCAGCCCCCCAGGTGGCCGCCGACCCCCCGGGATCTCTGGGGGGTCCGGCGAACCCCCAGAGGGGCGACGGGGGCCCGCCAGGCCCCCGGGAGGGGCGGCCACACCTGCCACCCCCCCCTGCACCCTCGGCGGGCCTAGGCGGCCCCGCCTGGGGGCCGCCGGCCCAATTTCAGGGCCGGCCGCCCCCGGTGATGGCCTGGGGAGCTTCAGCCGACCCTAAAGGGGGGTCCCGAGGCCGACGGACCCCTGGGGGGCCCACCGACCTTCCAGGAGGCCCGACAGACTTTTCCGAGCATTTCCGGGCCCCCGGGGGCCCCGCCAGAGGTCCGAGGAACACAATTTCCAGGTTTTCAGCCTTTTGGGGACCCGACGGAGGATTTCAGCAGGGTGGAGGGCACCACCAGATCACAGGTGGCCCGTCGACTCAGCCCCCACCTTTTAGGGAGTGACGGGAGATTGGCGAGCGTACCAGGACCCACCAGGAGGCCACCTGGCGGAGTTTGGACACCCACAGGGTGTCTGGCAGTGGCATGGAGCAGAGGGAGGCTACCGCGATCGAGCTGAGGCTTATTTTCCCGACAGGCGACAAGGGTACCAGCAGAGAGGAGGATTCCAGCAGCAGGAGAGAGGTGGTTACGGTGGCGAGAGGCGACTGAGGAAGCTGGAGGTGCCCATTTTTGAGGGAGGAGATCCAGATGACTGATTGTACCGGGTTGAGAGGTACTTGGAGGTGTCAGCGGTCCCAGGAGATGAGTGGCTTCGGGCGATAGGGGTATGCTTGGAGGGGGAGGCCTTAGGCTGGTTTCGTTGGACTGATTAGCAGCAGCCTTTTCAGACATGGACGGAGTTTACGACGCTCTTGACGGAGCGATTTGGTGTAGGACAGGCTGGTGGCGTGTTCGAGAGACTGTACTCGCTGAAGCAGGAGGGGAGCGTATGGGATTATATCAGGAAATTTGAGTCGCTCTGCCACCGAGTTCGGGGAGTATCTGAGGAGTCCTTGGAGGGCTGTTTCATGAAGGGGCTGAAACCTACGGTGAGATCGGGATTGAGACAGTTCGAGCCCGTTGGTCTACGCGGGATGATGACGTTGGCGAGGAAGGTGGAGGACCATCAGGAGACAGAGAGGAGGGCCCATGGGACGTGGGGAGGCACCACGTTCAGGAGTCAGGCGGCTGCTACAGGACAGAGGACTGCACCTACTTCAGGGACCCCAACTGGTCAGGGAGCTACGGCCGTTGCTAGGGGCGGCAAAGACAGGAGGCAAGAGCCCCGAGCTGGGGGCAGGTACGGAGGATGACAGATGCCAAGATACGGGAGAAGAGGGTGAAGGGTTTGTGTTTTCGATGTGATGAGAAGTTCACCACAGGACACCGATGCGCTGATCGGACTCTCCAGATACTGATAGCCGGTGATGATGAGGGAGAGGACGAGGTTGTCATCCTAGAGGCAGGAGAGGACGAGGAGGAGATAGAGCATCAGCACTTGGACCTTGCTGAGGTGTCCCTCAATTCCGTGGTAGGGTTCACACCGAACCATACCATGAAATTAGTGGGACAGGTGGGCAGCCAGGAGGTGATAGTGTTGATCGACAGTGGGGCCACCCACAACTTCATTTCCAGCAGGTTGGTGGGGGCACAGAGATTACAGCTGAGTGGCACGGGGCGATACGGAGTGATGCTGGGTATGGGCCAGGTGACACACAGCACGGGTGTCTGTTGCGGGGTGATTGTGACCATTCAGGGAGTACAGATTGTCACCGACTTTCTTCCCTTGGAGCTAGGGAGTACCGATGTCATCCTGGGGATGAAGTGGCTGCAAACCCTTGGGGAGACCAGGACAAATTGGAAGATGCTGAAGATGGAGTACCATGATGGGGGAGGACAGTGGTATTGCAGGGGGATCCCAGCCTCTGCCGTTCGTTGGTATCTTATAAGGCCATGTCCAGGGCGATCCACACAGCTGGGGGAGGCTTTTTGGTGGAGCTACAGGCTGTGACCACTTCAGTGCAGATCGAGGACCTGACACAGGAGCTGGTACCGGAGGTTGAGCAGCTGCTGGCTCAGTATGAGGATGTGTTCCAGGAACCACAGGGACTGTCACCACACCGAGATCATGAACACGCCATCGTCTTGCGGGAGGGCGTGTCTCCCATTAGTGTGCCCCTACAGGTACCCACAGGTACAGAAGGATGAGATAGAGAGACTGGTAGAGGACATGCTGCAGGCAGGTGTGATACAGCCGAGTACAAGCCCCTTCTCCAGTCCAGTCTTGTTGGTGAAAAAGAAAGATGGCAGTTGGAGATTCTGCGTAGATTACAGGGCCCTGAATAAAGAGACAGTTGCAGACAAATTTCCCATCCCTGTTATTGATGAGTTGCTGGATGAACTCCACGGGACAGCATGTTTCTCCAAGATTGATCTGAAATCAGGGTACCACCAGATACGGATGAGGGCGGCCGACGTGCCCAAGACTGCTTTCAGGACTCATGAGGGGCACTATGAGTTCCTGGTCATACCTTTCGGCCTGACGAATGCTCCAGCGACATTCCAGGCACTGATGAACAGAGTGTTCCGACCTTACCTACGGAGGTTTGTGCTGGTATTTTTTGACGACATCTTGGTGTACAGCCGCAGCATGGAGGAGCACGTGGGGCACTTGCGAGCAGTTCTACATGAGTTACAGGAGCAGCAGCTATTTGCTAATAAGAAGAAGTGCCTATTTGGACAACTGCAGGTGGAGTACTTGGGACACGTGGTGTCTGCGGAGGGGGTGGCAGCTGATAGGGCCAAGATTGCAGCCATGTTGGACTGGCCGGTACCTACAACTTTACAGGGCTTGCGGGGCTTCTTGGGCTAGACAGGGTACTACAGGAAGTTTGTCCAGTGGTACAGTACGATTGCTTGGCCCCTTACCGAGCAACTCAAGGACAACTTCCACTGGGGTGACGAGGCGACCAAGGCATTTGAGGCCTTGAAGCAGGTGATGACGACGGTGCCTGTCTTAGCTCTTCCTGACTTCAACAGACCATTTTTTATAGACACCGACGCGTCAGGATATGGGTTGGGTGCAGTGTTGATGCAGGACCAGAGGCCTATTGCTTTCTTCAGCCAGACTCTGTCAACTCGAGCGAGGCTGAAGTCAGTATATGAGAGGGAGCTGATGGCGATTGTCCTATCCATTCAGAAGTGGCGGCCCTACTTGTTGGGTAGGAAGTTCATAGTGAGGACCGACCAGCGGAGCTTGAAATATTTATTGGAGCAGCGCATGGTTAACGAGGAGCATCAGAAGTGGCTCTCCAAGTTGGTCCATTTCACCTTTGAGATACAGTACCGGCCGGGCCTGGAGGACAAGGCGGCAGACGCCTTGTCACGTCGCGAGGAGCATGCAGAGGTGGCGGCCATTTCAACACCGGTCCTTCTGGACTGGGAGCCTTTGAGCAGGGAGATTGATTCTGATGAGGACCTGGCAAGGATACGTGAGGCACTGCAGCAGGGCTCTGCGGACTTCCAGGGGTACAGCATGGACGGACAGAGGCTCCTATACCACGGCAGGCTGGTGATTCCCTGGGGTTCCGTCCATATTCCGATGCTTTTTCAGGAGTTCCACGGCAGTGCCATCGGCGGGCACTCAAGGGTACAGCAGACTTACAGGAGGATGGCGAGGGAGCTATACTGGCTCGGAATGAAGAAAGACATTGCCCAGCGGATAGCAGTGTGACGTGTGCCAACGTCACAAGTATATGACAATGGCACCAGCGGGACTCTTACAGCCTTTGGCCTTACCTGAGAGGGTCTGGGAGGAGATTAGCATGGATTTCATCGAGGGGTTGCCGCGATCAGAGGGTTACAGTTCTATTCTAGTAGTGGTCGATCGGCTCAGCAAATACGCCCATTTCATACCCCTCAGATACCCTTACACTGCAGTTACAGTGGCAGCAGCTTTTATGAAGGAGGTGGTTCGCTTGCACGGGTTTCCTGCCTCCATAGTGTCGGACCGCGACAAGGTATTCATCAGCAGTTTCTGGAAGGAGTTATTCAAGGTGCAGGGGACCAAGCTGCGAAGGAGCACTGCCTATCACCCCCAGACGGATGGTCAGACAGAAGTGGTGAATAGGAGTGTGGAAACTTACCTGAGATGTTTTGCTTCAGATGCGCCAAGGCAGTGGGCCAGATGGCTGGCATGGGCCGAATATTGGTACAACACCACGTACCATTCGGCAGCACAGAACACCCCCTTTCGGATCTTATACGATCGGGACCCGCCCCAGTTGATCCACTACAGCCGAGGGACCACTCCCGTCTCACAGGTGGAGGAGCATTTGACTGAACGGGACAAATATCTTTAGGAGTTGAAGAAACACCTGTTGAGGGCCCAGCAGATTATGAAGACCAAGGCTGATGCACACCGTAGAGATGAGCAGTTTGCAGTGGGAGACCGGGTCTACTTGAAGCTTCGCCCGTACCGATAGAAGACCTTGGCCCGACGGAGCAATGAGAAGTTAGCAGCCCGCTACTATGGACCTTTCGAGGTGACAGCTCAGATCGGGAAGGTGGCCTATCGTTTGCAGTTACCGGCCACCTCCACCATTCACCCGGTTTTTCACGTATCGCAGTTGCGGCGGGCCATCGAGACTCACGCACTATCACCCACCCTGCCACCCACTCTGACAGATGACATGGAGGTGCTTTTGGAGCCTCGGGAGTTGACAGGGATCCGGCAGGCCGCAAACAGGACTCAGAAGGTGCGGATTCGTTGGCAGGGCCTTCCAGACCACGATGCTACATAGGAGCCCGCTACAGTGATCCGCAACCAGTTTCCAGACTTCCACCTTGAGGACAAGGTGGCACTTTTGGGGGGAGTAATTATGTGGTTCGGCATGAAGGGGGGACGGGCCGTGCGGGCTTGGAAGAGGGTCCGGTTCGGGTCTACCATCGGAGGAGGCGACTTGGGGCCACCACGGACCCGGTCCCAAACTTGTGATTCCGCAAGAGATGGGGAGGGTTAAAGAGTAATTAGACAATTATTAACCCCTCCCCCAATAAAGGGCCGGCCGGCCCTAGGATGGGTTTTATCGAAGAATTGTGAAAGGTATTTTATTTCTTTAGAATCCCTAGTTTAATTCCTTAGCTAATTAATTGTTCTCTGGTTTAGATCTATTGTTCTAGGAATTATTTAGTGCTTTAAATCAGTTCTTCGTCATATAAACCCTAGATTAGGAAGTCCAAAAGCCATAAAAATCCCACCTTTGATCCCCACAAAAAGCCCTAATCGTATCAGAGTCTTTGCTTGAGCTGCAATAGGCTTGATTGGATTCACTTCATGAAGCTGAATGTGTGGATAGATAATGAAGGAGCCACTACCAAGCAACCAGATGTGTTAATAAAAAAATATTCCGAGGGCTTATAATTGAAAAACTATAAGAAAGTTTTTAAAGCTTTTGTCTTGACTTGGTTTTTTGTGGGGTTGAAAGTGTTAGTTTGGTTGGAAGTGTTGTTTAGTTTGGCATTATGCTTCATGTTTCCCTTGGCAATCTGCTTCTGTTATGATATGCTCTTTTTTGTGTGCCTGGTCTGAGTTTTGAAAGATGCCGGCAACATTACCATGCCATTGTTCATTACTTTTCTTAGGTATGCTTTTCACTCAACCTATTCCACTTATCATTCTTTTATATTTAATATGTTATATGTTCAGGGGGATTTTTATGTTAACCTTGCTAGGTACACATGAGTTTCGGATCGAGCTCTTCCAGTCGATCTCCTAGGTCTTATTTTGTTAATGTTGTTGTTGTTGTATCACAATATCGATTGATGTGGAGATATACAATGGTGTCATTACTGTAGATCCGGTGGGGTGTTGTAAATTGAGGTGGATGGGTTGGGGAGTTAGGTTTTTATAATGTGGTGTAGCTACTTTGGGCTTTTGTAATATGTGGTGGATTTATGAAGGAATTTGTACATGCAATTTTTGGGATTTTTTATATTCTTTTGTCTTTGTTGGATCTGTGTTGGGGTTTTGTTTATTGAGGTGGAAGTGTTGATGAGTTTGAAAATCTGATTCATGACTGCCTTGGGTTGTTGTAAATTACGGTCTCTTTGATGTATATGCATTGGACATTTGTTTTGGTATAGTGAGGTTGATATCTTATGTATGTTGGCAATCTTTTTCATGTTTGTCTTGGGATTTTGTAACCTATGATGTATATAATGTATCTTCATTGGGCTTTTGTGGTTTGTGTTGGCTATTTGCTTGATTTTGGCACTCTGTTGTATGCGTGCATTATGATTTTGTTTGCTATGTTGTCTTTGTTGTATCTACATTGGGCTGTTGTAGTTGTGTTGGTTATTTAATGGATTTCGACAATCTGTTACATGAGGGCATTGGGATTTTGTAAACTATGTTGTCTTTGCTGTATCTGCATTGTGCTTATGTATTATATGTTGGATATGTGATGGATTTCGGCACGATGTTGCATTCGTGCCTTGGAATTTTGTTACCTATGTTGTCTTTGATGTCTCTGCATTGGGCTTTTGTATGTTGTGTTGGATATTTGATGGATTTCGGCAATCTTTTGCATGCAAGCATTGGGATTTTGTAAGCTATGTTGTTTTTACTGTATGTGCATTGTGATGTTGGATTTTGTGTTGGATTAGATTTGATTTTTCTCATATATTTTTTGCAAGCTTCACTTGTGATTTTTATAAATGCATATGAGGGTCATTGTTCTCCTATGTTCACCCCATCACACTCACCACTTTTTTCATCCAACTTTCTAAACAACATTCTCAACCAAACAAACACAATAAAATTGTGTGGAACCCACACAACTTTCTCGAATCAACTTTTCAACCCACTTTCTAACAAAACAAACACAAACCCCAACTTTTCTCACACCAAAATTCCAACCTGTAAACACTATTCACAACTTACTCAAAAACCCATTCTGACAAAACCGAACAGGCCCTTAATGCTCACTTTTCTGTCAAGCAAGCATCAGGCTTGTTGTTCAAGTGCTGGAACCTATAAAACATTTAGGCAATCCAATCTGTGTTCCTCTCCCATCACCTGTGAGTCTAACCGAAACCAGTCGAGGCCCTAAAGCATGCCCACTGAAACGCCTCAAAAGCTCCTTAAGAATGTATGTGCCAATTTCCTTTGTGGTTCCCTGGACAGCTGTGATTCGAGTGAAGAGTGCCACACAATTCCTGCAGCCACTTAGACTTGGCAACAACCGCCACAACTGGAAGGAGACGGGAATCTGGCAGTCTTACCGAGGCTTCCAATCCTAGTCAGATGGATGTCAAGGGGAGCCGAAAGGTGGGAAGCACTGATTGATGGACTTTTAGTATATGACCGTGAGACTTTTCCTAATCAATGTACATGAAACGTTGCCACCTCTGCTAGGGAAACAAAAGCTCCGCAAGAGGAAAAGAAGATGGCGCCAGACAATATAGGGGAGTAAGGAAGCGACCTTGGGGAAAGTATGCAGCAGAGATAAGGGACACATCAAGGAAAGGAGCTCAGGTTTGGCTAGGAACATTTGACACTGCCGAAGAAGCTGCCTTGGCATAGATAAAGCAGCATTGAGAATGTGAGGTACACGAGCTCACCTCAATTTTCTTGTGGAGATGGTTGTCAAGGCATTGGAAAGCAGCGAAACAAATCATGATCATCGTAAAAGAGCAAAAAGGGAATGGAATAGAGATGGAGGTATCTCAGCTGAATCGCCCAAAACAAAGAGAATGGGTGGCATGGTTAGGAAGGGAAACCAAAACATTGAAGTCGTCGACTTGTATGACTTTGGTGACGACTTGGAAAGTTTCATGTCTTCTTTGGTGTAAGTTCAAGGCTCCAGGTTGAGAAGCACACTGATAGGAACCGAAGACAAAAATGCAATTTTTATTGATATAAACTGGAAATAAAGATAGATTGATTACACTTAAAAGGGTAATCGCCATCCCAAGACGCCGATTGATAAGGTATGTACCACATTCTCGAGGACTAAGAGAATTCTCTTTGTATTATGAAAATAATCAAATCAATAGCATAACTAGAGCCGGCTAGCACCCCTCCCTCTAATACAATTTTAGAAAATAGCCAATTATCAAAATACCCCTACACTAATAAAATGACGTAAAACGCTCAAAATGGACCCACGTATTGGGCCGACCGGATCTAACATTACTCCACCCCTGAAAATTCACCTTGTCCTCAAAGTGGTGCATGAAGTTTCTGGTGGTCCTACTCCAAGTGGGAGTCATCTTCCACTCCGACCTCTTCATCCTCCACGTCATCCTCCTCGTCTTCCCAGGCTACTAGCACTTGCAGCTTGCGCACCCCACATTGGTGCCTGGGGTGAACCGCTCATTGCATCTGAAACACAGCTCTTTCTGCATCTTCTCCCTCATCTCGACGTCAGTCATCCTCCTAAACTGGCCACCTGCTGGCGGTGCACTGCTCTTCTCCCTAGTCTTCTCAATACTCACCTGATCCGCCCTTGTAGCTACCTTCTGTTCTCTTGTCGCGGTCGGAACACTGCGGGAAACCGGTCCACTCCAACCACATCTCGCCTTTCTCTCCTCCTACTGGCAGTCCTCCGCCATCTGAGCATACTATATGGCCTCCATCATGCTCTGAGGCTTCTGCATGCGGACAGCTGCTCGAATAGTGGCCTTCAACCCCTTCATGAAGGTGCTCTCCATTATCTCGTCAGACACCCCATGCACGTATCCTGATAGGGCATCAAACCTATCCAGATAGTCCCTCACGGTGCCATCCTGCCTGAGTGTCAGCAGTTGCTCTCTCACATTCTCCATATGGGAATTTCTGAACCTCTCCACCATCTGGTCGCTGATCTCCTCCCACGAGTGAAAAGGACACCTTACATCCTTCTACTGGAACCAAGCGAAAGCCTTCCCATCCAGACAAATCGCCGCTGCCTCCAGCTTCTGCTTCTCTGTCATACGAGAGACCCTAAAAAATCTCTCTATCCTGTAGATCCACGACACTGGGTCCTCTCCCTCGAAGACAGTCATCTTCAGCTTCTGCAGCATATCCATATTGAATGCCCCCTGGTCTTCTCTCTCCCCACCGTGTCTAGGCTGGTGGTAGTGCTGCCACCTCTCATGATACCGCTCATAGCCCTCATGTGGGCCTCCGTCATGGAAACCGTGACCCCCTCGCGGGCCTCCTCCTTGACCCCCATGAACTCCCCCATCGTCGCCTTTAAATCTGCCCTCGTGCTCCTCTTAGAAGTCCATGTAGCCTCCCCCGAGCTCTCCAGGGCGCCCCTCATAGGTGCGGGGTGGAGGTCGCCCTCTGTCATTACCATACCAAGGGTCGGGAGCGTCCCGAAACCCCCGACCATCATCACCATATTCCTGAAACACCCCCGAGTCAAAACCATCATCGTAACCATGAGCCGGGTCCTCCGAATAGGGCTGAAAATATCCGATGTACTTCCCTCCCCATGCAAAGCTTCAAACCCCCTGCAGGAGGGCTCTCCATGCTCGGTGAGGCCCCGGCGGCCCTGAAAAGGGGCCGCTGGGCCCTGTCGATGGTCGTCGGGGGCCCAGCGGCCCTGTCGCTAACCGGCAGAGCCCGCAGGGCCCTGGATCTTCTTCGACGAGCCCGCGGGGCCCTGTGGGAAGGCCCCACAGGGCCCCGTGGGAAGGCCCCACGGGGCTGTCGGTGCCCCTGGGGGCCGCGGCTTCCTAGGAGGAAGCCGCCAGCCCTCCTGCGTGCTGCTACAACCGTCGGGATGCGCGGATGGGGCTTTCGACCTCTTGGCGAGTTTTCTCCTACTCTGAATCGCTATCATCTGGATCCGTGTACCTCCAATCCGCTGAATCCTTCATCGCATGCTTTCCATTTCCAAAGGTGGCGCCTTTGTCGCTGTTTTAGGATTCGTGTCACCTTTTCCCTCCTTTCCCGTGAGGATCGATGGCTGAAAAATAATTTGTGTGAGAGCCACATCTTGTTTATCTTGCTTAGCCGTCAACCGTTCAATGGAAGTCGTCAACTTTGCCATTGATTCATCGTGTCCCGCTAAAGTTTTCTTCACCTTCTATCTCGTCATTGAATTTCTCCTCCAAAGTCTCAAATTTGTCCTTGGATCTCGTCGATGACGTCATGGATCGTAGATAATCTGATACCAAAATGATAGAAACCGAAGGCAAAAATACGATTTTTAGATTGATACACTTAAAGGGGGTAATCGCCATCCCAAGACACCGATTGATAAGGGACGTCCGCATCTTCCCGAGGACTAAGAGAATTCTCTCTATTATGAAAATAATCAAATCAATAGCATAACTAGGGCCGGCTAGCATCACTCCCTCTAATACAATTTCAGAAAATAGCCAATTACCAAAATACCCCTACACTAATAAAATAACATAAAACGCTCAAAATGCCCCCCCCCCCCCCCAAACAATGGGACGACCGGATCTAACACGCGCATGTGAGGAATTCTTTCATACGCATAGCAGGTTATTAGATGCATATTATTGTGATATATTGCTTGATTAGGCCATCTAGATAGGAATAGATCATTCGGGTTTACTCATGGCTAGGTAGCTCAATACTGGGTTAGTTCTTTTATATAATAGATGTAATAGAAAAGGCTGTAGATATACATTAGCCAGAAAACAGGATTTTATGTTTTTTTATTCACATTACACCTTGGTTGGGTGCAGTTTCAATAAATTAACCGTGCATACAATGCATCAGCAGGACAGTAGTTCAAGGTTTCATGCTCCCAGGGACAGACCCAAAAATAAATTATTTGGGGGGGTGCAAAATGAACCCATGAAAACTATTAAAGACAAAAGATTGGCACCTTGAACAATTCTACTTCAAAAACGTCATATCATACGGTTTGAAAATTGAGCTCTTAGATTTCTGGTGAATTATTAGAAAAATAAAAACAATTCTAGGATCAATTATATTATCAAATTTCATGTGATAAATCCAAAAGACAAACATGCTTAAAATAGAGGCTTTGGAAAATATTACACTCACAAAAATTAGGCGTAATTATTGTTGATTTAAGTCGTCAGGGGGTAACTATGGTGATAAATAAAGAGAATAATTCTTATTGATTCCTCTAACTCAAGAGTTAGTTAAGGAAACATATAATAAACTTAGAAGGTTCTAGTATAGTAGTTTTCCCATGATAAACGGACTAACTAGCAAAAAGCAAGCAAGTATTTAAACAACCATGAAATGAAAATTTTGAAAATTAAGGGGAGGAAGGGCAATGGTATAGTAGTTTTCCCATGATAAACGGACTAACTAGCAAAAAGCAAGCAAGTATTTAAACAACCATGAAATGAAAATTTTGAAAATTAAGGGGAGGAAGGGCAATGGCCGCTGCAAGCTCCCTTATTAGTCCGCCCATGCATACTCATCCCTCATTAAACCAGTAGACATAATGGCATTGCTAAGAGAACAAGAACCCAAAAAAAGATGTCACCTAGAAATAAAATCAACAAGATCAACCAATTCTTCCATTATCTGCAAAATTATAATACATCTTCATAGGCATATGACACACCTTTATGAATACAAGATAGAGATACAACATGATATGGGCAAGGAAGTACTAGAAAATCATAGAGCAATTTAGGGTTAGGATACATTGTGGATACACACGTGCACACACAAGAATAACATGAATCAGTAGAAATCTAAACAAGAAATACATATACATGTCCTACTGTAGGGACACACTAAATATCATGTGTTCCACATGATCTGCCTATGGGTCTATGGGGGATGTTAAGAATTAAAGTCATATACCGGATAAAATAGGCAATGGTGATATGCATAAATTAATAGTTGAGCATCTATCTATTGGCTTAAGATTTTGATATAAACATGATTTTAACTATCGGTTTATGACTTACTACTACAGAACAATCGTGGCCCCCGGTTATTATTCCTAATTGTAACATGGTATCAGAGCTTACTCTCTTCTCTAAATCAGGTTATCTAATTTGGCTGACTAATCTGGCTTCCAAGCTCAAAAGTGAATCCACCTTGAGTCTGAATGGAGCGTTAAGAATAATAGTGGCACATTAGATAATACAGAAAATGATGATGCATATAAATTAGTAGTTAGATATCTACCTATTGTCTTAAGCTTTTAGGTTAGATATGATTTTAACTATTGGTTTGTGATTTACCAATATAAAATAATCATGGACCTCCCATTACTATCTCTAATTCTAACATGTAGAAAGATCTACTTATTGAAAACCTTTTGAATTCCTAACCACCCGATGCAAGAACAAACAATATGACAATTACAAATATCTTTGGTTTACCTAGGTCCTAAGACATGAAGATTGATGTGAATATGATGCGTTCTGTAATTTTTGGCCATCGGGAGTGTTTTCATAAGTTTTGATTTTCTAAGAGTTTTTTTGTAATTTTCAGTTTTAGGTTATTCCTGCAATTTTGAATTTTCAGTTTATTATTTATAGAGGCTAGTAGGATTAGGGAGGAGGTTGAATCGTGTTGAATCTTGAAGAAGAGACTCGTTTGTAAGAGGTTGCGGCTTTGCCTAGAATTGAAGCTTGGGAGAGCAGTCCACCTCTCGAACATGACCAAGGGAGAGCGAGTTTCTCTCGAAAGAACTCAACTATCTTTTGTATTCTCTTTTATTGTCAACCTACTATTAATGAAAATGCTACCTTCCCACATATCTCTTCTATAAAACCATAAAAATCTTATATTTCCATTAAAAATCGCATCTTTCCTCAAAAACCTAAACTTTCTATACCAAAACCCTAGCAGATCCTATAAATTTGGTATCAGAATATAGATCCAAACGGCAAAAAATTTCGAGGAATGACATCAAGCATGGTTGGAGCATAGGAGGAAAGAGAGGAGGGCGTCGGATGAAAGATTGGCGTCGTTCGGAACCACGATGGTTCAAATATGACAGAAGACAAACCCTCAACTAGCGGAGAAACTTTCAGAGATCATTCACCAATGTCGCATGAAACTAGAATGGCTAAAAGAGGGAATCCATCCCAAAAACGATCCGACTTCAAATCTGAACCCCAGCAGCGATAACAACTCAGATCCAGAGCAAAAGACAGCACATTTGGATCCGAAATGGGGAAAAGACAGCAACTTGGAGGTGGATCTGCAACCAGGCATCAAGAATAGGCATAAGGAGGAAGGCGGTGGGCTCGTCTGCAGCCACAAGGGCTCATCGGCCCCGGAGAGATCGATCGGAACTGCAAGCCGACGACAGCCTATAAGATGACCTACATGACAGCGACAACCTACAGGCAGCCTGGCAAGCCAGGCCGCACCTGCAAGCAATCATGCAGGTCTTGTATATGCTACCCGCAAGCCTACATACCTATTAAGGCTTGCTCACAACCCTGCTAAGCCTGCCATGGCCCAACGATACTTGTTGGGGCCCGCCATGGTCCGACGACGCCCTTCAGGACCGACATGGCCCAAAGACACTATCAAGGGGGCTTAATGGCCCATGGTTTTCAGCCAGACTGTTGGAGAATATATGCCCTTTTGTCAATTGGTGGATTTGACACATCTCGTTCAAAATGATCGTAAGCTATTTGATTCTCTTTATCTATGTAATCATTATGCATTTGAGCGTGTATCTATGAGGTTACAATATGATTACATGAATAAAGTCCTTGGAGATGCGTATGACGTACATTGAGATTATTATGAGATCATGCTAATGATGTCCACTGGAATCTCCTAAAAGTTCATGGTCGTTAGAATATCGAAAATGTGATATCAATATTCGGGATAGACCAGTATGCGTTGATCTCAACCATTGGATGGTAGTGGTTGGCCGCATAGCTGCTAGATGTGGAGACATCGTGAGACAATGTACATGTGCTTGTCGAAGAACAAGTCCAGAGAACGACTCGCCGAGAAGCTTCTGCATGGTATTTATACTCTGACTGTCAATAGAAAGCTTTCAGGTGATAGTATGTGTTGCATAGTCCTTATTACCTGAGATGTGTTGCACGACCTTGCGCGTGGAAAGCTATACTTTGGCTTTTACCGAATATCGGTATTACACCCGATACGTAGATACTCGCTGGGTATAGTTAGAAGCATGCGAAGAGAGTGGCCATCAAGTTAGGATTTGTATCCGACGGCGTGGAAGGCTAGTGTTGCACAGACCCAAATATGAACCATAGTTAAGTTCTTCGCCAAGGCGAACGGATAAACTTGTTAAGTGTAACAAGTTGTGTCCAACCTCGAATACTATGGGATCGCATTCCGCTCTGGACATAAGGTATAGTGGGGTTTGCCAGTAAGCCGTACCCAAACACCTTACTAACATAGTGATGACGACGGGGCGAGACTGCACGGAAGTTGTCACTGTAAGGCCCAGGATTTGCTTCGAAAAGATTCCAGCATCTATGTTAACCAAACATCGATGATTCCTTAACGAAGGTGGCGGTATGCGTGGCTAGCGCCTCTATCGCACCTTGAACACAATATGGTCGTACTCATTGGAATCGATCTATTAGAATCATATATAGATGACGACCTCTCACGAAAAACGAAGGAGCTTCATGTACATGTGATGTATGGGACCGATCGCAAGTGTTGTGATCAAGCTTATTAGAGAGAGAATGTGTCGCAAGGGATTGCAAGTGCATGTTGGAAAGACTCGTAAAGAGTTATGAATGATCCCAGTAAAAGAAGGCATAAACTCCAAACCAAACCCCTAAAAGATGGTTAGTCGACTTATGATACTTCAATAGTCGACTAACCAGACTGTCGGAAAAACAGAGAGCTGGCTAGTCGGCTAATTGGGCCAGATGCGTAAGTGGTGTTGGTTCAGTGATTGGGTGCAGGTTTAATCCAAGAGTTTGGTTTGAAAACCAAACTCTTGTTAGTCCAAGAGTTAATCTGGTTAGTCGATTATTGAAGTATCATTAGTCGACTAATTAAACATGCACCCAATTGGGCCAGATGCGTAAATGGTGTTGGTTCAATGATTGGGTGCAGGTTTAATCCAAGAGTTGATTCAAAACCGACTAGAACTAATGGAGTTTAACTCTAATATGAATTTCCAGGTGTTAGGATATTCAAAGGAGTTTTGGTTTGATTAATATGTCTTGTTTTTAGAATTTGATTTGGTTTCAAATCAAGAGTCCTAATTAGATTAGAAAACCTATATGCCTTCTTCTACCGTGTATTTGGATTCAAGTTGAACTCCAACTCCATCTCTCTATAAAAGGGGATCAAGAGACTCCTATTGAGATGTGAAAAAATCTCTCCTCTCTCTCATGGTATTTTTGTGCGGCCAATACGGACATTGAAAAAGGGTGTTCCTTGCAATGCTTTCAACCAATGAGAATTTTTTCCTATGTTATTTCCATGCAACTCGAGCATGAGATGTGTGAGTAGGATAAAACGCATGCGATACATGACTTCTTTTTGGCGTCTTGAATCGGGTCTCGTGCACATAAAGTTGATGCAAACGTTGCGTAACGACGAAGATGTTCATTTCCTCCTCTCAATCCCTAGCCATATCGATTGGAAGTAGAGTTCGGGCTCAAAGGAGCTCGTGGATCGTGACGGGGTTGTCACCGATATGCGACTTCTATTGTATCATGATAGATGGAGCGGCGGTGTTATGGACTTCACCAGAAAAGTTTTGGATCCGTGAATATCGCGTAAGAATTTTCGCGCATTGGTACGACCTTTAATTAGCATTAGTTTCAAGCATTGCAGTAAATCTTGGTTATGATATGCTACTCGTAGAAAAATTTGATTGATTTTTCAGTCTTTCGCCGCATGCTAAATACTTTAGCGTACCTAACATATTTCCTTACAGTGGTATCAGAGTCATGCTGCAAATCTTGATATTATGCTATTTAAAATTGATTAAAACGAATTTTTATTCATCACAGGATAATCAATTATTGTATATTGCGTAAATATGATTTGCGCTAAGATTATAATGCAAAATGTATATGTTCAAAATCATTTACATTCGGATTTTAATAGTCACAATATTGAATTTAAGTAAATATGTTGATACACAAAATTAGTCGCCTAAGGAGCAACCCCTAGTCGACTAATCAGGGTAATAGTCGACTATTCCTAAAGGGCTAGTCGGCTAGTAAACCATCAGCAGATTTGGGTAACTTGTTGATTGCAGATTAGTCGACTAGCATTTGACGTCTAGTCGACTAATGCTATAACTGGCAATAGGAATCTTTCCCTAATTGTGATTTTTAATTTTCTGATATTTAATTATTAACACAAACGTTGTGTTTGATCTTGAGGCGCATACATGAATAATCAATATGGCATTGCATCGATCAAGTGTTGATCTTTTGCGCAAGGAGAAATATAATTTGATTATCGTCGTTCCAAATATTAGAAAATTTGTATTAAATATGCAATATATGATATTGCGAATATGTGATGATTTTACAATCAATTTTGAATTTAAGATTGTATTTTCATGATATTTGTTATATGAAATCAAATTGATTTATGAAAAATAA
This sequence comes from Scilla litardierei, assembly GCA_030789695.1. Lineage (NCBI taxonomy): Eukaryota > Viridiplantae > Streptophyta > Magnoliopsida > Asparagales > Asparagaceae > Scilla > Scilla litardierei. The sequence goes on along the minus strand of CM061133.1, from coordinate 310,494,722 downwards.
ATCTAGGAAGAATTTTATGAGATAAAATTTTTGGATCCATTTATTTCATGATATGATCATGATTTATTTGCAATAATGTTTTTTGTTGCATGGATTGCTTGCAAAATTAATCGCATGTTTAAATTGCTTTATTAACTTAATAATGTGATTATTGACTAAATAATTATGAGGATCTTGCGTTCGCTCTGCCGTTACTAATCTAATATAACGGTATATGACATCGCCTCGTAGTCCAAATAATTATTAAGCAATTTTATTATATTATTTTTGCATGTGCATAATAATTATAAGGATACTGCAACCGCTCTACTGTTAATTATCTAACCTAACAGTGTAGGACGGTGCCTCTTGGTCCAAGTAATTATTATGCAATCATTTAATGTGATTAAATGTTGTTGTAGCTCGTGAAATACAAATCGTATGCAATCTGATTGCTCATGTATCATAATTTGCATAAAACTCTAATTAATTCGATTAATTAGTAGATCTCAACCCAAGAAAGTTGGAATTACAAAAGACTTATTGATAGCTATTGAATTTGATCCAATTAAATCAACATGACTTAGTTTTTCCAAATATATCAGGTCCATTACATTCAAAATCCTTTTAAGGATTATCGCTAGCTCTCCATCATTTCAAAGATGAAGAGTGCCTAAATTGACATTATGGTTGTTGACGAATGTCAAGCCTTAGTTGTACAATTCTAAGTGATGCATCTTTACTACTATAAGATGGATTCATGGGATGTGAAGATGGTCCTTAGCCAATGTCAAGTGCACATTGCTCACATCCTACTGAATACGAAATGTATGAGAATGACTTGACTAGACTTTATGACTTGTTGGCGAATGTCAAGGTTATAAATGGCTAGGGGCAAAAACCATATTGAGAGTTGCAAAGTGTTGCAATTGACAAAAAGTTTATCTACAACTATGTAGTGTGATAATTTGTTGACGAAGGTCAAGGTTATCGAACTCAAGATATTGGATCTCAATTCTCGCTAAGAAATTATACTGATAATTTCTGTCTATCTTTGGGTTAATGATATTCGCTACAATTAGTGGGAGAAATAATTAGATAAAAACCAACCTAATTATTTATGAATGTCTGCAACATCATTATAACTCTTTTATGTTATTATGCAATATCATGTCTAGCCTTGAATTTATCCTTTATTTGATCGCACCCACCTTATTGTTATGATTGGTCGATAAAAATTTTGGTATGCATTGACATATGATGTCAATATGCATCATATGTGTAACCACATTAATCTGCCAACTGAGAATTCCAACAATATAGATACGATCTATTGAGTATATCCTCAAGATGAATTTGATTCATAGAGGCATTATAATAGTTGGGGTCGGATGATGATTTATATAGTGATATAATTCTTATTAATCATATCACCTTCTCTCAGTTCGTATTGAATGTCGATATGAACAATTTGGAAAATGTTTCCAGCGCTCCTCAAGATGTTGAGGTGGGCAGAGAGTTCCTTTTCGAAGAGAAAGACAAGGATGAACAATTGCAAAAGATGTATGTTTTCATTTTCTCATTAATATATGCACTGAAAGATAAATTGCATGGATAAATTGGAACTCGTGAAAAAAGGGGCATATGATGCCTTATCTAAAGTGTGTATTCATGATTCAAAACAAATTTCCTAATTCATATTTCGGTATATGATACCTATGTTAATTTACATAAATGTAAGTGTTACATGAGATAGAAGTGTGGGAGTAGATGGGATAATTATACTAATTGGAAATTGGAGCAAGTGTTGCTACGATTACGATAAAGTATATTCTCACCCAGGATTGCCTTGTGGCAATGGTTCTATTTTACGCAATTTATTTTGTACCAAATATAATATTGTATATATTTCTTTATAGACAAAGAAAGATGCATGTTGAAAGAATGTTGTGAACATTTTCCATAAAATTGTTTCGTTACGTTAAATAGAAGCGTATATATTTTGAATGTATGAATCATATTACATATTCATAAGATGATATAAGAAAGACTCCAAGTATAAATAAAACTTCTTGCGAGATTGTAAACAAAGCCATAAAACGAGAAAGATTTAATAGTTGTATAAGAAAGGATTGTGAATCATTTGTGATTGTGAATCATTTGTGATTATGAATCACTTGCAACTTGCAAATCTTGTCTCATAAGCTTAATGGCTAAACCACATTTGTAGGACAAAGGAAAAGAATTAGTGAACTCAAACGACTTATACATGGTGGCATATGTAGTCCAACGTTTACGTGAGCAAGAAAGTGGACACTCCTACTTTATGAAAGTAGAGTGCATAAAGTAGTGTTGAGATTCTTCGATGAGATCGAAAAGAAAAACATGCATGTCTGAAATTTCTTGCATACTTAAAAGAGAATATGATTCTCCCTTAGCTTACTCTTCCTTAAATGTCAAGGAAAATGAATTGCACCTTATCAGATAAGATGCAGTCGATGATGAGTGATGCTGAGTTGTCTCATTCTTTCAAGGGCTAATGCCCTAGAGAAGGTTCTAATGCATACGTTGGATATGGTTCTAGGCTAACATTTCATATGAGATATGGAAAGGACCCAATCTTAATGTTGTTAAGAATTGGGGTTAAGGCATCATACTTGATGTGCTTATTTTGTAAGATATCTAAAGAATTTTCGAAGAATATTTTCTATCAATCTGATGAACAAAAGAGTTTTGTTACTTAGTGTGCCACCTTCTTAGAGAAAGAATCTCTTGGTGAAGAAATGGTGGGCAATATGATAGAACTGGAGATGTTTCAGATACACAAACTATAAAGAATCAAGAGACAAAATCAAACATCAATGCTATACTCAGCCAATTAAGAAAACTAGTGGACATTATAATTGATGATGGCCCTGCTGTTTTCAAGGAGCCATGTAGAGTGGGGACTCTACAAGATGGTTTGACGCTATGAAATCCAAAGTTGAAAAGGTTGAGACCTACTAGGCACGTTTGATGGTAAAAATGATATCGTCAAATGGTTTGACGAGTTTTTACCGCTAATAACCATGCGCGGTCCATTCAGATAATGTTTGCTAGAGCAGCTTTTCATGACTCGATCTAAAGAGCTAGACGTTAGTGGGAGCAAGTGTCAAGAAGCGGTATCATCTAAATTACTGATATAGTCAAAGGGTTTGACTCTATCAAAATAAGGTGGACCATTCATACATAAGGTCAGTGGGAGTGCTGTCATAATCCTAATAGTGTATGAGGATTATATGTTTTTGTTTGATAAACATAGAGATGTTGAAATCAATCAACGCACGGACGTCACTATATTTCTCCATGAAGATTTTAGAAGAATCTAAGAATACCATAAAAAGGCTTACGGTGGGAGTAGTAATCTTTCAGTAAAAAGATTTACTGACTCCAAGTTTTCAAGGTGACATGGATGCCAGTCGATCAGTGGGAAGATAAGTTTTCAACCTTAGTGGCAAGGCAATAGCTTAGGAGAGTTCAAGCTGAATACTGTGGCTAAATGTATAAATGTATTGAGATACATAGTCATACATGATGATGCATAAGGATGTCTTTGGATAGTGATCCAAATAATATCTTGAACAGATTTCATGTAAGACATGAAATTCAAGATAACATGACATAAAGAGTTAGTATGTAGCAGATCCACTCACGAAGGCATTTTCAGAAACTGACTGGAGTGTTTGGTAGATAATACCAGTATGAGATACTGTAATTGGCCATAGGTGCAAGTGAGAGATGTTGGTGAATAAACGCCCTTACGTCATTTGGTGGAATTGACACTTCTCATTCAAAATAATAGTAATCTATTTGGTCATCTATATATGTGTGTGTGTAATCCTTATGCATTGAGCGTGCATCTACGAGGTTATAATATGATTACATGGATAACGTCCTTGAAAATATGTATGACGTATTTTGGGATCATGATAAGATCATGATAATGAGACCCAATGGAATCTCCTAAAAGTTCATGGTCATTGGAATATCGAGAATGTGATATTGATATTCCGGATAGACTAGTGTACATTGAGCTCAACCATCGGATGGTTGTGGCTAGCCTCATAGCCGCTCGATGTAGGGACATCATGAGACAACGCACATGTGCTTGTTGGAGAACAAGTTCACAAAACGACCACCGAGAAGCTTCTACATAGTATTCATACTCTATCAACAGAAAACTATCAGGTGACAATAGGTGCTGCATAGTAATTATTACCTGATATGTGCGACACGACCTTCCGCATAGAAGGCTATTCTTTGGCTTTTACCAATATCGGTATTACACCCGATACGTATGTACTCGCTGGGAATAGTTGGTAGCGTGCGAAGAGAGTGGCCATCAAGATGGGATCTGTCTCCTTCGGTATGGGAGGTTAGTGTTGCACAGACCCGAATGCGAATCATAGTTAAGTCTTTGCCCAAGGCGAACAGATAAACTTGTTAATGGTAACAAGTTGTATCCAACCTCGAATACTATGGGATCACATTCTGCTCTGGACATAAAATGTAGTTGTGTTTGATAGGAAACCGTACCCTAGACACATTAGTGACATAGTGATGATGAAGGGACCGGACTGCACGGAATCTGTCATTGCAAGACCCAGGATTTGATTCGAAGAGATTCCAGCCCATATGTTAACCAAACAACAATGATTCCTTAATGATGGTGGCGACATGTGTGGCTAGAGACTATGTCGCGCCTTGAACACGATATGATCGTACTCGTTGGAAAGAGCTATTAGAGTCACACACATGTGACAACCTCTTAAATGCGAAATGAAGGAAAGAGTTTCATATACATGTGATGCATGGGACCGATCACAAGTGTTGTAATCAAGCTTATTAGAGAGAGAGAGAGAATGAGCGTCATAAGGGGTTGCGAGTGCACATTGGAAAGACTCGTAAAGAGTTACGAATGTTCCAAGCAAAAGAAGAAGGCATAAACTCCAAACCAAACCCCTAAAAGGTGGTTAGTCGACTAATGATGTTTCAGTAGTCGATTAATCAGCCTGCAGAAAAAACAGAGAGCTGGCTAGTCGATTATTGCTTTAGTACTAATCGACTAAATGTGTACTAGTCGACTAATTGACCCAGATGCGTAAAGAGTGTTGGTTCAGTAATTGGGTACGTGTTGAATTCAAGAGTTGGATCCAAACCCGACCTGAATAAATGGAGTTTGACTCTAATATGAATTTCCTAAGTGATATGATATTCAAAAGAGTTTTGGTTTGATTAATCTACCTTATTTTAGGATTTGGTTTGGTTTCAAATCAAGAGTCCTAATTAAATTAGAAAACATATGTGCCTTCTTCTATCACGTATTTGAATTGAGGTTGAACTCCAACTCCCTCTCTCTATAAAGGGGGATTAAGAGACTCATATTTAGGTGTGAAAAATTCTCTCTGCTCTCTCCCATGGTGTTTTTTGCGACCAATAAGGACAATGGAAAAAGGTGTTCCTTGCATGGCTTTCAACCAATGGGATTTTTTTCCTACTTCCATACAACTCACGTATGAGATGTGTGAGTAGGATAAAACGCATGTGATGCGTGACTTCTCTTTGACGCCATGAATCGGGTCACATGCACATGAAGTTGACGCAAACGTTGAGTAACGACAAAGACGTTTCTTCCCTCCTCTCAATCCCTAGCCACATCGATTGGGAGTCGAGTCCAGGCTCAGGAGGAGCTCGTGAATCGTGACATGGATGTTACCGTTGTCCGACTTCTACTGTACCATGACAGATATAGTGACGACGTTGTAAACTTCACCGAAAAAGTTTTGGATTCGCGAATATCACGTAAGAATATCCATGCAAAGGTATGATCTTTAATTAGCACTAGTTTCAAGCATTGCAGTAGATCTTGGTTATTATATGCACGTCGTGGAAAATTTTGATGTTTTAATCTTCCGATGCATGCAAAATAGTTTGGCATACCTAGCATATTTCCCTACACAGATGACCTCCCAAGCTTCAGCGTTCGTATTTGGGCATGGAGGACCTTCCGATGAGCTTGACGACTATCGTGGCTTCCATTCGGATTTAACAGAGTGATGGAGGCCTTGGCTGGCCTTATAAGGGGGAGGCAAGCAACCCACCTGGAGCAGATAGCTCACGCACTTTATGCACTACCTTTATAACAATGTGGGTTTTCGGGAACAGAGTAATAATGTGTTCTATAATTTTGACCCAACAGTGGCATTTTCGTAATTTTTGGTTTTCTATGGGATTTTTGCAATTTTCAGTTTTAGGGTTATTTCTGCACTTTTGTATATTCCGTTTATTATTTATAGGGTGTAGGATGATTAGAGGGGGGTCGAATCGTGTTGAATCTTGAAAGAATAAAATTTTTTGTAAGGTTGCGGCTTTGCCTCAAATAGAAGCTTGGGAGAGTGACTGACCTCTCGAACGTGGCCAAGGCAGAGCGAGTTCCTCTCGAAAGAACTCAATTATCTTTTGTATCTCTTTATTTTCATACTATTGTAATAAAAATTCCACCTTCCCCCAAAATCCTTTTCTTTAAACCTAAAAATCCCTCCTTTCAACTAAATATCCTACCTTTCCATCAAAAACCCTGACTTTCTATATCAAAACCTAGTGGATCCTATTAATTTGGTATCAGAGCGTAGATCCGGATGGTAGATACTTTCGAGAAACGACACCAAGCGTGGTTAGAGCGGATGAGGAAAGAGAGGAAGTCATGGGATGAAAGATGGGCGTCGTTCAAAACCACGATGGTTCAAATATGACAGGAGACAAACCCCCAACTAGCGAAGAAATTTCTGAGATCTTTCACCAATGTCGCTCGAAACTAGATCGGCATCCATCCCAAAGACGATCCGGCTTCACATCTGAATCTCAGCGGCGACAATAACTCTGAACTAAAGCAAAAGGCAGCACCTTTAGATCCGAAAGAAGAGACGTCAACTTAGAGGCAGATCTGCAACCTTACGTCGAGGATCGGCGTTAAGGAGGAAGGCGGCGGGCTCGTCGTCCCCCGAGGAGACCGGCAAGAACTACATGTAGCCCAGCAGGCTAGCGACAGCCTGCAGGTAGCCCATCAGGCCAGGCCGAGCTTGCAGGCTGCCTGCAGGCCGTGCATGGGCTGCATGTAGGCTTGCAAACCCATCATGGCCTGCTCGCAGCCCTGATACCCCCCCAATGGTCCAACAATGCTTGTTGGGGCCCGTCTGGCCAGACGACACCCTTCGGGGCCCGTCATGGTCCGACGACACCCTTCGGGGCCCGTCATGGTCCGACGACACCCTTCGGGGCCCGTCATGGCCCGACGACGCTGTCAAAGGGCCCTATGACCCATGAAATTCAGTCGGACGACCTCTCGAGCTTCAATGTTCATATTTTAGGCACGAAGAACCTTCCAAGGAGCTTGACGACTATTATGGCTTCCATCTGGATTTAATGAGGATGATAGAGGCCTAGCTGGCTCTACGATGACAGAGAAAGCACGCAATGCTACGACCCTTCCGAGAACAACAATGACGGTAGAGACCAATCATATCCTTTTAACCTAAGAGGAGGCATGCAACCCACTTGGAGCGGATGGCCATGCACTTCATGCACCACCTTAAGGACAATGTGGATTTTCAGTGGAAGAGAAATGAAGCACTATGTAACTTTGGCCCATCATGGATGTTTTCATAATTTTTAATTGTCTATGAGGTTTTTCGTAATTTTCAGTTTTAGGTTTATTTGTGCAATTTTGTATTTTCATTTTATTATTTATAGGGGCTAAGAGGATGATACGGCCGCACCCTCAGAGGCGGGCACGGGTCCAAGCGGGACCCAAGGCGGATGGGTCACTTACTATCGGAGGCGTCGAAGGGCAGATTAGTCTTTTGTTATGTTATTTTGTTCCTAGGTTTTTCTATTTATATCTAGGGTTAGCCGTCATGTGAGGCATGCTTATTGTGTGAAGAACATTCTAAGTGTCAATTGTGAGGGTTTTAGACTTTGATCCGTTCATCAAAGTTTGGAGAGATAGTTCCTCTCGAAAGGGCTCAAATTATCTTGCTATTAGTTCTTGTCTTTTCTCAAAAAATCCAATAAAAATCTCGTCTTTTCCAATTTTTATTCCTTTTCTCGCTGATTTTCCCCTTGATACGATCCAAATCGTATCAAATTGGTATCAGAGCGATCGATCCAATGGCGGAAGGTACTAGATTCAAGACGGAGATGGAGGCGCTGCGAAAGGAGATCCGGGAAGAGGTCAGCAAAAAGGTGGGAGCTTTGGAAGTCACGGTAGATATGCTCTCCAATTCCCAAAAAGAGATGGAAGCCCGTTTGATGAAGAAGCACGAGGAGTCGGACGCCACTCAAGTTCAGATCTTGAAAATTCTTCAAAAACTTGAGGGGAAGGGAAAGCATGTGGAAATCGGAGGGGAAGAATCCGCAGCAGAGAATCATCATACTAAGGCGGACGATCCGAAGTCGATGGCGAACACCTTCGGGGCACCTCCGGGAACCAAAACCACGAAGGAGAAGGAAGATCTAGGGTTCCGGGAGGAGTCGTGGGTGGAGGAAGTGCAACGGGAGCGGCGGCGGCGCGAAGGAGATCCCCTAGGGTTTCTTGCAGAGACGAGGGGGCGCGGCGTGCAAGAGGGAGGCTTTCCGGAGGACATGGGAGGCGGCGGCTGGGGGGGAACCCTAACCCCCCCTGCGCGGGCCGCCAGGGCCCCGCGAGGGCTCGGGAGGCCTCACGGCCCACACCCGAGCCCGCGCGGGTGCCCAGGAGGACTGGGCGGGCTCGCGCGAGGCCCTGGAGGGGTCGTGCGGCCCGCCAGGGCCCAACCTGGGTCCCGCCGGCTCCCAAGGAGGCTTCGCAGATTTCCCTGGGGCCGGCTGGGTCCCGGCTGGTGATGGTGGGGCCCGGGGGGCCCAGTAAACCCCCCGGGTCAGTTTTTCGGCCCCCCGAGCACCGATCAGGGCCCCGCAAGAGGCTACCGTGGGATTTTTGGGGCTACAGAGGAGGAGCGCCAGAGGTGGCCTGTGGAGGAGTACGCGGAAAATTTTGGGGGCCCGCGATGGTTTCCCGAAGAGGCCTACGGCAGAGGCAGGATTGAGTATGGGGGCCATGGAGTTCAGGGAGGAGGACACCCGACCATGTACCCAGATAGGAGAATGGAGAAGTTGAAGATGCCCATTTTTGAGGGGACAGACCCCGACGGGTGGATAGTGCGAGCGGAGCGGTATTTCCAGGTGATGCGGATCTCAGAGCGGGAGGTATTGGAGAACATCATCTGCTATCTGGAGGGACAGGCGCTGAGTTGGTATCGTTGGAGGATGTCCCGAGCCCCTTTTCGGACTTGGGAGGAGTTGTCAGCTTTCCTACTTGACCGTTTCCAGGCCAAACCGGGGGCGAATTTCTACGAGCAGTTGCTTGGACTACGGCAGGAGGGGACGGTGTTGGACTTCCTGGGGAAGTTCGAGGTGTTGGCAGGCCGGGTGAAGGGAGTGTCGGAAGACGTATTCTTGGGGGCATTTATGCGAGGGCTGAAGCCCTCGATACGAGCCGAGCTATGGATGCAAAGTCCCAGGGACCTAGAGCATGTGATTCGTCTGGCATTGCTGGCGGAGGAGAAGCAGGCGGAGGAGCGGAGGATCAGAGGGACTTGGGGGGCCCCACAGCAGAGGGTCCCATCTACAGCCGTCGCCCCGAGACTACCGCCGGCCGCCTCAGCCGGAGCGGGGGAGAGGACAGGAGCAGCACGTCCTGCGGGACAAGGGCGGAGGATGACCGAGGCCGAGATGCGGGACAGGAGGGCCAAAGGGTTGTGCTTCCGTTGCGACGAGAAGTTCACCCCGGGCCATCGGTGCGCGAGCCGGTTGCTGCAGATCACTATCGAGCCGGACGAGGAGGAGTACATCAATCCAGAGGAGACCGAGGAGGAGGTCGTCTCAGTAGAGCAGCCGGTGGAGTTGGAGCAAGCGCAGGTGTCACTCAACTCCGTGATGGGGTTCACACAGAACTCCACCATGAAGTTGGTGGGACAGGTCGGGGAGACAGCAGTTACGGTCTTGATTCATAGTGGGGCCACCCACAATTTTGTGTCCCTGCGAGTGGTGGAGCAGCTGGGGTTGCAGATGTCAGGTGGGAGGTTCACCGTACAGCTGGGGGATGGACGGTGCGAGGAGAGTACGGGGCTATGTCGAGGACTCTGCCTAGTCGTTCAGGGGGTACAGATCGTGCAGGATTTTTTACTGTGCGAGTTGGGGAAGGTCGACTTCATCCTGGGAGTCCAGTGGTTGAAGACATTGGGGACCACGATGACCAACTGGAAACGGTTGAGAATGGAGTTCAAGGATGGCGAGCGGACGGTGGTGCTCCAGGGAGACCCGAGCTTGTGCTATGCCATGGTAGCATTCAGTGCCATGACTCGGGCTATTCGACGGGCGGGACAGGGGTACTTGGTGGAGTTTCGGGGGATGACCACAGAGGCGGAGCCCGAGCCCGAGGAGGGGACACCAGAGGTGCAGTCGGTGTTGGAGCAGTTCGCAGAGGTGTTCGAGATGCCTCAGGGGTTACCTCCACCCCGGGACCACGAGCATGCGATTGTACTGAGGGATGGCGCACCCCCCGTCAGTGTTCGGCCTTACCGGTATCCCCACGTGCAGAAGGATGAGATCGAGCGGCAGGTCAGAGAGATGCTGCTAGCAAGAGTGATCCAGCCCAGCGTCAGCCCTTTCTCGAGACCCGTTTTGTTAGTGAAGAAGGACGGGAGCTGGCGTTTTTGTGTGGATTACCGAGCCCTGAATAAGGAAACTGTGCCCGACAAGTTTCCTATTCCGGTGATAGACGAGTTGCTCGACGAACTGCATGGGGCGAGGGTGTTTTCGAAGGTGGATCTGAAGTCCGGGTATCATCAGATCCGGATGCGAGCAGAGGACATCCCGAAGACGGCGTTCCGTACACACGAGGGCCACTACGAGTTCTTGGTGATGCCGTTTGGATTGACGAACGCCTCGTCTACCTTTCAGGCCTTGATGAATAAGGTGTTCTGCCCTTACCTGCGACGGTTCATCCTTGTGTTTTTTGACGACATTTTGGTCTATAGCCGCACATTGGAGGAGCACACGGGGCATCTGGAGGTGGTTTTCAGGGAGTTGCAGGGGCACCAGTTATTCGCCAATCGGAAGAAGTGCTCGTTCGGGAGGAGTCAGATCGAGTACTTGGGGCACATTGTCTCAGGCGCAGGGGTGGCGGCAGACCGGGCAAAGATTATGGCGATGTTAGAGTGGCCTCTACCACAGACACTGCGGGCATTGCGGGGTTTTTTGGGATTGACAGGGTATTACCGCAAGTTTGTGAAGGGATACAGCACCATTGCCTGGCCTCTGACGGAGCAACTGAAGAAGGACAGTTTTCGGTGGGGAGAAGAGGCGACTAAGGCTTTCGAAGCCTTGAAGACGGCGATGTCGACGGCGCCGGTCCTTGCTCTGCCAGACTTCAGCCAGCCATTTGTAGTAGAGACGGATGCTTCAGGGTATGGTCTTGGGGCGGTGCTGATGCAGGAGGGGCGGCCGATTGCATACTTCAGCCAGGTGTTGACCACGAGGGAGAGGCTGAAGTCAGTGTACGAGCGAGAGTTGATGGCTATAGTCTTCTCTATTCAGAAATGACGGCCATATCTGTTGGGACGAACTTTTGTGGTGAGGACAGATCAGCGGGCTTTGAAGTATCTGTTAGAGCAGAGGCTGGTGGCAGAGGAGCACCAGAAGTTGTTGTCGAAGCTGGTAGGATTTCGGTTCGATATTGAGTACAGACCGGGGCTGGAAAATAAGGCGGCGGATGCATTGTCTCGGCGAGATGATGGGAGCCAGCTGCAGGCGATGTCGATACCAGAGTGGAGAGGTTTGGACCAGCTGTCGCAGGAGGCGGAGGCAGACCCAGAGCTGCAGCGGATCAGGGAGAGTTTACAGGGTGGAGGTGACGGGGTGCCAGGTTACACGGTAGAAGGGGGAAGGTTACTCTACCAGGGGAGGTTGGTGATTCCGCGGGGGTCTGCATCGATTCAGACTCTTTTCCAGGAGTTCCATGGGTCGGCGATCGGAGGGCATTCGGGCGTGCAGCAGACATATATGCGGATGGCTCGGGAGGTATACTGGACGGGCATGCGGAAGGACATCGCGCGATTGGTGGCGGCTTGTGACGTCTGCCAACGTCACAAGTACATGGCGATGGCCCCGGCAGGACTGCTACAGCCTTTGGCATTGCCTGAGCAGGTGTGGGAGGAGGTGTCCATGGACTTCATAGACGGCTTGCCGCGTTCGGAGGGGTTCACCGTGATCTTGGTTGTGGTTGACCGGCTGAGTAAGTATGCTCACTTCATTCCCTTGAAGCATCCTTACACAGCGGTTTCGGTGGCGGGGGTTTTTGTGCGAGAGGTGGTGCGGCTGCACGGGTTTCCAAAGTCTATAGTGTCCGACCGGGACAAGGTTTTCACTAGTCACTTCTGGGAGGAGTTGTTTCGAGTGCAGGGGACAGTGCTGAAGCGGAGCACCGCCTACCACCCGCAGACGGACGGTCAGACCGAGGTGGTCAACGGGAGTGTCGAGACCTACCTCAGATGTTTTGCTTCAGAGACACCCCGACAGTGGACCAGGTGGTTGGCGTGGGCGGAGTATTGGTACAATACATCCTTCCACTCGGCGGCAGGGACGACACCTTTCCAGATATTGTACGGTCGAGACCCCCCTTCCTTGGTTTACTATGGGCACCGGGCGACACCGGTTTCACAGGTGGAGGAGCAGATGGATGAGAGGGATAGGATGTTGGAGGAGCTGCGGAGGCACCTTACACGTGCACAGCAGGTGATGAAGGCCAAGGCGGACAGACATCGGCGAGATGTGACTTTACAGGTGGGGGACAGGGTCTACCTGAAGCTTCGACCTTACAGGCAGAAGTCTTTGGCCCACAGGAGGAACGAGAAGCTGGCGGCCCGTTACTATGGGCCTTTTGAGGTGGAGACTCGGATTGGAGAGGTTGCTTACAGGTTGAAGCTGCCGCCAGGGACGGCGATACATCCGGTGTTTCATGTTACCCAGTTGCGTCGGGCGATTGGCGAGCATACTACATCCTCCACACTTCCTCCTACGCTCACAGATGATATGGAAGTGATGCTCGAGCCAGTTGATGTCCGGGCGGTACGGAGAGGTCCTGGGCGACGTCGGGAGGTCCTCATTTACTGGCAGGGGCTACCGGAGTGCGATGCGACATGGGAGCTGTATAAGGCGATACAGGAGCAGTACCCTGATTTCCACCTTGAGGACAAGGTGGCTCTTTTAGGGGCGGGTATTGATACGGCCGCACCCTCAGAGGCGGGCACGGGTCCAAGCGGGACCCAAGGCGGATGGGTCACTTACTATCGGAGGCGTCGAAGGGCAGATTAGTCTTTTGTTATGTTATTTTGTTCCTAGGTTTTTCTATTTATATCTAGGGTTAGCCGTCATGAGAGGCATGCTTATTGTGTGAAGAACATTCTAAGTGTCAATTGTGAGGGTTTTAGACTTTGATCCGTTCATCAAAGTTAGGAGAGCGAGTTCCTCTCGAAAGGGCTCAAATTATCTTGCTATTAGTTCTTGTCTTTTCTCAAAAAATCCAATAAAAATCTCGTCTTTTCCAATTTTTATTCCTTTTCTCGCTGATTTTCCCCTTGATACGATCCAAATCGTATCAGAGGATTAGAGAAGCTGACAAATCATGTTAAATCTTGAGAGAAAAGACTCTTTTGTGGAAGGTTGCGACTTCGCCTCGAATAGAAATTTGGGAGAGCGGCCCACCGCTCGAACGTGGCCAAGGGAAAGCGAGTTCTTCTCGAAAGAACTCAACTATCTTTTGTATTCTCTTTTATTTTCAGCCTATTATTAATAAAGATCTTACATTTCCCACATATCTCTTCTAAATAACCCTAAAAATCCCGTCTTTCCTCAAGAATCCTAATTTTCTACATCAAACCCCTCGCGGATCCTATCAAAACAGTGCCAATCAGCTAATCAAGAGGCAATTACGAGGTTGAGGGTTGACTTTTTGACTACTATCGAAGGACACATCATCTTATGCCATATGCTACCCATTACTCTATATTAAGATCTAGGAAAATTGGTACGCTATATGAATGCATCTACATATCTAAACGAACTTTCAGTCATATCATATATGCAATAGATTTTTAAACTCTTAACCTCAAGTATGTCTGATCGTTTTAGACACCTTAGTAATTTTAGGGCATGTCAAAACAAATGTCAGCTATATAAAGAGTATACAGTTAGCTTCTATAAGCAGGGTATGTCTGATATCAGACCTCAAATCATTCTCAGTTTGATTAGTCCCCCATCTTTAATGCTAATTGAGGGACAAGTGTCAAAGTTAGGAGGATTTAAAGGACTGATATCGAGAAAACCCCTTGTAAGATGGAGAATTGGAGACATGCGTGCTAACTGCTTCAAATGAGTCTCGTCATCGTACAGAAGCCAGATCATCTACAATTAAGTTACATAAGGATGAAATGTTATAGAAACACAAAGAACCTGCACAAAAGCAGCTGTTCACTTGCTCATGCTTGTGAGATTAATTGTACTCCCACGCCTTCAGAACACAGTCTAGCATAATTTAAACCAGAACGAAAGACAGTCAGATGTGGCTAAACCAGGCAGAAATTCATGTCCAGTTTTGGGTGTGCCCCAATCTTGCTCGCATCTATCAGTTCTCAATTTTGAGTGGTTTTTTGGCGGGGGTTGGTTTCTCAAAATTCTGGATTGCTGCCATTTTCCCCACAACGGCACAGCAACTGTTATTTTTTAACGGAAAACACGATCAAAATTTAACGAAGAACTCGTACCACCTAATATTACATGGTGCTTCCAAGCATCAGATGGGCACCAATTTGAGTCTTGTTTTTTTATGAAGAAAACATAGCCTCTCTCATTGGGTCTACGCAGTGTAGTCAAGGCGCAAGGCGCAAGGCAAGGCGCACAGGTCCTTTGGAGCCTGAGGCGCAAGGCGCACTTAAGGCGCGGGCTTTTTTGAAAAGGCGCCCAATGTATAAAAATTGGATATATAACCCCGAAGAGGTATGATATTTCAGAAATAAATTTGCATAGGAACTAGAATTAATCATGATTAAAACATCAAAATATAACATCACATATCATATATCATAATGGGTTCACCAAGTCAAAAATCAATAATCCATAGTATGATATCCATAACCGATATCCAAAATAGAAAAACAATAATATACTAATCTGTCCATCGACCACGATCCATCTAGCAATAAAGAAAGATCAATCATATGCATCATGAAAGTTGGTCTCATCCTCAAAACTCTCATCATCATCATCAACTGTGTCTGCATCATCGTCTGCCAGTGCTGCTTCTTCCTCTCCAGAGCTCTCATTTCTAAGATGAAAGGATGGTGTGGAGGCTCTCCCTAGTGCTCCAACTCTCCTCCTAGTGAAAGTGATGTTGATAACTCTATCTGATGCACTTGGCCTTGTACTAGAAGTTGACCCTATATGTCCATAACATAGAAAAATATGTTAATAAACTTATCAGAACTCGTGAAAATAAAGATATGAAATGTTATCAATTTTTTACTAACCACCTCCTCTTGCATGATCCACCTCTAAATCAGCCACCCCCCTTTCTACTGCAACATCTCCTTCACGTCTCCCTTCTTCAAGCCATGAATCATCTGCCTCCAATTCTGCCGCACTTGGAGGGGTTGGGATTGGCGTCACACCCACATTCCATTGAGTTCCTTTAATTCATTGAAATAGTATTAAACGTGCTTATTAATAAAATATAACTAGCACTTGTCTTATAAATGAAAAAAAGTAATGTATGGATGGCTAGCTCACCAATGGGAGTAATAGTATCAATGTCCACAGCTCCACTTTCTTCCTCCTCGAGTGTCATTCCCGTCGTCCACTCATTGCTATCTTCAAGTAACTCAACAAGTGAGATAGGATCAGGCTTGTCACCCATCTTGAATCTCTCCTCTAAGATGGTGTTGTATTTAACAAACACCAAGTCATTCAACCGTTGAGTTTCAAGCCGATTTCTTTTCTTGGAATGAATCTAGTAAACAATAAAAGATTATTTTTAATATTTATAAATAGATAAATACAAAAATAACATCAAATAGATTGTCTTTTACTTACTTGCTCAAATACACTCCAGTTACGTTCACACCCGCATGCACTACAAGTCAAACTAAGTATGCGAATCGCAAATTTTGCCAATTGTGGAGCAGTTGCCCCATAAGTCTTCCACCATTCCGCTGCCAATTTTACAAATGTGAGTACTAGTGAGTAGTTGCTGTATAGATTTACCTATAATTTAAGTTATGTATGATACATTAAATAAAATGTAAGTTACCTGGTGCTAAGTCCTTTCGCTGCATGATAACGAACTCAATCCCAAATAATCCACTTCCAGCCTTCTATAGGGGGAGCTGACTCAAAACAAGCTTCTGATCTTTAGGAGGCACAAGCTTTTTCACACAAGCATATACACCGTTTATCACATCAATATCCAGCTGGATGTCTTTATCATCATAAAACGTACCTGGATTTAAGAAATATCCAGCCGCATGTAATGGACGGCGAAGCTGACACTCCCACCTCTTATCAACAATGTTGATCGCCTCACCAAACTTGCTCTCATCATTGTCAAAAGACTCACGGATGCTATTCTTTGCCATTTCAATTGCCTTGTACATGTAACCCATGGCTGGCTTCTTCTTACTATCAGCTAGCCTTAAGACTTTAACAAGTGGGTATGCAATCTTCAATGCTAGCACTATCCCATTCCAATAGCTCTGAGAAAGAATAGTTGCTGCAATTTTCTTCTCCTTCCTATCATTTGTTGCCCAAGTACTAGATAGCCACTCTTGAGACCTAAACATCATTTGCAATTGACGTTTCTGATTGTAGATACTCTGCATAGTCAAAAAGGAAGTAGCAAACCGTGTTTTTGCTGGCCTCACTAGCTCTCTATCATTGGTGAAGCCCCTCATCATGCTCAACACCTTCCCGTGGTTATAAATGTAACCACTGAACTCCACGGACTTCTTGATAGTCTTCATTATGTTGGGCAATTTCCCAATATCTTCCAACATTAAATCAAGACAATGTGCTGCACAAGGGGTCCAGAAGATATTGGGATACTTCTCCTCTATCAACTTCCCTATCACATTGAGAAAAAAATAATGAATGAAAGATAAAATAAGTTAAATAAAAGGCTTAAAGTATGTCAATGGGAAGGAACGAAGGATAAATCACTTACCAGCCGCCACGTAGTTCGATGCATTATCGGTGATGACTTGAACTACATGTTGTGGCCCAACCTTCTGAATCATCATGTCCATCAACTCAAATACTTTGCTCCCCGTTTTTGTGTAGGCTGAAGCATCAATAGATTCCATGAACACCGTCCCTCTAGGACTGTTGACCAAAAAGTTCATAAGAGACCTATTTTTTCTATCAGTCCATCCATCTGACATAAGAGAACAACCTGCCGTCTTCCACTCCTTTTCATGCTCGGCCAGGAGAGCTCTAGTGATACCAACTTGCTTCTTAAGCAATGAAACTCTCAGCTCATGATAGCTAGTTGGCTTCATGCCAGGACACCGAGAGATTGCATCAAACATTTCTTTGAAGCTATCAAGTCTTGCTGCATTGAATGGAATGCCAGCTTGATAGAACCATTTAGCCACACATGTATTAGCATACTCAACCTTTGCAGGATCCAGACACTCATCTAATGTCGCATGTCTCAAAGGTTGTGATGTATTTGGCCTCTTTGAGAAAAACTTATCCATAGTGTTATCGGTTTTCCTTTTACCAGTTCCAACACTCGTAGTCTCCTCCATGACTCGGTCTTCCTCTCCCGAAACATCCATATTAAATGGATCACCAACATTTGAAGCAGCAGACGCTGCAAAGGACTTCTTACCGCTTTTTGAGTCCATGTAATCTTGAATCTCCTTTTTAACAACATCGGGTACATGTTTGCATACAAGGACATTTCTGTTTTCTCCAACAAGATGTAGCTTCACACGATACATGCCTCCTTTCAACTCTCTTCCACAAAAATTGCATTTCAAGTCGTTCGTATTTTTAGAATCCGACTGTTTGCAGTATTTCCAAGCGGGGTCCTTTCTACTAGGAGCGCCTACTGTCGTTGCCCCCTCCGGGTTATTTCCAGCCATAATCACTATAATTGATATACAACATGTGATGTAAAATAAAAGAACAAATGTTAAGTGCTGAAATTTCTAAAAAATCAGTAAAATAAAAAATAAAAAAGAAATTTAACTATGTAAACGCCTTAGCATTTGATATTACTTTTTATACTTTCATAGTTTCATGTACATTGTACTCATATTCTTTTTCCAAATGCAGGCACAATACTCAAAGAATGATACAAATGCAGGCAGACAGTGATTCAGGCATTATTTTGCATTTAGCTGAGGGGCGTGGACAATTGATTATGGAGTTCACTGAGATGAGGGCCGTGGACAGTTGATTGTTTCGCATGTCCATATTATAGAACTGACAATTTCATGTTGTTGGCTCCACTCTTGAAATCAATGGAAACAAACAGCCACATATTTGTCAAGCATCAGCAAGCCATAAAGGCGTCGAGAATAGCTTGTTTCATTGTTCCATATTTGTCAAGAATTATAGGAATGTTAATTTACAGCACCATAGAATCACATATAAAGCAAGCCCCAAATAATTTACAGCACCATATATATAAAGCAAGCCATAAAGGCGTCAAGCATCAGCAACCCATAGAATCACATGAAAAATACAAAAGAAAAGGGAACAGAAATTGCTCTACTTCAAACTTACAGCACCAAAAAGTTAATGAGAATTAATCGGTGAGGTTTGCCACATTAATAAAAATAAACATATATATGATTTAATTAGTACCAAAAATTCCATGAGAAATTGTCAGTTCTATAATGAAAGACCGAAGTAGGAAAGGAAAAAAAACAGAACGAAGATAGAACGAAGAACTGAACCAAAAAAAGAACGAAGACATGAACGGGAAAAAAAATTGCGAGAAACTCACCTGTGCCGTGAAGGAGAGGAGGCGCCTAGAGACTGACGAAGAAGCGCCCGGAGACCGACGATGGCGGGGATCGATGCCGGAGGGGGAGACTGCAACTGTTTGGGGAGACTGCGGCACAGGGTGTGTGGGGGAGACTGCGACTATTTGGGATATCGGAGAGAGGTTCGCCGGAGTGGGGTCACTGGGCGGTGAGTTGGAGTCGGGGCTGAGGGAGGTGGAGTTAGGTCACGACGGATGGTTTTGCTGGGAAGCCTGGGGTTACGAGAGGGGGGTGGCGGGGTTTCGGAGGGACGGAGACGCGGCGGTGGGCTGAGTTTTGTGGCGAAATTCAGAGAGACAGGGAGGCGCTCAGGAGAGATGGGTTCTTTTTGTTCGAAAGAGAGGGAAAGAGATCGCCGATTCTTTTAGGGTTGTGACTTTTGGGCTCCTCTAGATAGCTGTGCTTCTTATTTAAGTTAAATTAAGTTAAAGAGGTGTGTGTGCCAGCCTAAATAAAATAAAATTAGTTAAATAAAGAAACAAAACCGGTTATTTGGGGAAAAAATTTCATTTATGCGCCTTGGCAAAAAGCGTGCGCCTTGGGTCGCCTCGCTTTGGATCCAAGGCGCGCGCCTTGGCT
This sequence comes from Scilla litardierei, assembly GCA_030789695.1. NCBI lineage: Eukaryota > Viridiplantae > Streptophyta > Magnoliopsida > Asparagales > Asparagaceae > Scilla > Scilla litardierei. The sequence goes on along the minus strand of CM061133.1, from coordinate 310,474,983 downwards.
CGCCTGGGTCGCCCTCGTCTTGGGTGGAGCCTTGGCCTTGGGCGAGGCCCTCTAGGTGCACCTCGCGCCTTGGTGCGCCTCAGGCGTGCGCCTTGGTGCGCCTTAACTACACTGGGTCTACGGCATATCAAAAACCCTCAACATATCCACATTAAGCTTTTGGAACTTTGTTTTTCTTTGTTTTTCTTTTTTTTCTTTTTTTTTCTTTTTTTTTTTTGGGGGGGGGGGTTGATTCACATGGAATTACAACCCACCCTATAAATGTTCAAGATATATGTCTCTGTTTTTGCTAGCAACTAAGTTGAAAGAACATAGAGCATATGGTTCCTAAGTAAAAAAGACAATGCTTACTAGTGCCTCCTCAATAAGCGCCTTCTTCGAGCTCTGTTGCACCGATAAAATAGAAAAAAGGTCAACACGCACGTTGCAACAACCAACTCGACCATCATAGCAACTTTAAATCCTGTAAATTAACAGTACAGAGTCACTTCCATTATGCAGCCAATGCATCACAGCAATTACATAGCGCATCACTCGTAATACCTTTTAGATTCTGGATGATGTCCTCCAAGTCAAGTCTGCTTATCCTTTTCTGTGTATTCATATCAGTCGACTTAGCTCCTGTTGAATCTTGTTCATCAGCCCTCAAGTTCAGATTGGGTTTAACTTTGGTGCATGTGTTTGGACAAACTATACCACCATCATATTCATCACTTCCATCACAGCAATCTAGAAAGTTTATATTAAAGTAAATAGAATCTACTTACTGAAATCTCAACGCTACAATTGACAATGAACTCGACAAATTAAAGGCCTCTAATAGTATTAACAGAAAGAAACCTGAAAATAGTAGAACAAGTGATGAAACTGTCATCTAGAAAATTCTTACCACAGATGTGATCATTAACTCTAGAAGAGAACAAAAAGTGAGGCGTGTCTCCTGCATTTCTGCAATAAAATTTGCTTTCAGGGCAAGCAGAAGTTCCTGCACAGTAATTGCAAAAGACAAAATGACCAATTGTATCAACATGGAAAGAAGTAAATTCAGTCTAGAATGAAGAAATAGAGTGACCTGACCTCATATCAAAATAAATTAAGCGTTGCTACTTTCAGTTCCAAGTGTTTAATTAAAGAATTTAAACAACTTGATTTGAAATGACATTCAAATGGACTTATGAAATTATCTCACTAGTTAAATCAAATAATCTCAATATTATTTCCAACATGTTTGTATGTGCATGCAGGCTGTGTAGGCATGTATCAGATCTAAACATATGGATCTTATTGATCCAAGCTCAAATGGACCAAACGTCTTATGTATCCTTTTGTCTGCAATATTTAACCTGCTGAATTGCCTAAAAATATTTGAAGAGCAAATATACAAGGAACTAGCAGCAACTTGGACTAAGTTATAACTAATTCACAAGATGGAACAGAAGTATTTTAAGTCATTGAATTAGCAGTTAGCAAAAGATTTTTGGTTGATCAAATAATAATGTCACATCAACTAAAGAAATGTATAAAACTACAATTTCAAATATCTACGGTTTTCTCCTCTCCATACAATGGATGTCCATTAACTATAACATAAGTTCGCATTAAAAGCAAGAAGACACAAAAATGTAAAGTTATATGGTCTTGTAAGCTCAATTAGAATGATGTGTGCTTCTCATCAACTTCGGCAACGTCAATTCCTAAATGTCTGTATAGGCAAAATAACATCATACCCACTTTTTCTATATTAGCAATTCTCCAGCAAGAAAGAATTTAATGGTGAATTCCCATTTCACAGCATACAAAACATTAGCGTCCTAAGGTAGTTCAAGATTCCCCGTGCATGGAAAGACTGCAGAGGACCTCAAGATCAATGTGCACTATTATTTGAGTTCTAATGCATGTTTACAACTAAAATAGTCGCTGTGCAAGTAAAATGTTCTCTAAATCTACATTATAGTTGCTATTATTGATCCAAGCGCTTATATGCTTTCAAAAATCACCCGTCACCTACAATGCCAATATGAAACAACAATAGTACAAACGTCACCATCATATACACAATCACCTTCCCAAACAATCCGTCATCCTAACATGGACATGAAAACACAAAAGCAGCATTTATTTACTTGTATTCATACTGGAATGGAGATCATCCATATCATAGTTATGAGAAATCATACGTCTTGCATTAATCCAAAATAGATGTGTCCGCACCTTTTGATTGGTTACATGGCCATGTGCATGAAATTTCATATAAACATGAAATATAATCAAGTGAAAGAAAAATAAAGGGCATAGCATGTGTTATTACACAGAAATGGTAGCCATGAAGGAAAAAAGGTTAATAATGCCAGGAAAGAAATCAAAAAATTGCACAACATGTAATTATGTGATGGTTGTGGTTTTTTTATGGAAATAATAATAATGCCAAAAAAGATGTTTAAAAATAATTGCAGCGTGCATGTGTGTGTGTGTGTGTGATGATGATGATTCATTTCTTTGGCGATGGGGGGTTTGGGGGTGAGGGCGGAGGATGACGTCGGGGGTTCTATGCAACTGTGCAAGTGAGTTAAGCAACTAAAATGCACGAGAAAAGTAAACTGTTTAGCTCATGGGCAAAGCAAGTAAAATGGTACATGACAAAATAGAAGAAAATAAATCTTCAATGGTTGATTGTCTAAAATGTATCGAGTCGATTAGGCTATATAAATAATATTTGAAATGGATTACTTTTAGCCTTGTATGACATTCATGCTGATCTAATAAACCATGTGTACCTACCTCTATTTATGAGATATGATCACATGATAAATTCGGTGTTATCTGTCATTTAGATTTATATTATGTTTTACCATGAAATCTAACGTAATTCATCTAGAGGATGAGCCAGGTCACAGAGTATTTTTTTTCACAATGGAAAGGTCTAAAGGAAACAATGAAATGTATCAGATATCCCCCATCAAAGTGTGGAATGGCCTAGATAAAACAAATACTTCAATCATGGAGTTGTGTAGTACCGGACAAGCATGTTGAACAATCGTATCAGAGATGATACTTCTATTTTGAGTATACTTTTTAGAATTTGATGAAGTGTTGCCATGTAATATTAAAGTGTCATCATGTTGTGTCGACCTCATGTCGGCATCTTCGTGTCAGAACAACATAGGTGATGGCTGAAAGAAAACATGTTGTGGCATGGGATTAAATAGACGTAAACAGACAATCCACGCTAATCTAGAGGAACTTTGAAAATCCTTCTAGTCTGAAATAAAAATGACAAGTGAATAGATTTATGACTTCTACAGGGAGGATTAAACCTTCATTATTCTAGAAAGGTATTGTCAATGTTCAATGTATGTGTCGATGGGCAGAAAATGCATCAATGATGATGGTGAAACATCTAGATTTTGATAAGTGATTTGTGTGCATTGTAACCCTTCTAGCATCCATGTTCCTTCATTTCAAATATTTGTGGGACTAAGATGGCATTCTCTTGTCAGTTTCTATAGCTGCGATGAGAAGAATGGAAGACATATTTCTAATGCAGTCAAACAAATGAAGAGAAGATATGTTTATGAATCAAAATGCCTCTAAGAGGTCAAAAGATACAGCCAATATATGCAGAATGGGGATAAGAGAGTTTAACTTTGGTGGATCTAGACACACTAGCTATAACGACTTTGAAATGTGTGAGGTACCAAGTACCAACAAAGATTAGAGCAGTCACGGTTTGCTAGTAAACAATGTAATTGGCCCAAACAAAACATCTTTATCCACACAAGATGCCTTATTCTAGTGACATCTAGGAAACTATGATGCACAAGAGGGTCGAATAAAAAAAGATAAATTAATTCATAGTCATAGACACCTTTAGAATCCATAGATTTCCACCTACAACAAGTAAATATTGAACAGATAAAGAACCAAGAAAATTACGTACATTAATGGATCAGAACCTATATCCCAAAGACATGTGCCCAGTTCATGGTGGAGCTCATTCAGGCGGTTAACTATTGCCTATCATCCACCTTTGACCATGACACCCCAAATTGACATACTCCCTCACTAACACAATCCTAGCACCTAGGGAGTTCGCTTCGGCAAAAGTCGCCTACGCAACCTTTTGAAGTGACTATAAGATAACCCAAATGAAACAAAGACTAAAAGATTGGATATAGTAACATCCTCTAATCAAATAAAAAGGGTTAAAAGATTCAAAGGAAAAGAGAGAAGGTGTAATGCTATTTATATATTTTCAAACAAACTCATGGAGACAGACTAGTGAAGACATTATATGAACCTAAACTCATAAAGATCCAAACAAGTGATAGGTATACGTAACAAATCAACTTTCTAATTTTGTCACTCATGTTGCATCTCTCTAATTATTGAGGCGAAACAAATCGCTCCATTTATGTGTGATGAGTCCACTGGAATTGTACAAGCCCATGGTCTCACATGCACGGCCTACCTCAAATGGCAATATGGTTCTAGCATACATCACATGTGGGTACAATCCATCACCCGTAGACCTCACATCAAATTACATCTCCCCCTTAGATCGTAATCTTGGCATTGATACAAATTTGTTTTGACATCAAAATCTTTAGAGCAAATTAGTGATAACATAATATAGCGCAAGACCAATCTAATCCAAACGCTTAGGCCAACTGAGATTAGCTCATTGACACAACATACCATTTTCTTATATAAGGTCATGGGTTCGAGTCTGCCCATCAACAATGCGTGAGGGGATTTTTTGAACCAATAATGTAGGGGCACATATTCAACACACACCGACTAGAGTAGGGATGAGAATGGGCATGCCCAAAGCCCGATTGGGCTCCCAATTGGGCATGCCACATTCTCATCTCCTTCACTAATGAGAATGAAAGAAAGATGGTACCACCATTCTTTCATACTCATTAGTGAATGAGATGGGAATGGGGCATGCCCAATTGGGAGCCCAATCGGGCTTTGGGCATGCCCATTCTCGTCCATAGACTAGAGTTTGCGGCAATGAAGCCTACATAAAGGTTGCAACGGTAGCAAACATCCTCATTATGATTCAAGCGAATGAGTAGGAATAAATTCTCCCTCATGTGGAGTTCCTTCCCAAACCTTGGTGGTTTCTTTCATCCATGGACCGTTAGGGGCTTTGTAAGCATGCGTGCATTTCTTCCAAAAAAAAGAGAGAAGAAATACACACCAAAAGCTTAAGCTAACAAGTGAAGGACCAACATTTTATTTATGTCAATTACCTTCCACCTAATTTTCTAAACATGAAATTATTCTTAGTCACGTATAGCCAAAAAAACACCAAAAGCGGAAACATTATTATTTAAAACAAGAAAAATAAAAGAAGAGCGTAAAAGAGATGAAGGTGAAGAATTTTCACAGCCCTTGTACATCAAAAACCAAGCTGGTTCATGATTCATTCATCATAAATATATTTCCCTGTTAATGTAATTAATCACTACTAAAAATTAGCATTGCTATTAAAGTGATGAATGAATTGAAACCGACCAGGCTCGTCGGTTCCATCAGGGCAATCGCAGAATCCATCGTTCAGTCGATTCCGAGGAAAGTATTTGGAGCCATCCTTGCACGCGATCACCGCTCCATCGAAATAATACTTCTCATCTGAATTTATTTATCATAATTATTATTATTTCAATGAGAAAAATTATTTAAAACATTTGGAAAAAATAAATTAGAAGAGAAGAAGTGCCTTGAGGTGAAATTCCACGAAGACCATGGCCAAGAGCTTGGAGGAGCAATGAAGAAGCCACGAAGACCATGGCCAGGCGGCGGCTGCTGCTGCCGGCGATTAATTCCATGAAATCGAATGTTAACCAATCAAGCAAACACATGGTTTTGTGCCTGCGTTTCTCAGTCCAGTCAAGCAATTTTGTATGTGCTTCCTTTTTTTATTCTTTTTTTCCCTTCTTTTTGTCCTCCCAAAGTCTCCCAAGAAATAGTAGGTCGCTTGTGGGCAAGGATGGAAATGGGCATGTCCGAAATCCGATTGGGCCTCATATTGGACATGCCTCGTTACTTCCTTCATTCATAGAAATGTGACATGTACTATTGGACGTCCAATCGGGCATTAGACATACACATTCACATCCCTACTTGTTGGCTAGCTTTGCGACCGACGTGAGGTGTGCGAGGTGTCCATCGGGCGAGGAGCTGGCCCAGGCCTGGCCGGGCTTTGAACGGCCACAGGCTGGGCCGGCCAGTTTGACCGGATGGTCTGGCCCGGTCTGCAGGGGGGCCAAACCAAGGAAGCCCGGCCCACAGCTTGAACCGCGGCCTGGCCGGACTTTTTTAAATTAAAAAAATCTTTAAAATTCATGAAAATTCTGAAAAATTCTTTTAAAAATAAGAAAATAGTTACACATAATATATAATATTTTTACATAGGATAAAAAAAATTTAAGATATATAGTTTTTTAAAAACATGGTATTTTATAAAAAATACAAATAGATAGTCTTTTGTAAGTAGATAGAAATTTTTAAAATGAGATAAAATTAACCTCTTTTATTGCTAAATAGATACAGTATTGCCATGGGACAAAAACATATTTACACCCGAAATTCTTGAAGGTCCCGGGTTAAACCTTTAAATTTTATTAATTAAATTTTTTTTAGGTGTATACTTAAGTCGATCAGCCTTACCCCTCATACAACGGCCAAAAAACTATAATACAAATAAGAAAATGATACACGTAAGAAATGAAAATCAATCATTTTGTGTCTCTTCTTCGTCGAAATCTTCGGAAATGTCCTTTTTATCATGCGAGCGTTTTTCAACGTAGAAACAATCCTTCACACAAACCGTAACTTCAACTATATCTTTCTTCGGCCTTGACTTCTTGTTGCTCAAAACACGACCACCTGCACTAAAAGCAGACTCCGAAGCAATGGTAGATATACTGACTGCTAACAAATCACGAGCCATGATGAAAAGAATTGGATAAATGGATTCATACCCTTTCCACCATGCCAGGGTATCTAAATTCTCATCATCCATTTCTGCCTCAGTAAAAGGAAACGGATTTGCTAAATAATTAGACAGTTCACTTGAACTATCTGTCTCTAATGTTTTTTGTTTCTTCTCCCCTAAAATCTGTCGAATCCTACTATATGTTCATCTAAGGGAAATCTCATGTTTTCATAATACATTTCTAATAACACAATTACACCCTCCTCCTTAATATGTGGATCAAAAGCATTAGCTAAAGAGTAAAGCATAGGAACACGAGTCAAATACTTAGCTAGTTTTATCTACATGGCTTCTATCATATGAAGAAGCGTAGTGTTAGGGTCCACGTGGTCTCTATGTTTTACTAAATTTTTGGAAATTAAAACTAATTGTCCTAAGCCTAAAATTGATGTTGGGTAGTATACCCCTGAAAATTTATTTGTAGGAGTAAAAAATACCTCAAAAAACATGAAGACGATATACAGTTCTCCACTCGTATTCACTAATTTCATACTCTTGGTCACATGAAAGGTGTGTACTTGCAAAATCAGTAAGCTTATATCTATTCTTTAGCTTGGAACGCATCATTAGATACGTTAAATTCCATCTATCAGCCATCTTCCTCTGCTGCACCCTCTCGTGATCTGTTGGACAAGAAAGTGTCAGGTATCTATGAGTTGTTCCATTTGCTGTTCCAGCATCAGGACATTCCTTTCACTGATCATCTCAGATCTTTTGTACCGTCTCCGTAGCCTTCTCAGCCTTCTCCTCTGGTCGTCACTGAGCTTTCTGAGCATCCTGTTGTCACTGCTCCTGAGCCGATTGCTTCTCCTGCTCCTCAGGATGTCTCCACTACTATTGATGCGGCTCCTCTTCTTGAGGATACTCCAGATGATCCAGAGGCCCAGGAGTTCCAAGTTGAGTTGGCTACTCCCGTACACTCCTCAGCTGTTGATTTGGATTAACACTTCGCGAAGACTACTCACCCTTAGGCCGAGATTTATTTTGTTAGGGTTGAGAGTTTGAGTATCTGTTTGTATTTTGATTTTTTTTTCATGTACTAATGGATGATGTTGTATGTATGATGATCATATTTTTGATGAACATGGATTTGATGTTGTATTTTGCACTCTTTGTATCTTTTAATTATATATATGACAATGCTTTTGCTTTATCATATACTGCTTCACACCGTGTCTCATTTTTTATGTTGATTGTGTGAACACTATGGAATTGTCTCTCTTTGTATGCTATATTATATACATGATGTGATGTGAGACGTTTTTCTCATTTGTTTTGAAATGTTGATATTGGATTCTCGTTCCTTTAGTCAACTAAGATTTCGTGTGTTCATGAGTTTTTGGTATATATATATCAATGAGATGCACCTTCGTGATTATTATTTTCTCTGATTATATGATGGCATCACATTTGATATACATCCTATTTTTAGACTCTCATGATTGTTTTAGTACTTATTTAGCACTGTTGTTGTTGTTATTCTGCTCCCACTTTTTGGATAATGCCACAGGGGGAGAGAAATAAACACATCACAATTATGTGCTAAGTAAATTCTAATTCTAAACTTGAATCTAAGATTGAAGTTGCATTAGATTCAGGGGGAGTACGATATAATGAACTTGGATTATAAAAACCTAGATTTCAAGATTTCAAGATTTCAAGAAAATCATTTTATTCATACATATCTTACATGCTCGCTTCAATTGAATTATATATGCCCTTATATACATTGACTAACTTGATTGGCATTTATGTAAGGGGAGTAAGTTTTCATTAAGCACAATTATTTATCTTTTTGTTTATGTTTGTGTGTCATCATCAAAAAGGGGGAGAATGTTGTGTATTGGACTTCTTCCTACTTAGTGTTAATGATGAGCAAACATAAATACTTGTGACTAATCCCCTATTTGCAGTTAATCATGCATAAGCATATCATGAAGATCAATTGGCAATGGATGTCGCTCAAAGATCAATGAAAGCATGAAAAGTGGATTGGATGATTAAAGATGGTGATTGAAGCTCATAGAAGACTTCAAGCTCATACTTTGGATAGAAGATAGACTTCTACAACATATAATCTTTTTATTCTCTTCTAGTATGTCACTTAGAAGTAGAACTATGTTGGAGCACACACACATATCTTCATTTCTGTCCTAAGAAATAATTAGATTACATTTCCTTAGACTCCAATTCACATTTCTCAAGCATGTGTATTTTGGGATTTCTACAGGCGACTGCTGAACGATTTACATGCGCCTGTCTCAAAACAGTCAACTGTGAGTTGTTCTACAGTCACCTGTTATGCACATACTTTTTCAATTGATTTTTGGGCCTTTTATCTTTAACATCTATCAGGCGCATGTCCTACAAAATACAGGTGTCTGTCCAAGCTACAGTTGCATGTGATTTGTTAATCTGTCGCATGTCTCTCTTCAGCCCAAAGGTCACTTTCTTTTTCATTTGGCCAGTCGACTGATGTTGAATTGACAGTCGCATGTCCAATGCACAGTCAACTGACAAAGCTTCAACAGTCATCTGTCTATGATTCCTCTACAGACTCTGCTCTCTGGAAAGTTTCAAGTATTAGTGACAGTCAACTGATGTTGGTTTCACAGTCGCCTGCCTATGGCACAGACACATGTGTGTTCCACATCAGTCGCCTGTCATGTCTTTCCAAAACTTTCTAAGGTTTCTCGGCTTACCCATATTACGGCCAGTCGTCTTAGAAGGATTTACAGTCGCCTATTAGTTTTACAAGCGCATGTCTTCTCTTCATCAGTCGACTGTCCTACGTGGTAAGTTACCGTTTGAATTCTCACCTACCATCTGACACAGTGCAGCAGTCGACTGTGTTTTCTTCAACAGTCGACTGTCGACTGTGTAAATTCTATTCGTTGACTTTTTCTCCACAGATTTCGAATGGGGTTTTGGGGATTCTGTTTGGGGTTTTTAGGGAACCTATAAAAAGAGCTTCTACTGTTCCATTAAGGGACCACTCATCTTCTTGATCAACTCTTGAAAAACCCTAGCCTTCAACTTCTAGTTTTTCAAAGCTCTCAAATTCAAAATCCCAAGAATTCCAATCTCATTCTCTCTTGCTCTCCAATCTAGAATCAAAGTGATATCCTCTAGGCAATTGGTAGTGACAAGAGAAATGGCTTTTCTCTCTTTCAAAAGAAACTTCAACACACTACACACTTGCTCCTTCAAGTTCTACTACAAGGCATAGGTGATCGTAAGTGTTGCTATTTCATTATTTCAATCTTTCGATATTAGTTTAACTCTCAGACTGTGAGAGTGGTTATCTTGCTCCCAAGTTGTGGGAGTCAATGCATCGATTGTGTTTCGATTTCAATTGTAGGGGTACTACAAGTGGGTTTAAAGGAAACCTCAAGTTAGTCTTCTAACTTCAGTATCCGGGTGGAAGGGACGTAGAATTACCGGGAACAAGTCGGGAGTTGACTTTGGTAATCCGAACCATTGAAACATCTCTGTGTTAGCATTGTTTCAATTTGTGTTTATTTACATTCCGCATTAATTGTTGGTTAGGAATTTAAATTGGTATAACTATCGTTTAAATTTTATAAACACTATTCAACCCCCTTCTAGTGTTTTCCTCATTGCCAGTGTCCTTACAGGGCTTGGGTGTTGGAGTCATATGAATGCGAAACTAAGGCGAAGAATGGGCATTAAAGCATGTAGTGGTTTTTTGGGTCATGATAATATGTGTGTGCCGCATGAGAGGTGAGATTTATTCAAAAAAATTGAATTCAAAAAGAAAAACAAATAATCCTAATACGCTCCTCTCGCTATTGAGAGGAGACGAGTTTATTCACGCTAATATCCTTGAAAGCAACTAAAATATATGTACTACTGGAGTAGGATTCACCTGGTCAAAAGGTGGATCAAGGATCTTCAGTGGGGCAGGCAACTGTTCTTCCTGATCCTTTCGTGGTTCGACAAGCTACATACGACGAACTCCATCGGGCTCCAGCAACGCTCCTCTAAGCATCTCTCGAGGATGTCCACTTAAATACTGCAAGAGATGAGGAGCATTAGTTCGATGTGAAAAATTTTTCTGCCAATAAATGTGTTTCGGAGGTAATCATTAAAAGAGTTAAAAAATGAGAGGATGGTGCCGACTACTCCCTGGAAACAGTATGCTACTCTCTGAGGATGATGCGATCGTCTCCTTAGTATTTCCTTTAACATGCTTGTCGGGTGCTGACATGACCTAGCATACCTCCGTGTAATGTGTAACTGTGCCCTGCGGGAAGTACGACATGTCAAAAATATCTGAATCTAAAATATTAGAAAATGAAATATGAGATTTGGATAAGGAGAATGTGTCTAGAAAATCTCTCTAAATGGGGGCATTATGCTCTGGTGGATGCGGTGCCTCTGAAGAATACTCGCCACTGGTGGAAGTGAGAGCGTCTGCAGAGGTAAAGATGGAAGTGGAAGTACTTCGAGCTCTCTGATATGAATCATCATGTCCATGCCCGCTTGCACATCCTCCTAGTCGATGAGTACGTGCTTCGTGGCCTCCTCAGTGCTCTCATGTGGTACGAAATGAGAGATGCAATCAAGGGGAAAAAGGCGAGGAATTTTCAAATTCAGAAATCTCCTTCATGTCCTCACGTGACTCGCAAATACAATCGCCCCCACCAAGAATTATCGTTTCCATCCACTGTCGTACGCATGGTCCATCATCCATGTCCTCATCAGAAGTAGCATGGTATGAGATGTGGCCATCGACAACCTCTGTCTTGGTAATGGCACCTGCAGGAGGGGAGGAAATTATATCAGAATACTGATAAATGTGTGTAGATAGATTACCCACTGTAATGTGGGTGGCAGATCGTGCACTAGACTCAGCAACTTCCTTCAAATATTTCCAATATGTGTCAGGCGGCATATCAAAAAACTGGCCTCCATTCAGCTGCACCATGAACCTCTGCATGGCTACTGGTATCCCTTTGAAGAAGAAAAGAATGAGGCTGTATATGTTGATCGTATGCTATGGTAATCCAAGCACTAATATATGGAATCTCGCATAGGCCTGCCAGAAACTCTCTCCGTCAGTGTGGGTGAAGCTAAGAATGAGATCCATTGGTGTTGGTTGACACTCTGCCTGGTCTCCACTAGAGGATGTAGCTCTCCCTTCACCGTAACCTGGAGGACTAGTAGAGGTGGGTGCTAGGGTAGTCAGGTCTTCTAGATGCTCTCCCCCAAGCTGTGGTGTAGGCTCAATGATCGAATCCCTAGCATGTATTCCTGATTGCCCTCGTAATATGGAGATTTGGGTTAAATTTTGGCAATTTTTTTTGGAAATGTGTATCAATCATAGTAGTGGGGGAGGGTGAAGTCATCTGGTCTGGGGTTGATAGGTAAGTCTCTAAGAGACGTTCAAGGCGAAACTTTGGTGGTGGAGGTGGAGGCATGTAAGATTGTGGATATGGATGTAAGGGTTCATGGTATATGTTGTAGGCTTGTGGATATGGATGTGAGGGTTCATGGTATAGGTGTAGGCATGTGGATGTTGGTTGTGGGGGTGGGTATAATATTGAAATTGGGTGGTCGTGTGTCCCTACATCCCACATACTTCACAGCTTTCTACAACCTGCATAAAATTATTGAACCTCCCATTTGCGCACCCTGTGTCATAGAGACATTAAAATTCGACGTCTACATTATGCTCCAAAAAAATCACCTGGCAAACACCAAAAATAAAACATGGAGAAGCACGTTAGTGGCACAAGAGAATATCAAAAGGAAATATAGGGTGGTGGGGGAAAAATTGTTTATTTATTTATCATTTTTTATGCACGTAGACTAACGAACCTAAGACTAAACTAGTATCAATCAAGGCAACTTCCTCGCCTAACGGTGCCAAAAACTTGTTAGAGATTTAATGTTTATAACCGCAAGCATGCAGCAGCATCATAGCGCTTACAGGTTGTCCACAGGGAGGTTGTGTGATCGAATACTAGCCAATCACAAACTATGGTTAGCTACGTGGGAAATATATGGAGTAAGGAGACTAAAATAGAAGGAAAGGACTCTAAGGCTAGATATATCTCTAATTTTGGATGGACTTGTGGATGAACTCGTCTTATAGTTATCTAATTGACCATAGGGTGAGGTTGTCTAACCCAATGGTGTCACCTACCCCCCACTCTCATGATGCTATGATAGGATCGACCGCAATGTTATCACCTGACCCCGATGCTATGACATGACTACCTCTCGTGTGGCAAAGCCAACTCTTGGTGGTCATCCCCACACGATGGGTGCATGATGCTCGACAATATTCCCCAACCGTCGTTCTCTCCACTCTCATGGTCGGAATTCCGTTTAATGCTAGGATGGCTTTAAATTACACCCAACTTCTGTTGGAGACATAATTAGTATGAATCGACATATGGGTTGGAACCCCTTTATTAATCCTAACTCTCGGTAGCGACCAATTTTGGGAAGCCAATCTATATCGATAATAAGCTTTCCTAGCACAACCCTAGTTTGATGAATCAATAGCCAAACAACTCAATCAACCCATATTCATCCCACAACAAAGATCAACCAAGCCCTAGATTAAAAATCTACTTTCTAAACATTAATAAAACGAGAGATAATCACAGAGAATCAACGAAAAGAATATAAAACAATTATAAAACACGAAACAAAAAGAAATACCTAGCTTCCAAGAAGTTGCAATACAAAATCCCCAAATACAAGAGCTCTAAGAAGGGAAAATACGAATAAAACTAATCTAAACCTATTCCTACTCCTAAAACTAAGAACGGGCAGAAAACTGGGTGAAAATCGAGTCTAGGCATCAGCTCCTTTTCCAATGACGATGATCCTTAAATAATAGCCCAAAACCATAGCGTGTTCACCAGAAATCCGACCCGACACGACCGCGTCGAGGAATTGATGTGGTCGTGCCGATCTCTTCCAAATAAAGCTTCGAAAACCCTTCAGGAGATGGAGATTGACGCGGTCGTATGGAGACTATGTCGAATATACATGTGACCACGTGGCCACAGTGCCCTAGATCAGCTTTTTGTCTTTATTTTTCTTCATTGGCGATGCGACCGCATGGATTCCCATGCGACCACGTCATTCTGTTCAACTCCTTTATTAAGACCATCCAAGCAGTTGGGCGATGCGGCCGTTTGGGGCTTCATGTTGTGCCATTTAACGCGGTCACGTGGCATGGGTTACTCGACCACGTGACGCTCGTTTCCAGACCATCTTGCGGCTTCATAGCTTCACAACCGCGTGGGGTAACCCATTCGACCGTGTCATTCTGAGTTCAGCCATTGATAAAGTGTGCTGTGTGCTTCCACACAGCCATGTGTGGTAATACACACGGTCTCATGGGGGTTGAAAATCACCAAATCTCAATTGCTTTGACTTAGTTGCTTCGCCTCGCTTCGCCTCTTCACTCATTGACTCCATTTAGCTCCTTTTAGATGGATTTAAACCTAAAACGTGCAAAAACACCCAAAGAGAGAAATGGACCGATAAAATGATGAAGTGACATGTAAAGTGGGAATTTGTATATTATAATGAATGGATAATCCCCACTGAAAACATATAAAATATCCACTCATCAGCCTCAATATTTGATTCTATCTCAAGAATGTGTCTATAAAGCTTCGAATATGATACCCTACTATGTTATCCACCACTTCATTGATTCTCATGAACAGAAAGCTATTTTTCAGGCGTGTGTTGTCTAGATCAGTGAAATCGATGCACATGTGCTAATTCTCGTTTGCCTTCTTGAATGTACTACATTTACCAACCACTCTAGGTACTGGATATCAAAGGTGAAGCCATCGTTGAGCAACACTTCCTTCGTAATAACCTACTGCTTTTTTTGTCTCTTATGCTCATGTTCTTCTATTGAACTGGCTTCAAGGAGGATTAACCTCTAACCCTTGTGCTGCCACCTTAAGGTCTTTACTTGGGATATCAGACAGAGACCAAGCAAACAGATCAATATTGTCATATAAAAACTAAACCAAACGACTCCAATTTGGTTTACCTAAAGGCTCCCAATTGCAAGACCTTCCTATTATAGAATATCACACTTTTCACCCCTCTGACATGTGTTGGGTGAAATGGCTCGCATATCATCCATCAGGTCCAAATCTCCTCGATGGGCAAGCTAGGTGCCCTTCCACGTGCTTTAATGATGCCTTAAAATACATTTTTGATTGCAACTAATCACTTTGCATATGTCCAATTCCATTCTATCTTGGGAGCTTTATCATCTGGTGATGCATTGACACCACCTCTTTTAGCTCCGCTAACGTATGTCATTTGCCCAATAATGCTGTTGAGGGATAAAAGCGAGTCCACCATTATACACTTCACCTGCATGGTATGGGTTTTATCTCTTTCACATATAGTCATCAATACGGTAAGTAACCATATGATTTTCACATGAGACCCAGTAAAGCTATAATACTCTCCCGTACATGATTCTAAATTGCTTATTCTAATTCCCATCTTCTTGAGAGTTTTCATAAAGGGTATGCTGTAAGATTTTCCCTTCTCTACTCCCCCACATTCACAGCGATGAATAAAACATCGTTGTGAAGTGTTTGACTACCTTTCATGATCTGGTTCGAGAACCTGACAACCATTTCGTTCCACTATAGCCTCTTTGGTTAAGGTTTCACAGTGAATACAATTCTCCCAGTGCTTTGCCTTCTCCTTAGTTATTATTTGACTAATCCCCTCTTTGCTTACTGTCACTTGCTCCATCTTCATCTTGCATCTTCTTCTACCTTATGATGAGGACAAAGCTCATCCCTTAAAACAAACTCATGATTAAGAGTCTTCTCCCATCCATCAACCATTATGAAATGAGATCACGAACATTCAAATTAATACCGTTAGCGCCACAGGATAGGCACCAATTGTTGCAACACAAAATATCTGAAGATATAATGTGTTACAAACATTGTAATTGTGAGTAAGATATCTTTATGTGGATTATGCTAATCATTCTTACGTTGATGGCTCCTATGACAGTTGCATGTCTCTCTTCTTGGATCTGCACACCACATTCGAACAATATGTAGGAGGATGTCGAGACCCAGAGGTTGAGATGTCTCTAGACCTAAATTCTTTTGATGCTTATGTCAAATCTATCAGCCACCAAAACATAAAGCACTATATACTCGCGTAAACTCAAAACATTGTACTTAATCCCATGAACATTATGACATATATAACCAAACACTAAGGGTATTATCGTCAACACGATATAAACCATAGATGACCCTTACATTTTTCATTCATACCTGAATTCCTTGTTTTAAGTCAGTGCTATCCTTGATAGGCCAAAGCCCGCTCGTCCTGAACAGACTAAAGCAATATATACTCGCATAAACTCAAAGCAACCCCCGGTGTGTTTCCATCATGGCCGCAGCCCCTAGTGCGTTTCCACCGTGGACCTTCACCTGCTATCTAGCCCAATGCTTTTTCAGTATTGGGACAGAGCCCATGCATGTTGTATGAATCCTCCTTCACGGATCTTGAATGGGTCTATTGGAACTCGTTCAGATATTTATGTATTACATCTGTCTGGCATGTAAAACATCTTTTTTACGTTCACCATACATTTTAAATATATTTTCTTGTGCAGAATGGAGCATACCATAACAACAACAAAAACACATTTATATGGAACTATCATTGTCGGATACAAGGGTGGAGCCAGGAATTTTTTTGTGATAAATTGCGATGTGTGGATGAACGTGATGAGGTGATGGTCGTAAATGAAGACGATGACTGCGGCCTGTAGTCCAATAGACGAACATGATGGCTGTGGATAAGGTTGAGATTTGTTTCAGAGTGTTTTCTCACTACAAAAATCGTTGACCGTGGACTACCTGGTCAACGTGGTCAAGGGGCCGATTTGGGTCCCTTGGGTGCGTCGAGCACGTGTTGACTCGACGCGAATCGGAGGTGCAGCCGACGCAGAGCACGTCAGCGGGGCCGGGTCTGGATCCTCGACGTCTGGGGGACTGAGGGGAAGCCTCGGCCCGGTGTAGGTGCTCGGCCTCGGGTGGTCGGGCGACGAGGGGAAGCCTCGGCGCTTTGACTTGGCGTGCGATCGACACGGAGCTGAGGGGAAGCCTCGGCCCGGTGTGAGGTGCTCGGCCTCGGTCGGTCGGACGACGAGGGGTAGCCTCGGTCGACTCGGTTGATGCGCGGCCGGTGTGGAGCCGAGGGGAAGCCTCGGCACTTGGATCAGTCGTCTCCCTGAACAGACGAGAACACTCGTCAGGGGGGCCGGACCTTGGTTCCGGCCAAATCCCCTCTGATGCCTAAGTCAGATGATGATCTGAAAGAGGAGGCTCGGCGGGGACGGTTCGACTCGAGAGGAGATCGGAACGACGTCCACCGGCGCGAGCGGGGGGAAGGAGATGAAGTGGGGGAACTCGGTCGTTGATGGAGTACCTTAGGTTTTGTTACCTGAGTTGCGGTCCTTTGTCCAGTCATCCTCCTAGCACTTTTATAGGCCCCTCGTCGCGACCACCCATGACTCACGTCCCTCATCCGACTCCAATCATGCCCCCTCAATCCGCCTCCCCATCGCCGCTCCCCACGCCATGCCAGCACCTCCCCATAACGGCCATTAAGTTGCAGCGGGCCTAGGGGAACAGTTATCGCTGGAATGGGCGAGTGTCTCGCGCGTTTTCGGGGTCGGGTCGGTTTGACGTTTGGGGGCCCTCTAGGGGGCTTTGTCGGGCGGGCCCGATCTCGCAGATGGGCTTCTGATCGATAGTCGGGTCTCTGGGCTCGTGTCTTTCGGGCATCGGCCAAATAGGCGTAACAATTGCCCCCATTGGTCGGGTCGATCGGCCTCGGCCGGTTCGGCTCGGCCGATGTGACTTCCGCCGATTTCGACAGGCTCGTCAGTCGAGGCTGATTCATTAATTGGGCGTCATCATGAGTTGGTCCGTTCGATACTTTTAAGACGCGGGTTCCGAAGCGCCGTCGGTCCCCTGATGTTGCCACGTGTAACTGCGGGTTTATCCACACCGTTCGCGGAGTCGTCTTTGGTAGAGAAGCGGGGTGGGTTGTGAGGCGCCATCCCGTCATCCTCTTCTCTGTGTTGATCTTGATCCTGCCCGAGCTCTGTCCCATGTCGTCTTCCTCTGCCACTGGTTCGGGTCGGCCGGAGCATGACGTCACTCCTAACCGGATGGGTAGTCCTCCTTCGGCGATCCGTCGGCATGGGGGTGAACTTTCAGGGGTGCCTCCAGAGGTCTTAGCGTGGCCTTCGTCGGTCTGTGCCACCACCATCGGGAGTATTCGGTCCGCCTACCTGCTTCCGCCTTACTCGGCTCGTGCTCCCGGGTCCGACGAGCGGATCTACCTTCCCGGTCCCAATGAGGTTGGAGTGTACGAGAAGTGCTTCCGCTTCGGACTCCGTTTCCCGCTCCACCCCTTTACCATCGAGTTCCTTCAAGCCCACAACGTGGGCTTGTGCCAATTCTGCCCCAACGCCATCGGGCTCCTCGTCAGGTTCGTCGTCATCTGCACGCTGAAGGGAGTGGTGCCCTCCCTCCGTCTCTTCGCCCAGTTCTACCGCATGAGTCATCATCAGTCGGGGGCGTGGATTTACTTCAGCGCCCGTCCGAAGATGAGCCTCGTGTTGGGGTTGCCGAGCTCCCTGAAGCGTTGGAAGGGGGAATACGTATTTGTCGTGCTCCCGTCGAGTGTACCTTTCCCGATCCGTTGGGGAGCGGCCGGCGCGGTCATCCTCGATCTGGGTGACCCAACTGCCGCCGAGCTGCAGACGGCGAAGGCCATGCTGGCGATTCCTTCGAGGGAGCGGATGATCGACGTCCTCTTCATCAACCATAACTTGCGCAAGACGGTGTGGCCCTTGGGTAAGTTCTCTGAACATTCGCCATTCAGGGTTGCTTGGGCTCTTCTCGGCCTCTTACTTCTTCTTTGTGTGCAGGTGGATTCCCTCTCGGTTCATCTCCCGCCAACCCTCACGTGCTGTCCCCGGATCCGGGCCCGCGCAAGAGGGATCATGTGTTGGAGGTCCGGAAGAAGCAGCGGGTCGTAACCTCAGCTGTTGGCTCCAAAAGGAAGAAGGGGCCATCTTCCTCCATCCCCTTGTTGGAGTCTTCCAAGAGGGTCCGCGAGGGGGTCGAGGAAGTTGACGTCCCGCCTCCCGCTGATCAGCACCGACCTGCCCCCGTTGAGGTTGCTTGGCCATGGGTTGGCCCCTCGCCTCTCCTGAGCGGTTCTCTCCCTGATGCCTACGATCGGTATCTAGGCGCATTCCGCTCCGACCCGGGCGAGTTTCCTTCGTCAGGGGAAGGCCTTCTTCGTCCACGCTTCCCGGTGGGGGAGAAGGAGTCGGTGTTTCTGAGCCGCGGAGCTATCGCACGAGTAGCTGAGAATAGTTGCATCCCTCCTGATCAGGCCGTGCTGGACGGAGTCAGGGGCGACTGCTTGGCCACCTTCGTGATTCAGGGTGGCCAACAGGTAGAGTGTCTCTACTTGTTCTCTCTCTAGCTGCTTTCGCCGTCTTACCTTTGTCGCCTTGGTGCAGTTGTCCTCGGTGGGACTTTCGATGAGGCGCCAGTTTGTGGCACTCCCTAAGGCTGGTCCCGACACCGGGCGAGATCCTGATGTCCTCGGTGATGAGGGGGAGGCAGCTCAGCTAGATGAGGCGCGAGTCAAGTCTTTGGAGGCCCGCATAACTGAGCTGTCTTCTGCCCTCGAAGAGACGGACCGTGAGAGAGCCTTGGCTTTGGTTGCAAAGTCAAAGGCTGAGGCGTGGGTCGCCGAGCTTTTAGGAGACGCCGACACATCTGGAGGAGCTGACAAGATCCCCGTCTCCGTTGCTGCTCCCGAGGCCCTGGAGCTCTCCGATCGTCTGGAGGCGGCGAAGGAGCGGGAGAGGGCTCTCCTTGCTCAACTCGGCGAATGATCCCGGGAGATCGAGGTGGAGAGAGCGGAGCACCAACGCCAGATCGAGACCTTGGAGGCTCGGGTGCGTGAGCTTGAGGGGGTGGATCCGTCCCAGGTCGCCCAAGACGCTGTGGAGGAGTATGCCACCTCCTTTGTTGAGTCCGCCTTGGCTGAGGCGTTCGAGAAGGGTTTCTCCCGTTGCCAATCCGAGATCCAGAAGAAGTTCCCGCTCTCGGGAGTCAATTTCGAGGATCTCCGGGCGCACTCTATCGGCGAAACGGAGCGTGGGGACGTTGTTGGATATTGAAGACGTTTGTACACCCTTGTGGGGGATGTACGAGGGAATACGGACCTCTAACGTCGCGTACACGAAGTCGTGTGTAAAGGGAATCTGTTCCCTTACGGAGAGGATCTCTGGATGAGTGGGAAAGTCGCATTATATATGCATAAGTGCATGCGACATATGGCTAATAAAGGGGGAATATCTTAAGCTTATGTTGTACCATGCATATGGTACAACTTAAGCTTATAATGTGCCATGTATGATGGTACGCTTTAGTTAAATTGTTCCAAAGGAACAATTTACCCTAAAATAACTACCTTGGGGGCTATAAATAAGACCCAAGGGTTAGCCATTTCCTTACACTTTTGCATGGCATTTCTTGCATGCATTTCATTCTAGCGAAGCTCTGCCGAAATCCTTCCTCTCTCTCTTTATCCAAGTTCTTAATCTAAAGTAGAGATTTAGATTGTGGATTTAGTAGCCTTACTCCGTTCGTGAGAAGACACGATCCGTCGTGGCGAATCCGAAGGCAAAGTTCCGAGACTACCGTTTCGCATACGCAAGCGTAAGTCTCAACTTTATTTATCGATCCTAACTCTGTTTTGAAAGGATCTGACATTGGTATCAGAGCCATACGGGTTCACCCCGGTCAAACCGACGCCCCGTCGAAACTATGAACGAGTCGTTGTCTTTTTCACGAATGGGTCTCCTACCATCACGGATATGGTAGGAACGCTTCGTGCCGGAGAGAACGCAGCGGTTGTTCTTTTCACGTTAGGGTCTCCTATCATTACGGATATGGTAGGAACTCTCCGTGACGGGAAGAACTGACCGTTCACGTAGTATGTTATTTTTCATTTTTGGCACACGGCCATTAGGAAATAACTAATTTCTCGACGAACGGGTGCTTCATCGACGAACGGGTGCTTCATCGAGGAAGATGATGGTAGTTATCTCCATCGGAGAAGATGAATTTTAGTGCATGTGCGCCATGGCCAAATGGGCTATGAAGGCCATGCACCTAGGGCTGTTGACGAACAGAACGTTCGACGAACTACTCGTGAACAAGCTCGGTACATGTTCGTTTACGCTCGTTTAGGAAGCTTAATGAACAAGCTTGAACAGATGTTTAGAGCTCGGTTAGTAAACGAACAGAGCTTGAACATAACTGTGTTCGTTCATTTACGTTCATGAACAAGCTCGTTAAATGTTCATGAACAAGCTCGTTAAATGATGTTCATGAACAAGCTCGTTAAGTGTTCGTGAATGAACATGTACCGAAAATAGTAAATTTAGACATATACTATATTTTTTACTATGCTTGGAATGGATGTTTGTAATGGGATCTATGGAGCTATTATGCTGGATTTATTTGTTTTTGTCCTGCAAATATTTAATCCTTTTATTTAATTAATTTAGTCATTGGCAATTATGTTTAAATATTAGTATTCCTAATTAAACAATTGGCGTTTGTTTGTTTGATTGAAAATCTGTTCATGAACAAAATTGATTGTGTGTTCACGAACATGTTCCCGAACATGTTCACGAACAAGCTCGATAAGTCTTGTTAACGAACAGAATGTTCGATTAACTACTCGTGAACAAGCTCCGTAAATGTTCGTTTACGTTCGTTTACGTTCGTTCGGTAAGCTTAACAAACAAGCTTGAACAGGTTTTTAGAGCTCGGTTAGTAAACGAACAGAGCTTGAACATGGATTTTGTTCATGAACAAAACCAAGCTCCATGTTCAAGCTCGTTCAAGCTCGTTCGTCAACAGCCCTACATGCACCCCCCCTCCCCATGCGGAGGGGGTTTGCTACGGCCAATAACCACCGGCGACCACCCCATCGAGGGGGAGGAGTGCATGCGGCCACCCCATGAAAGGGGGGAGACCGGCCATGGCTAAAGGGCCATGGCCAGTCAAGGCCAATAGGCCATGGCCGGCCAGCCTTGGCCGCCGGCCGGCCAGGGCCAGGGCCAGGGAGCCCTGGCCGCGGCCAGGCCAGGCCAGGCCAGGGCCTGACCTCCCTGGCCGGGGCCAGGGCAGGGGCCCTGGCCCCCGGCCAGGGCCAGGCCGCCCTGGCCGAGGCCAGGGCAGGGGCCCCGGCCTCGGCCCCGGCCAGGGGCCTGGCCGCCCTGGTAGGGGCCAGGGCAGCGCCCTGGCCTCAGGCCAGGGCCTGGCCGAGGCCAGGGCAGGGGCTTGGCTGCCCTGGCAGGGGCCAGGGCCTGGCCGCCCTGGCCGAGGCCAGGGCAGGGGCCCTGGCCGCCGGCCAGGACCTGGCCGGCCCCGGCCCTGGCAGAGGCCAGGGCCTGGCCGCTGCCAGTGCCACGGTCGACCCTGGCAGCGGTTGTTCTTTGGCCAAGGGCCGGTCTGATCGGCACTGGCCGAGAGTGATGAAGACAAATTTTTGGTCGACCAATTTGGGTGTTTTGGTCGACCAATCCGGCGAAAGGTCTAGGTCGATCACGAATTTGCCGACTAGCCCATACGGGGTGTCAAAAGGCCTTGGTCAAACTCGAATGTGCCGATTAGCCCATACGGGGCTAACATTTTATGAAGTTTTTTTAACTTGGGCTCTACTCCTTGAAGACTAGCCATAGTGCTCTACTTCATGCGAGATTAGCCAAGTCATTGTGCTCTACTCTACGGAGATTAGCCAATGTACTTATGAAATTGTGCTCTACTCCTTGAAGATTAGCCGTAATGCTCTACTTCATTCGAGATTAGCCATGTCATTGTGCTCTACTCTACGGAGATTAGCCAATGAACTTATAGACGTTGTGCTCTACTCTACGGAGATTAGCCAATGTATTTTCAAATTTTTTGAAAAAGGCGTTTTCAAATAGGTTATGTCCCGTCCTTAATCGGGATAGCGCAATTTGAATTCCAAGTCCTACCACGATCCGACCATGGTTATCTAACCCATGGGTGTGTAGAACAGGTCTCGTGGCTTGGCAATTGTTGCGCTAAAATTCTTTGCGCAAACTCTCACCTATTCCATTTTGAAAGATATGTTTTTCAAAAGTATTTTTCCGCTGCCGGTACCATACGGGTATCATTTCTGATTTCTTTTTACTTGAGATAAGTAAGAGGGATACTTTGAAAGTTACTTCTAGATGGTAGTTGGAAACGTAGTGAACTTCTCGATTCTAGAGTAACATTTCAACGCATCCAAGGAACTTATCAAGTGTTTAAAGAATCGAAACTTTATGCATAGAATTTTGATCGTGTTTATCATCTTCTTTGCAGTTTTTTGAATCGAATATGTCTACCGCTTCTAAGAACATTGTCGCAGAGCTTAACAAAGGTGAAAAGCTCAACGGCGACAATTATAAACTTTGGTCAATAAAAATCCAATATGTTTTGGAGGAGCAAGATGTGCTTGAAACACTCCAAAACATAATGGAAGAACCTGAGTTGGGCAATACGGCCCAACACAAGAGGGACCGGGAAGCTTATGAGACTTGGACTCGAAAGAACAAAATAGCACGTATTACGTTACTGTCCGCAATGGACAATGACATAATGCGTCTATTTCGGGAATTCGACCTAGCCAAAGACATATGGTCTGAGCTAGAAATAAAGTTTGGTGGAACTTCGGTTACCAAACTCCGCTCCTTAAATATTCAATTTGATTCGTACAAGATGCGGCGAGATCATTCTATGAAAAAGCATCTCCGCCACATGGCGAATCTCATAGCTGAATTGAAGGATGCGGGTCTTACGCTGTCTGACGAACAGCAGATCCAAGCAGTCATTCGTTCACTCCCAGATAGCTGGGCTAACATAAAAATGCACCTCACTCATAATGAGTGCATTAAAACTTTAAGCGATGTATCTAAACACCTCGAACTCGAGGAAGAGCGGATTCAAGCCGCAAAACCTAGTGCAGAAGTGCACATGGCCGCTAGTTCCTCACATGGAGGAAATAAGCGGAATAATAAACGCTTAAGGTTTGTGAACGAACGAAAGCAAGAACCGGAAACCTCAAAGAAGACAAAGTGGCAAAAGAATGTGCACTCAAAGAAGAAAAACTTGAAGAAGATCAAGTGCTTTAAGTGCAACAAGTACGGTCACTTCGCCCGTACGTGTACGGATGGAAGTGATAAGGTAACTTGTAGGGCTAGTTACATATGTGTTTCTAGTTCCATGTTTCTTGCTGAATCTAACTATTTTTTGTTGATTGATTCAGGGGCCACAGACCACGTAGCGAAGGACAGAAGGTTCTTCGAAGAGTATCAAAGGATAACTCAAGGAACAAAGTGGATATACGTCGGCAACAACACTCGTGTTGAAATCAAGGGCGTCGGAACATGCAAGCTTGTTCTCGACAACGGTCGGACTCTATTATTGCACGACTTCCTCTTTGCTCCAGATATTCGAAGGAATATCGTATCCGTGGTCATGTTAAAGTCTTTAAGTTATGAATGGAGGTTCTAAAAACAAAATGTTGACCTTGTTTGTAATAGTTCTTTAGTTGGGTCGGGTAATGTTTGTAATGGATTGATTGTATTAAACACTATGTGTGATGATTCTTCTTCTATTAATGAAAGTTTCCATTTGACAAATGCTTCTAACTCTGAATCTGAGATCATTTGTTGGCATGCAAGACTTGGTCACATTGGACCAACTAGAATGGATAGACTTGCCAAAAGTGGCTTGCTATCTAATGTTTCAAAAGTTGAAATGTCAACTTGCGAACATTGTCTTATAGGGAAAACTTGTCGCAAGCCATTTGGAACTGGCACAAGGGCCGAAGTTCCATTACAGCTTATCCATTCGGACATTTGCGGTCCAATGAATGTTAAGACAAGACACGGGAAGTCCTATTTCATTGATGACTTCACCCGTTTCGGTCACATTTATTTGATTTCCCACAAACATGAAGCTTTAACTTGCTTCAAAAACTATATGAGTTTAGTGGAAAATCAACTAAATCGCAAGATAAAGGTCTTGCGAACCGATCGGGGTGGAGAATATCAATCAACGAGTTTTAAGGAACTCTGTGATGAAAAAGGCATAGTTCATCAAATAACTATGCCTTATACTCCGCAACAAAACGGTGTTGTGGAAAGAAGAAATAGGACATTGATGGAAATGATCCGATCAATGATGTCTCAAGCAAATTTGCTTATCACCTTTGGGGGTGATGCATTATTGACGGCAGCATTCATCTTAAACCGTGTACCCTCGAAGTCGGTAAGTTCTACTCCTTATGAGTTGTGGAACAATAGAACCCCAGACTTAAGCATTCTAAAACCTTGGGGTTGTGCCTCTTATGCACATTTATCCTCTAACAAATATGGCAACCTTGGGCCACGTGGGAGGAAGTGTATCTTCATCCGATACGCTGAAAACTCCAAAGGATATGTTTTCGTCGGTCAAGAGGACAATGGGGGTCTTATAGAATTCGAATCGAGGGATGTTGTCTTCTTGGAAAACGAGTTTCCAAGACAGGGTGAGATAAGTCAAGACTTATCCTTGTTTGAGACTTGGGATCAAGAAGGATCGGAACGTTCGAGTGGTTGAATTCTTGGTGAAAAAGAAAATACGGTTCAAACTTCACATATGAATGATACGAACGATACCAATCCTATTCCGAGTGGGAGTGATGTTATTCCAAGTGGGAGTGATATCATTCCAAGTGGGAGTGATCAAACTCAAGCAAGACGTAGTAATCGAACGAGGCTAACACCTCTGAGATTTGAGGATGAATTTCCTCAAACATTCATGACATTACTACAAGATGATGACGAACCTGCAAATTTCAAACAGGCCGTCACATGCCCTGCTAAAGATAAATGGATAGCAGCAATGGAAGAAGAACTTCAATCCATGAAAACAAACCAAGTCTGGGACTTGGTTGATTTACCTAAGGGACGTAGAGTCATTAGGAACAAGTGGGTTCTCAAAATCAAGCATAAGGCTGATGGCTCCATCGAGAAATATAAAGCTCGCCTTGTTGCGAAAGGTTTCACGCAACAGGAAGGAATAAACTACGAAGAGATTTTTCTCTCCTGTCGTGCGTTTTACATCCAAAGGCGAGGGTCTATGTTTGGAAATTTGTCCCAAAGATCCAAAAGAAAGCTATGGAAAAGGTTCCATACTCCAGTGCTGTCAGGAGTCTGATGTACGCCATGATGTGTACCAGACCGGACATTTGCTATGCTGTTGGTATGGTAAGCCGTTACCAATCCAACCCAGGACAGGCACACTGGAAAGCGGTGAAGAGGATATTAAGGTACCTCAAAGGGACTGCGGACTATGCATTATGCTATTTGTAGCATTCGGCATGGCGGTCCAAGAAGCTGTTTGGCTTAGGAAATTCTTAGACAGGCTGACGGATGCCACTGACTCAAGCACTGTTCCTATATACAGTGATAGTCAAGCTTCGATTGCCTATGTCAAAGATCCTAAAATTTCATTATAAGACCAAACACATTGATATTCGATTCAAGTTTGCGAAGAACTATGACAAACGGAAGGAAGTAGACATATGATACATATCCACGCATAAGATGATAGCGGATCCCCTTACTAAGGCGATCCCCAGAGATGTGTTTTTTCAAACACTTATCATCTATGGGAATGCGTAGGTGCTGAGCTGTATCATATAATATTTCCCATGTCTATAGAAGATCAAAGTTTAATTTGCATACAAGTTTCTTACAAATGATTTTATGTACATTTGTGTTTAAGTCTCAGCTATTTTATTGTGTGTATGTCGGACAGATTAAGGTTGGCTCTCTCACATGAGCAACCGCCTTATCTTATCAGATGGATAAGATAGAGATGAGACTAGTTTAAAGTCAAAATCATTAAATGATTTAGAGTCGTGACTTAAACAAGATAGTCGAATAAAAGATCTGCATCATATGGATGCTTACAAAAGATCTGAGATCTATATCACAAGGATATTTGAAAGAGATCTCATAGGATTTTTTAAATCCTAGCTGTCTTATGCAGGATGAGAGTCCGGGAATATTTCATGAGTAGTAAGGGGACTCAAAAGATAGGCACTGTGGTGTCTGATCTTTCATCCGTACAACATCATTAAGACATACTCTCCCTGGGAAAGGAGTGATGTTGTAATACGTGTTCATACCACGTATGCATTTCGACCACTGAGTTAGTAGCAATAGTGTTTGCTATTATGTGAGACTCAAAGGCCATACGGGTCTTAACTCTTACCCTCAAGGACTCCAATTGGTTCCTTTAGATTTGACGAGATGATCACTATCTTAGCGTGTTGCTAATGGGCTATGATAATTCGGCTCGGCGGCGCACGTTAGAAAAGCGAATCAAGTCAAGATCAGAAGGTTCGCAAGAAGAGGAAGATTGATTTCATATTCGCATTTGGACTTTAATGATTCAAAGCTGGCCAGCCAATTGTAATCCAGATGGGATTCAATTGTTGAATATAAAGTATAAGAAATGTGAAGAAATAATCTAGGGTAAAGCATGCGTTGAACTACTTAACTTTGCACCTTCGAGGTCGTTGTGTATCTCTAACAAGTGCACAACAACAGACTCTACGCGCATGACGGTCGCACGGTCTATTTCTCGGTATGATAGATGGAAGAACTAAGAGAAAGACGTTCTCTTACAATCCCCTCAAGTGTGAGTGGGAGATGTTGGATATGGAAGACGTTTGTACACCCTTGTGGGGGATGTACGAGGGAATACAGACCTCGAACGTCGTGTACACGAAGTCGTGTGCAAAGGGAATCTGTTCCCTTGCGGAGAGGATCTCTGGATGAGTGAGAAAGTCGCATTATATATGCATAAGTGCATGCGACATATGGCTAATAAAGGGGGAATATCTTAAGCTTATGTTGTACCATGCATATGGTACAACTTAAGCTTATAATGTGCCATGTATGATGGTACGCTTTAGTTAAATTGTTCCAAAGGAACAATTTACCCTAAAATAACTACCTTGGGGGATATAAATAAGACCCAAGGGTTAGCCATTTCCTTACACTTTTGCATGGCATTTCTTGCATGCATTTCATTCTAGCGAAGCTCTGCCGAAATCCTTCCTCTCTCTTTATCCAAGTTCTTAATCTAAAGTAGAGATTTAGATTGTGGATTTAGTAGCCTTACTCCGTTCGTGAGAAGACTCGATCCGTCGTGGTGAATCCGAAGGCAAAGTTCCGAGACTACCGTTCCGCATACGCAAGCGTAAGTCTCAACTTTATTTATCGATCCTAACTCTGTTTTGAAAGGATCCGACAGACGTCCCAAGTGAGCAGCCAGCATGTGGCTCCACGGGTGCCCCTGGAGACGTTTGAGGGAGGGGAATGCCCCTCGGCCTCTTCGTACGCCTCTTTGTATATCCTTCTGTTAAGCGCGCGCTTAGCAGGCGTCCCATCAGGCGAGGCTTCTCTTGTCCCGAGTGGGATTCTTACGAACACATTTGTCTGGAAAGGAACAAACTTAAGTAAATTTATTTCGTAGAAAACGATACATTTATTGAAAGTACTTGCGTAAGTGTTCAGTGTTCCAGGCGTGAGTGAGAATCCTCCCCTCCATATTGGCTAGACGGTAGGTTGCGGGTCCGAGGACCTCGATGACCTTGTAGGGTCCCTCCCATTTAGCCGCGAGCTTCCCTTTGCGAGCAATATCCAGGTTGAAGCTTGCCTTCCTGAGGACCAGGTCCCCAAGGTGGAAACTCCTTCCCTTGACCCAAGAATTGTAGTATCGGGCCACCTTCTCCTTCTGGCGGATGATCGTGGTTAGGGCTTGCTCCCGCCGCTCGCCGAGGAGCTCCAGACCGAGCTCCAGGCCTTGCGAATTCCTGCATTCGTCGAAGCACTTGAGGCGGAGAGACTCTTCACCCAGTTCGACTGGTACCACTGCCTCGGCTCCGTAGGCAAGCATGAACGGGGTTTCGTCGGTGGCCTCCTTGTGAGTCGTCCGGTATGACCAGAGTATCCCGGGGAGCTCTTCCGGCCAGTTTCCTTCAGCGTCCTTCACTTTCTTTCGGAGGGGCTCTATGATGCATTTGTTGGCTGCTTCCGCCATCCCGTTGGTCTGGGGGTGCGCTACAGAGGTGAAGAGGAGCTTGATCCCCCATTCCGCGCAGAAGTCTTTGAACCCCGCGGAGTCGAACTGTTTCCCGTTGTCTGTGACGATGGCCCGTGGCACTCCGAATCTGGAGATGATGGAATTCCATACGAAGCTTTTCGCTTTCTTCCACGTGGTGGTGGCCAATGGTTCAGCCTCGATCCACTTGGTAAAGTAGTCCACCGCCACAATCAGATACTTCCGCTGCCCCCGACATGGCTTAAATGGTCCGAGGATGTCGAGCCCCCATTTCGCAAAGGGTATGGGGCTCACGATAGGGATGAGCTCCGACGGGGGAGTTGAGGTGTGGTTGGCAAACCTCTGACATTCTTGGCACTTTTGGACGTAGTTCGTTGCGTCCTGGACTAGGGTCGACCAGTAATATCACTGCCTCATGATCTTCTGCGCGACCATCTTGCCCCCGTGGTGATTTCCGCAGATCCCTTCGTGAACCTCCCGTAGGACGTAGTCGGCTTCTTGCGGTCCGATGCATTTCAAGTATGGGAGGACATCCGCCTTCGTCCAGCGTCTTCGGTAGAGCATCCCCTCATGGATCACGTATCGGAGCGCTCTCCTTTCCAGGGTCCGGCGCTCGTCCCAGTCTGTCGGCACCTCCCCATGAGTGAGGTATCGTATGATCGGGTCCATCCAGGTGGGATCTTGGTCGATCGCCATCACCTCCCGCTCTTCCGTGCTGGGGGACTGCAGGTTCTCCACGTAAATGGTGCGGCACAGCTCCTTGGTCGAGGACGAGGCTAGCTTCGACAACGCGTCTGCCCGTGCGTTCTCCGACCGTGGGAGATGTAAGACTTCCGCGCTCTTGAACCTGGACAGCGCCGCCTTGGCGACGGCGAGATACCTCTGCATTGCTTCCTCCCGCGCCTCGTAACTTCCCAGAAGCTGGTTGACAATGAGCTTCGAGTCGCTGAGGAGGCGCACGGACTCGGCCCCGAGCTCCTGGGCCAGCCTCAGGCCGTTGATTACCGCTTCGTACTCCGACACGTTGTTGGTGGCCGGGAACTCGAACCGCAACGCGTATTCCATGATGTTCCCTTCCGGAGATCGGATCGCGATCCCAGCCCCGCCTCCTGACTGTGTTGCCGATCCGTCCACATGGACTATCCATGCTCATGGGACTCTTGACTGGACAGGGTGGAGGTGGTCAGCCGAAAGAAAAGATAAGGGCTGGGTGATTACCGTTGCTGGGCCTTCTTCTTCCGGGGGATGTTCTCCTTCCGTTGTGCATTCTGCGATGAATTCGGCCAAGGCCTGCCCCTTGATGGCCGTGCATGGTTTGAATCGGAGGTCGAACTCGCTCAATTCCACCCCTCCCAGTTCAGCATCCTTCCCATTCGATCGAATCTCTTGAGATTCTGCTCCAATTGCGAGTCGGTCAAGACCAATAT
Source organism: Scilla litardierei (assembly GCA_030789695.1). NCBI lineage: Eukaryota > Viridiplantae > Streptophyta > Magnoliopsida > Asparagales > Asparagaceae > Scilla > Scilla litardierei. Next base: position 310,444,255 of record CM061133.1, on the reverse strand, counting down.
GGTGTGGGCTTGGAAGTAGGGTCTGAGCCTTCGCGCTGAGAGAACGAGGGCGTACGCCAGTTTCTCCATGGGCGAGTATCGCACCTCCGCTCCCTTCAAGATCCGGCTCGTGTAGTATACCGGCCATTGCAACCCACCGTCTTCCCTGATTAGCACCGAGCTCACTGCTTCATCCGCACGTGCCAGGTAAAGGCTTAGTGATTCCCCTTCTCGTGGCTTGGACAGGAGAGGCGGGCTGCGAAGGTACTCCTTGAGATCCGTGAACGCCCTGAAGCAGTCTTCGTCCCATGGTATCGCCTTCTTGTTGTCTGACGGTTCCGCGATCGCTTTCCTCAGAACTTTGAAGAAGGGGAGCGATCTCTCCGCCGACTTGGATAGGAATCGTCCCAAGGCCGCGATGCGCCCATTCAGTCTTTGCAGTTCTTTGATCGTCGTTGGCTCCCGCATATTGATCAATGCCTCGATCTTGTCAGGATTAGCTTCAATGCCACGGTTAGTTATCATAAATCCCAAGAATTTGCCAGATCTTACCCCGAACGTGCACTTCGTGGGGTTGAGTCGGATGTTGTGTCGCCGCAACCGCTCGAAGGTTTCACGGAGGTCGGCGATATGGTCCTCCGGCTTTCTCGACTTGACTAGCATGTCGTCGACGTAGACCTCCAGGTTCCTCCCGATCTGGGAGTAAAAAACCTTGTTGACCATTCTCTGGTAGGTGGCCCCTGCGTTCTTCAAGCCGAAGGGCATCTTCTTGTAGCAGTAGGTTCCCCGGTCCGTCGTGAAGGCTGTCATCTCTTCGTCCCGGGGATCCATCTGGACCTGATTGTACCTCGAGTAGGCGTCCATGAAGCTTAGCATCTCGTACCCCGAGGCATTGTCCACAAGGTGGTCTATGCGCGGCAGGGGGTAGCTGTCCTTGGGACAGGCTTTGTTGAGGTCACTGAAGTCCACGCACATTCGCCACTTTCCGTTGGGCTTTTTGACCATCACCACGTTCGATAGCCATTCCGGGTACCAGACCTCTCGTATGAAGCCGGCGTCGAGAAGACGCTCTACCTCCTCGGAGGCCGCCTTCATCTTTTCGCCACCTAGGTTTCGCTTCTTCTGCCTGACCGGCTTGAACTTGGGGTCGGCGTTGATCTGGTGGACGATCACCTGGAGATCTACGCCGGGCATGTCCTCCGGTGACCAGGCAAAGATGTCGAGGTTCGCCTCTAGGCACTCGACCAGTCGGCTCCTCAGGTCGTGGCCTAGCCCTCTCCCGATTGAGATGAACCTGCCCTCGACGTCCGTGACCGGGATCTGCTCTTGTTCTTCTGCAGGGGTGGGTCTCGGCCCGCTCCTTAAGTCGAGCGCGGCCATCTGGTCGACTAGACGATCCTCGGGCCCTTCCTCCTCCAGTTGGTAGCAGGTATTCGGTCTCCCCGCGTCGCCTTTGACCTGCCCCATCCCCCTTGGCGTTCGGAACTTGATAGTCTGATGAAGGGTCGAGACTACTGCGCCGATGGCGTTGAGAAGGGGTCGGCCGATGATTCCGTTGTACTCCGACCCGATCCCCAATACGACGAATTCTACCGCCAGGGTCACCGAGTCTGGTGGGCCTCCGAGTGTTACTGGGAGGCGGATCGTGCCAACGATGGGGGTGGAATGACCCGTGAACCCCACCACGGGACCCGAGCGAGGTTCTAAGTCTTCCTTCCGCCGCCCCATCTTCTCCAAGGTTGACATGAAGAGGACGTCGCAGGAGCTGCCGGTGTCGATGAGCAGCCGCCGTACCATTGTTGTGTCGATGATCACCGACACCACCAAAGCTACGTCCGACCTGCGCGCTGCTACTGTCGTGCCCGTCCTCCTGACCGGTAGGGCCGGCGAGGGTTTCCTGGCCTTCTCCTCACGGACCTCCTCGCGCTGGGCCCGGGCCCTCTCCTGCCAACCATGGCGGGCCCTGTCGCCTCGCGCCTGAGCCTTGCCCCCCCTTCGCCGGGATGGGTGAAGCCGTGTCATTGCAGGTGTGGTTTGTTTCTTCGTGGGATAGTTCGTTCCCACAGACGGCGCCAGACGTTTCAGAGTGTTTTCTCACTACAAAAATCGTTGACCGTGGACTACCTGGTCAACGTGGTCAAGGGGCCGATTTGGGTCCCTTAGGTGCGTCGAGCACGTGTTGACTCGACGCGAATCGGAGGTGCAGCTGACGCAGAGCACGTCAGCGGGGCCGGGTCTGGATCCAAGGCGTCTGGGGGACTGAGGGGAAGCCTCGGCCCGGTGTAGGTGCTCGGCCTCGAGCGGTCGGGCGACGAGGGGAAGCCTCGGCGCCTTGACTTGGCGTGCGATCGACACGGAGCTGAGGGGAAGCCTCGGCCCGGTGTGAGGTGCTCGGCCTCGGTCGGTCGGACGACGAGGGGTAGCCTCGGTCGCCTCGGTTGATGCGCGGCCGGTGTGGAGCCGAGGGGAAGCCTCGGCACTTGGATCAGTCGTCTCCCTAAACAGACGAGAACACTCGTCAGGGGGGCCGGACCTTAGTTCCGGCCAAATCCCCTCCGATGCCTAAGTCAGATGATGATCTGAAAGAGGAGGCTCGGCGGGGAAGGTTCGACTCGAGAGGAGATCGGAACGACGTCCATCGGCGCGAGCGGGGGGAAGGAGATGAAGTGGGGGAACTCGGTCGTTGATGGAGTACCTTAGGTTTTGTTACCTGAGATGCGGTCCTTTGTCCAGTCGTCCTCCTAGCCCTTTTATAGGCCCCTCGTCGCGACCACCCATGACTCACGTCCCTCATCCGCCTCCAATCGTGCCCCCTCAATCCGCCTCCCCATCGCCGCTCCCCACGCCATGCCAGCACCTCCCCATAACGGCCATTAAGTTGCAGCGGGCATGGGGGAACGGTTATCGCTGGAATGGGCGAGTGTCTCGCGCGTTTTCGGGGTCGGGTCGGTTTGACGTTCGGGGGCACTCTAGGGGGCTTTGTCGGGTGGGCCCGAACTCGCAGATGGGCTTCTGATCGATAGTCGGGTCTCTGGGCTCGTGTCTTTCGGGCTTCGGCCAAATAGGCGTAACAAGATTGTTTGGCAATTTTTTGAGGGCTCAATCGCACATAGCAGCAGGTGCACTGCATTGGAATTTTGACTTGAAATCAAAACTTAGGAAAAGAACCCGAACAAACAAACCGGTACGTTCGATGTAGGAGCCGCCCTTTACTCGCACTAAAGACTTTCTATTTATTATCTGACTGAAATTGTCCATAGCTTCCCAACATATACAAACACTTAATCAGGCTGTAGCCCGTGTAAGCTCAAGAGTGGCTTCGCCACTACTTGGCCATCATCATCTTTACGATTGAAACGAAGGAGTAATAGTAGCAGACGATGAAACCCTAAGTTTGTGGGGGATGAAAGAGAGTTTAATTTTAAGGCAGAAAAGGAATGGAAAAAAAGAAGAGGAAGAGTCTGGACTATATTTTGGGTTGGACTTTGCATACATAAAAATAATTTGAGTCAATAATTAATCCGCCACCTTAGCCCCTACATGCATCCGCGCTAGGTCGGATACGTATTGGCATTCTTTTTTAGGGCTACAACGGTAATCAGTTTGGGGGCCGAAGATCCACTCAGCTGGGTCGGGTTCCCACCCATCAAGACTATCCGATCCGATTAGGGGTCTGGATCGAATTCAGCCTAACAAACAGAACTGCGGCACCAAAAATGCGTAAAAACCCTCACGATAGAGACAATCGGCCACACTTCTTCCCCTATTCCTATCTCGTCGGAGAAAATGGCCGGTCTGCTCCTCCGCGCCATGCGGTCAGCTCACCGTGCATCCTTCTCCTTCCATTCGCCCGCTCTCACTATCAGTTGTCGCCAACATTACCCCTCTCATCCTCCCCTCCGCCGCTTCTCCGCCTCCGCGGTCCCGTCTGCCGCCGCCACCGCCGCCGTCGCAGGGAAGTCCGCGCTGGACCCCACCCGACTACGCAACGTGGCGGTGATCGCCCACGTCGACCACGGCAAGACGACCCTCATGGATCGGCTCCTCCGTCAGTGCGGTGCCGATATCCCCCACGAGCGCGCCATGGATTCCATAAGCCTCGAGCGCGAGCGCGGCATCACCATCGCTTCAAAGGTGCATCGAATTCGAATAAAAAGATGAGATCTTTTTATTTTCGTTTCTTTCTTGGATAGGATGAATTTTCGTCGCAAATGCTTCAACTTTTTTATTTTGAGTAGAAATTGGATTGCATTCTGATACCTTTTCTTGAACCGGTTGCAGGTTACTTCAATTTCTTGGAGGGATAATGAGCTCAACATGGTTGATACTCCTGGCCATGCTGATTTTGGTGGGGAAGTATGTTTCCTAGTTTCCTTTTATACCTTTGTCTAATTAAAGATTCTTAGTGTTGCAGATTGATGATAATGAGCTTTATTGGTAACTATAGGTTGAACGAGTTGTTGGGATGGTTGAAGGTGCAATATTGGTTGTCGATGCAGGTGAAGGGCCACTTGCACAGACAAAGTTTGTTCTTGCGAAAGCTTTGAAGTATGGGCTGCGGCCGATCCTCCTTTTGAATAAAGTCGACCGACCTTCAGGTGTGTCATCTAAATTGTTTTTGTATTACAACATATGAGTTAATTGTCTAAATTCACCGCCATTCTCATAGACATAAATCATAAGCCCCTGATACTGGCACGATGAATGGTTATCACATTCAAGTATACAGATGAGTTCCTAATTTCAAAGACACATTGTAAATTGGAACTAAATTTCCGTAGGTGTCAATTGGTGCAAACATGTTAACACCAGCTTTGCAATTCAGGAACACATGGAAGTACACACCCAGGTTTAGGTAGCTGTTGGAAAAATTTGTAACGGATGGCTACTCTTGCTAAAGGGATTGAGCACACAGATATAGATTTATGTAGTTATTAGCTGTGTCATAAGATGTTCTGCAATAATAGTCAAATAACAAACAAATGACAAGGACGAGATATAAAGTTAGAGGGAGAAGAGATAATATAAGTGGAAAAGGGAAAATGGAAGGGAAGGGAAGCCTTAAAAAAGGGAATAAGAGGCTTTTTAAAATATATGACTTGTGGTCAACTGCATGCAAGCTAATCTCATCATTAATGTGGATGTTAAGGTAGGGGGATCATAACAAAATAACCGAGGGCTGAGTGATAGGATTTTTATGGGTTTTGGATGTAGAAAGTTAGGGTTTTGGTAGAAAGGTGGGATTTTAGAGTGAATGTGAGATCTTTAAGGCTAGAAAGAAAGGTTTTGAAGGAAAGTTACTGTTTTTATTGATAAATAACTAAAAATAAAAAGGGATACAAAAGATGACCGAGTTCTTTCGAGAGAAACTCTCTCTACGAAGCTGCCGATTCGAGAGGGGGCCACACTCTCCAACAAAAAGAGGAAATTCTCTACCTCTATGAAATCTCTTAGAATAATCAAGTATGAGAATCCCTAATCCCCCTAGCCATATATAAAATACTAAAATGAAAATGCAAAAATTATAGAAAGAACATTAAAACTGAAAAAACTGAAAATTACGAAAACACACTTAGTGGGCCAAAATTCCTGTATGCATCATTACTCTGCCCTTAAAAATCCACCATGTCCTCAAGGTGGTGCATAAAACCCATGAACGTCGTCGCTCCAAGTGGGTCGCCGTGGTTCTCCTGTCGCTAGCGGTTGCGAAAAGTGGAGCCACTCCAAGTCCCTCATCCTCTTCTCAAAAAGCCAATCCTTAATCAACTGTGCCAGGTCCATGGTTTCCATCTGTTCTTTAGGCCTCTAAATGCGGAGATTGACATGAATAGTCGGTTTGGGCCCCTTTATGAAGCGAAGCTTCCCTCCAAAGTCTCCTCTGTTATGTCCCTCACTTGCCTCGACAGAACCTTGAACTTCTCTCGATATTCCTTAACCGACACATCATGCTTGAGGGCCAGCAGATGCTCTTGTAAATTTTCTCCCTGAACATCTCGAAATCTCTTCACCAAATAGTCCTTGAGCCTCTTCCACGGGTGTATAGGTCGCCTCTGCTCCATCCACTGAAACCAAGAGAGTGCCTTTCCCTTTGAAACAGACGTCGGCTGCCTCTAGTTTTTGCCTCTCCGTCAGACGTGACACCCCAAAAAATCTCTCAGCTCGATAGATATAGACATAAGGACGGATAACATCATCTTCAATTTTCTCACTCTGTCATTAGCCCTAAACCGCTTCTGGTCCACTCGCCATCCTGCACGTCGATAGTAAGGAGATGGTAATAATTGTTATGCCGTACCTCTCTTGGGGTGAAAAGACTACCAGCACAAACACAACCTGTTCAGAAAGATAGAATATGTTGGGGATGAACACACAATCATTTAATGATGATGTTTAAACCTTGAACCTTTTGGAACAATATTGTTTGATACAATGTTAAAAAAACCTCTTGCCCTGGGGACTAAGCTCTTTTGTTATCATGTAGCAATGTATATCAAGTAAACTTGATATGAACATCCCTGTTAACAAAATTTTCACTCCCAAATTCAAGTTTCAGCACAGGGAAGAAGTTAACAGCTAAACAAGCTATGGCAGTAACACTTAAGACAATTGGAGCATCTGTCACATCATCTGCAAAAAGATAGCAAAATTTGTTTCCTATTAAAAATCGGTTAGGGACTAATTAAGATTTATCATGATTTTTTTCCAGTAATGTAAAGCTTATGCTTTTTTTTTTTCAATTTTCTCTCGGGTCGGCAAAACACTCTCTATCTCTGTGCCGTGTGCATACCTTGCTGCAGTTGGTTGTAATAAATGACATACTAAAATGAATTAGATAGTGATATGATATCAAAGGTGTACTTCCTGAAGAAAGTGCAAGCAGGATGACTCAATTGGGACATCATGCAACAAGTTACAAGTCATGCTTACCTTACCTTCCCCCTTTCACGCTTTCCATTATTTGACTTACCTGTGACGGTTTATTATGGGTTACACAAGTCATTAATGTTACAAAATAGATGAGTGCTGTATCTTTAATCTGCATCAAATAAATTCAAAATCTTTACATCTGATTCTTTTCTAGTTAGTATTCTAATTGTTTACCATGATAGTTTGTTGACAAGGAAGAGAAATGCTGTCTTCCTCTCTGTGTGGGGGTGGTTGGGTGTGTAAATTTTCTCACAGGGTTTGTTGTATTGAAGCATTGGGAATTTCATTTTGGGTCAAAATCTAGTGTTTTTCATCTACTTTACAATACAATTGAAACAGGTTGTTTGGTGCCACATTAACTCCATTATAAGTCATTAAGTTTCAGCCAAAAATTGCCTTGTGTCCAAGAGAGATACATTGGATTAGAACATGATTAAGCCTTTTTTCCCTTCTGAACCAAGGATTGGGCCACCTTTTTTTATTTAAATCCTTAAGTCAAAAGTAAGAGCTGAATAAGCCATATTTCCCCAAATCCATTGGGAAAATGCAACCTAGGACTATGAAGTGGAATTTGGACCTATGATTTATGCATGCGCACGGCATGCTCACGCATTTTTTAAAGGCACATGCCTCCCTCCCCAAAGCACGTGCCGGCATGTGCACACACATGTAGGCGTGCACACACATGCCAGCGGATGTAGATGCGTGTTCACACACACACCATCCGCATTACATCTTCCCCCTGCTCTTTGTCCTCTTGGGCATGCTATTTTCCAGGTGTTTCATGTCCGCAACTGTTCTGTTCATGTGCGTAATAACTTTTGACTCTAATGATGGTGCTTCTTTTCTGCAGTTTTGGAGGAGACATGTAATGAAGTTGAGAGTTTGGTCTTTGATCTTTTTGCAAATCTTGGTGCAACAGGTACAATTTTATTTTTTGATAATTCATTCATATGTCCAAATCTTTTATCTAAATTTGAGTTTTAAAAATGTATCTCTTTAATTTCACAGAAGAACAACTAGACTTCCCAGTTCTATATGCATCAGCAAAAGAAGGATGGGCTTCCTTGACATTTACCAAAAATCCTGCTGATGATGCAAGGAATATGTCACCGCTGCTTGATGCCATTCTAAAACATGTTCCACCCCCTTCAGCAAGCCTCGAGGCTCCTTTCCAGATGCTGGTTAGTTAGTTGAATGGCTGGATTTATTATCTCTTCACTAACCATTGTGTATGGCAGCAAAACTTTTAGAAGAAAGTTTTATTCCCTTCAGAAGCTGAGCTGTTACTTTGAGTTTCTTCTATGCCTGGTTTTATTATTTATGCGATTTTGTTGATAATCTACAACTTTAAATTTGCTTAGCTAGTACTGCAGGAGTGTTATGAAATGACTGTTACAGCTCCATTTCTGCTTTACATTTCAACCCATCTTTCCAAATATAAGCCTGAGAGTTCCAAGGTGTATTTGCTAATACATGATTATGATGAAATATTTAAACGAGCGTGTCCGCACCCCCCCCCCCCCGGGGGGGGGGGGGGTACATCCATTTGTATGTACTAACCATCGTGTTTGTTCAGTAGTTGTACGAGCTAATTGAGTTCTTTGCTTTGGCTGTGCCAGCATTCAGCATTAAGTCAGTCGTTGATCTTTTGCATCCATTTGGCACACATTCCTTGAAAAGCATAAATTCTAGCCTTTTGCAGGTTTCAATGATGGAGCGTGATTTTTATCTTGGCCGAATATTGACAGGACGGATATCTTCTGGAGTTATTCATATCGGTGATAAAATACATGGTCTTCGCAGAACAGATAATGGAGTTGAAAAAATTGAGGAAGGAAGGGTATGACATCCTTGTGCTTCTTGAAGTTGTAGTGTAGGGTTTCATGGTAATGTCATTCTAAAATTATTATGCACGTTGATTTCCACTAGTCGGTGTTACCATACATCATAACTAATCATGCAGATAACAAAGCTTATGAAAAAGAAGGGCACATCCATGATCATGATAGACAGTGCGGGAGCTGGTGATATAGTCTCAGTAGCTGGTTTAACGAATCCATCAATTGGTCATACTGTGGCAAACATGGAGGTAGACACTCATAATACCTCCGTCCCTTTCTGCATGTCTTCATGTATTTTGTTCTACCATATGTGGAAAGTAATGTTATTTAATTCTGTCATCTATTTTTAGTTTGTTAGGCTTGGCACATTTCTTATCTGCTATATATGTACTATATCTCTGTAACATGGATAAATTTCTTGTTGAACTTATGCTTAAGCACAGGTACTGTTTTTACGTCAGCCAAAACTAGTGGGGGCATGGTTATTAACATTATGCATCTTGCTATTGATGTTAAAGTATATTTCAACTATTTATATCTCCTGATTTTCTATAATTTGAAAGCTGACACACCTTTTGATATAACATGGTTTCTGTTATGTTGGCTTGAAATGACATCTATGTATAGCAAAAGCTTAAATTTGGCTGATAGCAATAGTAGGAACATCTACTGAATATGGTAAGTTGTTCATTTATAACTTCAATATTATTGATAATATCTTCTGAAATTATGGGTTTTCCAAACTCCTGACTGTAGATTCTTTACACATAATTTCTGAATGCTGAATTTGTGACTAATGAACACAATATGGACTTATCCAGCACTAGTATTTTCTTACAGTTTTCCGGATCACCTATTCATAGACACATTCTTTGCATACTCTATTTTTTTTTGATCTCTGTACTTACAGGTTCATGTTGTTTTAAAATCGCTGTCAAAACTACCATTTGGGGTTTCCTTCTTGTTTCTGACCCTTAAGGTGTGTTTGGTTAGTGGGAAAAGGAAAGAAAAGGAAAGAAATTAAGAAGGAAAATGATTTTCCCTTGTTTGGCTTAAAAGAAAAGTGAAAAGAAAAAGAAAATGAATGAAAAGAGTGGAAAATAAATAGTAAAACTTTTCTTTCAAGTTTTCATCCTCTTGACCCAAGGAAAATGAGGAAAAATAAAGCAAAACTAACTATTCTCACATTCAAGCATTTGTGTTTTTAACAAATATAATTAGTAGCTATTTTTAATGAATTCATGAATAATTCATAAATTATTTCAAAAAATTATGAATGAATTTTTCAAAAAATCACGAATCATTATCAAAATTTTACACATGAATTATTCGCAAATTATTCAAAATTTGCGAATTTTTCCCGAATTTTTCAAAATAGTATGAATAATTCGATTTTTTTTTGAAAATCATGAATATTTAAAACATTTTTATTCATGAACTTGTTCGAAAAATTAGCGAATAAGTCGTGTAATTTTTGCGTTTTGCTTGAAAAATTCGCGCATTATGTACGAATTTTCCTAATAGCTTGCAAATTATTTCCAATGTTTTCATATAATTTGTAAATTATTTATGTAGTATTTAATATCACATTATTTACGAATCATGATATTTGAAGGGTTAGAGAATTATTTATTAGAATTCGTAAATTATTTGCTAACTTTCTGAATTATTCAGAACAACTAACAAATTTTTAATTTATTATGAGACTACAATACCTCTTAAATTTTTTAAGAAAATTATTTATTAAGTTAGCAAATACACCTCTTAAATTATTTAGCAAAAACGCCTCTTAATTTTTTTTTCGTTTTGAATTAATAACATAATGGAAGAAATTTCCTTATTTTCCTTTCAACTTTCTTCAAAATTTTCTTTGGTAACCAAACATGAGAAAGAATCTCATTTCATTTTCATTTCACTTTTATTTCTTTTTCTTTTTCATTTCACTTTTCTTTCATACATTTTCTTTCAATCCAAACACACCCTTAAAGAATGCCCTAAAATACTAATTATAGTGTAAAGTTTGTCTTTGGCCCCTTTGTCAAAAAAAGATGATAAATCTTTTCCCATATTATCATCCTCTAACCTGTAAAATCGAGGTTACTTCTTTTCCCTGCACGTCTATTCACACCTTGCAGTTTCATCCTTGGTGACCTAATTTATTCATATGAGCTACTGTGGTCATCATTGTTGATATAATGCTGTGTTGATGCATAGTGCATACCGATAAAGCTACAAAGGCCTATACGTAAATGTGCAACTAGTTTAGTTTACCATACGTTGCATAGGGAGATGAAGCAACAGCTTTAATTACTGTTCACTGGTTTTGTATGATATCATCTGTGATCTAATCTATTAAGAGGGGATATGAATAACTTCAGTTTTACACCTGTTACTACCCTATAGCTTGATATGAATAGTTTAAGACCACAGGCTGTCTCCCTTAACTTCCTGTATGCATCCCTGGCTGTGGAGGTGATGCTGGGGTTTTTTTTTTGGGGATGGGGGGATGATGTGTAGGAGAAAAGGCTAAAATTGCATCGGACTGCAGCTGGCATGGCAGTGAAGAAGCAAGACTGACACATGCATCTATGAAGTTTCTGTACATAATACTGACCCAGAGACCAGGAGTGCATGAGCAGGTATGGGAAAAATATGTAGCAGCGGATGCAGCTTTCCTTGTCAAATTTCTGACGATGACAGATCCAGCAGCAGAAAATTAACAGCATAAGTGTGTGCTGCTGCCATGCTTGTTGGCGTCACGTGGGCATGCACTCTTTCAAGAGTGGCTGCTTCTAGGTAAACCATCTGGCTGTCTCTAGACCCATATACATCCTTTATCACCGAGCTGTTCGGATGGAATTTGCTGTTCTTTCCCAAAAAATGGAGCCAAAAGGGCTGGAAAAAGAAAAGAAAAAACTATGCAAGGAGCCATGTTTTCAAAAAGGTATTTTGGAAGTGGAACCAAGAGCAGTGAGGAACATGGCTCAATTGCATTGCTGTACCATGGCAAATCTGTGAGACAGAAGTGAGAATGGCTCATCAAAGCAACTTAGTATTGTATGTACGGCACATGTTTTACCAATCTAGGACTTGAACTACAAAAGAAATAGAAACCTCAGGGTCAAATCGACACTGAAGTTGAGTTTTGAATCATATTTACTTGGGGCAAATTAGATTTATTCATTCACACTCCTCATGGGGCAAATTTGAATTGATTCAAAAGTCATACTGTGTTCCCAATGTTAAACCAGTGAACCAGTGACACTCATTGTAGCTGGTACGTGCTTTTGTTCCAACATGAGAAAGGCATCTAATGCTATTAACCATTTGGCCTTATAGAAGTTAATGTACATTGCCTTCATAATCCTCAGTGAATTTTTTTGTTGCCAAAGCTTCTTAGATTTCCCCAATTTTTTTTTCAAATATGCTAAATTGTATTTCCATAAACTGTTACCAAAGGTGAACATGGCTGTCAAACATTTTTCCTGGATAAGCATTTTTATGAGCTTTAGATTTATCTTAAAACCGATACTTCCATTTTTTGTTGTATAAGGCATTGTCATAATCTTTTCTCTGATGTTCAACTGTTGGATTCTGTTTCTGCTTCCTCCTTGTTCTATGCCCTGTCGGAAAAAATATTGATATGCTGTTCACTTGATTTGTCGGATTCTGTTTCTGCTTCTTCCTTGTTCCATGACCTGGCATAAAAAAATTTCTATGCTGTTTACTGATTTGCCTTGAATAAGTACTGTTGTTTATTTTATTATTTTGGCCACTATGGCCGCTAGTCCATTGCATATGTCGTGTATAGTGGGCTAAATTTTAGACGCGCCTTTTTCTAACTTGCTTCTTAGTTTCCACCACAAATTCCTTCCTTGCTCAATCAATTGTACTTCTTCCATGTTATTTTGCTGCGCGCGTGCATATATGCATGCATGCATGTTTGTGTATATATACTATATACATGCAGACATGTATGCATGTATGTATGTATGCACACACATATGTATGTATGTACATACACACACACACATTCTTGGTTTTTTTGTTTCTGTGCTAACAATTACAAGTAACATTTAGGTTATGACTGCATTGCCTACTGTTGAGTTAGATCCTCCGACAATTTCCATGACTTTTGGTGTGAATGATTCTCCATTGGCTGGTCGTGATGGTACTCATGTAAGTGGCTTCCATCAATGCTATCTCTTTAAGTTTCAATATCGTGCTCCGTATCTCTCTGTATCTCTCGCTCTCTTTAAATAAATTATGCGTTTTGTTATGTGTGTATTCTTTATATCTTACTTTTATTTTTCAACTTTGATCTAGAATTTATCCCACCCAAACAAAGATTATTCTGGGGTTTGACCAGAATCTGTTTGGCATATAAGTTCCTAAGCTAGTAGGTTCTACTTAAAATGTCAGTTAAATTCCTTACAGTATTCTGAGGCATTAGCATTATATTCGTTGCATTACACGGGTGCAGCTTTTGAACTATGTTTCACATTTTCTTTTTTCCTTATGGTCAAGAGGATACAATGAATTTAGGTCGTTAATTTTTAATTGAAGTGCTGTACACCTTGGATCATATGTATGTTGGTGCCCTTATACATGTTATAAAGTATTATGTTATGTCGGTGTGCTGTACATTGTTTCTTTTTCTGGAGGAAATGAGGAAAAGTGGCATGCTGATGCGAAACAATTCATGAACAAGTGTAAGTGCAACAATATTTTGGAGTTTGGAGCAAATTCTGTCACTTGAAGGAATTTCACTCATGCAAGGAGAAGCGTTATTTAGAATTATGGCTTTTATTATTTTAGAGTTTTATTATTTCAGAATTCCATTTTGGTTTATTTTTGAATTAGAGTCAAACTGGTTGTTTTCTTTATTTGAGTTTTTATTTTGAAGTCTTTTTGTAGCACTCATGCAAGGAGAAACATTAGTTAGAATTATGGCTTTTTTATTTTAGAGTTTTATTATTTTAGAAGTCCCTTTTGGTTTATTTTTTAATTAGAGTCAAGCTAGATGTTTTCTTTATTTGAGTTTATATTTTGTAGCTTTATTTATAAAATGCTAATTCTATTTAGAATAGGACTAGTTTTCGTAAGGGCAACTTTTGTTTTTATATATAAAGGCCTTTATCCCTTTCATTGTAATATGAAAATGAAAAAAAATGAGTTTGTAAACTCTGTTTGTTTGCAAGAAACCGGCCCATTGAATCTCTTTGCATGCTATGCACTAGAGTGGGTGAGTGAGTCACTTAGACGTGATGCCCGAAAGTTAATTTTTAATTTATCTTTTAGTTATCGTTAACTAGTTAACTAGTTCATCTCGTTTTTTGTAAATCTATTGAATTTCTAGTTTAGATTTCCTTTATATCCCAATTTCACCATTTCAAAACTCTAATATTTACACATTGTTCGTCAATTGGTATTTGAGCTGTACGTTCTAATTTCTTTTTTTTTGAGTCAACTAAGTTTTTTATATAGAAAGAGTCTTTATTTTATTCTAGAATCTGAGCTTGAGTCTAGATAGGATTTTATTTCTTTGCTATAAATATAGATCTATAATAGAATTTTTTTAATTGAAGATTGAATAAAGAAAATTTGATTTTGACTAAAATTTGAGTTGTGAAAAGTCAAAAACATTTAAAAAAATGTGCGTAAAGAGAATTTTTTAGAAAAGGGAAAACCCTTGAAAATCCCCTAAGGCCAACTATTCACATCTCCCCCGTTTTATCACATGTACCAACCCATCATCATCAACATTGTTCTCTGCTTAATTTGCTTGGCCAACCTGAATCTGACAATCAATGCCTTCATCAACATCAACATCATCTAAGCCACCTTTGTCGTCAACTACTGCCTCCATCTTATTGATCGTCGTTGACTCACTCTTACACCGGCTTTGCCTATATCATCTTACACCACCGGCTTTGCCTGCATCATCCTTCACCGCTGGCATCGCCATTGTCTGCACATCCCAACAACAGTGACGATGACTCATCAACATCCTTGCCTTCTTTTAACATCATCGCCTTCTTTTGATATCTACATTCACCTTCATTTATCGTGAATCATATCTTTGTTTGTCATCAAAATCAAGCCACCCCAACATCATCTTTTTCATTAACACCAGACACCAACATTGTTGCCTCTTCTTTTCGGTTCACATCTTCATTATAGCTGCATCATATCGGACTCAAAGCATTCATCATCAATTCCAACAGCAACATCATATAGAGTAGAATGCTGACTCCCCTTAGATCCATTTGCCATCAATAATCGCAGTTAGTTGCATCATGTGCCTTGGATTCTGATGTGACTGGGGTGTGGCGGCCACAAAAGAGGGCAATTTTGTAATTTAGGGGTAGTTTTGTAATTTCTGAAAAAATTGAGAAAAACGGGGATTATTAATAGATGACGGCTAAGGTTAGGGAGGGTATGTTGATTATTGTGAAAGAAACCTTCTAGGAGTTGATTAGAACTCTAGTCCTTGCAAATTTAGGATTTGATCTCGAATCTAAAGATAGGAGGGTGGCATCCTCTCATAATCAAGGCCCACCTATATTGTTATTCGAAAATCAATAAAAACCCTATCTTTTTTTAAATCTACCAAGAAAACCCTATTTTTATCTTTATTTCTCTTGCAAATCACATCAAATTGGTATCAAAGCACTCAATCTTGGACGACGATAACGAAAAAGATTGAAGTCTTGGAGAAAAGATACGAGAGAGATGTGAGAATTAAAGAAATAGGTGGAGATTATATCGTCAATGGAGTCTGTCGGATCTAAAGTGAAAGCATTGGAAACATGGTTGAACTCGACTTTGGAAGCTCTTATGCAATCAAATCAACAGATCTCACATCAAATCATTGCGTTGTCCAATGCGAAGAATTCAGGTTTGGACGACAACTCAGATCTAGAGCAAAAGACGAAAGTTTTGGAGAAAGGAAAGGAAAAAGTCGAGGATTTCAGTGAAGGGCTTCTATCTGATGTTGATTTGGAGTTTGAAGAAGCAGAGGATGATACAGGGGGGGCGGCGGCATGCTGCAGCAACACCAGGTGCCCTACGACCCTTGGGAAGCCATTCCGGAGGAAGGGGAGGGCCGACGAGGCCGACATGGCCCCAACGGCCCCCGGTTTGCTCTCCAGGGCCCAGTCGAGCCCTGGCGAGGCCGCCAGAGGCCTCGCGGTCCCCTGGCGGCCTGCCAGGGCCTCAGCCACATGTGGAAGAGTCTCCAGTGGCCGTGGGACCTTTTGGCGGCCCGTCGGGGTTGGAGGAGCATATACGTACTTGTTGGGGGGCATCGACGACGATCTGGAGGACTTTCGGGGGCCTGTGGCATGGATTTTTCATGAGAGAGACACTGACAGCATGATTTGGACTACGAGGAGTTTGACAGACACCGTGACGATGTTTCATAGTATGCAAATGATGGAGGAGGATCTGATTGCAGAGACGACAGTTAGGAGAACGACGACGGAGAAGAGAAAGAAAGATTTGGAGACTTTAATGCACCACAGGGTCCACATAGACTGCACTACTATGGCTAGTACTGAGGGAGAGCATCACATGTGGATTTCAACTCAGACAGCAGGTTCAAAAAATTAAAGATGTCGATATTTGAAGGAGATGATTTTTATATGTGGACCTACAGGACAGAGAGATATTTTAAGATGACGCGTCTTACTGAAGCTGAGAAACCGAAGGTAGTGGGGATATGTTTGGAGGGTAAAGCCTTATCTTGGCACCTGTGGAGAGCGACGACCTGTGTGTGTTTGCGGGAGGAATTTAAGGACTGTCTGGTTTTGTGATACATAGGGAGAAGACCTTCATGAGCATCTCTTTGACCTTAAACATGATGGAATCGTTAGTGAGTACATCAAAAAATTTGAAATGCTATCAGGTCGTATTTGGGGATTATCAAAGGAGTCTTTGGAGAGGTGTTTCATGAAATGTCTTAAGGCAAACAACCGTGCTAAGCTTTGCATACATAGACCAGGAGTGGATTTACTTTTTGTAGCTAGGAACCGACATGGGAGGAGAAGGCATCGACATGAGAAATCTAGTTCAGCCAAGATAAGAACAACGAGCTTTCATCGGACAACAGGCTCAAACGTTTCAAAAAGATAGAGATGCAGGATAGGCGCATCAAGGGTTTATACTTTCGTTGTGGCGAGAGGTTCGTGTCAGGACATTGTTGCAATAATCGTGCTCTCAAGATGTTGATCATTGAGGATGAAGAATGTAAGGCAGTTGAGCATGAAGAGAGGGAGGGGACGAGCATCACCATTTGGAGTAACGTGTCCATGATTTTCACGACACCATCTTTAGGACAATGTTGTTCTTTTGGGGGAGTAATGATGCGACCGGGGTGTGGCAACCACACACGGGACAATTTTTTGATTTTGGATTTTATGGGCAGTTTTGTAATTTCTGTGGGAAAAACAAAGATTATTAATAGATGGCGGATCGGGTTAGGGAGGTTATGTTAATTATTATGAAAGAAACCTTCAAGGAGTTAAGTAGAACCATAGTCTTTGGAAATTTAGGCTTTGATCTCGAATCTAAAGTTAGGAGAGCGACATCCTCCCGAATTGAGACCACTTATTTTATTATCTTTATTCGAAAATCAATAAAAACCTACCTTTCTCCCTAATTCATCATAAAAACCATATTTTTATCTTTATTTCTCTTGCAGATCACATCGGATTCTATCAAGTCATCATCACCTTCAACCTTAAAGAAGCCATACCAAAGTTCTCTATCAATTTTAATAGTGGTGGAACGTTGTCATCCTGCTCCATTTTTGCACTATGTTGATGCCTTGATCCACCATTATACGCATCATCGAAGTTCATAATGAACCCCTTACCATATTCACTGTTTCCGCTGTTTGTTGATGCCATTTCATCTTCTTCCTTGATACAATAGTCGTGAGATCTGAGTTCAAAGACCATATATTACCTTCATTATATTTCGATTCTAATCCATCAATGCATTTTGATTTGAATATGACCCAAATTTAAGATCTGACCTGACCTGACCTCTTTTAATTTATTCGACTTGAGCTGATCCAAACATTCCAATTTAGGTGCTAAGATCGAGCTAATTCAAGGTATCCTTATTTCTAGCTGACCCAAGCAAGCATCAGCTTTAGCCATCTGATTAGAACCTAAGTTACCAAGCTAAATTATAGCCGGATCCTAGTCAAACTAAGCCAAGTGTAGTTTCGAGCCCTTTTGAGCTTAGATTGGAGTCGAATAATATTTTTCTAAGAATTTTGAGTTGAATCTTCAATCATGACCTTACAATTGCAACATTGTTGATTCAGAGAAGCTCTACAATTTGCTCTGGGAATATCTCATATCCTTGACTATGTCACAATACACCTTAATGCCTTAGAAGTACGATATTAGAAAAATCAATTTATTCTGAGGAACATCATGCAAAACCTTCTTTTGAGTTGAGAACTAGCTACTACCATAAAATTCTCTACAAGCGATGAGTTTTCTTAAATAGAGAGAAGCTACCACCAAACTCAAGACTAGATTCACAATTGAAGTTATTGTCAAATTTTGAGCTTGATTAACAGCTTGGACTAGAATTGAAGCCATTGCATGAGCTCGAGTTAGAGCCCATGCCTGAGCCTAAGTCAGTTCTGAAACTTTAGTTGGAGCCACTGCTTAATATAAGCCATAGTCTGAGTCTAGAGCTGAGTTTGAACCCCGAGCACAAGTTTGAATCATAGGCAGAGCCAAATGTGGATCCATAGTTAGAGATAGATTCCAAGTCCGCGTCGCAGGAATAGTTTGCATATGAGCTGCAATCCAAGCAACTTGTTAATCTTGAGCCAGATCACATTGATTTTGCGATTCCAAATTTGCCCCCACACGTGTCCATATGTTTTGCGTTTATTCTAATCTTTCTCCCTGTCTAATGAATATTCTCATTAAAGTGCCTGCTCGAGCTTTTTGATTTTATGCTACTTCAAAACTAGAGGTTGAGTTTTCTCCGATTTGAGGAGATTTGATGCGGAATTAATCATGCACAAGTACGGGTGCAATAATATTTTGAGTTTGGCGCAAACTCTATCATTTGACGGAATTTCAATATGCAAGAAAAAGCCTTATGTAGTTATTGTGGCTTTTGTTTTTTAGTTTTATTATTTTTTGAATTACCTTTTGGTTTCTTATTGAATTAGAGTCAATTTGGAGTTATCTTTATTTTAGAGTTTTTATTTTGCAGTTGTTTGTAGTCTTGTTTTATAAACGTTAATTTTTTTAATGAATTTTATTTACAATAGGACTAGTTTTCTTGGGGGTTCAAATTTTGTTTTTCTATATAAATGCAACGAGGCCTTTCGTTGAAAATAGAGGAGTATGAAAGTGATTATAAGTTTGAGTTTGTAAACTCTGTTGGTTTATGCGGAACCATTCCATCGAATCTCTTTGCATGGAATGTGCGAGAGTGTGTAAGTGAATCACCTGGATGTGAGGCCTGAAGATTATCTTTTAAATTTATCTTTTAGTTATCATTAATTTGGTTCATCTTGCTCTTCTCACAAATACCCTAATGCTACCGCGTTCTCCGTCACTTGTGTTATAGCCATGGGAATTACTTTAGTTGTTTTGTGTTTATAGCTAGCTAATAATTCTACAAAGTTTGCCTTATTAGCAGTATGTGATCTATCAGTTCTTTATTTCTATAATTATCGCTTTTAATCAATATTTAATTTGCAACTTCCGTCTTTCTTCATTAAAGCATCTCAAAATTACATTTCTGATGATGAATATTGCTATCTTTCTTATTTTCTATTTTCTAGTTTTCTATTTTTAATTAGAATCAATATTAGTTCAGCTGATCCTAATTTTGGACAACAAAAACATTTTATTTTATTGCACTCAGAAAGCATGATTTCACCAGAAATTGGTGGTCAAACCTTGTACATTGTCTTGATCTTATAGGTGATGGGTTTGATCCGATAACAAATTGTTCCATACTTCCATTTTTTCGGGTCGTGTTACATAATTTGATAGTTATATGTTTTCGTTTGACATCACTTTTTCTATTGTTTATTTCGAGCTGTTCTCTAATGGCATACACAGAAACTCAAGGACTCAACTTATCAAAGTTTCGCTTTCAAGAATCTGATGCGTTTCGCTAGGGGATTGATAGTAAAAAAAGGGGATTTTTAGATCTGGATCAAGAAATTCAGATCTGAAATTATAGGATAAATCTCACAAAATAGGCTACTTGCTAATTAACGATTACAAAATGAAAGGACAATTACATATAGATTAATCTAAGGGAATATGAAAAGGCTAATACAATTGATTTAAGGAATAATCTAAATAAAAGAAACTTCTCTCACAATTTTCGCATGCTCATTAGGGCCAGCTCAATCCCTTTAAATATAAAAATTACTCTATTTGTTATTTTACTAAAATGCCATTAGCCTCCAAAATTCCAGCCGCATCACTACTCCACCCCTGAAAAATCACCTTGTCCTCAAGGTGGTGCGTGAAGTGTATGGTCAGCTACTCCACGTGCAGGTGCTCCTGATCATCGTCCTCGTCGGCTTCCAGCATTACCACACTCTCTCCTTCCTCTTCATCGTCATTCTCTATCAGAATCTAAAGAGTACGGTCCCCGCACCGATGCCCTGGAGTAAACTTCTCGTCGCATTTGAAACACAGGTCCTGGTCTGCTTGTCACGGATCTTTGCCTATGTCATTCTTCGTGTATGTCCTCTAGGTCGTGATTCCATCCACTTCTCCTTACTAGCCGCTGCCCCGTCAGTGGATGTTGCCCCCCTGCGGCGCCTTTTGTCCCCTCCAGGATCCGGTCCTCGGAAAGATGAGCCTCCCCATGCCCCCGGGCTCTCCTCTCTGTATCCTGATGGTCCTCCACCATCCTAGCCGAGGTCATCATCCCTTGCAGGCCCACTGGCTGCAGCTGTCTCAGCCCGGATCTAACAGTGGACTTCAGTCTCTTCATAAAGCATCACTCTAAAGATTCCTCTGAGACTCCTCGAACTCAGTGGCAGAGCCGACTCAAACTTCTTGATGTATTCTCTTACGCTCACATCCTGCCTCAATGAATAGAGCCTCTCATAGACTCAACCAGACTGCACTGTGCCAAAACGCTCCACCGACAGAGATGCGAACTCGTCCCAAGACCGGAATGACTGCTGCTGATGAGTCCACCTGTACCAACTCAAGGCATCTCCCTCCAAGCAGATTCCTATCGTCCGGAGCCAGTCCTCCATTGGTACTGTCGACACCTCAAAGTACCTCTCTACTCGGTACAACCAGTATCAGGGTCACCGTCATCAAAGATGAGCATTTTCAGCTTCTTCACCCGACTCTCCCGAGTAAATCCTCCTCTCTCATGCGGCTGATCCTGTCGTCTCGACTGATACACCAGAGGTCTGTCAGGGATATATGCCACCGTCGTATCACATGCGCCTCCATCCGCTCCATCCCACCGCCAGTCTCCACTCTCATCTCCCTGTGGGTGCCTATAATCTGTCTGGTAGTCTCTAGTGATACCTTGAAACCCTCTCCAATCTCCTGTCACTCCCCCGAAAGGTGGGTGCTGAGTCGACAGACCTCCAATAGGCTGCTGATGCCCTCCAGGCTGCTGAAATCCTTCGTCGGGTCCAGTATGTGGTTGAAACCCTGAGAACTGGACTGCTCGGGACCGGTGCTGGGCCTAAGTGGGCCCCGAAGTAGTCGGCGGGGGCTGTCGGGCTCCCCATGGCTCAGCCCCCCACGTGGACATTCAGGGGGATCGGAACCCCCAGTGTTGGCTGGCCGAAGCCCCCAAGGGGCGGACCCTGCCGGCCCAGATTTTGGGCCAGTAGGCCTCCGTCGCTGCCCCAGGAGGGGTGGGCGGCACCTGCCGCCCCTCCTTGGGGGTTCGTCGGCCCCCAGATCTACTGCCGGAGGGGCTGCCGCCTCCTCCAGTGGCTGGCGCGCCTCCCCACGGCGGGGAGGTGTCCGAGAAGGCCTCCCAATCCTGTAGATCCGCTGCGTTTCGCTGATTGTACGGGTATAGGCCTTCGTCTTCATCATCTTCCGGAATCCCTTCATTAAAAATCACATTTTTACCTTTATTTGTTGTCAAAGGCGGCTCCTTTTTGCTTGGATCCGTTTTTGGGTTGATGTTAGCGATCATCGCCGCTATATCTTTCAGCATCTGAGATCTATTCGCCTCAATTTTTGCCTCTATAGTCTCCGTCACCCGTGCGACGCTCTCAGCGGCCTCTTTTCTGACATCGTTAAATCCCTCGTTGATTTTGACCTCAAGTTTTTCCACCTTCTCATCCAACGCCTCGATCCGCTCCATAGATCGTGTGCTCGCCATGGATCTAGTGCTCTGATACCAATTGATGCGTTTCGCTAGGGTTTTGATAGTAAAAAGGGATTTTTAGATCTAGATCTGTAAATTCAGATATGAAATTATAGGATAAATCTCACAAAATAGGCTACTCGCTAATTAACGATTACAAAATTAAAGGACAATTACCTAGAGATTAATCTAAGGGAATATGAAAGCCTAATACAATTGATCTAAGGAATAATCTAAATAAAAGAAACTTCACTCACAATTTTGGTATACTCATTTGGGCCGGCTCAACCCCTTTAAATAGAAAAGTTAATCTTTTTGTTATTGTACTAAAATGCCCTTAGCCTCCAAAATTCCAGCCGCATCAGAATCATAACCAAATCTATTTGTGTATGAAATAATTTTGAATTGGTTCTCCCACAGCTGGAGTTGCAGCAAATGTACATTTGGTTGTGACTTCACAAACTTGTGTATAAAACTGGAGCATTGCTATGAATCACATGAAGCAAAGATACATTTAAGCCATGAAATTGCTAATTTTTATTCTTTCGGGAAAGATGAATTTAAGTGTAGGTCCTGATTTTTTAATTTTCAATGTAGTTATCTCACTGGATATAGTACTAGAAATAATCTGTGCACACTGTGCACTGCGTAAAAAACGAACAGGATGCAGTGCACGCACACAACCGAAAATGAGTGAGAAGCGTGGGTGTGTGTCGGTATCGTCGGAGAGTAAAAGGAGATAAAATCCCAATGGCAAACATGTAAGTAGAGGGTGTCAAAGAGGGAAAAATGTCAATGGCAACCTTATAAATAGAGGGGGACCAAGGGGGGACTGTTTGGAGGGGTGTTGATGTGAAATTGCAACATAGGACGGATGTCACATCAACATCCCTCATCTGTATAAAGGACAGTAAACTCTTTTGCATCTCAGTGGCTTTGGCTTTTTTTGGCTGTTTTCTTGTGCGCACAATTGGCGGGTGTTTCCAGTATTTCCTTCTTGTGCGGCAGTGTCTTGTGACTAGGTCATACCTTCCAACAGGCTTTAATTCATATGATAGGTTATGGTGCTTTCTATGCTGATGGAACTCGTCTTTCGAAATTTGTTTTAATGGACACCTTTTGCTTAGTATCAAGTCTCCTCCCCCTTTTTATTAAGAAATTATTATTGTTGTACAGTTGACAGGAGGAAAAATAGGTGACCGTCTGATGGCGGAAGCTGAAACCAATCTTGCTATAAACGTTCTTCCTGGTGCATTATCCGATTCTTTTGAAGTTCAGGGGAGAGGCGAACTTCAGTTAGGTATGTTTGTATTGATTTATATCGAACTCAGTGTGTTTTTATCTAAATAGTATTTGTAAGTTGGTTTAGATCCCTTCCAACAGCTGTTAGGCTGTTACATTTATAGTATATTGCATGTTCAAGATTGTTTAATAGTTCATGATATATTGTTATTAAATGCATTTGCCTATTTGTGGAACCCTCAGGTATCTTAATTGAAAATATGAGGCGTGAAGGTTTTGAACTATCTGTTTCACCACCAAGAGTCATGTGAGTTCTTTGGCTTATCAGATGAGTTATGATCTGTTTCTTAATTTTATTTATTAGCGTCTCTTTAACTGTTTCTTCCCTTATAAATACATATTTGTTCCTTAATTTTATTTTTTGAACTATTGTTGAGCTGGACACGTTCTTATTAGTTCATAAGTTTAAATATACACATGTTTAGTAAGAGTAAATACCAAACATTTCTTCCTTGGTGTTATTTTAAAGAGAAATATGTATATGTGCTCTCTCGGCACATATACATATATTTATTTTTTTCTATTTTTTTGGGTTTTGTTCTACACATCTGGGATGATCATCATACCAAAAATCAAGTGAATCCAACGCTATTTGACCCTCGATCTATTCGTTGCAAATTCAACTTTTTGCAACGAATGGATTGAGGGTCAAATACCCCTAGGTTCATCAACTTTTGGGGTTTTAGAATGTGTACAACAACCCAAAAAAAGTTCAATTTTTTTAAATAAAAACACCCGAGCTAACATCGCAAGAAATTTCCTACGCTATCAGCTCATATCCATCAACATCCATTTTAAAATAAGGTTAACCGACGAAATCCGTTTAACAATATGTTCGGTAGGAGAGTTTAGAACTTTAAATGACGGGTTAAGTTGGATAAGCCATCTCAAATAAAGAAATAAGTGGGATGTTAAATTAGTTAATCCTATCACATGAGAGGTTCAAGGGATATTGTACATATGTGAGTTTTTTTTGGGGATAAAGAGTGTTATCAACCAACCACCACTATACAAATAGCATGTTAGTCAGAGGGCTTGATTTGTTACATGTCATTTTGAGGAATTAACTCTTTTTAGCCTCTGTAAACATGTTGTCGAAAACACTTTGACTTTTTTCTGTTTGGATGGTCAGAATAGGTTAATCTCTCTCCACTATCTGCTACATTTTGTGTCTGGTAGGTAAGGAAATGCATGGCGGAATAGACAACATTTTTTGCGCCCCCACTCCCCCCACCGGGGCATAATGAAATAATACCAATGCAACACACATGCATAAGAAAGATTGGAGTAATGATTAAAAATGTGAGGATTGTAAACTCTGGTGTATGTTTTCTTTGGTAAAGGCATGAATGTAGATTTGGTAAAATTTTCATCATTAGATTCTTCGATATTTGATTAGCTAAAAAAGATTAGTTATGACCCCCCTCCCCATTTCTATTAAAAACTTTAATTCTTTTTCCCATCAATAATCAACAAAAATCATTATATTCTTTTACAAGTCAGGTTTTTTTTGAGTGAAATGCATTCTAGATTTGTTACTTTCTTTGTCTTGTACAATTTTTAATTAAAATAATCCATACTTGTAATTAGTTAGTTTAAGAGATTCCTTATTCTATCCATTGGCTTTTTGGGAAAAAAAGATTATTAATTTGAGGGAGTAATTTGCTTTGTGCATTTGTGCATTGGTTTGAAAGAAAAGGTCAAGAGAAAATGAAAGAAGTTAGGGCCAAAGCTTGAGCCTAGGACATCTAATAAGTTAATAACCCAAATTCCACGGGTCCTTTCATATTTTCAAAATTTTCTGAAGTTATTATGATTTGAAATAACAACTATACAAGTTCTCCTATTTTCTGAAAACTCCACTATGTGTGTCTGCCCACACTCTGATTGATGTATTTCTGCCCCAATTAAGGGTTTAACTTCCTTAACCACTAGTATAACCGTTGGCTCAACGGCACCTAAAGTGGCAGCGGAATTTGCTTCCTTTGACTGAATTATAGACATGAGCTCTTTTGCACTCTAAATCTATTTCCTAACTGTGTCATACTGATGTCATTCTATGGCTTGTAGGCGTAAAGTCTAAATAGCAGATTGATGAACTTTTGAGGAAAAAAATTGAAGACCAGCTGGATTAAACATGTACGATAAGATGGACATAAGATCAATTTGAGAACTAGTGGATCTAAATCTCCTCTGAATTGACTATGAAAGATTGCAAATAGCGGATCTGGGACTCTTTAGCAGCTGACCAATAACTGTAAAAAGTTAAAAACATTACCAAGCCATTAATAATCAGACTTCAATTCATAATCATTATTTTTTCACCAATTGACACACATGCATTAAAACTAGATAGAGAATTATATTAGGGAATACTGGTCCGTTTTTGGAGCTTTGAATATTCTGGCTCGGGGTAATCGAAAAACCTGGGGCAAAAAGCACATTTGCTATGTTTTCAGTCTATTTGAGTTTTGGTGATGCTTGAATCATTACAACCAGACAAAAAATTGAAAAGAAATAGTGGGCGCATCCAGTTAGGTTGATTCCTATGCATCCAGTTAGTTTGATTCCTATCACACCTCAAAAATTCTTGTCCAAACATCGAGAATCAAATCGAATAAAATTCAATGCCACAAGATCACAAAAACATATCAATTCAAATAGTTTTACCAAACTTATCAAGGCCGAAAGTAAATTAGGGTAACATACTTTATCACCTGACGAAGTGTGAGAAGAGAGGATGACGAACAATGCTGCCTCATGCTCGCAGTTGCACATGCCTTTCCCACTCGAAGGAGGGAGAAAATCCTAGTGATCAGGAGAAAGTAGTGGAGATCTAGGCTTGTGCGAGTGAAATCAGGAAGGATTCACATAGATTGAGATTTTTGATTTAGGTTTTATACAGAGAGGGAGAGATGTTTATGGTGAAAGAGGGATTCATGGGGATTTAAGGAGATAGTAGGTTTAAAGAGGAAATCATGGAGAAGATAAATCAAGCGTTGGGAAAGAAGATCAACATTCATTACGTATTTGACGGGGCTGGATCCACGGTGAGAAGAAGTAGGCATGGACATTAGGGCAGATGCGGTTTTGTGAGGAGAGGGACAAAAGAAAATGAGAAGAGAGGAGAACGGGTTTTGGGATTAAATGGGTGTAAATGGGTTAGGTCTGGGTTTATCTTTAGAACGTGTTAACAGTTTCATGTTGCGAGTTAGTGGGTTAATGGATTTGTGGCTAAAATGAGCTCTGAAAATCCAAAAATACAAAAAAATCCCCAGAAATCTTAAAATAATATTTGGCACCAATCTTATATGTTTAAAACATTTTATTTTTGATTAAAAACATAAAAAGGGTGAGGGCCATTACATTCTGCACTCTTTAAAAATATTCTATCCTTGAAATCTCACAAAACTAAGATGCAAAAAGCAAAAGTACATTATTACACAAAACACGGTTCAATGGAAAGATGATGCAACTCATGATCGGTAGCCTTCATCTCCTTTGTCGTCATGATGTATGCCTGATGTTTCTAAGGATTTTGCCGAGTTTGTTGGAAGGTGTGTTATGAAAATAGAGATTGTTTTTGCTGATTAGTTCTGTTAGTTGCTGTTGGACAGTGTGCTTGCTCTTGATCTGAACTGCATTGCTATGTTTGTCAATAGCCATATGTCTCCTAGTTACTGATGGTACTGTATCATACATGGTTATATTTACCACGCTCAACTATTTCTCGATGTCACAATCCAAACCTTTCAGGAATAGCTTTGCACGAGCAAGGGGAGTGGCAATCATATTTGGTGCAAATTTGCAATCAACATTAGAGTTATTCGAGAAAATTATAAGAAAATAATAGAAACATTAAGATATTGGTTAGAAGTCATTCACTGATTAAGCGTTGAAATTTAGTATCGCATTCGTCTACGACCATTGATCATTGGATCAGAATAATGAATTGATACTTAAGTTTCATCTCCGTCTTGGGTGGAAAATACTTTTTGTTAAAGTGCTTCTTAAAAGTGACGCAAAGGATGGATCGAGCCAAATGTCCTTTCTCTGCGTGCCATCAAACTCGTGCATTATCAATAAATTAGATCTGGGTAAGATCCACCTATGAATCGTACAAAATATGAGCAATTCTTAAGTTATCTTTCGTGTTTCGGAACCATTCAGCATGGAGAGGCTCCTCTCTGTCGGAAAAGTTTTGCTGGTGAAGCGTTCGGAACTGATTGGCTACAAGGTTAATGATACGGTTATCACGTACGAGAGGAGGCGTATGAGGCCGAAGGAGTAATTGCTATGCGCACCGACGATTTGGGAAAGCTTCTTTAGGCACAATTAGTTTTGTTATTTTTGCTGTACGCACCACGCCTAAATTATATAAGTGAGGGCGTGGGCTAGGGTTAGGGCATCGAATTATTTAGCCGTTATTTGACATTTCCTAGAGTTTTCCAGTGAGATCCTAGAAGAGAGTTTTAGACTTTTCCCTTAGCAAAAGCTAGGAGAGGGGCCGACTCTCCCAAAATTAGCTATTTATCCCATTTATAACCCTATTTCTATCAATAAAATCCACAATCCATTCTACAAACCCCAAGTCCGCATCAATTTGGTATCAGAGCTCAGATCCAATGGCAGCGACAGGATCATCCACGGCAAAATCTCTGGAGGAAAGACTAGATGCGGAAATCAACGAGAGGAAGGAGACGCGAGGCTCGAGGAGAAGATCGATGGCTTCAGAACGAAGCTCGACAACAGCTTGGAACAAATGAAGGAGATGCTCGCCCACTTTATGGCTCAAAACCTAACCGCGCCTCAAATCTCGCAATCGAAGGAAGGAGCAACCTCAGATCTGAATCACCAATCAGATCTGAGAGCAAAAAGAAAGGCGACGATGATCCCCAATCAAGAGGGGGTGATCTTGGGAGAAATAGATCCAGATTTGGATCTCGATGACGACGACTGGCAGGAGGATCTCTCCGAAACCCCCGGGGAGAGCTCCGAGGAGAAGTAATTGACACGACGACGAAGGAAGGCGCGTGTGGCAGCCCTAGAAGGGACGCCAGGGGGCTGCCGACCCCCTAGTTGCCTGCCTGGGGGCTGCCGATAGCCGACGACCCCGCAGGAGGGCCACAGGAAGCGGGCGACCTCGCCTGGGGGTCGCCGAGTGGGCGCGACCTCGCTTGGGGCCGCATGAGGCGGGCGACCCCCCACGGGGTCGCAGGAGGCAAGCGACCCTCAGGGCACCCGCGGGCCACTGGCGGGCCGCGCGGACTCCGAGGAGCCTCCTGCTTATCGCAGGGGGATTTCGATGGCCGTAAGGGATGCACGCGGGGTGCGGGAGATCTGGAGTACTACGATAACAGTGATGGGGCCCCGAAAAGACGACGACGAGCTGAGAGACATGACTCTGAGTACGAGGAGCCTAACCGGTACCATGATGAGGAGTATGAGGTAGAGGAGCGAGATAGGCAGGATGATAGGCGGTGGGGTCATGGAGGAGCCAGATTTGGAGACCACCATCGCCAACATCGGCTGGATCATTTCGACGGAGGGGATCCACGTGCGGATGACCGCATACGGAAACTCAAGATGCCTGTATTCGAGGGTAGTGATGCCACGAGGTGGATCTACAAGGCGGAAATGTACTTTGAGATGGCCTGGCTGACAGAGGTGGAGATGTTGCGAGCGATTGCACTCTGTTTGGAGGGAGATGCCCTAAATTGGTGACGGTGGAAGGAGCAGCAGAGGCCTCTGAGGACCTGGGACGGGTTCAAGGAGGCATTACTACACCGCTTCAGATATTTCCAGTGGGGGAGCTTACGAGCAGCTGCGTGCCTTGAGGCAGGTTGGGACGGTGCACTACATCAAGTAGTACGAGGTACTTACTAATAGGGTGCGCGGGATGCCTGCAGAGTCCTTAGAGGGGGTTTTCATGGATGGATTGAAGCCTACCATTAGGTCTGAGCTCCGCACTCTCAGACCTCGTGGATTGGAGGAGCAGATGGAGCTGGCGCAGACAGTCGAGGACAGGTTGGCAGATGAGCGCCGCGCCAGAGGAGCGTTTGGAGGGCAGTTTCTCCGACCACAAACTGTTCCAGGGGGACAGTCTGGTGCTGCAGGAGGGGCATCGGCAGGCGGAGGAAGACCCGGAGATGTGAGGCCAGGGGGCCTTACAAGAGGATGACAGATGCTGAGATGCGGAACCGTAGGACAAATGGATTGTGCTTCAAGTGCGATGAGAGGTTTACCCCCGGGCACAGGTGCCACAACCAGGCCTTGCAGGTGTATGAAGTGTACGCTGATGAGTTGGAGGAGGAGCATGCAGGAGAGGGAGCGGCAGAGCATGATGAGGACATCGAGCCCCTGCTTCTGGAGGCAGCCGAGGTCTCACTCGGCTCCATAGCGGGACTTACATGAGTCCATACTATGAAGCTGACTGGTAGAGTTTGAGCCATGGACGTGGTGATCCTGATAGACAGTGGGGCCACTGACAACTTCGTATCTCTGAGGGTGATCGAGGGACAGTGGATCCAGCTTACCGAGATGGAGGGCTTCAGGGTCATGTTGGGGACCGGTGTAGTGGAGCAGAGTAGAGGAATCTGTCGGGACTTGACAGTGTCCATATATGGGGTGCTGGTTACTGGAGATTTCTTGCCCTTGACTTTGGGCAATGTCGACCTGATTCTGGGGATGCATTTGTTGCGTCGCTGGGGGAGACGAAGTTTAACTGGAAGCTGCTGCGGATGGAGTTTCAGGTAGACAGAAGAAAGGTAGTACTGCTGGGCGACCCGAGTTTGTGTTGTTCGTTGGTGTCTTAAAAGACTATGTCGAAGACACTTCAGGCCGAGGGAGGTGGATTTTTGATCGAGCTACAGGGGTTGGTTCCTGATGGGACCGAGGGCGTGACAGTAGTACCACGGGAGATAGAGCAGCTGTTGCAGGGATTTGAGGGGGTGTCCCAGCAACCCAGCGGCCTTCCACCGCCGAGGGATCATGAGCACGCTATTGTGCTTAAGGAGGGGGTGTCTCCCATTAGTGTGCACCGTACCTGTATCCGCATGTGCAGAAGGAAGAGATGGAGAAGCTGGTTCAGGAGATGCTGCAGGCGGGGGTCATACGACCTAATGCGAGCCCTTTTCTAGTCCAGTGTTGCTGGTAAAGAAGGACGACAGTTGGAGGTTCTGTGTCGATTACCGAGCTCTAAATAAGGAAACTGTCTCAGACAAGTTTTCCATCACTGTGATCGACGAATTGCTGGATGAGCTACACGGAGCGATGGTCTTCTCGAAGATCGACCTGAAGTCTGGATACCACCAGATCTGCATGAGGAAGGAGGATGTGCAGAAGATGGCCTTCAGGACTCACGAAGGCCATTACGAGTTCCTCATTATGCCTTTTGGCTGACGAACGCCCCCGACACCTTCCAGTCGTTGATGAATAAGGTCTTCTGGCCTTATCTTCGGAGGTTCGTCTTGGTCTTCTTTGATGAAATTTTAGTATACAGTGGTTCACTGCAAGATCATTTGGGTCATCTGGAGACCGTATTGCGAGGCTGGAGGACCACCAGCTATAGGCCAACCGGAAGAAGTGCCTGTTTGAACAGGCGCATGTGGAGTACCTTGGGCACATCGTCTCGGCGGAGGGAGTGGCGTCCGATCGGTCGAAGATTGTGATGCGGCTGGTTTTTGGTGGGAGGGGCATTTGAGTAAAATAACTCAAATGGTGTTTTTCTATTTAAAGGGGTTGAGCCGGCCCTAGAGGGGATCGAAAAATTGTGAAAGAAAGTTTTTTTCTTAGTTTATTTCCCGAGATCAATTGTATTAGGATTTCCTTTATGTCCCTAGTTCTTTGAGAGTAATCTCTAGTTAATGTATTTCGGTAATTCGTAGTCGTATTTAACGAGTAGCATATTTGTAGCTTTAAATCTCAGATTTAGATCTGGATTTTCAGATCCAGATCTAGGTTCGCATCAATTGGTATCAGCGCACTAGATCCAGGACGAGCACCCGATCTATGGAATGGATCGAAGCATTATTTGAGAGAAAAGAAAGGGCGCGCCAACTAGCGGAGGATTTGGCGGAGATCGATCGTCGCTACAAGGTGAAAGTGACAGAGATCGATCGTCGGTACCTTTTCCCTGCAAAGACAGACAGATCTGACGATTTCAAGCCCAGATCTACTAGTCTCGGGGCCAGTTCTGAAGCTTTCAAGGCCAGATCTACCAGATCCAGATCATCAAGTTGCCGATCCAGATCTTCAAGTTGCAGATCCAGATCTTCAAGTTGCAGATCCAGATCTGGAATTTTCACTATCAGATTCAAAGCTTTCAAGGCCAGATCTACCAGATCCAGATCTGAAATTTTCAGATCCAGATCTTCCAGTTTCAGATCCAGGTCTGGAATTTTCACTACCAGATCCGAAGCTTTCAAAGCTAGATCTACCTGATCCAAGCCAAAAGGAGCCACCTTTGTGGACGAGGAAAGGGAAAAAGGTGATTGTTAACGAAGGGGTTTCGGATGATGTCGAAGACGAAGGCCAGCACCCCGAACAACGAAACGTCTCAGATCCAGACGATTGGGGAGCATTCCCGGCGACCTCCCCGCCACGGGGAGGTGCGCTGGCCACCGGAGGGGGGCTGCCACCCCTTAGGCAGCTTTTTACGGGCCGGTGAAACCCCAGGAGGGGCGGCAGGTGCCGCCGCCCCTCCAGAGGCTACAGCAGCCCCCCCGGAGCAGCGACAGAGGACAGCCGGCCCATAAATTGGGGCCGACAGGTCCCGCCCCCTTGGGGGCTTCGTCCAGCCAGCGCGTCCCCTTCCGAGGGACGCCCGACTTGCAGGTGGGCACGCCGCACTTCATGGGGGCTCGACATCACCCTCTGAGCTTGTCAGCACCGCCTGTGGCACAGTATGGGGCCCGAACAGCTCATACACCATATTTTCAATTCCGGTGGGACCCGGAGGAGGATTCCAGCAGCGCAATGACGACGGCGATCCTCCAGAGTATTTGTGGGGACCCCATGACGCCATTTGGGTTTCGCCTTGGTCCGACGATATTTTTCCAGGCGTCATTGAAGCGGTGGAGGTCGATCTCATCCGTTTAACCAGGAGGCAAGGAGACTCGTCCCAACGCTCGGAAGACCTCACTCGTGGACTTCATGCACCACCTTAAGGACAAGGTGGTTTATCAGCGGCGGGGTAGTGATGCGGCTGGTTTTTGGTGGGAGGGGCATTTGAGTAAAATAACTCAATTGGTGTTTTTCTATTTAAAGGGGTTGAGCCGGCCCTAGATGGGATCGAAAAATTGTGAAAGAAAGTTTATTTCTTAGTTTATTTCCCTAGATCAATTGTATTAGGATTTCCTTTGTTCCTAGTTCTTTGAGAGTAATCTAGTTAATGTATTTCGTTAATTCGTAGTCGTATTTAACGAGTTGCGTTTTTGTAGCTTTAAATCTCAAATTTAGATCTAGATATTCAGATCCAGATCTAGGTTCGCATCAGATTGCAGTTATGTTGGATTGGCCGTAGCCGAGGACGTTACGAGCTCTACGGGGATTCCTGGGGCTCACGTGCTATTATCGGAGGTTCGTGAATGGGTACGACACCTTGGCGTGGCCCCTTACCGAACAATTGAAGGATAGTTTTTGCTTGGGGGAGGAGGCAACGAGGGCATTCTAGGCCCTCAAGGAAGCGATGACGACAGTGCCACTGTTAGCACTCCCGGATTTTGAGAAGCACTTCGTGGTGGAGTCTGACGCTTCGGGCTTTGGGTTGGGGGCTGTGCTGATGCAGGAGCAGAGGCCGATTGCCTAGTTCAGTGAGGTCCTATCAGCCAGGGCCAGACTGAAGTCCGTCTATGAGAGAGAATTGATGGCTATAGTGTTGTCAATACAGAAATGACGGCCATACCTTTTGGGGAGAGAGTTCGTAGTACGAACAGACCAGAGGAGTCTGAAGTACCTCCTGGAGCAGCGCATGGTGGCCGAGGAGCACCAGAGGTGGTTGTCCAAGCCGAGCGGTTATAAATTCGAGATTCATTACAAGCCCGACACGGACAACAAGGTAGCAGATGCGCTTTCACGACGAGATGAGGGTGGTATAGGTGGTCGCTCTTTCTATCCCGGTGATGCTAGGGAGCGACGCCTTACGTGCAGAGATCGAGGCGGACGATGGGCTGTGGCAGATCAGAGAGGCCATCGCCCAGGATCAGGAGACTTCCCGGAGTATGTCATGGAGGGGCGGACACTTCTGTACAAGGGGAGGCTGGTGATTCCCCATACATCTGCACACATCCCCATTTTTTTCCAGGAATTCCACAGCAGTGCCGTGGGAGGTCACTCAGGGGGATATCAGACATATCAGCGGATGGCTCGAGAGCTCGATTGGCCGGGTATGAGGAAGGATGTCACGCAGTTAGTCTCGGAGTGTGACGTGGCCAGCGTTACAAGTATCAGGCGACATCACCGACAGGCCTCTTACAGCCATTGGATTTACCGGAGAGGGTGTGTGAGGACATCTCGATGGACTTCGTGGAGGGGTTACCACGTTCAGAGGGATACACTACGATATTTGTTGTGGTTGACCGCCTCAGCATATACAGCCACTTTATTCCACTCCGCCATCCGTTTACGACAGCATCGGCTGCAGTCGTCTTCTTGAGAGAGGTGGTCCGGCTGCATGGATATCCTCGTTCTATCGTGTCAGACATGGATAAGGTGTTAACCAGTACCATCTGGAGAGAGATGTTCCGGATATACGGTACATCGCTTCGACAGAGTACTGCCTACCACCCGCAGAAGGACGGGTAGACTGAGTAGTAAATCGAGAGTGGAGACCTACCTGCGATGTTTTGCTTCAGAGATGCCCAGGAAGTGGGCCGGGTGGCTGATATGGGCTGAGTACTGGTACAACACCTTGTACCAGTCGGCTGCAAAGATGATACCGTTTTGGATTGTTTATGACCGGGACCCACCCCACTTAGTCCACTATAACAGAGGAGCCACCACAGTGTCAGGATTGGAGCAGCAATTGGAGGAGCGTGACCGGGTTCTGGAGGAGTTGAAACGCCATTTGTCACGAGCCCAACAGATCATGAAGGAAAATGCGGATGCACATCGCAGAGATGTGGAGTTTACAATGGGAGAGTGGGTTTATCTGAAGCTCCGACCTTACCGACAGCGCTCGATGGCTCAGCGGCGCAACGAGAAGTTAGCAGCGAGGCACTATGGGCCTTACGAGATAGATGCGAGGATTGGCAAAGTGGCCTACCGACTGAGGTTACCCACTTCTACGCATATCCATCTTGTTTTCCACGTCTTACAGTTACGCCGAGCGATCGGAGATCATGCGACGTCCGCTACACTACCGCCGACCCTTGCAGTCGACATGGAGGTATTATTGGAGCCGGAGGAGGTTGCATGCGTACAGTCGGGTGCTACTGGGGTGAAGGAGGTATTGATTCGCTGGTCGGGACTACCAGAGTGTGAGGTGACCTAGGAGCCTTACGATCAGATCTCACAGCAGTTTTCTGGTTTCCACCTTGAGGACAAGGTGAAACTCCTGGGGGAGTGGTGATACGGTTATCACGTACGAGAGGAGGCGTAGGAGGTCGAACGAGTAATTGCTATGCGCACTGACGATTTGGGAAAGCTTCTTTAGGCACAAATAGTTTTGTTATTTTTGCTGTACGCACCACGCCTAAACATTATATAAGTGAGGGCGTGGGCTAGGGTTAGGGCATCGAATTATCTAGCCGTCAGTTGACATTTCCTAGAGTTCTCCAGTTAGATCCTAGAAGAGAGTTTTAGGCTTTTCCCTTAGCAAAAGCTAGGAGAGGGGCCAACTCTCCCAAAATTGGCTATTTATCCCCTTTTGTAACCCTATTTCTGTCAACAAAATCCCCAAATCCATTCTACAAACCCCTAGTCCGCATCAGTTAACCCAAGGATTCTGCTATAGTGTGTGATGAAGAAGTCCAGTCTGATGTGTCCTTTCAATACATGGTATTGATTGCATCTTCATTGTTTCTATTGGTAGTAATGGACAATGTTCCGCTACAACCTCCCTTTTGGTATAGTTACATCCAAATATGTTGCACTATAAAAGAAAAGATTGAAAGATGCAGTAAAAAGTCTTCAAGATTTGATTTTGGACTGAAGAATTTCGAAGGGAAGAGATTTTCAAAAGGTTTATATGATGTAGTTAGTAATTCAAGAGATATAATTTAAAAGATGATTCAATAAATTCAAAAGATGTTAGAATTGTGTTGCTCACTAAAAAGTTTTTACAAACTTGCATGTGCCACTCAAAAAATCTGTCACATCTCCAAAATCCATTGGCCAGCATCAGGAATCAGCTCCAATAAAATTCAAAGCCTAAGATACCAAAATCATAAGAATTCAAATAATTTGACCAAGTTTATCAATGCATACAATAATTAAGGGAACATTCTTGATCATCCGAAAAACAATAAGAGAAGAGACGATGGAAACCACACCATCTTGATGTGTTTGTAGCTATGGTAACCGTTTCCGCTCAAAGGAGGGGAAATATTCAAGTGTTCGGGATAGATGAGTGGAGGCTTGAGCTTATGCGAGTGAAATAAAAAAAAAGATTCGTACAGATTTAGATATTTGATATATGTTTTAAGAGAGGAAGAGAGGGTTTCAATAAAATGGTAAAGGGGATTCGCGGGAATTTAAGTAGGAGATCGTGGATTTAAAGAGGAGATCATGGGCATCTGTACGTGTCGACATTATGTGATCCATGGTGAGAAGAAGGCGGGTGTGGAAAGAGGATGACATCGGTCTTGTGAAGAGAGAGAAAGAAAAGAAAATGAGAAGAAATGAGATAGGTTTTGGGATTAAATAAGTGTATAAATGGTTTGTGTTTGGGTTTATTTTTAAAACAGGTTAACAGTTTCAGGTTGTCTTTTAATGGGTTATTGTATTTGAGGTTAAAATAAGCTCAGAAAAATCTGCAAAATAAAATAAAAACCTAAAAATCTTAAAATAATAGTTGACACCAATTTTATTTTAATATTACATTTTATTTTTGATTTAAAACATAAAAAAATGAAGGCCATTACAATTCATGTTGGTAAAATAAGAAGGGGGAATGGAGGAAAAAGTCAATGCGACGAAAACGACTTGTGAACCGACACGTGAAAGCTCTACAAGGTTGCTTAAGGTTGCTTTTGCTGTTGTGGTTCCTATGTGTTATTGCTGTTACCATTGCTTCCTCTCACTCTTCCAAAGACGGTTACGATCTACAAGAGCTCAAGACTGTAATCTGCTGTGCTTTGTCGGTTTCAAAAATGGTTAGACTCTTCGACATGATCTAAATCCAATCCAAGCATTTTCTAGTTTTCACGTAAAAATGCATATTATTGTTGAATAAAAATGAATTTTGGCCTAAATCTGGCATGTAAAAGACTAATTAAACTTATTAATTCTTATATTTAAAATGAACTCTTTTGAGGCACATTTTCTTTTCTGGATACTAGTGCAGAGTTCTCCAAGTTTGGGGATGTGTGTGACATTGTATTCTCTACTTATCAGGTACGTAACTCCGCTCGTATGTATGCGAGCTTAAATTTTCTACAACATTCCGAAATAACGTTTCATTGAGAAACGTTTCATTGAGAATCCCCTCGTTGATAGTGGGCTTGTGCTATAGTGAGGGTTGCAATATGAGTATCCGAGTAGGGTAGTAAGATATCGATATAAATTTTTTTTCAAGAAAATGTTATGAGCTTTAGAATATGTGCATTTAAGATTCTTCCAGACAAATCCAAAGTTAGTAATATATTTCTTGATGTTACCATCTAAGGACCAAGCTCGGTGAACAGGGGATAGATCTGCTATGGACCATTCTTGAAATGTCAAACTATTTAATTGTACAAACCTAGGATTTGTGTCATGAATAGCTCTTGGCAAGCAGCATTCCTTTCAATGTTTTAAAAAGCGGCCGCATAAGCATTTAAACTGTCCTCTTAAGCATTTTTAGGACACGGGTTGCGTCGGTTAGGTACACTTAAGCAATATGCTATTCTCACCATTTTATTTTCTTAAGTCAATATTTTTTCCTTAAATAAGTATATATTCAAAGTAGAACATGGAAAATATTATCATATTTTAGTCTCACTTTCATCATCTCATGTTGCACAACATAATTTACAAACTGTCTCACAAATATGGACATGCCAACGTGAACACGTCATGTCGAAGTGCAACAAATTCTAACAAATAACTATAACACGTGTGTTCACCATGAATAATGCCACATTATAAATAGCCAATGATATGTAGCTTACAATTATAAAAGGTAAAATTGAAAGCCACGAGGATCAATTTATTGTACAATTTCTTTATTGGACAAAGCCATATTTGGTTATCACTCTCTTGATCCTTAGTTATAATTCCAGCAAACTCCTGGTGGCTTCCTACATAGATCGATAATTTTTTTTCAGACTAGTGATCTTTTTTATATCTTCAGTATTCCTTCGTTATTTCTATTCTCTCCGTTTTTTTCTTTCTTGTTACTGTATTTATTTTTGAATTTTTAACCTATTTTAATGTTTCTTCAAGTTCTCCTTTTGTTTTCCTAGTATTTTCTATGTTTTTGTTGATTTATTTTTTTTTGTAGATGATGAAGTTAGCAAATTTTTTTTAATGTAAAATTGTCTTTTGCTTCATACTATTATTTTCTTTCAAGGTTAGAGGTCTTGGTTTCGGTCTTCTGTGAATTTTAGGTTTCAATCAGATTTCATTTGTTTCGGTGATTTCAAAGTTGAGTTTCGTTTCGTTCGTTTTGCTTTCTGAAGATTCTGGAGACTCAAATTACACATTTTTCTAGTCATATTAGCATGTACATTTTTAATCAATAATTAATTAGTAATGTGTAATAAATATTCATTATCATATGTATTTTTAATCAATACACGGTGCTTACATTAATGTACAAGTTTGCCATTCCTTTTATTTACAAGTTTGCCATTCCCTTTAATAGATTGTAAATAAATGCTGTCGATGACAAACTTGTAAATAAATGTTGTTTGTAAGATAAAAGTATACAGTGATTGGTAATGGCACGCATAAAAACTCACGCCCTAAATGCTCTTGTGGTTCCTCATCCTCAATTTTTTGAGGCAACGGCGGGAAAGGAAGGCGGTTTCGATTTTTCTCTCCTTCGGGTTCGATCCCGTCTTTCGAAGGGCAAAGTGGGTTCGATCATTGCAGGTGGGGCTTTCGAAGGGTAAATGGGTTTGATCATTGCAGGCTCTCGAGCCCTTTGTTGCAGGCGAGTTTAAATTTTTTGAATTTCGTTTGGTTCTTTGAATTTTTTTTCAATTTTGGGCTATGGATTATGTAGATTTAGATATTTGTTTGATTTTTTTGAATTTTTTTGAATTTCTTTCAAACTTCGAGAATTTCTTTCAATTTTATACTCGATATAGGCCGGAACGGTGCCGAAACTGGCCGTTCCGGCATCGTTCCAGCTGATACCTAGATTA
This sequence comes from Scilla litardierei, assembly GCA_030789695.1. NCBI lineage: Eukaryota > Viridiplantae > Streptophyta > Magnoliopsida > Asparagales > Asparagaceae > Scilla > Scilla litardierei. Next base: position 310,405,335 of record CM061133.1, on the reverse strand, counting down.
TCCCGCATTTTCATATTGGTCCCTTTTGAAACCGATACAAAATGACCGAATCGATACATTTCGGCCGATACATATTTCCTTGCTTTCTTGTGCGAGTAGTCTATTTGGATGATTACATCTGCAAAGGTTCTTATTGGTCGTTTTGAAAATGAATAAAATTAGTTGAGAAGTAATATTAGCTGTTTTTTAGTTATCAATAACTATTAGGACCATTATGTAATCATGTGAACTGATTTGACGTCTCATTGGGCTTCATGCCTTGAGCGGCCGCCTAATTGTTTAAGCTAACCATTAAACGGTAAGATAACCTGGCCCCTTCGCCATCCCCCTGTTCTATTACACTGATTCTTTCCTTTAACTGCTTCAGATTGGCTAAGCTTGACTATGCTTAATTAATGCTTACAGTTTGCAATGTTAAAAATACTTTACTTAGAGGTCCCCCACTCGTATGTCATTTACACATCTTAGATCCTCTTGAGGGATGCACGTTTGTTGCCCTTGATGTTAGGTATTGGCTTTTTAGACCAATATAGTTATAATGATGATCACAACATTCTGTTGTTGCTAATGACTTTCAATGTTTTAGTCTCATGTTTAACAATTGAAGAATAGTATTTTGGAGACTAAAAGCTTGGTGAAAGGATGGACATCAAGAGGAGCATTGCCATAGCTTGAAGCTTGATGAAAGGAAGCTCATCACGAGATGCCAAAGCTTTGAAGATGATGCAGGAGAATCAAGGCTACTTAAGCTTGAAAAGTAGTGCACTTAGAAATAAATGAATGTAATCAATGTAATATTCACATTTTATGTCTTTTACTTCTTTGTGTGAGTTAGGTTGCCTTGATTAGATGGTCATACACACTTGCACGCATCATAAACCATCTTAGTGAACCATAAGATCAACCTAGAACACATCCCAATAGGTTCATATGGTCAAAATCCTTAGTGGGCATTTTGGGTGCACATCAGGGACATGGTGTAGAAAGTACATGCGCCTATGTAATGGTCATCAGGGGTCTGGTCATCCTTCTACATGCGCATGTCTTGTTTACCCAAGTGCTGCATGCTTGCTGATTTTTCAGACCAGTTTGCCTTCAAAATGCAATCGGTTTTCTGTAGTTGGAATTTTTTATCCAAACCACTTGCATTGGTTAGCTAACTTACTAAGCTTTCCAACCCAACTTGAATCACTCCATTCCGTTATTTGTAGTGGCAGATATGACTGTTTTAGTGATCAGCTCTCTTGAAAATCAGCCTGTTGTTTCTGATTTTTCAGACCAGTCTGCCTTCAAAAAGCAATCAGTTTTTTTGTAGTTGGAATTTTTCATCCAAACCACCTGCATTGGTTAGCTAACTTACTAAGCTTTCCAACCCAACTTGAATCACTACATTCCGATATCCGTAGTTGCAGATATAGCTGTTTTAGTGAAGATGTATCCAGAATTTCAGCCTACTGATTTTTAGCTGCACATAGGCCTGATCTCGCTTCATCAATCGCCTGTTGGCCATGCACTAGGGCCTGTTAAACTTTCATCAGACGCCTGGTCCAGTTGTGTTTTTGCTCCTTTATATCTGTTGGGATTCTTGGTTTTTTGGTCTTTTGGCTTGGTTTCTTGGCTTTTATTGGGCTGATTTGGCTTCCTATAAATAGGAGATGGCTTAGATCATTTGGAACTCTTGAACACTATTGATAATCTTTGAGAAACATCAAGCCACTCATATTTCTCTCATTTCCCTCTTTTAAGCTCATTTCTCTTCATGCATTGAAGCCTAGCTCTAGGGAAATACTCCAAGTGCAATCAAAGTTCATATCAACACTTGAAGAACCTCTTCCATGCCTTGCATTCATTTTTGAGTAAGTTCATCTCATCAAAGCATAGGTAAGAGTCCTTCATCTTTTTGAGTGAAACCCTAACTCTCTTTGTGAGAGTTAGCTTCTCCCTTTGTGGGAGGTTGAGTCCTTGTGTAAGACTAACCCTTGTATAGGGTTTGTGTGAATCCTTGTGTAGGACAAATTCCTTGTGTAGGGTGTCCCTTGTATAGGGAGTTGTATTCACTACATTGTGTAAGATTATAGTGGATATTGGGGTGTGGCCGGATGTACCCATCTTTGGGGAATCAGGATAAATTCTTTGTGTTTGCGTTTGCTTATTTGTGTTAATTAATCTCCTCTTGCACTTATAATTCCACATTTACAAGTTTAATTTTTAATTGCACAATTATTGACATTACATTATTCAGCCCCACTCTAGTGTGTGTTGTTTAGCATTGCAAGGTAGACGGTCCTTACACTTGATTTCCTTTCGATGTATTTGACGTATCAGAGACATATATGATGCTTTTTGACATTGTATGTGGCTTTTGCTATTTCAAAAAACAATAACATGTAGTAACACCATCATTCTCATCGATGCTGCATGACTTGTTGCTTAAAATTGCTTTTGATCGACCTCATAAAATTCCTTTTATTTTCTATTTATGTATGTTAGTTAACTATTGTTTAGTTCGTCTCTTATGGCAGTGTGTGCGAACTGCAGTTACGTAATTCTAATTCACTTCACTTCGTGCCTTTTGATTCATGGTGCGTTTGGTTAGCGAAGAAAAATGAAAGAAGGGAATTAATGGATAATTGATGGAATCTTCTATTTCAGGATTATTTGTGTATTTAGTCTTTTCTTTATATACTTAAATTGGTTTTCAAGACCAACACTATGTCTTTAGATCTATGAGTTTGAACTTTGATTATGTACTGTAATTAGAAATGTAGTAATTTTTTTAATTAAATCAAGTTGCGTTCTATCTTTTGAATTAGTACTGGGTATATGCTTATGTTATAAATGTTGGAAGATGAAATTTCTATCATCATAATATTTAATGTTATATATGTATATATGTATGTTGCTTATCTGTGCACTTGGATAGTACATGTATGGTTATTCAAAATGATCCTAGCAAATGATCTCAAGTATATTATGGCCTTAAATTCCAATCCAGTTAAAGCCTGCATCCTTTGTACTACGTATAACTAGAAGTATCATACCCATACTCAGACGACGAACCAAAGCATACCGCATACCATGAAATTGGTACACACACGCATACCATGAATTTGGTACATACACAAGCTATATGGACATATCAATCCAACAATTTAAATGTTGCCGCATTGCATCAGCCCATGCATCTTAGGTTGCAGTCATCTGACAAAATGTCAAGTTTGGGGCTCTATATGATTCATATTTTGTAAAGCTTTTATAATCCTACTGCCATGAACCGAACTTTGTCATGCCTGTATACAAATATGCTAATTTTATGCATGTATCGCCATTTGTGCACATGCACCTTGTCAACTTTTTACTGCATTCAGCTTGATTTTCTGTGTTCACATGATAATTTGGTATTTTCTTACATCCTTACTATTAATATTCCCTAACATGTTATTTTTAATTCTTGTATGTTTCATGGCTATTTTTATTGATTCTATGATGCATTATTGGACTTAACATCCGTCCTTTTTGTGTGCATATGATGAACGAAAAATTCAACTTTTCATTTTCCAGGTATAAAACCGAGAAAGGTGAAAAACTGGAGCCTATAGAAGAAGTGACAATAGAGGTATTTACAGGTTTTAGTTGAGGCACCTATGTGATTTAAGTTAATGGAGCCATTTATTTATTTATTGTTTGAGGAAGTGAACCGTTTATTTTTAAATAAACACCATGTTACAGGTGAATGAAGAGCATGTGGGCCTTGTGATGGAAGCACTTTCACATAGGAGAGGTGAGGTTGTTGACATGGGTCCTGTTCCTGGCAGTATTGGCAGGACTAGAATGTCATTGACTTGTCCTTCTAGGTTCGTGACTTCAATATTTTTTTTTTCAAATTTCATGTTCACTCCAGTTTCTATGTTTCATGATCCATAAAGAAGATGCTACGGTCCTTTTATTTTAATATAAAAATACTAGATTCTGGTACGGAAGTTCACATGAGAATAATAGTATCTAGATACCAATTCCCATTTCATTTCAATCCTTGAAACCATGTGTAATATTAGCTTATAAACATTATTATTTATTTATGTAATTATGTGTTTCATTGAGAACTGTTGTGTCTCTCTCTCTCTGTCTGTGTGTGTGTGTGTGTGTGTGTGTGTGTGTGTGTGTGTACCTGGTACCACTGAGGAAAAATGTTAACTTAGTTCCCTTAAAACATGTGTACATGAGTACATGACCACTAAACTCAGTTTGCATTATCTTTAAGTTTGTCTTTATTGTAGTATAGTTGGTTATCTCTTCAAACAGTGCATTTTTTACTTGCTGATGCTTTATAATCAAAGTTTGAAATATTTGCTGGTATCGAGATGTACTACCCATGTCATATTGCATTTCAAGTTTCCCAGTATGATCCATCCAATACTAGCTGATACCATCTATATTAAATAATAACGACTAATACATGCAAAAGTTCAAAATTTAAAGTACTAGAATTTGACTTCTGACTTGATCCACATAGGACCGAAAGAATTTCAGTTGATAGTAAAAAATCAAAATCCAAAAAATTAATTAATACTGATACATACCGGCTTGTTTTGAATTAAGAGTTGAAGGGTGGTTAGAAACAGACCATGTTTTTGGGATAAGATGAAACTTTTCAAGTTTTACCAAGACATGCTTAGTATTAGACCATTTCAGTTATAATATGTGACTAATACATCAAACTTTGAGGTGAAAGCAAACTAAAACCAGTAGAATGATTTAATATTATATCTTGCATAAAGTTGTGCGGAAGTTGTGGCTCGAATATGTGTCACAAAGCACTTATGCTAAGTGAACGAGACAAGACATGGAAAATGATGGAGTTTAATCCCAAATTGGAAAAGGAATGAGCGGGATATATTGTTAAATATGAGCCAACCCAAGAATTCAATCTGTGATTGTTCCTTTTTGAGTCAAGTTGGTTTCATATTTATTTAACTAATATCTACAAAGCTAATATGCTTTTGCTAAAATGAAGAATCTTGAGCATAGATCAAGCATAGAGTTGTCACCATAATGCAAGTGGGATTAATAGGAAACTCTAGGGTTTGGTGGAAGAAATTTAGGAATTTAGGGAAATATAAGATTTTTATATATCAAATAAGAAAATACAAAGGATACATGGTCTCAATTAGAGAGGAATACCGCTCTCCTAGCTTTGATTCGAGATAAAGTTTAACTCTCCCAAGATCTACCCTAGTCTACTCCTAATCTTTCTTCTTCTATCAAATTCCACATCTTCCATAGCTCTAACCTCTCCTCCACTATATAAAGGACTGATTTGTCCATAATTACAAAAATGCCCTGCCTAGAATTACAAGTTTGCTACTCCCACCCTCATTCTCATCAGGGATGCAACTTATGTTGTGGTGGATCCTTGCCATAATATAAAGCCTTTCGAGTGCATGTTGTTGGCAGATCCGACAATAGCTGATACCATCTATATTAAATAGTAACTACTATTACAAGCAGAAATTTAAAGTTTGAAGTACTAAAATACGAATCCTAACTTGATCCACATATTGGCAGAAAGAATCTTAGTTGATAGTTAAAGTCAACATTTGAAACATCAATCAATACTGATACATACTGCTTGATTCAAATCGGAGCAGAAGGGTAATTAGAAACAATCCATGTTTATCAGGATCAGATGAAAATCTTCAAGGTTTACCAAGACATGCTTGGTATTGTAGACCATTTCGGCTATAGTATAAGACTAATAACCGATTGATTTAGGACGAGTTGATTGATTGATTTAGGATGTGAAGAAGTTGTGGCTCGAATATGGATCACAAAGCACTCATGCTAGACAAAAATGGAAAAATGATTGGTGTAGTCCCATATTGGAAAAAAAGGACCGAGATATATAATTAAATGTGATTCAACCCAAGACTCCAATATGTGGTTTCTTTTTGAGACAAATTGTTTTCATAATCATTTAACCAATATCTACAAAGTTAATATACTTTTGACCTAATGGGTAGTATAAGAGCGAAGAATCTTAAGCAGAGATCAAGCATAGAGTTGTCATCAAAATGCAAGCAGGATGCAACTCATGTTGTGGTGGATCCTTACCATAATAAACAGTCGTTCGAGTGCATGCTGTCAGTAGGTCTATGTTATAGTGGGTGCTAAAGCTAAGAAAGTAATAATCTACAAAAGCGGTAATAATTGTGAAGATGTACACAACTATTAATGGTTTTGAAAGGTATACATGCAAAAAGGTTTAGTTATACTTGCTAGCTGCCAACTATGAAGATGTACACATGCTAGGAGATAGGTTTTAGATATACTCACCAGACCCAGATGAGACATGAATACAAATGCAACGAAAAAGGTTTTAAGCATAATTGTGAGACTCAAACAAGATAGATATACGGTGTAACTTGCACTCGATGAGATAGTAAATACTAGTTAGTACGTGAAAGGATGCGCAAGATACTTGTTAGTAGTGGCATGATACATTAGATACCATTAGTACGTGACAACACAGTTTTAGGGGGAGACAATGCAGTTGAGCTTTAAAGGTTCATGTTCTCCGATTTGTGGGTTTTTTGAATACAAATCAGGGTGGAGATTGTTCAAGCCGTAGCTCAAAGTCGGTTCACAAAGCACTCATGCTAAGGGGAAAGAGACAAATGGCCAAAAGATGGAGCTTAGTCACACATCAAAAAGAAAGGAGATGGATTTATAGTAAAAATATGATTGGACCCTAGAATCCAATAAGATGTTTTCTTTTTGAGTCAAATTAGGTTTCATGATTATTTAGCTAATATTTGCTAAGTTAATATGTATTTGTTTGAACAAATGGTTTCAGAGCATATGGTCGAGACCCGTGGGAAATGATCAAGCAGAGTGATCATTGTAGTTCAAACAGTATGGGACTCATGTTGTGATGGACCCTTGCCATAATATATAGCGCCATATATTGTGCATGCGATTATCAGTCTTATGTCTCAGTGGATGCTAAAGACAAGTGAGACACAAGTTACACAATTGGTACTAATTGGGAAAGGTTATACACAACTGGTAATAATTGTGAAAAATGCTATAAGACATTTGGCAAGCATACTCGTTAGACTCTAGAGAGACATGTATACGAGTGTAATGAAGGTTTTCACGCATAATTGCTAGACTCTGGTGAGATAAGTATGGTTGAGTAACGATTACTTGTTTCCATGTGGCTGAATACCTTGGATATTTATATATGAGAACATAGTTTTTGGCAGAGAGTGTGATTATTGATTATTCAAATGTTCATGCTCTCTGTTTTTGTGTTTTCGCCTTTTCGGGATACAAGACACAGTGAAGATTGTTGAAGTTGTAGCCTAAATCTGCTTCACAAAGCACTTATGCTAATAGGGGATAGAGACAAAAAGGTAAAAGGATGGAGTTTAAAGCCCCATCAAAATAGAATGATTGGACCCATGACTCCAATAGATAGTTTTCTCTTTTGGGTCAAATTGTGTTTCATAATTATTTAGCCAATGTCTGTGAAGTTAGTATGCCTTTATCTAAAAAGTCACCATTGATCATTTGATAGAGTGCGTTAGAGAAAGAAAATACAATATCTGGGAGGATAGAGATATTTCACAGATAGAGAAATTACAACCAATTTCCAAACAAAGGTAACCGATACATAAAACCCAATACTTTCTATTTGCAGCGTCCAATACTTATATACATCCAATTCTGGTACTACAAACCACCAGTCAAATTTTCTACCGAAACTGAATTTTCAAACCTTGTTTACAATTCTTAATAGTTAAGACCTTAACATGATCAGTGCTACAATCTGTTTGCATTAGAGGATTTCCTCTAAAGAAATATCTTGTAATTATGTGCAGGGGCTTAGTTGGCTATAGAAGTGTTTTTAGCAGCGACACCCGTGGCACTGGATTTTTGCATCGTGCTTTCTTAGGTACATACATCACTCGTTATATGTTTATTGATTTACTCCGTAAACTAATCCTTTCATGTACTGTATTTTGTTTGATAATTTTATGTGGTTGTTGTCCTGGTAGAAAAAGTATCATCATTTTATTTCATGGGTAGAGATTGATGTTCTTATAATTTAAATGATACATCTATTTCTCCCTAACCAACATTTGAGCAGTTTTTGTGAAACTGATTCCATTTTATTTCTTTTTGGAGCCATTTTCACCAAGTGCTGAAATTGTGGGCCAGAGAATCACTTGTGGCTGACAAATGTTACCATGATATGTAGGGCAGTTACCTCCTTTTAAAAATGTCATATATGTTGGAAACACCCTTGTCCTGCTTGTTTTGAACTGTTGCAGACACATGCATCTTTTTTTAAACATAAGAACTGATGCATAAAATGAAGTACGTGATGTCATATTGGGCAAGTTTATAGTATGTTATTGTTTAATGTTCATATTTATTTCTCGGGCAAATTTATGTTATGCTATTGTTTTATAGTAGTCTTTATTGGGACCCACAAAAAACTTGGTCCTTAAATTAGTTCATATATCATACATGTTACACGAAACCTAAGCTTAATTATAGAAAAATAAAAATAAAAAATAAAATCATAATGATATCTGGATATCTTTTATTAGATTACTTTATGTCCTCACCAGTGTAGTTAAGGCGCACCAAGGCGCACGCCTGAGGCGCACCAAGGCGCGAGGTGCACCTAGAGGGCCTCGCCCAAGGCCAAGGCTCCACCCAAGACGAGGGCGACCCAGGCGAGCCAAGGCGCGCGCCTTGGCTCCAAAGCGAGGCGACCCAAGGCGCACGCTTTTTGCCAAGGCGCATAAATGAAATTTTTTTCCCCAAATAACCGGTTTTGTTTCTTTATTTAACTAATTTTATTTTATTTAGGCTGGCACACACACCTCTTTAACTTAATTTAACTTAAATAAGAATCACAGCTATCTAGAGGAGGAGCCCAAAAGTCACAACCCTAAAAGAATCGGCGATCTCTTTCCCTCTCTTTCGAACAAAAAGAACCCATCTCTCCTGAGCGCCTCCCTGTCTCTCTGAATTTCGCCACAAAACTCAGCCCACCGCCGCGTCTCCGTCCCTCCGAAACCCCGCCACCCCCCTCTCGTAACCCCAGGCTTCCCAGCAAAACCATCCGTCGTGACCTAACTCCACCTCCCTCAGCCCCGACTCCAACTCACCGCCCAGTGACCCCACTCCGGCGAACCTCTCTCCGATATCCCAAATAGTCGCAGTCTCCCCCACACACCCTGTGCCGCAGTCTCCCCAAACAGTTGCAGTCTCCCCCTCCGGCATCGATCCCCGCCATCGTCGGTCTCCGGGCGCTTCTTCGTCAGTCTCTAGGCGCCTCCTCTCCTTCACGGCACAGGTGAGTTTCTCGCAATTTTTTTTCCCGTTCATGTCTTCGTTCTTTTTTTGGTTCAGTTCTTCGTTCTATCTTCGTTCTGTTTTTTTTCCTTTCCTACTTCGGTCTTTCATTATAGAACTGACAATTTCTCATGGAATTTTTGGTACTAATTAAATCATATATATGTTTATTTTTATTAATGTGGCAAACCTCACCGATTAATTCTCATTAACTTTTTGGTGCTGTAAGTTTGAAGTAGAGCAATTTCTGTTCCCTTTTCTTTTGTATTTTTCATGTGATTCTATGGGTTGCTGATGCTTGACGCCTTTATGGCTTGCTTTATATATATGGTGCTGTAAATTATTTGGGGCTTGCTTTATATGTGATTCTATGGTGCTGTAAATTAACATTCCTATAATTCTTGACAAATATGGAACAATGAAACAAGCTATTCTCGACGCCTTTATGGCTTGCTGATGCTTGACAAATATGTGGCTGTTTGTTTCCATTGATTTCAAGAGTGGAGCCAACAACATGAAATTGTCAGTTCTATAATATGGACAAATTAATGGGGATATGATGAAGAACCCCTTTTCATATGACATGCGAAACAATCAACTGTCCACGGCCCTCATCTCAGTGAACTCCATAATCAATTGTCCACGCCCCTCAGCTAAATGCAAAATAATGCCTGAATCACTGTCTGCCTGCATTTGTATCATTCTTTGAGTATTGTGCCTGCATTTGGAAAAAGAATATGAGTACAATGTACATGAAACTATGAAAGTATAAAAAGTAATATCAAATGCTAAGGCGTTTACATAGTTAAATTTCTTTTTTATTTTTTATTTTACTGATTTTTTAGAAATTTCAGCACTTAACATTTGTTCTTTTATTTTACATCACATGTTGTATATCAATTATAGTGATTATGGCTGGAAATAACCCGGAGGGGGCAACGACAGTAGGCGCTCCTAGTAGAAAGGACCCCGCTTGGAAATACTGCAAACAGTCGGATTCTAAAAATACGAACGACTTGAAATGCAATTTTTGTGGAAGAGAGTTGAAAGGAGGCATGAATCGTGTGAAGCTACATCTTGTTGGAGAAAACAGAAATGTCCTTGTATGCAAACATGTACCCGATGTTGTTAAAAAGGAGATTCAAGATTACATGGACTCAAAAAGCGGTAAGAAGTCCTTTGCAGCGTCTGCTGCTTCAAATGTTGGTGATCCATTTAATATGGATGTTTCGGGAGAGGAAGACCGAGTCATGGAGGAGACTACGAGTGTTGGAACTGGTAAAAGGAAAACCGATAACACTATGGATAAGTTTTTCTCAAAGAGGCCAAATACATCACAACCTTTGAGACATGCGACATTAGATGAGTGTCTGGATCCTGCAAAGGTTGAGTATGCTAATACATGTGTGGCTAAATGGTTCTATCAAGCTGGCATTCCATTCAATGCAGCAAGACTTGATAGCTTCAAAGAAATGTTTGATGCAATCTCTCGGTGTCCTGGCATGAAGCCAACTAGCTATCATGAGCTGAGAGTTTCATTGCTTAAGAAGCAAGTTGGTATCACTAGAGCTCTCCTGGCTGAGCATGAAAAGGAGTGGAAGACGGCAGGTTGTTCTCTTATGTCAGATGGATGGACTGATAGAAAAAATAGGTCTCTTATGAACTTTTTGGTCAACAGTCCTAGAGGGACGGTGTTCATGGAATCTATTGATGCTTCAGCCTACACAAAAACGGGGAGCAAAGTATTTGAGTTGATGGACATGATGATTCAGAAGGTTGGGCCACAACATGTAGTTCAAGTCATCACCGATAATGCATCGAACTACGTGGCGGCTGGTAAGTGATTTATCCTTCGTTCCTTCCCATTGACATACTTTAAGCCTTTTATTTAACTTATTTTATCTTTCATTCATTATTTTTTTCTCAATGTGATAGGGAAGTTGATAGAGGAGAAGTATCCCAATATCTTCTGGACCCCTTGTGCAGCACATTGTCTTGATTTAATGTTGGAAGATATTGGGAAATTGCCCAACATAATGAAGACTATCAAGAAGTCCGTGGAGTTCAGTGGTTACATTTATAACCACGGGAAGGTGTTGAGCATGATGAGGGGCTTCACCAATGATAGAGAGCTAGTGAGGCCAGCAAAAACACGGTTTGCTACTTCCTTTTTGACTATGCAGAGTATCTACAATCAGAAACGTCAATTGCAAATGATGTTTAGGTCTCAAGAGTGGCTATCTAGTACTTGGGCAACAAATGATAGGAAGGAGAAGAAAATTGCAGCAACTATTCTTTCTCAGAGCTATTGGAATGGGATAGTGCTAGCATTGAAGATTGCATACCCACTTGTTAAAGTCTTAAGGCTAGCTGATAGTAAGAAGAAGCCAGCCATGGGTTACATGTACAAGGCAATTGAAATGGCAAAGAATAGCATCCGTGAGTCTTTTGACAATGATGAGAGCAAGTTTGGTGAGGCGATCAACATTGTTGATAAGAGGTGGGAGTGTCAGCTTCGCCGTCCATTACATGCGGCTGGATATTTCTTAAATCCAGGTACGTTTTATGATGATAAAGACATCCAGCTGGATATTGATGTGATGAACGGTGTATATGCTTGTGTGAAAAAGCTTGTGCCTCCTAAAGATCAGAAGCTTGTTTTGAGTCAGCTCCCCCTATAGAAGGCTGGAAGTGGATTATTTGGGATTGAGTTCGTTATCATGCAGCGAAAGGACTTAGCACCAGGTAACTTACATTTTATTTAATGTATCATACATAACTTAAATTATAGGTAAATCTATACAGCAACTACTCACTAGTACTCACATTTGTAAAATTGGCAGCGGAATGGTGGAAGACTTATGGGGCAACTGCTCCACAATTGGCAAAATTTGCGATTCGCATACTTAGTTTGACTTGTAGTGCATGCGGGTGTGAACGTAACTGGAGTGTATTTGAGCAAGTAAGTAAAAGACAATCTATTTGATGTTATTTTTGTATTTATCTATTTATAAATATTAAAAATAATCTTTTATTGTTTACTAGATTCATTCCAAGAAAAGAAATCGGCTTGAAACTCAACGGTTGAATGACTTGGTGTTTGTTAAATACAACACCATCTTAGAGGAGAGATTCAAGATGGGTGACAAGCCTGATCCTATCTCACTTGTTGAGTTACTTGAAGATAGCAATGAGTGGACGACGGGAATGACACTCGAGGAGGAAGAAAGTGGAGCTGTGGACATTGATACTATTACTCCCATTGGTGAGCTAGCCATCCATACATTACTTTTTTTCATTTATAAGACAAGTGCTAGTTATATTTTATTAATAAGCACGTTTAATACTATTTCAATGAATTAAAGGAACTCAATGGAATGTGGGTGTGACGCCAATCCCAACCCCTCCAAGTGCGGCAGAATTGGAGGCAGATGATTCATGGCTTGAAGAAGGGAGACGTGAAGGAGATGTTGCAGTAGAAAGGGGGGTGGCTGATTTAGAGGTGGATCATGCAAGAGGAGGTGGTTAGTAAAAAATTGATAACATTTCATATCTTTATTTTCACGAGTTCTGATAAGTTTATTAACATATTTTTCTATGTTATGGACATATAGGGTCAACTTCTAGTACAAGGCCAAGTGCATCAGATAGAGTTATCAACATCACTTTCACTAGGAGGAGAGTTGGAGCACTAGGGAGAGCCTCCACACCATCCTTTCATCTTAGAAATGAGAGCTCTGGAGAGGAAGAAGCAGCACTGGCAGACGATGATGCAGACACAGTTGATGATGATGATGAGAGTTTTGAGGATGAGACCGACTTTCATGATGCATATGATTGATCTTTCTTTATTGCTAGATGGATCGTGGTCGATGGACAGATTAGTATATTATTGTTTTTCTATTTTGGATATCGGTTATGGATATCATACTATGGATTATTGATTTTTGACTTGGTGAACCCATTATGATATATGATATGTGATGTTATATTTTGATGTTTTAATCATGATTAATTCTAGTTCCTATGCAAATTTATTTCTGAAATATCATACCTCTTCGGGGTTATATATCCAATTTTTATACATTGGGCGCCTTTTCAAAAAAGCCCGTGCCTTAAGTGCGCCTTGCGCCTCAGGCTCCAAAGGACCTGTGCGCCTTGCCTTGCGCCTTGCGCCTTGACTACACTGGTCCTCACTGCCATTTCTTGCGTATATGATAATAGTCTTCTCCCTGAATTCTTTCATATGTTGCTAAATTGAGTTTCTGCTACTTTTCAGCATACTGGAAGTATAGAGGAGCTCTTGGAAATGTCAGGAAAGGGGTATTGGTAAGCGCATCTTCTTTATCATGCTATTTGAATATGATTTATTTGATTTAGCTGCTTCTATGAAATAATAATAGAATAAAACGTTAATTTATACCCAAACTTGCTTCATCTTTTTCATTGTTTCATGCTGCACAGAAATAAGGAATTGGTTATCATAAACGTTTCTATCTAGTCAGTCAGATATGATATTTATACTTCTTCACATAATATTTTTGAACAGTATCTATGTATTTCTATTCTACTGCAGTGTTACTTAAGAAGAGTTGTGACCTGAAGGCTGTGTGTATTCGCTTTTTTTCTCCTTTATGACATGCAGAACATGCTGTGAGATACACTGAGTTCTAACTGGATTTTTATTTGGATCGACACCGCAAAATCAAATCATCAATGCTGGCAACTTGTGATGTAATATATGCTCATATATTGCTGTTCTTATAATTTGATTGCAGTCTTGAAAATCTCTAAATTATAATTTGATTGCAGTTTCTAAAATCTCTTTCAGGACCTTTGGTGCCTGGCTGTAAGAACTTCTACCAAAACAAATAGCCAACTCTGGGATCTTCCAGGGTAAAAGGTGTAGCCTGTAGATGGTTTAATTTTCCGTTGTCTTCCCCATGGTCTACATTTTGAATGTTTGATGAGTTTTTATGCTTATAGAGAATATCATTGAATTGATTCCTGTTACATGGGGACTATTGGAAATTCGAAAGCATCTACCATTTCTAGTTGGGCCATGACCCTTTTAATCTATTATTTGGAGCAAGGATTAAGGTATTGGCCGAAAATCTATTAGTTTCGGCCATATCCATATTGTATCGGGTTCGATGGGATCTGGTACGATACTGGCAGCCCTTCTTGGTATCGTCCGAAGCTTTCTAGTTTCGGGTGGCTTTGATTGATATCGAACGAAACTGTCCGAAATTAGAACGATACGGGTGAAACCCGATTGCAGAAGATTGCAGAAGAGGACAAAAGATGAAGTAGCTGAAGAGAAAAATAAAAAAACAAATGAAAAAAATGGGAAACCCAAGATGCTTTGATCAAAACAGAAAAAATCATGTGATTACATAAGAAAAAGAAAAATCTCGTAATGAAACATGTTTCATCTTGTGAGCAAACATTGGAGTGTAAATTTCTATAAAATTAAAACATTCATTCAAAGCTCAGCATAATTCAAAGAAAATTTGAAAGAAAAAATAACCTTGATTTTTTCATTCGAGGAATTTTTAAAATTTTATAGACATCTTCATTGAGCATCTGAGTTGGCAATCTTCAAACAAGCATGATATAGTACAAAGTTGAGCATATATTTAAGAAAATGTAGATGACAGTGATGAAATTTTTTTGAATAAATTTGTAGAGAAAGAATATAATTTTTCTGCCTTTCACCTATTTAGTATTATCTGAACTTATCTTTCACCGTCGATTTCCGATGTCGAACTCAACCTAGATCTTGACCTTTAATTTCGTACCCAATTTTAAATTCAGCCTTTATCATCATAGAATTCGAACGATGATTTTAAACCCAATCTGTAGGTCGATCAGTGATGCAGATCATGATTTTGAACACCGATCTCCCTCGTGATCTTGATTTTAGCTTTGATCTTCATCTGCAACATCGAAGGAGCGAAGGAAGTCATCGCCGAAAGCTTTTTGGAGAAATAAAGAAGGGCTACTGTAACCATTCTCTGCATGAAGGGCTAATTAAAAAGCTAAGTGCAGCCATTCACATTACATTTTTTGCTAAACATTTAAAGTTTTATTTACAAGTTTACCATTATCTTTTACAAGTTTACCAAACAAGCAAAATGTTTAGCAAAATGTGTAATGTGACAAGCAACACCTTAAAGTGCTGGGTTAGTGCGGCACATGCATGTGTCGCACAATGCGGTGAAGATTTAATGGTTTCTGTTTATATTACATTATTTTCTTTGCACACTTCACTTTTTATTACATGGACTACAATGGTAAATAATGTACATTAGCTAATGTTAATAGTAATACTTAACTAAGGTTAATAATTTTACTTAACTAATGTTAATAATATTAATTAACTAATATTACACAATATTCCATGCTAAATATTCTTTAGTAATAATACTTAATTGTTATCACTAATCCTTAAGTAATAATCTATGCAAAGGAATATTAACTATTATTACTTAATTGTTATCACTAACATTAACTGATAATTGTTATTGTCGATTTAATATTTTTTAATTTTTATTATATCGGTAATTGTTAGTTGTTAATTGATATTTTAATTGTCAAAATTAATTGCAAAGTTTTATTTTAATGTTAATTGTTTAGAAATTTCCACAATTTAATGTTATTTTTAGATATCAATTAACATTATATTTAGAAATAATATTAAATGTGTAGAAATTTTAACGTTTAGAAATAATGTTAAATGTTTAGAAATAATGTTAGATCTTTAGAAGGTTTAATGTCTAGAATGATGGTAAATAATTAGAAATAATATCAGATGTGTAGAAGGTAGATATTTTAATGTTTAGAAATAGTTTTCTATTTTATTGTTATTTGCTTTGGAACATTCAAATTTTAATTTTCTAAATGTCAATTAGTTTATTAAATAGTTTAGTTGTACTAAACAATCATTATATGTTATTTTCATATATATATATATATATATATATATATATATATATATATATATATATATATATGTCTCGAAAAACTCATAAAGAGAAACAATTAGATATTAATTGGGCTCATGAAAAAATGATAGCAAATGACTATAGAAATGTACGAGAGAACTATTGTGGTAAAGAAATGCATAGATGCATAACCCGCATAATGAAACATTTGTCGGAAATTATCAGGGATGTGATGACATGCATCGAAGTACAGAAAGAAATGATAGCAGAGATGAATGCACATATAATTACCAAACCGAAAGGAAAACAAATATTAAAATTTAAGGAGGTGGAAGGGTTAATGGTTATGCTTAGAGGAGCAAACTTAGATGAAGATGATGTGGATCAGACTAAGGAGGAGAGATATATTAAAAAAACACTGAGAGCAAGTAGGTAAGAGTTTAAAGGTTAAATAAGAATTGCTAATAGAAGAATGTGAGTATGATCGTTTGATCTTTTACACTGTGGTTTTGTGGTTTTGTTCATGCTGAACTTTCAGTAGACCATTTAGCCTTCTTAACTCTTATTTAGGTCATGCCGATCTTTTTACATTAAGCAAGCAAGACAAAACTTAGATGGCTATAACGATTGCAATGAATGGTTTGAAAGATGTCAAGAATGATCCATAGCGATGATAAGACTAAAATGTGATATTTTTACACGGATATGAATTGAGCAAACGAACAAAATTAAAAAGAATATTAGTAGATGTTACTAAAATGATAGGTCATAATCGACAAAAAGATGAGATATACAGCTACATCATGATATTCATGACACAGGTAGATACTGCATTATTTTTTAGATAACTTAAATGTAAGACATGTCATTTATTTACATTCTATAATTTAATTGCAGATTTTTTTGAATTCTCGTTTTCAATACTTCACCTGGGTAACAAATAACAACGAGGTATTGGTTGAATTTAGACGTGGTTGAAAAGTTGGAGATAGATATTTTGAAACAATTTGATATAGATAGAGAAGTAAAAGGATTTAGATATTTTTATTTTGATTTCAGAATCATCCACACGTTCACATGATGAAAGTTGGTGCCTCCAGCTTCCAAAAGGCACGTATGACAACAAAACATGTCATTACTTGTATTTATAAGAAGTTTAGTTCGTTGTATGTTCTCATGAACTGATCTAAATTTTCTGATCAATAGTTTTTGTAGCTGAATGATGATCAATCTTTAGGAGAGAGCAATCTTGAAATCTTACATATTTAACTGTCCATGTTTTAAATCAAACAATCTCCTCTTCTAATTGTGAATGAAAAAAGATTGTAGCCTCACTCATTCACAAAAAGACTAATGATAGATTAACAATGAAAACCCTTAAAAGACCGGTTTATGTGTATTATAACATGCGGCTGAGAGAAATATACTATAAGAGAAGAACAAATGCAGATCAACTAATTAATTTGGATAAAATTTAATATTGATGTAAATGTATGTATAAAATATTATATAACTATATGCATAATACATAAAATATGTGTATATGCGTATTATAAAACTCTCCAAAACCAAAACCGATACCTAAAACAAAGCTATCGATACTGTCGAAACGATACAAAACTGCTAAACACCGAAACAGGTGAAATAACCCAAAACCTAAAATTTGCCGGAAGACCGAAGCCGAAACCGAGTTCTCTAACCTTGATATGGTGTTCTAACACTTTGTTGCAACTGAAATACTATACGATAAAATTTGAATAGATTTTAATTTTATACCAATACCAGATTATGATTTTTGGAAGCTTTTATCATTTTCTTCCCCAAAAGAAGTTGCTACATGCTTTTGATCATTTCTTTAACCTCCATAAATTTTGCGTTTGTGCTTCACAGTTCCATACCATTTTAGTCTATACATATCATGAATATTGCAGGGTTACTCTTAAAGTTGCATATAATCAGAGGAAATATCAATATTTGCTGTTTCCTTCTTACTATGTTTAGTTTTTCTTGTTCTGTCCTGATCAAGTAATTGGAAGATCCTTTTTTGCTTTGTGTATGAATTGGGGTACCTTTTGGTACTCTACCAGTTTGTGCCTGTGATATTTGACACTTGTATGATCTAAATTCTTTATTTGTTGCACTTTCAAGATGTTACATTTTTTGGTGATCCTTCTTACTCTTTTTGATTTTTATCACTAACTTTCGTAAACTTGCATGTCCAGATAATGTGGATTTCTCAACCTTGTAACTTGCATTCTAGTTATTCTAAATGCCCCTTTCCGTCTATACACAAGCCATAAATTTTGCATTGAGCAAGCCAATGTAAGGTTGACAGTTGTTCCTTAAGGTTGGGATTGATACTGTGCTCGGGAGCTATCCAAATTCATATCCATACTTTGGATCAGATCTTTTGTTGATAATGATGATTTTGACTTCATTATCTATTCCATCTTTCTTGAGCGGCTCTTGTAAGTTTAGGTATACAATGGAGTGGCAATTCTCATTTTGCATCTTTCTTATGTACATGATTTGCTCAGGATAATATGAACCCACATTTCTAAAATGGTAGGCACGTGAATTATAACATGAGATGAATACATTTGATTGCATCTCCTTTCGTACCGTTACTATTATGATGTGATGGATAGTGACACGTAACGGACAATGAGACATGTTAGGTGGTTGTGGAGATTTAGGCTATACTATATTTATCGTTATGTACATCTGTATACCTTCAAATAAAAGAATTTGAGAGGAGAGAATTATCTAATTTCAACTAACCTTTTTAAAACCCTAACTGTGATTTCCTTCATTGTATCAGAGCCACTAATCATAGAATAGCCACTAATCCATTACCCACAACCAACTGTTCCCAACATTTAAAAAACGCACATTTCAGGTGAATTCAACTTTGATCGAGCCTTTCATGATGAAATCGGGGCCTCTCCTGGTTGATTGAGGCTAATCAGTCTTTCCGAGTTGGTCGGGGGCGATGAAAGCCTTTCCGACTATGATCGAAGCTCATCTGATCTTAATGGAACTTCTTTGGTGTCGCTGGAAAGTGCTCTGTCATCTATCATGCTTCTCTGACATTTATTAGCCTTTTCCGAGCATCTCTTACTTCGATTGAACCTCGTTTGACCTTAATTGTGTTTCTCCACCATCGATCGAAAGAGATCGATCATCGATTAAGCTTCTCCAAACTTAATCGGGCTCTTCAGACTTCAATCGGGCTTCTTTCGACTCATCGAGCCTTTTCGACCTTCATCGAGCATCATCCGACCTTTATCGAGCATCATCCGACCTCAATCGAGCAACGACTTTGATCGGGCTCGGTTTCGACGAGAAGCACGGAGAGCAAGAGCTGGGCTCAGGTTAAGCGAAAGAAATATAATAGGTTGTAAGTGTATGTGTGTGAGTATATACATAGATACATACACATAGCTTTACACGCAAACACACACTGTGTGTATATATATGTGATTCATGTAGATCAGGTGTCACCTGATATAATTGATCAGGTGCAAGACACAAAAAGGTGGGCCACCCAACGAGTACAAGCCTATGTGAAGCTTGTACTTTCCACTTTTTGTGTCTTGGCATCTGATCTATTAGATCATGTGCCATCTTTTCTACATTAAATCATACACACACACAAATGGTTCAAATGCAGTAAAAAAATTATGTACTAAATTGCCTTAATGCAGTAAACTATTTTAGTACCGAACATCATATTGGAGCAAAATACAAAAATGTTTTATGATTTAGACATTATGTTTGGATGAGTTTAATGGATTTGTCATAATTGTTTGTCATCTAGAATTTGATGTTTGGGTTATTAGGCGATCATTTCAGGATTTTATCTTTGAGAGGAATATCGAGGGGGCTTATATGGCGAATTATAAGTTAGAATTTAGATCATCAATGATTCCAAAGATACTTTCCACAAAGATTACATATTAGAAGCTCAACTAGACCAATTACAAGCAATGGAAGTGTTTGGTCCAGGCCCATTATGAAGGCAAATGCAATGCGGGTCATTTAACTGATGATCTTTTATTTAAAGGTACAACTTACTGGAAGTGTGATAATACTCAGACGAAGAATAATTTTTGAACTCTATAAAGTATGAGATTTAAGATTATGTAATTGGGCAGACGACTGAAAAAGAATGGGATGCTCCCGAAACTTTTATATTCTGAAAAAAAACAATGTTTAACTAGCTTATAATGTATTTCAGAGCTTATGATTTTATTACAATCATTTTGAAAAAGCCAGTAGCGGAGAAGTCAGCATTATGCTGATTTTCGTAAGTTATAAGAGAATCCGAATTCCTTCTTACCCATCTTGACAAATGTAAGAAAAATGAAGGAAATACAGAGAACAACGGAAAGTTCTGGTATTTTAAGGTGTATACGTTTGGAGTATGCAGCAACACATCCTTAGATAATAGGGGGTAGTACTCCGCTTTTTTTGCCAGAGATTTTTCACACCTTACATTAAATTTTCATAGAGTAACCAGATTTATAATTCAAGGAATTTGGGGGAGAGATCCATGTTAGCCATGCAGCGTAATTTTGATAGCTCAGGTGGATATTGAGGTGCTCGAGGAGCCATTATAGAAGGTAAAGGTGGTGGACGTATTAGTGCTAGTGGCATGAGCAAATGAATACTTGCTTCAAGAAGCAAAGATACGGTCAAGAAGCTAGTCTATCACTATTAAAATGAGTTCAGTCACATGAAGCACGCTTGTCCAAGTCTTAGGGTTCTCAAAGGAGATGGCTTGGAGGAATCATTGCATAAATGACATCTCAAAAAGATTTCTCAATCAAAGAATATTCAGATATTTGATGGTTAGTGGAGTTAGTATCAGATGTTCCAGAAGTTTTGTGAAGTTCAATTGCATTCATCTTCTACCACTATAACTTTAGCCAGATCAGGTAATCTGTAATCATACTGCATGCACTTCTACATCAAGTTTTTAGATATGGACGATAGATTCAAGAGCCATTGATCATATAATTAGGGAGTCATGTATATTGTTTTTTATCCATCAATAAAAATCCCACCGTTTCCACATATCTCCTTTATTAAACCCTAAAAATCCCCACTTTCTACTAAAATCCAACCCTTTCACCAAAAATCCTAATTTCTTCCATCAACACACTGTCAAATCCTATCAATTTGGTATCAGAGCTTTACGATCCATAGAGGCTTGTGTGGAATAACATAAAGCGTGGACAAAATGGATGGATGAAATTATCTGTCCCTAAAATACATGTTGCAGCAAATGAAGGCGGGGTTTGAGGAGAGGATCCACCTTCTGAAGGAGACTAACAAGTTAGATCCGAAGAAATATGAAGTTGGCGATGCAAATCCGGGCACCAACGATGACTCCGACGCAGATCTAGAACAAAAGACGCCGCCTTTGAACAAGAAAGGCAAAAATGTCGACAACTTTGATGCAGATTGGCCCTAGGAAGATGAGAAGCGACACAAGGAGGAAGGCGACAAGCATGTTTACCAGCCTCAGGGACTAGGGGCCGACACGGCTTGCCCGCAGATCTGCAGGGCCGAACGTCCCCTGCAGGTTGCCTACAGGGCCGCCATGGCCCTGTAGCCTGCATGCAGGGCCAGTTGGGCCATGTCCTTGTCCTACAGGCCTAGTTCGGCCTGCCTACAGTCCCGCGGGTCCACCAAGACCTTTGCGCAATCTTGCTGGGCCCGTCATGGCTCGTCAACCCTTTTTAGGGCCCGCCTTAGCTTTTTGATGCTTTTTCAGGACTCGTCATGGTCTGACGATACTATGGACAACCTCCCGAGTACGTTTGTTTCTATTTTAGGCAAGGACCTTAGTCGGGCTGCGTGATCACGTGACTTTTATTCGGGCGTCGTTGAGGGCGATGACGACCAATCTTATCCTTTTGACTCAGGAGGACCCGACAACCCACTTGGAACATCGTCGTCCATGGATTTCATGCACCATCTTGAGTATAAGATGGATTTTCGAGGATGAGGTAATGATGCGTTCTGCAATTTTGGTCAGTCAAGGGCGTTTTCGTAATTTTCAGTTTTAAGGGGCTTTTTTCGTAACTTTCGGTTTTCTGTGGGCTTTTTTTTCGTAATTTTCAGTTTTAGTGTTATTTTTGTAATTTGGTTAATTTCAGTTTAGTATTTATATAGGGTTAGGGGGATTATAGAAGGGGGTGTCGAATATTGAGTTAACTTGTGAGAGGTCGAGAGATTTCTTCTTTCTTGGAGATTGCGGCTTCTTCTCGATAGAAGCTTGGGAGAGTGGTCCACCTCTCGAACGTGGCCAAGAGAGCGAGTTCCACTCGAAAGAAACTCATATCTATGTTGTATCTCTTCTATATTCCAGCTATATCAATAAAAATCCCACATTTTTTCAATATCCCCTCTATTAAAACCTAAAAATACCTTCTGTCCACTGAAAATCCCACATGTTCACCAAAAATCCTAATTTCTTCTATCAAAACTCCTATCAATTTCTCCCACCCTAAATTCACATTTAATTTTTAGTTCAAGATGATTTTTTCTCTCTTTATGCATATGGAAGAGCAAAAAATGATGTATAAGGCCAATATTTTAAGGATCAAAGAAATAACGTTTTTTGGGCGGGGAGGGGTACTGTTAAAGTATATTATTTATTATAATAGGGCTTACAGAGAAACCAATTTACTTCAATTTCTGTAACAAAAGAGGACTGATCTCTTACTATTTTAGTTTCTTTCTAACCCACAACTTCTCCCATGATGAAGAATGCCAATTTTAAAGACTTACTGCAGGGGAGGCTAGTAACTATTATTGGTGTAATCAATTTCATAACAGACATTTCTGTTTGCATAGAAAGAAATTTTAACTTAGACTACATTACATTAATTTCAACTGATCCATTTGTTTATCACCCTTGAACTTTGTAAACAGGTATCAGTGGGTCATGGCATTATCACTGCACATGCACTTATGAGTTTGGAGGCACGTGGAACTCTCTTTGTGGCTCCTGGAATGGAGGTAGCTTACTGCAGTTACAACTGTTCTTTACATTTTCCCCCCATACACAGTGTTAGAGAACCAAATACTTATATTATGTCCTTTTCTCTTTGTATGAAGACATATGATGGAATGATAGTTGGCGAACACTCACGTGATACTGATCTTGATGTAAGATTCCACATGCTTGAAACGTGATTATTTTATTTCAGATATTCTTTTGATGTGATTTCTGACATTTATAATCATCACAAATAGGTAAACCCTGTTCGGACCAAAGAATTGACAAATATACGTGCTCCTGGTAAAGATGAAAATGTTCGCCTGACCCCGCCACGCTTGGTAAGTTGTCTCAATATGCTTTACATTTTATTTTTTCTATCAGTCTGTAATTGTTCTTCCTGCTGCTAATTTTTATATAAAGCTAGTCTGAATAAATCATGCCAATAATTATCAATAGATCTGAGGTACAAAACCATCCGACTTCTGCATTGCATCTTTGAGTCTTCTGGTTGGAATTTGGTCATGCATATTGCATGTTATCGATTGTAAGTAACAGTACTCGACGAAAACTGAAAATAATTGGATTATTAAGATCATTAGGCTACAAATAAGAGGTAACCTTCTCTCTCAAGACATCAATTGATAAGGGACGTCCGCACCTTTCCCGAAGAACACGAAGAACTCTCTCTCTTTCACAAATTAATCCAAATAAGCATAAATAAAGTTGGCGGCTAACCCTCCCCTAGTTATTAATCTCACCATCATCTAATTACAAATTTGCTTTTATAATAAATAAATAATAGAAAATAGAGTCAAGGAATTGTGGATATACCCCTTTTAGTCGTTGGGATGGGCCAACCTTCCCCCTTGGTGCGCTGGCCCCCTTCTTGGTGCACCGTGTGTACACGAGAAGCCCATCAAGCCCATCAGTACTCTCCCAAAAAGAGCCACCTTGTCCTCAAAGTGAAAGTCAGGAAATTGCTGTGCCATGACGTCCAGTGACTCCTACGTGCTCTCATGATCTGGCAAGCCCTTCCACTGCAACAATACCTCCCGCTCTCCAGTGCTCCCTCTGCATACCCCTTTCAGCTCCTGAGGCTCCAAAATCACCTCCATATCATCTGTCAACGTCTCTGTGAGTGATAGGGACGGTGTATGATCCCCAATCGCATGACGAAGCTGAGACACATGGAATACCAGATGGATGACTGATCCTGGGGGCAACCTCAATCTATAAGTAACTGGTCCCACTCTGGCCTCTACCTCGTAAGGCCCAAAATATCGAGGAGCTAGCTTTTAATTCCTCTTGTGGGCTAAAGATTTCTGCCTGTAGGGTCGCAGCTTTAAGTACACCATGTCGCCCACCTCAAACTGCACGTTTCTGCGATGAAGGTCAGCCATCGTCTTCATGGTCTGCTGAGATTTGCCAGGTGGAGCTTCAGCTCCTCCAAAATCCGATCCCTCTCAGCCAAGTACTGTTCCACATATGATACTGGTGCCATCCCCTGCCCGTAATGCAATAAATGTAGAGGGTCACGACCAAGATGTTATCTGTGCAGCGGTGTGATATGACGTATTGTACCAATACTCAGCCCAACCTAGCCAACGAGCCTACTCATTTGGGCTCTCTGAAATGAAACACCGCAAGTACGTCTTAATACTCCTGTTGACAACCTCAGTCTGGCCGTCCGTCTGGAGGTGATAGGCTGTGCTCTGCCTCAACACTGTGCCCTTCAGCCTGAAAAGCTCCGGCCAGAATCTACTCAAGAACACCTTGTCCATATCCGAGACAATAGACTTTGGCGGCCCATGCAAGCGAATGACCTCCTTCAGAAACACCTCCGCCAATGACACTACGCTGTAAGGATGCATAAGCGGTATAAAGTGTGCATACTTGTTGAGGCGGTCTACCACAACAAATATGACCGTGTACCCTTCGGACTTGGGCAACCCATCAATGAAGTCCATGGAAAGATCCTTTCAGACCCGATCTGACAAGGACAACGGTTGTAGCAAACCCCAGAGGATATCGCTTGGTACGTGTGACGCTGGTAAACGTCACACTTCGCCACCATCGTCGAAACTTCCTTCTTCATTCCCATCAAATAGACATCCCTCGTCAGTCTCTGGTAGTTCTTGAGGACCCCAGAATGTCATCTCACTCCACTGTTGTGAAACTCCTGGAGTATAGCTGGAATGTGTGTGGAAGTTATCGGTAGCGCCAAACGTCCCCATTATAATAGTCGCCCGTCCTGTATAGCACAGCCTGGATGCTCTGAAGACCCCTGTAAAAGTGCTGTCCGTATGTCTGCCAACTCATGATCTTGCTCAACCTCCTGCTGCAGTGGCTCCCAGTCCTGTAGCACTGAAACCGACAAGGCTGCCAACTGTATTTCATCATATCGTCGTGACAGTGCGTCAACCGCCTTGTTCTCCAACCCCGGGCGATACTTGATCCCAAATCTGTATCCCAAAGGCTTCCGCAGCCATTTTAAAGGTATTTGAGACTCCTCCGATCAGTGTGTACCAAAAAACTCCTTCCCAGCAAGTATGGTCTCTATTTCTGGATGGATAGGATAATGGTCATCAGCTCACTCTTGTAGACAGATCGCAGTCTGGCTCTAGCTATCTACACCTGGATGTAGTATGCTTTGGACCGCTGATCCTGCATCAATACTGCCCCCAGTCCGTGGCTCAAAGATCCACCTCCACAATGAATGGCCTGGAAAAGTCTGGTAACGCCAGGACTAGTACAGTAGTCATGGCCTTTTTCAAGGCCTCAAAAGAAATCGTCGCCTCCTCACTCCAAAAGAACTGATACTTCTTAAGTAGCTCTGTGAGTGGCCAAGCGATCGTACGATAACCATGCACGAACCTCCGATAATAGCATGATTGACCCAGAAATCCCTTCAGCCCCCTAAGAGTGGTGTGGCGTGGCCAATCCAACATCGTCTCTATATTTGCCCTATCCACTGCTACGCCCTCAGAAGACACCACATGCCCCAAGTACTCCACCTGTGGCTATCCAAATAAGCATTTTTTCCTGTTCGCAAACAACTGGTGGTACTGCAACTCCTGAAAAACGATCTGCAGGTGGTCCAAGTGCTCCTCCAAGGAACGACTGTACAGCAGGATATCAAAAATACTAGTACAAATCGTCAAATGTAGGGACATAATACCTTATTTATCAGAGCCTGCAAGGTAGCAGGTGCATTAGTCCAGCCAAAAGGCATGACTAAAAACGCATAGTGGCCCTCATGCGTCCTGAAAGCAGTCTTGGACATATCCTATCCGCGCATGCTGATCTGGTGGTAGCCTGATTTGAGATCGATCTTCGTAAAGATGGCTGCACAATACACTCGTCCAAGAGCTCGTCAATCACCAGTATGTGGAACTTATCAAGCACTGTCTCCTTATTTAATGCATTGCAATCCATGCAAAAGCGTCAGCTCCCATCCTCCTTCTTCACCAGTAGTACCGGACTGGAAAAAGGGCTCACATTGGGCTGGATAACACCAACCTGCACCATCTCTGCCACCGTCCTCTCTATCTAGTCCTTTTGTGCCAGTGTGTAGTGGTAGGTATTCCATTTTTAGTCATATTTTTAGCAATTTCAGGTCCGTTAAAATCTGATAGATATTCCATTTTTATTCGTAAGAAAAAATAGGGGGGCTTTTTTAAAGATATCAAAAATATTTGGAGCGTAATTTTTAAAACAGGAAAGATTTCAGAGCTACATACAAAAAACCCCAATTTTTATTTATTAGGAGGTGACACCTGTGCTATTGATGCAATTAGAAAACCATGTAGGCACGAGTCTGTTTTATGATTTAGATATGGAATCATCATTTCCTCCCCCCCCCCCCCCCCCCCCCCCCCCCCCCCTCCCCAAAAATTTAAAAAACAAAGAAAAGAACACGCTCCACCCCAGTATGGATGCAATGTTTGCCACATTTTCCACAAAAATATACGATTTGCCACCCTTTACGGAATAGTTGTATGATCAATCACTTTTTATATTACCATTTTGAACAGTTGCTACTTCAACATAAAAGTAGACGTGTTAGACATCCCAGGATAGCATACATTCCCTGGGAATTATCTTCTTTATTGTTATGCAAAACTTTTCCCATCAAAATGTTGTTGGCGATGGGGCAAAAGGCTCCATATGAGATTAAACAAAACTTATGTGGTTGGCTGTCGATCTGATGCCAAAAAGCCACAGTCCTCCTTTATCAGGGAAAAGTAGGCACTATGTAACTTTATCACATTGGAATATACTAGTACTTTTTCAGTGCATTTTGTATGAGAAAATGTTACTATTTATTCTATTCCATTAAAAAAAATAACGGTAGAATTCCGTTCGTAAGCACAAAGAGAAGCAAATCAAATCTATTCTATACCCGATAAGTACCAATAACCAATGGGAGCATTAGTCCCATTTTATGGGAACGAATGCACGGATAACTGTTTATCAATGAAATTATCAAAAATATGAGACTGTCATAAATGCTTAAATGTCAGTTTTGGGAGGGAAACACACTATCTGTGCAGTTTAAGCTTGTGATTATACAGTGGCATTCTAACTTCTCCTAAACGAGTGCATAATAAGGGGAAAGATAATGCATAAATGTGCTATAGAGAACGAATGCAACTCTGTTAGTATAGGTCAAGCAAAAGAGCCTATTGGAACAAATTCATTATTAGTTTATTACTTGGAAAATTAGATTTAGAACAAAGTTTTCTGGAAATTAATTGACACAATTTCCCTGTTGGATGCTGCTTGTTCTTTTTGGGTGACACGAACAGTTATGTGCCCATTCAGATTGTTTGGAGGTTGTTTAATGCTGCTTGTTGTAGTGGCATACATAATTTGTCTGGGAGATCATTTTAGTTTTTGGTTCTGGATGGTAGTGGATTGAAAGTATGGCACTGAGTCAGGGATTTTGCTGTTTCAAGATGCGTGCGTCTACATGATGTTGTTTGCCTGTTTGTTTGAATGTATGACGAACTCATTGGTAGAACATGAATGTAGGATCCTTCTGATTTCTCACCTTCATGCTTCTCTAGTGGGTCAAGAAACAGACTAATTTAAGAAGTCTAGAATGCATTTGCATGATCGTACTAATGACCAGGAAGGAGATAAAATGGAAAATCTGTATTGTGTATACGCTCTGCCTGTATGAAAAACAGCTTAAGGCGTGGATTATTGTGCAGTCACATCCAGCTTGGCACATACACATTTATGCCAAATGATTCTCAATGTGACTCTCAAATGATATCCTCTCCGTTACTTAAGAATGTATACCTACGACGTAGCCTACAATGGGTGGTGTCCTATAACTCAAATTTTGATTAACGTAAAATGTATCAAAAAAGTTATAATGGATAATACACAACAATGACACAGAAAAGTACATGATGGATCCACCGTCAGACTTGATTGCCGACCTCGATCAGCGTGATGTAATCATTTGATAGCTTTCCCAATTCAAAGATGCTGACACTGACTGAAAAATATGAAATATCAAAGAAAGAACGAAATTAGGGTGTGTTATATCTGGACCCTAGTGCATGAAGATGATAGAAGGAAGATTGTGTGATCAACCGGAGATGACCATAGATTGCCTGATCGTCTAGAGATGTGCTGCCGAATTCAGATCTAATCACATCTTGGAAGACCGCAATTTGTCATCAATTTGAAACCTCTTCTTGAGTTGATGGGTGAATCACATTACAAGAAATATTCAAAGGAAGAAAACAAACTCGCGGGGGGGGGGGGGGGGGGGGGGGGGGGGGGGGGGGGTCGGGCAAAAATAAATTCATGAACAAGAGCAACACGAAGCAAGCTCCCCACCAGCTTATTAAGGATGAAAAGACAGCTTAAACTTTTACCAAATCCAAAGTTTAAACTACTTATTGGACTTGAAATTATTTATCATTTATCTTAATTAAAATTTATAACAGATCCAAACTAGCTTAAATTCAATAAATTAGCCCAGTAATAACTGTTGGGTCACACGTGGTGTGGAATTATTGTCAGTAGTGGCACTTGGATATTTCAGTGGGATCTTGATAATCTTGATGGATAAGATCATATTATGGATCATGCTGATTGTCATGTCACAACAGTTACAATATGTGAGTTCTGGGAATCATGTTGTACGTCATGTTGCAACATTACTTGCAACATGCGACTTTGACTTCGTGGAAGAGAAGTTCCGACTTCTGGTACTGAAGATCTATTATTGTATATGGCTTCAGATGTTTTATTGCTTTTCCAGATTCTCTCGAGATATTTTCTTGTATGTTATTCTAGTAAAAGATCTGCTGAAGATTTTACTGCAACCATATAGCCGCAATCATTGATGGACTCTGATATGTGCGGGATCACTTGCCCTAAGTGGTTTTTAGATTTGCGGAAGAAATAATCTGCATGTGATTCTATTTGAGCTGTTTTCCATAACAGCTCCTAGATTGAAGGAGGTCGGGACATATAAGGGCCATGCAGATTATTCTAGGATTTCATCTCTTTTGCAAACTTGGTGATCGTATATCCTGGGAAGGAGGCCGACGGCTACTTGAGATATGGATCAATGGAGTTGATCTAGTTGGTTGTGCAAGGAGATCTTGCATGCAAGAGGAGCTTGCATAGATTACTCCATGGGGTTGATTGAGATCACCCATCACGGTTTATATTGAAGGGAGTATGCTTCTTCTAATAGAAATCTGATATTAGTGATTGCAATCATTTTTATTATAGTGGAGTAATCTGATTTTTTGGGCGTGGCCCCGCAGATGTAGGCGTTCGCACCGAACCGCGTTACCAAGTTTTGCGTATCATTTTATTTTGGATTTACCGCATGTTCATGTTTATTTGATTAACATCTAAGTACTAAATAACAAACAAATTAGGGTATCATACTGTTCAAAATATAAGAACTTAATGATTTAGTTTGTTTGTTATCTATATTTCAGTATTTATTTTAGACTGTAGTATGATCAGCTAGGGGATGATTTAGATGATCCGATACATTGTTTAGGAAATGTCAGTTGTGTTAACACTGTTGGATAAATATATTTTTGCAGATGACGTTGGAAGAGGCAATTGGATATGTTGCGTCTGACGAGTTCATTGAGGCAAGTTTAACTCGAGATTTTAAGCTTATGTTGAGTGATTGTTCGTGTTAAATAATATTATCATGGTCTTTATAGGTTACTCCCAAGGCCATTCGCTTGAGGAAGAGACACCTTGACGCAACTAAAAGGAAGATGATGAGAAATAAGCCAAAGGAGTAAGCGGTACACTACGCCTGCTTAACTGGTCTTCACCAGCCAGTACAAAAAATAAGCCAAGAGAATGGCAAACAATCATCATACGAAATTTTTTGTAACGCTAACCCCAGAATCCCAGATGCATACTATATATTCATCATTAGTTATTTGATTACGAAGAAATTTTGACATGCTGTAACAAAGCGTTGTATACGAAAAGAAACCGATGTACCATTATAATTCTTGATGCTACAAGGGAAATATTTTATCATTTCTGTTTCAATTTTAGTAGAAATAAAAAGGAATGAGACAGTTTTCATAATGCAGCTGCAGTATTTTTACATATTATCCCCCCTGGTTCAATTCTCTTCTGAATGTACCCTGTATAACTTTCCATATGGTTGTATATTTATTTAGCAACAGTGTGGTATACGGACTAGCTTATATTACGACCAATCATATATTTACATGGATGAATATGTAAATCAGCTTAAGCCAAAATGACATTTTTTTTTCAGTTGGTTTGTGCATTGCGGGGGTTAGGCCAGGTGGTCACGGGATCAAAGCTTCTTGCAAGCAGTTTATGTGAAAATATAAAGTTTTAAACTAATAATTTTAAGTGGATCTGTGTCGGTTTGCCCAACAGATGGCCACAGAGAAATCTTCCCAAAACACCTTATTCGTCTAGGGAATTGCTATATGCACCCCTACTCATAGGGGTGCATATAGGATTTAGTGTAAAATTTATCCCGAAATAGAAAAGATTTAAAATGTTATGAATAGGCCCATTGGGCCAATTGGGTATCCAACCCACTATTGAAAGATATAAATACACGGGTAGGGGGCTCTTAACCCCTTACACCTATTTCTCCCTAAATCCCCTTCACAACACGTTATCAGCACGATCACGCTCGTTGGAGGAGACGGCGGCTCGCGGGAAAGGAGATCCACAAATCGCTCAGAAAAAGAAGATCGTAATCTTCTCAACGGGGAGTGAAAAGAGCATCCTTCACCAACCGTCGCCTAGATTCCTCGTCGAATCTAGTAGGTAAAAATCCAAACTTTTAGATCTAAACTTGCTTTTCTCATTAGATCTGCATGTTTTAGGATCAAAAAGTTCACAAACTCGGTTAAATTCAACATTTTTAATAAGATCTGCATGTTTAAAACAATAAAAACTTGTTTTTTAGCGATCAAAACTGTTGAAAACCCCGATTTTTACCCCCTGCCTTCGATCCAAATTTCCGTACGCCCGTAGGGCGAAACGGCGGCGCGCCCTTCGCGCCGCCGGAGGAAACAAACGCCGCGGCCCCAGGCCGCGGCGGCCGCGGCCTGCAGCCGCGGCCTCAGGCCGCTGACTGCAGCCGCGGCATCAGGCCGCGGCACTGTGCCGCGGCCTGCAGGCCGCGGCCAAGCGTCGCGGCCTCAGGCCGCGGCCCTGCGCCGCGGCCTGAAGCCGCGGCGGCCGCGGCCTCAGGCCGCGGCCAACTGCCGCGGCCCTGTGCCGCGGCCTCAGGCCGCGGCCAGTTGCCGCGGCCTGAAGCCGCGGCGGCCGCGGCCCGCAGCCGCGGCCTGAAGCCGCGGCGGCCGCGGCCTACGCGGCCAGCCGTCGCGGCGACACGCCGCGGGCCCCCCTAGGGTTTCCAGAAACCCTAACCCTAACGGGCTATTTTTCGGGGGAGGCCCAATATTAACCCTAATGGGTTGTTTTCATGGCCAAAAGGCCAGAAAATTAGCCCATCCACAGAAATTATTTTATTTATTTTTGGCCCTAAAAAGCCCAAAATAGTTAAAAGAAATTTTTAAAAGGGTTGAAAGCGGTAAAATAAAACATTATATTATGGATCAAAAAGGCAAAAAGTTTTCAAAAAAAAAATATATATTTTCTTGCACGTCGCACACAATTTTAAATTATTTTTAAATGCATGTGTTTCGATTATCTGCGTGGTTGTATGTTGCAAAAATATTATCTGCGTGGATGTGCAAATATTAGGCTATGTTTTTAGGGATCAGCCAGGTTTCCGACACCGTTTTAAATTCCCGCAATTTTTCTTTTCTTTTGAGAGAAACTTTGTATGTGAGGATGAAAATGTAAAAAGAAGACCGAAGGACACCAAAAAGAAGCTGAAGGCGCTTTCGCTCAATGAAGATAGGGGCTTCTCTCTGAAGTTCCCGAGTTGTAATTTATTTTCATGCCTTTTATTTTGATGTAACCTCGGACTGGACTTTTTATTTATTTTTCGGTGTCGGCTGGCTGATCCCCATAGCCTAAGGTCATTATTTCTGTTTTTCATTGTTTTTGCATTAAACTGCGTGGTTGATTAATTAGCTTTAATACCATGTTTTAATGTCGCAATGAAAACCATCAAACAGCATGCGTGATTGTTAATTTTTAGTAATTAATTATTCACATTACCTGAAAAAGCATGTATGTTAAAACCACAGTAATTTAAATTCATGAAAATGACTACATTACATGCGTGGATGTCTGTCTCATTTTCAGTCTTAATGATACATGCTATTTTGTTTCTGTACATGCTAGATCATAAAATGGCCAGACTCGCAAATGTAGACTTCTCAGTCCTGAAGGCTGATGGGTCAAACTACCTGAGTTGGCAGTTGGACCTGAAGTTCCATCTGCGCTCTCATGGTTTCAGTCTCACACAGACTGAAAAGGCAACAACTAGTACTGCCCCAGCTAACAAGGAGGCTTCAGTGGAAGCACCTCATACAGAGGAAGTTTCCGATATATTAAAGGCGAAAGCCATTATATATATCAGGAAACACTTAGACTCGACCTTAAAGGACGAGTACCTCACTGTAGAGGACCCTTACGAGCTGTGGGATGCACTCGAGGAGAGGTACCGACATCAGAGGGATGTCATACTCCCCCGTGCACAGTACGAGTGGACTCACCTCCGCATACAGGATTTCAAATCCGTAGCGGAGTACAACTCAGCTCTCTTCCGCATCACCTCACGCCTGAAGTTGTGTGGTGAACCAGTGACGGAGAAAATGTTGCTGGAAAAGACGTTTACGTCTTTCCATGAAAAGGACATGATCCTTATGCAACAATATCGAGAGAGGAAGTTCACAAAGTACTCTGACCTTCTTTCATGCCTACTTATGGCTGAACAGAACAGAGACCTGTTGGTTGCCACCCACAACCTGCGCCCTCCTGGCTCCGCTCCATTGCCACCTCCTGCAGAGGCCCACTTCCAGTCTTCCCAGAAGAAGAAGACGGACAAAAAGGCAAAATTCCAGAAATGGAAAGAACAGAAGCAGCGGAAGAAGGCCACCCACCCAGCTCCTCCCCAGAACCAGAAGTTCGTGGACAAGAAGCAGAAGAGGATTCCCAACAAAGGAGGCACTCCCAAGAAAGACTGGGAGGACAAATGCTCAAAATGCGGGATGACGGGCCACTGGTCCAGAATCTGCCGCACAGCAAAACACCTCCAGGACCTCTACCAGGCAAGCCTCAAGCCTCGAGCTGAGACAAACCTGATGGAGAGCGCAGCGTTGGCAGAGACCTCATGGACTCCCGAAGATTTCATGGGAGATGATACTCTCTAGATCTGGACCACTTTTATGCAATTAGCAATGTATCTTAAATTTTTATGCATCGTATCTAGTTCTTTTTTCCATGTCAAACAATATCTTTTTAGCATTTATTTATGAAAGTGAATCTTTTATCTATATTTATTGCTTGAATGTCTTTCCCCAATTTTTTAGATATGGAACTTATCTGCCTAGTGGACAGTGCATCGACGCACTCGATCCTTCAAAACATAGACTATTTCACGAGCGTAAGTAGTTATTCTGGCCCACTGAGAACAATCTCAGGGCCAGCAAATATAATCGAAGGATCAGGGGAAGCAATTATATTGCTCCCCGGCAACACACAAATAACACTTAAAAATGCGTTATACTCCCCAAAATCCATCCGAAACCTCCTAAGTTTTAAAGACATCCGTTTAAACGGATATCACTTAGAGACGGTCGAGGAAGATAAAAGGGAATACTTGCTTGTAACGGCTCTTACAAATGGTTCAAAAACCATTGTGGAACGTTTCATGGGACTCCCCTCGGGACTCTACCAAACAAGTATACAAACTCCAGAAACATCCATGGTGGAGCACCTGCAGTGCCCCCAAACACCAGAATTCCAACTCTGGCACAGTCGACTGGGACACCCTGGTTCGGTTATGATGTACCGCATCATAAAGAACTCCAGGGGCATTGACCTGAAGAACCTGAAGATTCTTCAAAAAGGCAAATTCCCATGTCCACCCTGTTACAAGGGTAAACTGATCACGAGACCCTCTCCACTGAAAGTGGATGTGGAGTCTCCCAGCTTTCTGGAAAGAATCCACGGAGACATTTGTGGGCCGATTCACCCATCAAGTTGTCCGTTCAGATACTTTATGGTCCTGATAGACGCATCAACTAAGTGGTCACATGTGTGCCTACTGTCCACCCGTAACCTAGCACTATCTAAGCTTTTAGCTCAGATAATAAAGTTACGGGCCCACTTCCCCGACCACCAGATAAAGAAACTTCGTCTGGACAATGCGGGGGAGTTTACGTCACAAGTCTTTCTAGACTATTGCCAAGCTCAGGGAATTGAAGTCGAACATCCTGTAGCGCATGTTCACACCCAAAATGGGTTAGCAGAATCTCTAATTAAGAGACTGCAATGGATCGCTCGTCCATTATTACTTCAATCCCAGATGCCAGTGAATGCGTGGGGTCATGCAATTTTGCATGCTGCATCTTTAATAAAATTAAGACCCTCTGGAGGTCAGTCATCTTCTCCAATGCAACTAGCACTTGGAGCCCCACCAATTGTCTCACATTTGAGAATATTTGGTTGTGCAGTATACGTCCCCATAGCACCACCACAAAGGACAAAGATGGGTCCACAACGTCGCCTAGGCATTTATGTTGGGTTTGACACCCCCTCCATAATTAGATTCCTAGAACCCTTACGGGGGACGTCTTTAAGGCACGTCTAGAAGACTGTGAATTCGATGAAACATCGTTCCCAAGACTAGGCTCACAGACAAAGAAGCCCGAAGCTTCAGAAAGTATCACTTGGGATACAAAAACTTTATGTCACTTTGATCCGCCAACAAGCCAATGTGAGGAGGAGGTCCTGAAGATTCTCCACATCCAAAACACTGTTCATCTCTTGCCGGACAAATTTATTGACAACCAGAAGATTGTCAAATCACACGTCCCTGCTGCTAACACTCCAGCTAGGATTGACATACCGCAAAATGGATGCAATCCGCCTGCAGCAGAAATGGTTGGACCTCTAAAAAAGAGAGGACGACCACCGGGATCCAAGGACCAAGTCCCTCGAAAGAGCAGGACCCTTGGCAATGGTAAACAAATACCACCACAGGATGCTAATTTAAGCCCTGCTACCCCATCTCTCCCAAACTCTCATGAAGAGGAAAAACCGGGAGAAAATGAAGTATCGATACACTATGTACGAACGGGGGAGTATTGGGACAAAAAAAGCACAACAATAGATGACACATTTGCGTGTAATATTGCCATCAACGTCGCGTACTGCGACGATGATATTGAACCACGCTCTCTGACAGAATGTCAAAGCAGAGATGATTGGCCAAAGTGGAAAGCGGCAATAGGAGCGGAGTTGGATTCACTCACCAAACGCAAGGTCTTCGGACCAATAGTCCAGACACCAAAAGGTGTAAAACCTGTGGGTTATAAATGTGTATTTGTTAGAAAACGAAATGAACAGAATGAGATCGTACGCTACAAAGCAAGGCTTGTAGCGCAGGGTTTTACCCAACGTCCTGGGGTGGATTTTGAAACCACATACTCCCCAGTCATGGACGCGATCACCTTCCGATTCCTCATTGGCATAACAGCACAAGAGGGTTTAGATATGCAACTCATGGACGTGGTTACTGCATACCTATATGGCAACCTAGACCGAGACATCTATATGAGATTGCCTGACGGTTATTCTTTGCCTGCAGCACTAAAAGAGAGAGACCGTGACATCTACTCAGTGAAACTGCAAAGATCATTATATGGTCTAAAACAATCTGGAAGGATGTGGTATAACAGACTGAGCGATTTCCTTGCACAGCAAGGATTTAAAAACGACCCAGTCTGTCCTTGCATCTTTATAAGAGCAAAGGCAACAGGATTTGTAATAATAGCCGTCTATGTAGACGACTTAAACCTCATCGGATCTCCTGAAGAGATCGCAAAGATTTCTAGAAGCCTGACAGAAACTTTCGAGATGAAAGACCTCGGAAAATCAAAATTCTGTTTAGGCCTTCAGATAGAGCATCTTAAAGATGGGATCCTGTTACACCAGTCAACTTACACATCGAACTTACTGAAAAAGTTTCAGATGGATAAGTGCCACCCCCTCAGCACTCCGATGGTCGTCAGATCATTGGATGTTCACAAAGACCCCTTCCGGCCGCTGGAAGAGGGGGAGGAAGTACTAGGCCCCGAAGTGCCTTATTTAAGTGCTATCGGTGCACTCCTTTACCTGGCTAACTGCACTCGCCCTGACATAGCGTTTGCAGTAAACTTACTAGCCAGATATAGTGCTGCACCTACACAGCGGCACTGGGCCGGAGTTAAGCATCTTCTGCGCTACCTCCAAGGGTCCATAGACTTAGGTCTATTCTACAGGAAAGGGGCATCAATTGGTTTAGTTGGTTATGCTGACGCAGGTTACAGGTCCGATCCTCATACATAGAAGTCTCAGACCGGATACATGTTCACATATGGCGGTACTGCCATATCCTGGAGATCTGTGAAGCAGACCATGATGACCGTCTCATCCACCCACTCAGAGCTACTTGCGATCTTCGAAGCAAGCAAGGAATGTTTCTGGCTACGCTCAGTGATCCAGCACATACTCACCTCCACCGGCCTTACGACCGGCGTACTTGCACCCACTCCACTCCATGCAGACAATGCAGCATGTATAGCCCAGCTACAGGACGGCTACATCAAAGGTGACAAGACGAAGCATATCTCCCCCAAGTTCTTCTGGACGCACGACCTTCAGAAGCAAAAGCAGATTGAGGTACAGAAGATCCAATCATGTAATAACTTGGCGGATTTGCTTACCAAATCCCTGCCTACTAGTATCTTTGAGAAACTTGTATATGGGATTGGGATGAGGAGAGTGAGTAAATGTAAACTGGGTCAGGATGAGAGAACTATGAACTCATAGATACATAGGAGACTGATGTATAGATTCATAGGAAATCTGCAAGCCTGAAGCTTGGTCAGATAAGGGGGAGTCAACTGCAGAGTTGTACTCTTTTCCCTTGGCTACAGGTTTTTTCCCACTGGGTTTTCCGTAGTCAAGGTTTTGACGAGGCAACCTCGTTGACTCTGGATCCTGAAGTATCCACCCCTTGACACATCCCCAAAACAGGGGAAGTTATGGGTTAACTGTTCTTTCTTTAACAAGACAGTTACCCTAACTCGGATCCTGAAGAATCCACCTCTTATTTCAATATTGATTGGATAAGGGGAAGTGTTATGAATAGGCCCATTGGGCCAATTGGGTATCCAACCCACTATTGAAAGATATAAATACACGGGTAGGGGGCTCTTAACCCCTTACACCTATTTCTCCCTAAATCCCATTCACAACATAAAATGATTTGTCAAATAAATTAACACTTGTCTAATTTAAGAAAACCAAAGTTAATGCACCCCTATGTGTAGGGGTGCTGATAGCTCCTCTCATTCGTCTATTTTGATGGTGCATCGGTCGTAACAATGCAAACTAAGTAATTTAAATTAGCCTTTTGGGATTCGTCAAACAAAATCACCAGTTCCACACTACAGTTCTCTACCAAATTAATCCAATCCGTATCCTGTACGGACGTACTATGTCTGACGTACTATGTCTCTGATTTCTGAAAAACTATCTTAAAAACATACCCATGTTATGAATGGGGGAGACCTTTGGTCTCCACCCACTAGCCATCCACATTACACCCACTTAATAGTGGGTGTCCCTTGGGTTTTAGATAATGTAAGCCCTATATGAAAGGTTATATGTATGGCTATGGCTTTGACCATTAGCTACTTCTTCCGATTCTCAACACGTTATCTAAAAATGGTCATAATCAAACCCTTTATCCAATGGTAGTCCATCTTTTTCAGAGCATATAGGACACATTAGTTAATGGCGGGAACATTGGATAATACTGGGAAATCAACCATAATTTGCAGCTGGAATAAAGTTGAACACACTAAAGTTTGTGTTCACCCCCAAAAATGGGCTTATGAATAAATCATTAAAATGATTTAAACGGATTACTCATCCGTTACAAATCCAGCTGCAGGTGACTGCATGGGAACATGCTATTACAATGCAAACCATCAAAACGCCTTCTTAGAACCTATTTATATGAGCCTGATCACATCATATAAACAGTTTCCGAGAACCCCTAACAGGGAAAGCTTTTAGAGCACATCTTATAGGTTGTGTCATGATAAGTATACATCCCCATATCACCACTATAACCCATCAAAATGCACTCTAAAAAGTGGAAGCATTTAAAATCACTTCTCCTAAGATGTGCATTGATGAGCCATCCTTTAAGGATTCGATGAGATCCTGAAGATCATTCACATCTTTAATTCCCCAGTATTAGGTTCAACAGAAATATTATAATCATCCATGAGCCTGAAGCTCAATTGACCATTTCAAAACATTAATACCTATGATCAGATTATCATGAATTGTGATACGATCCTGAAGATCAACACTTATAAAACTGTTAAACAGTTATCAGACATAGTTACTGACAATATAAATATTGTCAAATTCACACATCACTGCTACTAAAAATCCAGCTAGGATTGACATACCAAATATAATGGATGCAATCCACCATTAGTAGATGTGGATGTCTCAATGGATGAGAAGACATACCACGAGGCTCCAAAGCGAGAAATAATTCCTGGAGACCCTTAAGCAATACCACCACAGGAAAGTGAGCTCATCTCCATATCCTCTCCCTTTCCAGAACCTCTAGAAGAGATGAATATGGAATAAATTGAATAATGTACGTACATGAGGATGTGTTTGGATAAAAAAACACACTTGTCGACAATTACTCACATTTCATTTTTCCATTGAAATGATAAATATCGTTCCACACTCCGTTTCCTGAAGCAAACGTATAGATTGGCCAATAATGTGGAACGAGGCAATAATAAGTTGAGCTGGACTCACTTATGAAATGTGAAGTGTTTGGACCTGAAGTCCTGATACCAAAAAGATATCAATCATGTGGGATAACCAAGTATTGTATAAACATAAATATAAATAAATAAAATCGTATGCTATAAGCAATGCGCTATAGCTTAGAGGTGTATTTCGCTAAAACCGGGAAGTAATCAAGTAAGATGAGCTTGACTCACTTACAAAATTTTATAAACTAATGCATCAGGCTCCCTGGTCATAGTTATAAAAACCATGCGATTGACAAAAGAAATTTTGGGCTATGTTGCTATGGATGATGTGATAACATACCATTACAGATTTCCTTTATTACCTGGATAGATTTTTGGGATATTTATCATATGAAATTATTATCCAGAAGATGAATTTCATACAAAAGATGAAAACATCATCCAGAATATGAATTATCATCCTGAAGATGAAATAATCATCCAGAAGATGATTAATCATTCAGAAGATGAAATAATCATCCAGAAGATGAAATTATCATCCCGAAGATGAATAACATGTGACATTAAAATTCATACACCCGAAGTTGATGAAGAAACATGGACAATTAGAATCCACTAAATACACCTACTAGTTGTATGGATGCACATTAAGACACCTTCCGTTCGCTGGAAGAGGGGAAGGATATCTTAGGTCTTGTAGTGTCTTACTTGAGTGCTTTTGGTACACTC
Organism: Scilla litardierei; assembly: GCA_030789695.1. Lineage (NCBI taxonomy): Eukaryota > Viridiplantae > Streptophyta > Magnoliopsida > Asparagales > Asparagaceae > Scilla > Scilla litardierei. The sequence continues at coordinate 310,364,776 of CM061133.1, read as the reverse complement.
CTTTATCTGGCCAACTGCACACATCTCTAGAAAGCATTGACAGTAAATCTGTTAGCCATATACAATGCAGCGCCTGTAGAGCATCACTGGACCGAAAGATCTGTAGCTTCTACACTACCACTAAGGGTCAAGGATTATCCTCTATGTTAAATGTATTTGCAAATACAGGTTACAGATCATCGCGATGACTACAACAAAGGAGCGACCAATTCCTGGAGACCAGCAAAGCATGCTTCCAAGGCAACATCAATCCTACCATCCCAAGAGGCTCATCATCCAAGAAGCAAATCATGAGTATGCACAGCATGGTCCTGCAATACATCGCAGACACAGTGACGACTGAGTCAGAGACGTGGAGCTACCTATCGAGTCTGCAGACCACTCCTCTTCAGAAATGCTCCCTCAGATTCAGTAGCTGCCATATATGAATGATACTTGTATAGATGATCGATGCTTGTATTTTGTATTTATTCTCGAAATGTTGTAGATAAGATTGATGTATAGATGCCTAGGAGATCTGCAAGCCTGAAGCTTGTACAGATCAGGGTGAGTCACTTGTGTATTGTACTCTTTTTTCCTTAAGCTGCTGGTTTTTTCCACTGGGTTTTCCACAGCTAAGGTTTTAACGAGGCAAACACGGTAACTCTGGATTCAGCAGTATCTACCCCTATTAGCGTAATGGATCCTGAAGAATTCATATGCTAAAAATGGATGGATGGATGTGAGTGTTATGAATGGGGGCGATCTTTGGTCTCCACCCACTAACTATCCACCATTACACCCACTTAGTAGTGGGTGTCCCTTGGGTTCTAGATGTGGGTGTCCCTTGGGTTCTAGAAAATGTAACTCATATATGAATGGTTATATGTATGACTATGGCTTTGACCATTAGCAACTTCTTCCGATTCTCAACAATCCTAAATTTTGAAATTTTTGGTCCAAAATTTATGACCAGCGGATGAACATGCAAAACAAATTGCATTTTCTTCAAAATTAGTGGTTTGTGGTTTTTAAAACATAAATATCAAAATGATCCAATTGGATCAAAAAAAATAACGGATGTGATTTTGACGCTTGAATCCGATTAAACGATCCAATATTCCAATTGGAATTCACTTCTTTTATTAGTCGCACACTTTGACCACATCAAATTAATTAATCTTATCTAATTCATTAGTCTTGGTCTAAGGATAATTATGAAAATATGTTCCCAGGACCTGATTATTATTAGTTTGAGATAGAGAATGAGGATGAGGGTTGGCAAAAGGTTATCAGGAAGAAGTCTCTCGTGCGGGTGGGTGGCATTGGGAATCAATGGGGTCGGCGACCTATATCCAAAGGTACGAACTCAAAATTTGTACCAGGTCGGGAAGCCACAACACATCTCCATATTGTGAAGGGAGGAACCAATGGCCATATGGTGTTTGACAAAATGCCCATAAGACCTAAATTGAATATTACCATTGATACCAAGGTGGCGAAGCAGTCATGGGCTGATAAGTGCGCCAATAGACGAAGCTACGACTCTGAATTAGCAATGGAATACGTGCCCCCCCTGTTTGAATGAAGATGGTGCTGAAGTAGCACGGGTCTCAAATACTCTTTTGGCTAGGGGTGCGGCTCAATGGGGAAGTACTTTGGTGGGATATGTAGTATGGGATGTCCCATACTTTGGGCAAATCAGAGCTTGGACGGATAGGCTCTGGTACATAAAGAAGGGATTGAAGATATACAGTCGTGAGAATGGGTTCTTTTATTTTAAATTTGAAGATGAAAAGGAACGTGAGCGGATATTGCAGGGAGGGCCTTGGTTATTTGATGGGCGCCTTGTGGTCTTGCAGAGGTGGAGTTCAACGATTAGACATGAGCGAGACATCTTGTCAGCGGTACCTGTATGGGCCCAACTTCATGGTGTACCGTTGAACATGTGGACTAGGGATATTTTCAATGTTATTGCCTCGGTCATTGGCGCACCATTGTGCTTGGACAGGCTAACGGCAAAACTGGAGAGGACTTCATATGCTCGTTGTCTGGTGGAGATTGATGCCAAAAAACCTATACCAAAATCGGTTGAGGTTTTGTTAGAAGATGGATCAAAGGTTAGTATTGGAGTAAAGATAGAAGGAGAACCCCCTAGATGGTCCAACTGTATCTGCTTTGGCCACTCAAATACACAATGTCACGACACTAGTAAGCTCCCTTCAATCCAAGAGGTGGAATCCGAGGGCAAAGGAAAAGAGGTTCTGATCCCACAATAGGAAGTAACACAAATGGCTAATGGCCATGGAGGGGAAAATTCTGATACAGCCAAGAATCCAGATGTGGGGAACTCAACAGGTAACAATTCATGTATTGTTACTAATGAAATTCCAATTTCCGGGTGCTCTGGAAACAATGCTAATATGATGAATAAGGTTGGCTTAAATGTGGATGATTGCATTAATCCTGAGTGTTGTGAGACTAAAGCTGAACAGGAACATAATCCTCTTCCTGGAGAAGAATCTGGTGTGGCCAATTCTGGCCTGCTGGAAGTAATACTGGAACCTCAGCCATTACAGGGGATTGATCGGCAGGACATTCAATTAGAAGAAGAGCTTCCTAGTACACATGACATAGACCGCAATCAGGTACTGGATTCAACACATTATGGAGGTATACCATCCACCCCTGTCCAACCATTGGCACAGGCTGGGATTCAGCCTCAGTCTCCTTCAAATATACCTGTTACAACCCCTATGGTGATTACAAATCCTGAGTGGGTTTCTGAAACTTGTGAAGGAAAAAAGTAGAAAATATCAGGAAATGTATATCAGGAAGGATGCACAGAATGACACGGCTCTGGGAAATATAAGGAAGAGCGCGAGAATCAGGGATGGGGCTTCGGGGAAGCCGACTCAAAATTAGTTATTAATGGGTATTTTTGTCTGGAATACGCGAGGTCTTAACAATTTGGTGAGAAGAAAGGACCTTCGTGATAGACTTACTCTGCTCAAACCATCTATTGTTTTTCTTTTAGAAACAAAGCTTAAGGATGTAGGGGGTAAATGGAGATCCTGTTTTCCAAATACCTGGAGAATTTTTGATAACTTTTCTTTGCATTCTGGGGGAAGGATTTTGGTGGGTATGGATAATATGTGGCAAGCAAACATTCAGGCAATTTCACCTTAACACATTACATTGAAGTGCCATAATTCTGGAGGTTTGATGGTTTTTGTAACTGCTGTGTATGGCTCGAATTTACGGAGTGAGCGGCTACTGCTTTGGGATATTCTCCATGCGGATTCGAAGGCAGTTGGAAGAGAAGCTTGGCTCTTGGGGGGAGATTTCAATACCATTCGCTACACAAAGGAGAAAATAGGAGGGAGGAGATGCGATTTTGGAGTTCTTGAGGAGTTCAACGATTGCTTAAACAAATGTGCCCTGCTGGATATCAAATGTGTGGGGGATCCATTAAGCTGGTCCAGTCAAAGAGTGGGCTCTGGCCGTATTATGGCAAGGCAAGACAGGATGCTTTGCAACAGCCGTTGGCTTGACCTTCTTCCTGACACTCTAGTGGAATATTTGGACTCGAATACTAGTGACCACAGGCCTATGTACATCAAGATGCATCCTACTGTGGCGTCCCATCCTAAACCATTCAGATTTTTCAATTCTTGGCCAACAATGCATGGGTATCAGGATCTTCTTCTTACTTCTTGGGAGTATGATGTGGTTGGATCACCAATGTACAGATTGTATATTAGGTTTCGGCAATTTAAAGGAGGTCTGCGCAGCTGGGCTAAAGGAAGTATCAAGGCGGAAGATGCTAAAGTGTGCCAGGCTGCACTTAATGAAATCCGAGGCAACCCACTAATACAGACCGATATTGGGATGCAATTGCACGAGAGGAATCTATCTAAGAAGTTGGCGGAGATTATCAGGGTTGAAGAAGACATGTTGAGACAAAAGAGCAGACAAAACTGGCTAACTTTAGGAGATAAAAACTCAAAATTTTTTTATGCTGCTATGAAGGCGAGACAAAGTCACAATAACTTAGGCCACCTGGTTGATGCAAAGGGGAATCAAAATAATGTTCATGAGGACATCAGAAGCTCTGCTCCTAATTTCTACAGGAAATTATATACCCAGACCACCTACTGGAATATCTTTCCAAAATTGGTAACAAAGCACATTCTGACCTTGGATGCGGCAAAATGGCTTGAGCGTACTACTTCTGATGAAGAGATCAAAGAGGCACTATTCCAAATAGGGGTGGATAAATCCCCTGGGCCAGATGGTTACAATTCCTTCTTCTTCCAGCATGGGTGGAGTAAGATAGGTAAAGATTTTACTGATGCGGTTCATTCTTTTTTTCGTTCAGGTTCTCTCATGCATCCTATCAACCATACGAATCTTACCCTTGTACCGAAAAATGCATCTGCCTCTTGCCTGGGGGATTACAGACCTATTGCCTGCTGTAATGTCACCTACAAGGTAATTAGCAAAGTTATCTGTAATAGGATGCGAGTTTTTATTCATGATCTTATTTCCCAAAATCAGTCCGCCTTTTTGAAGGGAAGGCTACTATCTGATTCCGCACTCCTCGCACATGAGCAGATACGAGATTTTAGTAACCCAATGGGTGCCATGGCTTGTTTGAAATTGGACTTACGGAAAGCTTTTGATAGTGTTAATCGGGAATTCATTTATTATATTTTACACAGAATGGGATTTGGCATGAGATTTATTGGTTGGATCAAGGAGTGTATTTCTACACCAACTTTTTCTGTAATGGTGAATGGCTCTCCTGTTGGGTATTTTGAAGGAAATAGAGGGATAATACAGGGAGACCCCCTCTCCCCATATCTCTTTGTCCTCACAATGAAAGCTTTCTCCTTGCTTGTTGAAAAGTCTTTATCTGCGGGGAGTATTCAGCCTATGAGGAGGATGGAAACAATTTCTCATCTGCTGTTTGCTGATGACTTATTGCTATTTTGCTGAGCTAATAAACGGTCTTTCTCTGGACTTAAATTATTATTGGAGGATTTCTCAAATCTTACAGGGCTGGAAATAAATTGGGATAAAAGTACAGCAATATTCAGTAAGGGGACTAAATTTCCCATTGAACTGGCAAATCTGCTGGGCATAAAGATGGGCTCTTCCATTACATCTTATCTTGGTTTGCCGCTCTCTTCTAAGTATCCAAAACCAACCATGTACAACAGGCTAGTGGATAAATGCAGGAAGAGATTAATGGGCTGGACTTCCACTATGTTATCCATCTCGGGAAGAATAGAGCTCGTTCGAACGGTGATTTACGGAATGCTAATTTTTTGGATGCAAGTTTACTGAATTCCAAATTCTATTCTCTGCACTATTACCTCTGCTTGCAGGAAATTTATCTGGGGGACGTCTCATTTATGGGCTTGGAAAGATATTTGTACTCCGAAGGAGGAGGGGGGAGTGGGCCTCCGTCTCCTCCCTAATATTAATATGGCCGCGGGAGTGAGGCTAACTTGGCGCATGTTATCTGGAGACGGGCTTTGGGCTAACTATATGAGGAACAATTACAAATATTCATCCCATTTTTTCGCGGCAAAAAGTAAGGTAACACACTCAGGAACTTGGAAATTTATGTTGAATTGCAGGAAATTCTCAAAATACTTGATCAAGAGGCAAATACGGGATGGCACCACCACACTCTTTTGGCATGATAATTGGTTGCAAAATGGACCATTAATTGATTCCTATGAGGTACCGGCTGATGCTAACTTAAAAACCGTGGCTGAATATTGGAAGGATGGTGACTGGGTACAAGATCCAAGCATTGCTAGCTTTCGGCCATTGCTACAGAGTATAACATTGCAAGCCGGACATGATCAGTGGCATTGGGCGGCTACAGGAGGTGCTTTCTCCTTTGCCGCAGCCTGGGAGGGAACAAGGCATAGAGGATTAAACTTCAGATACACTAAACTAGTTTGGTTTAGTAAAAAAGTCCCTAAATTGTCTTTGTCCCTTCTAAGAGCTTTCCTTGGGAAGCTCTTAACCAGAGATATGCGGACCTGGGGTATACTGACGGATGCACATTGTGTCCTGTACGATTCGGGATTGTCTGAAGATATACATCATTTTTACTTTGAGTGTGAGTACACTAGTTATATTCTGGAAAGGAGTCTCCTGAAGTTGGGCGTATCTGTCTCTATTGGCCGGCAGCTATCTCAGGTGGGAGACTATTTCTTATTGCATTTTGATAAGAAAGATGTGTTAAGTACTCTGGCGAAAACGGTGCTTTCATCAATGGTATGGCACATTTGGCGTGAGAGGAACAAAAGAATTTTTGAGAACACTAAAAAACCTAGGACAACTCTGTTTGAGGAGATTGCGGGAGACATCAGGACTATCCTAAGGGACATTGAGCCTATTTCTCCACAAGCCAAACAGGCCATGGATATATGGGAATTCAGGGATGCTGGTTAGCGATTACTATTGTATTTTTATGTTTCTTTTGTACATTTTGGTAGTGATTGGGGTTGCCAGTGGAGGGTGACGGCGCTTGTGCCCTCTCCCCTCTCTGACACAACCAATCAGTTACCCTCATCTTTGTACATTTTGCGTCCATAAATATAGATGACCGCTAACTTTCCAAATATATATATGTATATATATATATATATCTATTATATAAAAGAGGGATGTTATCAAGAGAAGTTGGATAAGAGAATCTGGACATGAGAAATTGGATAAGAGAATTTGGATATCTATTATATAAAAGATGGATGTTATCAAGAGAAATTGGACAAGAGAAATTGGAGAAGAGATGAGATTTTGAGGGATATCTATTATACAAAAGAGGGATGTTATCAAGAGAAATTGGACAAGAGAAATGTGACAACAGAAATTGGACAAGAGATGAGATTTTGATGGATATCTATTATACAAAAGAGGGATGTTATCAAGAGAAATTGGACAAGAGATGAGATTTTGAGGGATATCTATTGTACAAAAGAGGGATGTTATCAAGAGAAATTGGATAAGAGAAATTGGATAAGAGAAATTGGACAAGCGATGAGATTTTGAGGGATATCTATATTACAATTGAGGGATGTTATCAAGAGAAACTGGATAAGAGAATTTGGACAAGAGAAATTGGATCAAAAATGAGATGTGCCCGCGGGCGAGGGATATCTATATTACAATTGATGGATGTTATCAACAGAAATTGGATAAGAGAATTTGGACAAGAGAAATTGGATCAGAAATCTATTATATAAAAGAGGGATGTTATCAAGAGAAGTTGGATAAGAGAATCTGGACATGAGAAATTGGATAAGAGAATTTGGATATCTATTATATAAAAGAGGGATGTTATCAAGAGAAGTTGGATAAGAGAATTTGGACATGAGAAATTGGATAAGAGAATTTGGATATCTATTATATAAAAGAGGGATGTTATCAAGAGAAATTGGACAAGAGAAATGGGACAAGAGAAATTGGATAAGAGATGAGATTTTGAGGGATATCTATTATATTAAAGAGGGATGTTATCAAGAGAAATTGGACAAGAGAAATTGGACTAGAGATGAGATTTTATTGGATATCTATTATACAAAAGAGGGATGTTATCAAGAGAAATTGACAAGAGAAATTGGACAAGAGATGAGATTTTGAGGGACATCTATTGTACAAAAGAGGGATGTTATCAAGAGAAATTGGATAAGAGAAATTGGACAAGAGATGAGATTTTGAGGGATATCTATTGCACAAAAGAGGGATGTTATCAAGAGAAATTAGATAAGAGAAATTGGACAAGCGATGAGATTTTGAGGGATATCTATATTACAATTGAGGGATGTTATCAAGAGAAATTGGATAAGAGAATTTGGACAAGAGAAATTGGATCAGAAATGAGCCGTGCCCGCGGGCGATAGATATCTATATTACAGTTGAGGGATGTTATCAACAGAAATTGGATAAGAGAATTTGGACAAGAGAAATTGGATCAGAAATGAGCCGTGCCTGCGGACACGGGTTATGACTAGTATATATATATATATATATATGGCGATCTTCCGTTGCGAAAAAACAGTGCGAAAGCCCATGCAAAAACTTTTTTTCTATTCTTTTAAAATTTTTTTTTCAATTTTTTTTTGATGTTTAATCCATACAATTATATACCCCAGGGAAAATAATGGGTGAACCCGTTGGGGATTAGAGCACCCATCCACCCGTTACAAATTTAACTGTCTCAAAACGTGCAAATTTGATCAAATGCCTTGATCGAAGGCCAAATGACATTAGTTCTCAACCATTATTTTTTGCGGGGGGTATAACAACATATAATGAGGGTGAAAAAAAGAATTTTTGAAATTTTTTTTTAAAAAAGATAAAAACATTTTCGCACCGTGCGAAATGTTCTCATTTGAAGATTTACACACACACACACACACACACACACACACACACACACACACACATATATGTATATGGGCGTGGTCGGCTGCGAGCGTTTCTCATGGGGGTGCCCGTGCGAACTAATTTTTTTAATTTTTTTAAATGTTTTTTCTGTTATAAACGGGCTTTGGAGGCCCAACCCGTTAGTGGGTATCCACCCATTATGTAACCCTATTACTATAAATACAGGGCTACGGGGTTCCGTAGCCGCCATGGTTTACAACACGTTATCAGCACGCTCAAAGCTAAGCCGAACCCCTGCCGACGGACGGACGCGACGGACGGACGCGACGCGAACGGGCTTCCTTCACCGAACGTCGCTAGATCCGGCGGGTAGGATCTAGAGGTAATCCTGAAACCCTAGATCAAAAATTTCATATGCGCATATGTCTAGATCCAAAATTCTTGGATCAATTGTTTAATGAAAATCAAGGTTTTTATTGTTTAAAAATCAAATTTTTACAATAAAAACGTTTTTTTTTGGAGATTAAAAATAGATTTTTTCCACTAAAAATTAGATTTTTATCCCCAAAAACCATGAAACCCTAGGGGATTTTCTCGCCGGAACGCGAACCCCCCTAGATCCCGCGCCACCGCCGCCGCCGCTCGAAGCGGCGAGCGGCTATCGCCGTCGCTCGAAGCGGCGAGCGGCTATCGCCGCCGGAAGCGGCGGGCGACCCCCGCCGCCGGAAGCGGCGGGCGACCCCGCCGCCGGAAGCGGCGGGCGACCCCCGCCGCCGGAAGCGGCGGCGACCCCGCCGCCGGAAGCGGCGGGCGACCCCGCCGCCGGAAGCGGCGGGCGACCCCGCCGCCGGAAGCGGCGGGCAGACCCCGCCGCTCGGCCGCGGCGGGTCGTCCCCGCCGCCGGCAGCGGCGGGCGACCCCGCCGCTGGCCGCGGCGGGAAGATCCCGCCGCTCCAGCGGCGGGTCGTCCCCGCCGCCGGCAGCGGCGGGCGACCCCGCCGCTGGCCACGGCGGGGTCAGATCCCGCCGCTCCAGCGACGGGTGACCCCGCCGCTGGCCACGGCGGGCAGATCCCGCCGCTGGCCGCGGCGGGCAGTCCCCGCCGCTGGCCACGGCGGGGCAGATCCCGCCGCTCCAGCGGCGGGTCGTCCCCGCCGCCGGCAGCGGCGGGCGACCCCGCCGCTGGCCACGGCGGGCAGATCCCGCCGCTCCAGCGGCGGGTGACCCCGCCGCTGGCCACGGCGGGCAGATCCCGCCGCTCCAGCGGCGGGTCGTCCCCGCCGCCGGCAGCGGCGGGCGACCCCGCCGCTGGCCACGGCGGGCAGATCCCGCCGCTCCAGCGGCGGGTGACCCCGCCGCTGGCCACGGCGGGCAGATCCCGCCGCTCCAGCGGCGGGTCGTCCCCGCCGCCGGCAGCGGCGGGCGACCCCGCCGCTGGCCACGGCGGGCGACCCCGCCGCTGGCCACGGCGGGCAGATCCCGCCGCTCCAGCGGCGGGTCGTCCCCGCCGCCGGCCGCGGCGGGCAGATCCCGCCGCTCCAGCGGCGGGTCGTCCCCGCCGCCGGCCGCGGCGGGCAGATCCCGCCGCTGGCCGCGGCGGGCAGTCCCCGCCGCCGGCCGCGGCGGGCAGATCCCGCCGCCGGCAGCGGCGGGCAGTCCCCGCCGCTGGCCACGGCGGGCAGATCCCGCCGCTCCAGCGACGGGTCGACCCCGCCGCCGGCAGCGGCGGGTGACCCCGCCGCCGGCAGCGGCGGGCCGTCCCCGCCGCGCCAGCGGCGGACTGATCCCGCCGCCGGCAGCGGCGGGTCCCAACCCCGCCGCCGGCAGCGGCGGGCCCCGCCGCCCGCAGCCGGCGGGCCCCGGGCCCCACCGCCCGCAGCGGCGGGCCCACCCACGCCGCCCGCAGCGGCGGGCCCCGCCGCCGGCCGCGGCCGCGGCGGGCCCCACCCCCCGGCAGCCGCTCGTATCGGGCCCCCCCGGTGCGCGCTCATGCCCGGAAACCCTAGCCGCCTGAAGCGGCAATCCGCGCGACCATAAACCCTAACTAGGGTTTGACCCCGAAATTTTTTTTTTTTTCGATTTTCAAATCTTTTTCAGATTTAATTACGATTTCGTTTTCGTCAAAATCTGTTAAATTACACAATTTTTATTCATCGCATTTTATTCGGATTATCTGATTATTTACGTTTAATAATTAGGAAGATCCTGCGACCGCTCTGCCGTTAGTCAACTAACCTAACGGTGTATGACGTTGCCTAGTGGTCCAATAATTATTAAACGAAAAATTTTCATTTCCATTATAAAATCCCTGTGATGATTAATTGTCTGTGTTAATCGCCTGCTATGATATTAAATGCCTGCCGCATTTTTCTACGATGTGATTTTCGTTGCCTCTAGCATGAATTTCCACTTAAACACTATAAATGCATGCGTACAAAATTATATGCCCGTCGCATATTTAATGTTCTGTAATAAACATTTTATTTAGCATGCTAAAATCTTTTTGATGTATTTTTAATGCCTGTAGCATAAATATATGTCTGAGATAAAATTATTTATATACCTGCAGAATATAAATAGCATATGTATACATCATAATTGTTTCCATTCTGGTTAATTGAGCACAACCTTTTATTTTACTGGATTTATATTATTTGTATGATATGCTCATGACATGACAATATTTAATGACAACAAACCAATATTGATTTCAATAAATTTTAACACCATATCCTAGTTGACAAAATGAACCTGGAGTTCAAAACCAAAATGAACCTGAAGTTCAAAATCAAATCAAAAGTCAACACCCTTTCACACTAATAAATATTAACAAGTACGATGGCTTATACGAAAAACATTTATGCGATTTCTTTTAGAAATACGCATTTCGCGGTGAATAGATCTCTCAGATCCACGGTCTGTATAAACCGATATTGACACCAGCAGTTGTCATAACACCGCCAAACTCCTTTGAGTAATCTCACTTTACAAGGTATGATTCTTGAATCTAACCTTATTTTTTTAAGCGTACGCCCGAAGTCGTGGCTTAATAGATAAGTGAGAAATTATAAAATTCGCACCCACGTAATTTTTTTCCCCTAGAGTATGATCCTATATCCACACAATACTTGAATGACTCAATAAAAATGGCCTGAAGACCATACTTGAGTTTTCAAATAGACCTTTATAAGTCTATCATAAACTAGAAAGTGGAAAAATAGAGACTAACTCATTTCCCTTATATGTGTCTACTTGGTAAGACCAATAATCATTCTTCCTTATAAACGACAATAAGGAAGACTGAAAACAGGGGAAGTCTTGAATAAAAATGTGAAAGGGAAGATATGATGTACCTCGATATGGAGTATGAAATGGCAACCCAATATCAGACCAGAAGCTCTGACAAGACCCATAATGCTTTTCGCAAAATTAATGGGCATTAACGTATGCCATATAAAAATATATACATATCTAGTCTAAACGACGAAAGTCAAATTGACAGTATGTATAATTCGCTACTTCCCGAGGATAAATAAATTTTGAAAATAAATTTGATCTGTTGTCATAATATGAGTCTAAAATGAGCACAATTGTGGACGTATACTTTCTAGAACCCACATCATACTATGAAACTTGTTGCTCTAACATAATTATTAGTAGTATTCTCTTGCAGTATATATGTGCCTTTTACGCATTTTATTTTACTGTAAATGATTTATCATCCTGAATACTCCTAAAATGAGGATGCCATGTACTCTCTGAAACTTATAAAGTCCCACATAAATTCGAACAGAGGAATTAATTTGGAACACCAGAAGTGTCCAGAATCGACCAACTTTGGATCGATGTCACCCTGGATTGATGATGCAAGACATCATTAACCAGACGAACCCGAAGATTCTTCAAAAAAGGGTGAAACTCTCATTATCCCATTCAAAAGGGAAAAATGATTACGAGATCATCCCCATTCACATGGACATTGACTCTCATCACTTCCTCAAACGAATTTAAAATGATATACTATCATTAGTAAAATGAGACCTTTAGGCCTCTTGAGAGTATTTGAGGGACAAAAGTGGACTCACACACTCCCTACATATGGCTAAAGATGTACCTTAGAGTACTCATCTATATATCCTCTTAAAATGGTCATAATCAAAACCTTGTTATCCAACCGCAGTCTAGATTATTATTAATCACAACGGACATATTACATTAATAGGATATTGGTTGGGCTTTTACTTACCCTCATACCACCCTCAAAAATGCCGCAGTGGAACTTATTCATCGGGACTAACCCTCCTAGATGAATATGTTCCAAGATCCCCAAACGGGGGAGGCATTAGAGCACATCTTATAGATGGAGCCTTGACGGGTTCATATCCCTAGTTTTATGCTCAACTTCATTGAAGTCGAGCTATTTGCAGATTTTTGGGATAACACTGGAAAATCAATTTAACAACTGGAAGAAAATTGAACACCCTGAAGCCTTGTGTTCACACCCAGAAATGGGTTATACGTAAATCATTAAAATGATTTAAACGGATTACTTGTCCACTAGAAATCCAGTTGTAGGTGACCATGTGGGAACATGCAAACCATCAGAACGCCTCCTTAGAAACTATTTATATGAGCCTGATCACCTCATATAAACAGTTTCCGAGAACCCCTAACCGGGGAAGCGTTTAGTGCACATCTTATCGATGGAGTCATGATGAGTTTACATTCCCATATCACCACTATGGACCATTTAAAACATTAATACCCATGATCTGATTATCATGAATAGTGATGAGATCCTGACGATCCACACTTATGAAACTGTTAAACAGTTATCAGACATAGCTATTGACAATATAAATATTGTCAAATTCACACATCCCTGCTACTAAAAATCCAGCTAGGATTGACATACCAACTATAATGGATGCAATCTACCAGTAGCAGAAGTGGATATCCTCAATGGATGAGAGGACATACCACGAGACCCTAAAACAACACCACCACAGGAAAGTGAGCTCATCTCCATATCCTCTCCTTTTCCAGAACCTCCTGAAGAGATAAATCTGGAATAAATTGAATAATGTACGTACACGGAGAGGTACTTGGATAAAAACACTTGTCGACAATTACTCACATTTCATTTTGCCATTAATATCGTTCACAATCTCCGTTTCCTGAAGCAAACGCAGAAATTTGGCCAAATTATGTGAAACGAGGCAATAATAAGTTGAGCTGGACTCACTTATGAAATGTGAAGTGTTTGGACCTGAAGTCCTGATATCAAAAGATATCAAACCTGTGGGCTACCGAGTATTGTATAAATAAATAAAATCGTATGCTATAAGCAAAACGCTATAGCCTTAGAGGTTTATTTCGCAGAAACCAGGAAGTAAGCATGTAAGATGAGTTTACTCACTTACAAAAATTAATCAAACTGATGCATCAGGCTCCCTGGTCATGATTACGAAACCCATGCGATTAGCAAAGATAATTTTAGGCTATGTTGCTATGGATGATGTGACAACATACCCTTATGAATAATCATCCTGAAGATGAATTATCATCCTGAAGATGAAACCTTCATCCTGAAGATGAAACCTTCATCCTGAAGATGAATTATCATCCTGAAGATGAAACCTTCATCTTGAAGATGAATTATCATCCTGAAGATGACACCTTCATCCTGAAGATGAACTATCATCCTGAAGATGACACCTTCATCCTGAAGATGAATAATCATCCCGAAGATGAAACCATCATCCCGAAGATGAATAATCATCCCGAAGATGAATAATCATCCAGCAGATGAATTACCATCCAGAAGATGAAATTATCATCCAGTCGATGAAGAAACATGGAAAATTGCACTCCACCAATACACCTACTGGTTGTATGGATGCACATTAAGACCCCTTCCGTTCGCTGGAAGAGGGGAAGGATATCCTAGGTCCTGAAGTGCCTTACTCAAATGTCTTTTGTACATTCCTTTATCTGGCAGTAAACACTTTAACCAGATACAGTGCAGCGCCTGCAGCGCACTACTGGACCAGAGATATGTAGCTTCTGCGCTATCTCCAAGGGTCAAGGATCATACATGTTAAATGTATTTGCAGATACAGGTTACGGATCATCGCGATGACTGCAACAAAGAAGCAACCACCTCCTGGAGACCAGCAAAGCATGCTTCCAAGGCAACATCAATCCCACCATCCCGAGAGGCTCATCAATCCAAGAAGCAAATCATAAGTAAGCACAGCCAGGTCCTGCAGTACCTCGCAGACACTGTGAAGACTGGTCAGAGACGTGATGCAACCTACCGAGTCTAAAGACCACTCCTCCTCAGAAGAGATCCCTCAGATCCAGTAACTGCTATAGATGAGCGATACTTGTATAGATGAGCGATGTCTTGTATAGGTGAGCGATGCCTTGTACTTTGTATCGGAACACTGTAAGAGATTGATGTATAGATGCCTAGGAGATCTGCAAGCCTGCAGCTTGTACAGATCAGGGGGAGTCAAATGTAGTGTTGCACTCTTTTCCCTTGGCTATTGGTTTTTCCCACTGGGTTTTCCATAGCTAAAGGTTTTAACGAGGCAAACTCATTGACTCTGGATCCAGAAGTATCCACCCCCTAAATACTTCCACTAATCAGGGGAAGTTACGGAAACTGTACTCTTTTTCCTTGGCTATTGGTTTTTCCCACTGGGTTTTCCATAGCTAAAGGTTTTAACGAGGCAGTTATCCCTAACTTAGGATCCAGAAGTATCCACCTCTAGTGATATCCATCGATCAGGGGAAGTTACAGAGACTTGTACTCTTTTCCCCTAGCCATTGGTTTTTCCCACTGGGTTTTCCTTGGCAAAGGTTTTAACGAGACAAGTACTCTTAAACTTGGGATCCAGAAGTATCCATAGACCCATGATCAGATAAGCTCTATGAACCCTGAAGCGTTCATCACGGCTTACAACAATGGATGGATAAGGGGAAGTGTTATAAACGGGCTTTGGAGGCCCAACCCGTTAGTGGGTATCCACCCATTATGTAACCCTATTACTATAAATACAGGGCTACGGGGTTCCGTAGCCGCCATGGTTTACAACATTTTCAAATTTTTTTTTCCACACTTTAATCCATACATATATACACCCCAGAAAAAATAATGGGTGAACCCTAGGTGGATTTGACCCTCGATCAAGCCGTTACAAATTTAACGGTTTCAGAACAATAGAACATTTTGTACCGATCCGATCAAGGGGAAAATAGGGGGGATTGTCTTGATTTTTGATATGAATGTGTATTAACATGTTTAGAACACATTCAATGGTTTGGATCTATGAAAAAAAAATCAAAGAGAGGAAGTTCCCACGGAGTTCTCACGGGGGAAAGTTCTCATTTGAACATTCCCCCATATATATATTTTTTTGAAAACCTAGAAAAATCCCCAACCCCCTCCCCATGCCTTCGGCTTTTTTAGGAGGGTAAGGCGAGAGCCCGGTCGAGACTATGCAAACTGGGGGTGACCGCCGTGCCCCCAACGGCCCCCGGGTTAGTCCGAGAGGGGAGATGTAGCACCAGGGTAAATAATTCCACAACAAATTCCACAATAATTATCAAGTCACGGCGGCCATAGGCCTCGAACACCGCACCCCTTGGCATTCCCCTATATATATATATATATATATATATATATATATATATATATATATATAGTGATCTTCGATTGCGAAAAAAGGGGGTTTCGCACGGTGCGAAAACATTTTTTTTATTTTTTTGAAATTTTTTGTTTTCAAATTTTTTTTTTTGATGTTTAATCCATACAAATATATACCCCAGGGAAAATAATGGGTGAACCCGTTGGGCATTAGAGCACCCATCCACCCGTTACAAATTTAACGGTCTCAAAACGTGCAGATTTGATGAAATGCCTTGATCGAAGGCCAAATGACATTATTTCTCAACGATTATTTTTTGAGGGGGGTATAACAACATATAATGAGGGTGTAAAAAAGAATTTTTGAAAAAAAAATTTCAAAGAAAAACTAAAAACATTTTCGCACGGTGCGAAATGTTCTCATTTGAAAATTTTCATATATATATATATATATATATATATATATATATATATATATATATATATATATATATATGAGAATAATGGGTATCATACGCCATATGAGAGGGTCTCTCATATTCCCTCTCACATAAAGGGGGCAAGTACAAGCCCCCATCTACCCCTTGCAACTTCGTGGGTCTTTCAGCACGTTTTCAGACCGTTGAAGTTATAATGGGGTAGATGAGAATAATGGGCTTGTACTTGTTGTACTTGCACCCTTTATGTGAGAGGGAATATGAGAGACCCTTTCATATGGCGTATGATACCCATTAATATATATATATATATATATATATATATATATATATATATATATATATATATATATATATATATATATATATATATATATATATATATATATATATATATATATATGGCAATCTTCCATTGCGAAAAAGGGGCTTTTCGCACCGTGCGAAAAGAATTTTATCTTTTTTTTGAAATTTTTTTTTTCAAAAATTTTTTTTTGATGTTTAATCCATACAATTATATACCCCAAGGAAAATAATGGGTGAACCCGTTGGGCATTAGAGCACCCATCCACCCGTTACAAATTTAACGGTCTCAAAACGTGCGAATTTGATGAAATGCCTTGATCGAAGACCAAATGACATTATTTCTCAACGATTATTTTTTGAGGGGTGTATAACAACATATAATGAGGGTGGAAAAAAGAATTTTTGAAAAAATAAAATTCAAAAAAAAAACTAAAAACATTTTCGCACGGTGCGAAATGTTCTCATTTGAAAATTTTCCTATATATATATATATATATATATATATATATATATATATATATATATATATATATAATATAAGAAAAAGGGGATCTAAGGTGCTTCCTTAGATGGAAATTTAAGGAGGCGCCTCATTTCCCCCATCTTCTACAATTCTTTTGGAAATGTTTTTTATGGGGTTGTTGTTCACATCATGGATGATCAACATACCAAATTTCAAGTGATTCCAATACTTTTTGAGCCCCCATCTACCCATTACAACTTCAACGGTCTGAAAACGTGCTGAAAGACCCACGAAGTTGCAAGGGGCAGATGGGGGCTCAAAAAGTATGGAATCCCTTGAAATTTGGTATGTTGATCATCCATGTGGTGAACAACAAACCCATGAAAAAAATTTCAAAAATAATGTGGAAGATGTGGGGAGATGTGGGGCGCCCCCTTAGATTGAATCTAAGGAGGCACCTTAGGATCCCTTTACCCTACCCATATATATATATATATATATATATATATATATATATATATATATATATATATATATATATATATATATATATATATATATAGGGTAAAGTGTTCCTAGGGTGACTCCTTAGATTAAATCTAAGGAGTCGCCTTCATTTTCCCCTATATCCCACAATTTTTTTTGGATTTTATTTTTCATGGGGTTGTTGTTCATATCATGGATGGTCAACAGACCAAAAATCAAGGCATTCCAATACTTTTAGAACCCACATCTACCCATTGCAACTTCATGGGGTTTTCAACACGTTTTTAGACCGTTGAAGTTGCAACGGGTAGATGGGGGTTCTAAAAGTATTGGAATGCCTTGATTTTTGGTATGTTGACCATCCATGATATGAACAACCCCATGAAAAATAAAATCCAAAAAAATTGTGGGATATGGGGAAAAATGAGGGCGACTCCTTAGATTTAATCTAAGGAGTCACCCTAGGAACACTTTACCCTATATATATATATATATATATATATATATATATATATATATATATATATATATATATATATATATATATATATATAGGGTAAAGTGTTCCTAGGGTGACTCCTTAGATTAAATCTAAGGAGTCGCCCCCATTTTCTCCCGCCTCCCACAATTTTTTTTGAAATTTTTTTCTTGGGATTGTTGTTCACCTCATGGATGATCAACATACCAAAAATCAAGTCATTCCAATACTTTTAGAGCACCCATCTACCCCTTGCAACTTTATGTGTTTTCAGCACGTTTTCAGACCGTTGAAGTTGCAAGGGATAGATGTGGGCTTTTAAAGTATTGGAATGACTTGATTTTTGGTATGTTGATCATCCATGAGGTGAACAACAATCCTATGAAAAATAATTTCAAAAAAAATTGTGGGAGATGGGAGAAAATGGGGGCGACTCCTTAGATTTAATCTAAGGAGTCACCCTAGGAACACTTTACCCATATATATATATATATATATATATATATATATATATATATATATATATATATATATATATATATATATATATATATATATATATATATATATATGGGTAGGGCAAAGGGATCCTAAGGTGCCTCCTTAGATTCAATCTAAGGGGGCGCCCCACATCTCCCCACATCTCCCACATTTTTTTTGAAATTTTTTTCATGGGTTTGTTGTTCACCTCATGGATGATCAACATACCAAATTTCAAGGGATTACAATACTTTTTGAGCCCCCATCTACCCCTTGCAACTTCGTGGGTCTTTCAGCACGTTTTCAGACCGTTGAAGTTATAAGGGGTAGATGTGGGCTCAAAAAGTATTGGAATCCCTTGAAATTTGGTATGTTGATCATCCATGATGGGAACAACAATCTCATGAAAAAAAATTCAAAAAAATTTGTAGAAGATGTGGGAAAATGGGGGCGCCTCTTAGATTTCATCTAAGGAGGCACCATAGATCCCCTTTTCCATATATATATATATATATATATATATATATTATATATATATATATATATATATATATATATTACATTTGACAGAGTTTTTTGAATCCTAGTGCTGACTAGGACAAGCTGACTAGGACAAAGGGATAGATAAAAGACGGCCAGGATTTAATCTTGGAGAATCAACGGTTAGGATTAAGTTTTGATATTTGTGGGTCCAACTTTTTTGAATAAAGAGGGGAAGAGAACAGGGGAAAAGATTTTCGCGGGGGACGAGGAGTCTCTTGCTCTTCCCCAGAATGGGGGAACGAGAAACGAGGCGTCAATTAACCCGTTCATCCCCAAAATTAACGAGGCGTCTCTTGCTCGCCAGTTCATTCTCTCCTTCTGCTTCACCAGTTCATTCGCCAGTTCATTCTCCCCAAAATAGAAGCTCTAGCAAGTCGCAGGCAGGCAAGGCGCGCTTCATCTCCAGTTCGCAGGCAAATCAACGCTCGCTTCATCTCCAGTTCATCGCGCCCTAGATCTCGCAGGTAGGCATGTCTCCATCTTGATTCATGCTTATTGTAGGAAAATGGGAGTCTCCAGTTCGCAGGCGAAGCTCTAGCAAATCAACGCGCAGGCAGGCAAGTCAAGAGGGGGTTCCAGTTCGCAGGCAAATCTCGCAGTTCATCGCAGGTATTGTTGGAAATTTTGCAGTTACGGCATGCCCTTGATTCATGCTTATTGTTGGAAATTTTGCAGAAGTATTTAGTTATTTTTCGGATAATTTTGCAGAAGTGTTACCCAGTTCATCGCAGGTATGTCTCAATTGCAGAAGTGTTACCCTTGATTCATGCTTATTGTTGGGTAATTTTTGCAGAATAATTTTTGCATCTTGATTCATGCATGTCTCCATCTTCGCAGGATAATTTTTGCAGAAGTGTTACCCAGTTCCAGAAGTATTTAGTTGCATCTTCTCAAGCATATTCTGTATGTGCCAACATATTCTGTATGTGCCAACATATTCTATTCTTTTTACAGAGCTAGAAAGTTATTAGCACAGAAGTAAAATGTTTTCTGGTACGGATGACGCGAATGCAAAGAGTTGTCATATAGTTTCTGAGTATCACAAATATGCTGCATTATTCAATAGCTTAATGTTCATACATCAGAAGTTCTCTATGATACCAGTCTGTTTGATAATATAATCTTGATTTTTTGAGTGATAGGCATGCATATAAATAGATGGAAGCACCCGTGAAAAAGTAATGTGATTGATGTAAGAAACTAAAGAGATGTAGTTCTGAAACTACAAATGCTGGCGAACTTGATACCTAAAAGAGATACACATGGAATGGTTGAACTACATGAGATACAAATTCTGTATGTTTCAATCAATTAGTTAAATGCTTTGGTTCAAAATTAATTTGAACTACACGAGAATTCCATGTGTAGATTTGTTGATATGGATGATTTTCCCATATATGTTTTGTACCTAGCACATTGGGTCATACTTTTTGCTAATTTGAACTACACGAGAATTTTTTTGCTAAAGGATGAGTTTTTGTTCTCATTTTTTTTGAGAATATGATCAAATGGTGATCTTCAGTCATATTTTTTGTCTTGCTAGATATATAATAACATTCTACATCATTTGAAATATAACCCTTTATTATTGGAAGAGGTTGATTTGGATTTAGTTTGGTAGTTTGCTAACTGATTGTCCATAATATTTTGCTATCTTTTTAATGGTTGCTGAACATTTACGGCAAATATTTTGCAGTTTATAGGGAGGGAGATGGAGAGATGGATGACAAAGGCGTGAGATCCCCGACAAGCCGACATGGATGCCGATGTTGACATGACTACCTGAACCGATGAAGACGGTGTCAATGTATTGCTACGCCCTTTTTCTTTTCCGGCGGTGCTCCGTGTGTTGGAGCAGAGGGTGGCGATGACGAAGACCCTCACAACATGCTTGAAACGAGGAAGTAGGGAAGGAAAGAGTAGGAAGCAGCTTAAGTAGGTGGTGGTTGGGGGGAGAAGAGAGATGGAGAGAGACTTCTATTTTGTTGGTGTTTTTGTATATTTGATTCTGATAACTGTGTTTCACTTTAAGCTAATGTTATTATAATATAATGTGGGGATATATAGGTTTTAGATATTCAACTTATGATATGCATCAGTTTTGTTGATCTTATTGAAACTCTTTATAATCCTTTTGAAAAATGTTGGTAGCAAGATGCAACCACGAGCATGAACTTGATTAGAAATGTGTAAATTACTAAATTTTAGTGAGATGATAAATTTATTGTATTTCCTATCAAGTACATCCTTTATACGTGAGCCTGGCTTAGTCCGTTGATGAGGTTGTTTCTGTCATGAGATGTGCAAAAGATGTGAAAAATGTTGAGAAATACCTTTGGAGTCTTGGGAGAGTGTTTAGAGAGAGGGCCATTAAAGTATACAGTCTGATTTCTACGGATAACAGAAACCACCAAATAATGTTTGTGGGACTTTTTGATAGAAAACATGGAATTTTTGTTCTGTTCTCTTTATTGCTCTGGTGGGGTCATGTCGAACATTAACCCTATGTTGTTGAAGAAGACGGTAGCAAAAGAGACTGAAAGGTGAAGTCACTGTCGAAAAAGGCTGACAGGTCTGCCAAGAAGGCAGCGGCGTAGGGTGGTTAGGATTATGGCTCGGGGGTTGTACTGTTGTTGTTTGTAAGTTATTTTGGTGTGTTTGTATTTTTATACGATGCTTTGTATAAAATTGTAAGGCAGTAACAATATAGTCTTATCATATTTTTTACTATATAGTTTAATACATTTGTTTTCTTAAACGTTATTGTACTTTTAGGTTATCTTTTGGCGGTTATGCAAATGAGAGATGTTTTTGAATGGTTTGCTGACTAGAACATAGTGGTGGGTAAAAAGACGGTTGAATTGAATCTTGAGAAATCAATGGGTATGATGAGAGTTTGTGAAAATTGTGAGGGTAAACCCCTAAAATTTGGGGGTGGGTGACTAATTCTTGGGGAACTAAATTTTAGTAGGGACTAAAATTTTAAACTTGAACTAAATTTTGTATGGAAACTAAATTTTGGTAGAACTGAATCAGGATGGAATTAAATTTTTGCGGAATTAAAATTTTAACTAAGCAATAATTTGAGCAGAGCAATATTTTAAATGGACCATGCCCTTAGGCACATGTTAAATCTTATGGGAACTAAATTTTTGGGGGAACTAAAATTTTTGGGGCAACAAAATTCTCTGGTGAGAACTAAATTTTAAGTGGACTAACATTTTTGAGGAACTAAATAACAGTTATTGCGCTTTACTTATTGTTGTTTGTTTAAAATTAAGTGATCTAAGATTTTAAGGGGGGAAATATTTTAAATGAACAGTGCCTTTAGGGCACGGGGTATGACTAGTATATATATATATATATATATATATATATATATATATAAGGAAATCTTCGGGTGCGAAAAATCCCGTGCGAAAACTTTTTTTTTATTTTTTTGAAATTTTTTTTTCAAAAATTCTTTTTTTTGATGTTTAATTCATACAATTATATACCCCAGGGAAAATAATGGGTGAACCCGTTGGGCATTAGAGCACCCATCCACCCGTTACAAATTTAACGGTCTCAAAACGTGCGAATTTGATGAAATAGCTTGATCGAAGACCAAATGACATTATTTCTCAACCATTATTTTTTGAGGGGGGTATAACAACATATAATGAGGGTGGAAAAAAGAATTTTTGAAAAAAAATTTCAAAAAAAGATAAAAACATTTTCGCACCGTGCGAAATGTTCTCATTTGAAAATTTTCCTATATATATATATATATATATATATATATATATATATATATATATATATATATATATATATATAGAGGCAAATCTTCATGTGAAAAGTTTTTTTTATTTTTTTGAAATTTTTTTTCAAATTTTTTTGATGTTTAATCCATACAATTATATACCCCAGGAAATATAATGGGTGAACCCGTTGGGCAGTAGAGCACCCATTCACCCGTTACAAAATTTAACGGTTTCAAAACGTGAGAATTTGTTGAAATGCCTTGATCGAAGGCCAAATGACATTATTTCTCAACGATTATTTTTTGAGGGGGGTATAACTGTTGGATCTGTATCGTAGCCTAGAGGGGGGGTGAATATGCTAATAAAAATATTCGTGCAACCCACGAACAATCCTACGCAGTTATAGGCACAGACAGGGCAATAAAATAGCAATCACAGAATACGCACAGATATACCCTGGTTCGGTCGTCTCCACGACCTACTCCAGCCCCCGAAAGCAACTACTAAATAGATATGTAATCAAGTACAGCTACAATGAGTCAAGATCCCAAATCTACTCTCACCTAGCTCGTACGCACACCACGTGCTCTACACTATCAATCTAGTCAGATGCACTCCCTCCGTGACGACTCCCAAGTCGTCAGGTCCCCAAAAATAACACAGAAGGTAAAATTTCTCCTACAAAGATCGCTACACCAATACAAAGATAAATAAATAGAGTTTTAGAAATGCTCAGTAATGGTGTGTCGTCCCTGTCGTTCAGCGCATGGTCAGATCAATCTGACGAGTAGTAGTCTCCGATGTCCCCTCAATAGTTCGCCTCCCCTCTCGATGAAACTTGCGCCTTCCACAAAAATTGAAGGTTGTGGCACCCTCCTTCAATAATAGAAACTTGCGGCACCCCCAAAAATATTGCAACTTTCGGTACCTCAGGAATTTTTGTGTGAGAGATCTTCGGCCTAGGTCTTTGAAATTTATGGCCTCCTGAAATTTGCAACCAAAAGCACTTCACAAAAATCTGCAAAAAAAATACTTCACAAAACTCGGTTAAATAAATTCGGCAGCTTCCAATACAAAGAAAGTGCAGTACTTCTTGATAATGGGCTTTTAAAAAAAATAGAGATAGTCTGTTCTTGGGATTTGCTCAATTGGAGAGAGCTTTCATCCACGTGAGTGCCTTCAAAACAAATTAGAAAATGTTAAAGTGAAAGGGTTTATTAAATGAACAAATTTCAATGTCCCTCTCTCAAACCGTGAGTGCCTGAGGCTCTTGGAAAAATGAATTTGTCCTGCTCTTTTTTCGGCTGAGAGGAGAGGAGGGTCAATTCTTGCGTCTGATGCTTGGAGAAATTGAAGAGGCGCCTCCTTCGATATTTGATTGATGAAGTGCGGCTCCACAAAAAATACTGCGGCTCCCCTTTTCTTTCGGCTCTTTCGTAAAAGATGATGCGCAGAGCTTTTCGGCTCTAGGGGTTTCTTAAAAAAAATACGGCTGAAGCTAACTTGAAATTTCGGCTCCCCTCACAGTATTAAAATTTCGGCCTCCTCTTTTTGATTTGGGTCTCTCTTTTTGAAAACCTAGGCTTAATGATTGTTTATATAGGTATGATCAATGACCCTATTCAACTTAATTACCATGGTGCCATGCACTTCTCAATTTGATTAAAGTGTTTCCCTTTTAAATTCAAATGCTAACCCACTTCTCACAATTAGTCTCCCCGTCATAATGGACACGTCTCTTTGTGAATCAGTCACATGCTCTCCATTCCTGAAACACTTAACACACACGTTAAAAACATTCACACATGTTTGTTATCATCAAACACGAAGTTCACAGATCGTTGCTACCAACAATAACAACATATAATGAGGGTGAAAAAAAGAATTTTTTGAAAAAAATTTCAAAAAAAAACTAAAAACATTTTCGCACGGTGCGAAATGTTCTCATTTGAAGATTTACACACACACACACAGAGAGAGAGTGATCTTCTGTTGCGAAAAAGAGGCTTTTCGCACCGCGCAAAAAGATTTTTATCTTTTTTTTGAAATTTTTTTTCAAAAATTCTTTTTTTGATGTTTAATCCATACAATTATATACCCCAGGGAAAATAATGGGTGAACCCGTTGGGGATTAGAGCACCCATCCACCCGTTACAAATTTAACAGTCTCAAAACGTGCGAATTTGATGAAATGCCTTGATCGAAGGCCAAATGACATTATTTCTCAACGATTATTTTTTGAGGGGGGTATAACAACATATAATGAGGGTGGAAAAAAGAATTTTTGAAAAAAAATTTCAAAAAAAATAAAAACATTTTCGCACGGTGCGAAATGTTCTCATTTGAAAATTTTCCTATATATATATATATATATATATATATATATATATATATATATATAAGTTAGTGTGGATCTTTATTGATAATCAAAAATGTACAAAGAATGTAAGAGATAGCTAGTGGAAGGTGGGGAATGACAGAGAGGAATATGGCACAAGCGCCGTTACTCCCTACTACCAGACTCCCCCTCCCCTACCAAAATGTACATAAAACGAAAGATTACAAAGCCAGCAAGCCAAAAGAGACTATGTCAACCTTCATCTCTAATCCACAATTCTCTATGGCCTGAGCAGCATCTGGGGCTTTAGGGTCTTGGTCTCTGAGTATTATTCTGATATCAGCTGCAATATCATCAAATAGTAAAGTCTTGGGCTTCCTCAAGCCCTCAAAAATTCTCTTGTTTCGCTCTTTCCAAATGTGCCAGACTATCACAGCTAGAACTGTTTTTGCAAGCAAACTAATAGTGTCCTTTCTGGCGAAGTTAAGTAGGTAGTAATCCCCAACAGCAGAGAGAAGAGGCTCGATGTGGTCTGATACACCCAATTTTAGAAGGCTCCTGCTCAAAATATATTTAGAGTAGCAACATCCAAAATATAAATGGTTAATATTTTCATCAATCCCATCTTCACATAGAACACAACGAGTATTGGTGTTTATGCCCCACTTACTAAGCATGTCTCTATTAAGTAATTTTCCACGAAATGAACGTAGTAATGTTAAGGACATTTTGGGAACATGATACTATACCAAATCAGTTTTGCAAATGGAAAAATAGTCCCTCGATGTCGCATACCTTCCCAATCATCCCTGAAGTAAAAAGTTGAACCTGGAGCCCAGACCCAAGCGTAAGCACCCGAGGAGAGAGTAATGTGCGGTAAAATGGAGCGAACCTGATGAATATCCGGGTCATTAATCCATCCCGTGCTAGACGAGTATTTAGCCACTGTCTTTTTGCTGGCCTCATTTGGAACATCATAAAGGTAACTAAGAGGACCACATGCCATCCAATTACCATGCCAAAAAAGGGTCGAGCAACCATCTTTTACTTGCCTCTTAGTAAGATTTTTGCTGTATAGTCTGCAAGGCAACATAAACTTCCAGGTGCCAGAATGAGTAAGTTTACCTTTATCTGCAAAGAAATTTCTGATGTCATAATTGTTTCACATAAAATTTGCCCATAATCCCTCCGAAGATAGCATACGCAAGGTCAATCTAACACCCGCTGCATGATTAAGATCAGGAAGTATTCTCATACCCACTCCCCCCTCTTCCTTTGGAGTACATATGTCCTTCCAGGCCCAAGTGTTGCTAGCACCCCAAATGAACTTCCTACAAGCAGATGTAATAATGCACAAAACCGATTTTGGGATACAGTAGACTTGCATCCAAAAGATGACCATACCGTATATGACCGTCCTAACCAGCTCAATCCGCCCTGAGATAGACAATAAGGAGGACGTCCATCCCATGAGTCTCTTTTTGCATTTATCAATCAACCTGCTATACATTGATGGTTTCAGATATCTTGTAGAAAGCGGAAGGCCTAAATAAGTAGTGAATGATGAACCCAGCTTGATGCCCAACAATTCCGATAAACCAATAGGATTCCCGGTTCCTTTACTGAAAATGGACGTACTTTTATCCCAGTTTATCTGCAACCCGGTAAGATTAGAGAAGTCTGCTAACAGAGATTTGAGACCCCACAAAAGAATGCTTGTTTGCACGGCAAAATAAAAGTAAATCATCTGCAAAGAGAAGATGGCTTATGGCACCTATATGTATCATATGATGAATGCTACGTGCAACTATAGCTTTATCAATCATTAATGAGAACGCCTCCATGGTGATGACAAATAAATATGGGGAGAGAGGGTCGCCCTGCCTGAGCCCTCTGTTACCTTCAAAATAGACAACCGGAGAGCCATTAACCATGACTGAGAAAGTAGGGGTGGATATACACTCCTTTATCCATGATAAAAATTTCTTGCTGAATCCCATACGATGTAGCATGTAATAAATAAATTCACGATTCACGATGTCAAATGCCTTTCTTAGATCAAGTTTGAGGCAGGCTCTGGCACCCATAAGATTACTAAAATCCCGAATCTATTCATGTGCTCATAAAGCACTATCAGATAATAATATCCCCTTGAGAAAAACAGATTGGTTCGGCGAGATTAATTCATGGATAACTACTTTCAGCCTATTGCAAATGACTTTACTAATCACTTTATAAAGAACATTGCAACATGCAATATGTCTGTAATCTCCTAGCCCAGAGGCGTTAGAGTTTTTAGGTACCAGGGCAAGGTGAGTATGATTTATAGGATGCAAAAGAGAGCCAGAGCAAAAAAAAGATTGAATTGCTTCAGTGACATCATTATCTATAATGCTCCAGCTGTGCTAAAAAAATAGCCATTAAAGCCATCTGGACTAGGGGATATATCCACCACTATTTGGAAGACCGCATCCTTGATTTCATCTTTAGAAATTCTCCTCTCCAACCAAGCAGCAGCATCAGGAGTCAATATTCGTTTCGGGGCCAGCTTTGGAAAAACATTCCAATACTGCGACTGTTTGTACAACTCTTCATAAAATAGAGGCGCGTTAACTCTGAGATCCTCATATGTTTTGTTGCAATTCCCATCCACATCAACAAGATGACCCAGATTGTTATGACTCTGTCTGCCCTTCATAACAGTGTAAAAGAATCTGGTGTTTTTATCCCCCAAACTTAGCCAATCATGCCTGCTTTTTTGACATAACATATCTTCCTCAATCTCCATTAAATTAGCAAGCTTGAAAGACAAGTCATGTTCCTGTTTTTGCAGATTTAAATCAACATTCAAAGTTGCAGAACGACGTACCACCTCCAGTTTGTCGCGGCATATAGATACATCATTGAGTTTCCTTTACTATTGAGACCAGCTTCGAAGTTCTGCTTTCAACATTCGGAGTTTATGAACAACCCGGTATAATGGAGTGCCATCCACAAATTGGTCCCATACCGAATTTACCAAGTCGTTGTAGCCAGACCAATTAACCCAAGCATTAAAGAATTTGAACGGTTTAGGATAAGACTTCGCCTTAGTAATCAACTTAATCAACATTGGAGAATGGTCGCTCGTTAGGGGATCCAAATATTCAACAAAGGACTCCAGTAACATACTAAGCCAATTTGAATTGCATAATGCCCTGTCCAATCTTGCCGCAATGCGTCTAGGACCCAGACTTTTATTATACTAGCTCAAAGGGCGGCCAACATATTTAAGATCCATAAGCGAGCATTTGTAAAGACAACTATTAAACTCATCTAGCACCTTCTCATCACATCTACGACCTCCTAGCTTTTCTTTTGAGTACCTGATACAGTTAAAGTCACCACCAATCAGCCAAGCTCCCCCACCATTCATACCTGCATCCACTTCCAATAAGTCCCAGAGATGATTACGCTCCAAACGTGAGTTAGAGTCGTAAATAGATGAAATAACAACTGAGAGTCCACCATTGTTCTTGCACAACATGGTGATGTATTGATGGGAAATGGTCTGAATAGAAGCCCCCCAAATCAAACTGTCAAATCCAACCAAAATACGTCCTCCCTTCTGAAGAGAAAAATTGTCAATCGTTATCCAATTTTTAGGGAAGCAGGACTTCCACTTTTTATTACCTTCCTTCAGTTTGGTCTCAAGTAGAATCACAAAAGACAGGTTAATCTTGTTTAATCTATCGCTCAGATCTCTTCTTCTAATAGAGTTATTGAGACCTCGCGTGTTCTAAATAAATAGACTCATAAATTACCAGTTTGAGTATACTTCCCACTAGCTTCGTTAATCCGCGAGCTTTTCCTTATACCCCCTCCTGTAGTAGCTTGGGCCGTGGACTTCTTAGGAATAACATAGGCCACCTCCCCTTTTGCTTCAGTTAACTCCGATTCCTATTCAGGATTATCAATTGATAATTCAACAGGGATGCAATCAATGTCCAAGTCAGGAGCACCATCAATAATAGAAGGAGCTGGTCTTAATATGTTGGGCAGCTGATCTTCAATGGCCCTAGAGGCATTTACTGACGGGATTACTGGAGCACGATTTGGAGGAATATGCCGAAGGTCTGGTGTATAATTCGGTTGCATTACAATGTTCTGAGAAGACAGAACCACATGAGTTCCTTCAAGCATCGCCATATTCTTAGGGGGTCATGAATTTGCGCTGATTCTGCTACCAATTTCCCAACTCCTATAGTTTCATTATTTATCACAATTTTTGCCGACTCCGGCTCTTTACTGTCAACCATCTCTTCACTAATTGGTGATTTATGATTACTCACATGGGGGAATTTAGAGCTACCAGCTCCCAATTCAGGACTTTCCTTCCCATTTTCTGAATGCTTCTCTATTTGGATTGAAGAGAGCTTATCTGGGCATTGAGTATCAGAGTGACCAAAACAAATACAGCGGCTACATCTCGGGGGTTCCCCTTCAAAATTGGCTTCAATATTAATGATGGATCCATCATCAAGCTCCACTCCTACAGTCTTTGGCAGCGTCCTTTTAGCGTCAACCTCAACTAAGCATCGGGCATAAGATAGACGTTCAAGTTTTGCAGTAGCCCTATCAAGGCATAGTGGAGCGCCCACCACCAAAGCAAATATATTCAGTATGTCTAGGGTCCACATACTTAGTGGCAGCCCATGGAATTGGACCCAGATCGGGACAGTAGACAGGATTTCACGATCGTGCCGAAGAGTTGGGCTCCACCTCTGGAGAACTGTCAACCTCCCATCAAAAAGCCATGGCCCCCCATATAGTATCTTCTCACACTCCTTATTGCATTCAAATCTAAAATAGAAAAATCCGTTGTCACGACTGTAAATTTGGACGCTTTTCTTCAACTTCCACAAACGATCAACCCAAGCACGCAATTGCCTATAGTAGGGCACATCACCAAGGACGTAGCCCACCAAAGTATTCTTCCAACGATCAGCCCCCTTCTCAAGTAGTGAATTAGCCAAGCTTCCAATTTGTAAACCATCCTCTTTGATTTGTGGGAGAATGAATGTCATTGTAATAGAATCATCATATGATCTTCTATTAGCACATACATCTGAAAAAGATAGCTTTGCCCCAGTAGTGTTAATCTTAATTGTAACATTAGGTCTTACCGGCATTTGATCGACCACCTTCTAAGAGTCTTCAGATTTTCCCTTTGTCAATGGAACTGGCTTGGTTTTCCACCCATTGAGGTTATCCACCTGAGACCAGGATTTATTCGGTCTTTCTCGTCTATAGTAATTTCTGCCGCCCCGAGGGGGCCCATAGCCGTCGGCAACATCCGTCTGTTTGCTTTATGTGAGAGGGAGTATGAGAGAGGCTCTCATATGGCGTATGATAGTCGTTATATATATATATATATAATGGGTATCATATGACACACACACACACATGATTTAATGTAAAAAAGGTGACACCTGATCTAATAGATCAAGTGCCAAGCACAAAAAGGTAGAAGTACAAGCCTCGCATGGGCTTGTACTTGTTGGGGGCCCACCTTTTTGTGTCTTGCACCTGATATATATATATATATATATATATATATATATATATATATATATATATATATATATATATATATATATATAGCTAAAATTTCTATTGAGGCCGGACCTCACCAAGCACTTGGTGCGGTTCACCTCAAAAAGTTTATAAGAAAACATTTTTTTGAAATTTTTCCCACTAGATGTGATCTATATGTTCTAAAATATCAATGTACAAAATTTTAAACGAAACCGATTCCATTTGACCCTCGATCAAGCCATTGCAATATATACATATATTTAATGGTTTCAGAATAATAGAAATTTTGCAATGGCTTGATCAATAGTCAAATCTTCTAGCGTTCACCCCAAATTCTGTATTTTGGGGTTTTAGAATGACTACAATAAATCCAATGGAACATATTTTTAAAAAAATGAATAAAATTTGGGGTTCTGAGGTGGACCGCACCAAGTGCTTGGTGAGGTCCGGCCTCAATAAAAAAGTGGTCCAGCCTCAATAGAAAAGTCATATATATTCCTTGGTGCGCTTGGATGTGGGTCTCTCCGGTGCAGTCCCTACTTCCTTGGTGCTTGGGCGCCCACCAGCCCACCATGTGTTCGAAAGAATGCACAAGCCACAAGGTACCCGAGGGATTGGTTCTTATAAGGATCGTCTTACCCTTGCAATACTAACAACAACACATTAGAGGGGGGTGAATAGTGTAATGGCAATAAATTGTCCAATTAAAATTTAACTTGCAAATGCGGAATAATAAATACAAGAGGAATTAATCGACATAATCAATCCAAACACAAACACAAGATTTTACCATGGTTCCCCAAACTTGGGTACGTCCAGCCACACCAATATTCACTATAATCCCACAAAGAGAAGTGAATACAAATACCACAAAGAGATACCTCACCAAGAGGATTTTGCCCTACACAAGGACCCAATCAACCCTCCACAAGGGTCAAACTCCCATCTAGAGAATTACTAACTCCCACTCAGAGAATTAGGGTTAGCCATACACTAGGACACCAAACTCCCACTAAGAGAGTTACTCCCACAAAGAGAGTTATTCCCACTAAGAGAATAAACTAATCCCACAAAGAGATAATACTCCCACAAAGAGAGACACTCCCACAAAGAGAGAAAGACTAATTCTCACAAAGAGAATTAGTGTTACAAGAAACACCAAGTAAAATAAATACTCTTACCTATGCCTTGAGATTCTTACTCATAGATGAATGCAAGGCATGGAAGAGGATCTCCAAGTATTGAGATTGGCTTGAAAGCACTTGGATGATTTTCCTTGAGCTGGACTTCAATGCATGAAGAGAAATGAGAGCTCAAAGAGGGAAATGAGAGAGTTTGAGAGTGGCTTATTAATCTCTAAGGATTTTCAATAGCATCAAGAAGTTCTAATGAACTCAGCTCACCCATATATATAGGAACCCAATATCAACCCTCAAAACCAAAGGAAACAGCTAAAAACAAAAAGATGCAACGACTAGTTTCTGGGCAGAAACGACACTGACAGTCGACTGATGAACAAATGACAGTCGACTGTCCAACGGCTAGAAAATATCCAACGGCTATAATCTGAGCCTAGGCAGTCGACTGATGAAGATAATACAGTCGACTGTAAACATGACAGGCGTCTGTAAAACCTTCAGCAGGCGACTACTGCAGGGGATGGAATAAAATAGGAAGTTGCGCTCTTTCTCCCAATAAGAATACGAGCGACTGACAAACAAAGTACAGTCGACTGTAAAATAGACAGGCGACTGTATATGCATCATCAGTCGACTGCTGCAGGAGATGGAGAAAAACAGAGAGATGCAATCTTCGCACTTACGCCTTTCAGATGACTGTTGACCATAGCACAGGCGACTGTAAATATACATGCGACTGTAAATTGATCATCAGTCGACTGATGCGAAAAGCTCAATTAGAGTCAAAAGAAATGTTGACTTGAGCAGTGCATACTAATCGACTGTAGAAGGATCGACAGGCGATCGGAAATCACCCAGTCAACTGTTAATCCTTCAGCAGGCGGCTGAAGAGAAGCCAGAGACTCCAAATGAGTCTTTGGACAAGATGAACCTATTAGGTTGGATTCTATGATAATCCTAAAGCTCACTAAGATGGCTAAATGCATATGCATGAATGAGTAGACCATCTATCAAGGCATTACATTAATCTAGACTCAAATGAGAGAGAAAGCAATAAAAGAAATATTACATGGATTACATTGCTTTACTTAGAGTCTATGTCTTCAATCGTGATGCCTTGATGCTCTCCATCATCTCCAAGCTTTGGCACCCTTTGAGTCCAAGCTTTGGCCCTTCTCCACTTGATGTCCATCCTTGCACCAAGTGTTTAGTCTCCAAATAAGATATTATTGAAATGTAAACTATGAGACTAAAACAAGAGAGTCATTAGCAACAACATAATGTTGTGATCATATATGAAACACCAATACTCAATAATCTGGCACTTTTCGATTATGACACACATTATGTAAAACATAAAAGAATAAATCACAATGCTAATGAGCTCCCCCTACTTATATGCACCAAATATAAAATGAGATACATAAATGTAAATACTCATTATACCAATAGTAAATAATGAAATACTCATTATACCAATATAAAACAATGAGACATCATAGTGACATATAATAGGCATGGATTGCATAAACCAATTGCAATAAAAGATACTCGTGCACACATGAATGGTTTATACAATCCCACATATCTCGCCCTATAGATATATCTCTCCCCAAATGCATATGTATGAAATACAAGAATTACATTTACATAATGCTTCATCGTCAAAAAGGTGGACAACAAAAAATATCCCCTGGTCATCTTAATCAAAGATGTGACAAAATGCAAGATAAAAGGAGATGTATGCTACCAAATTGTAAAGATTTAGTGGGTTTCAATCACTATCCCATGCTACCCCTAGATCATAGAAATTGTCAAAATTTGACTTCTAGGATCTAAAACCAATTGTAAAGTAGGAGATAAACAATCTCTAACAATTGAGGTAATACCAATCGTAGAAAAAGAAATCTTGGAAAGTAATCCTCTTTACCAATTGATAAACATATATTGGAGCCATGGGCCTAAAGTGTATGAAAGCAATAGATATAGAAAAATCAAGCTTCAATGACACACAATGATATTGCCAAAAGAAAATATAACATGAAACATGTTGGCAATATCTAAGGGGTTTAGTTTGGGACCAAAACTAACCAATAGTAAACAATGATCTCAAACACACCCCGAAATGAGAGGCAAAATATGGTTTAAAATATTTTAAATATACAACATATTAACTCCCCCGTTGACATACATATGAATCAACAAATGCATGTATGTCAATGTCTTTCCTAAGATTTCTATTTTCATAAAAAAATAAATTTGAAAACATTTTTAAAATCACGAAACAACACCCATCCAATGGGTATGCTAAAATAAATATTTAAGCACAATACCTATGCAATATGCATATGTGTGAGGAACCTAAACATTAGGGAACCAAACCCAAGAGGAGTTTGATTTCCTAATGTAATCACATGAGGTAATCACATCCCTAACTAGAGAGTTGATGTAACTATCCCTCTCTTGCACACTAACCTTAGTGGAAATCCATAAACTCAAGGATTTTCTAGGTAAGGGTTTTGCCTTTGCAAGAAGGGTGGATGTGGCATGCTTAGGTGTAGATATGAATTTCTTGGCATGCATAAAACGAGGATTTTGCTTCTTAGCAAAAAATGAAGAGTTTTCATTCTCATTACCTTGTAATTTACATGCTTCTTGTTGGTGTTATTGTTATACAAGATGGCATGGTGATTCTTCTTAGGTGCTTTAGCAATATTTCTTGTATTAGCACCATGAGAGGAATTAGAGGTGGGTTTAGGTACCACATTTTGAATATATCCAAGTCTCCTCTATGATTTGTCGGATGTTGTTTTTCGAGCAATCGTGGAGTGAATCCCTAGAATACACAGAGCTTTTGAGCTTACGGGATTCCTCTTCACAGTTCAACGTAAGTTGTTGAGAGTTTCTAAGCTAAGGTTTTGAGTAACAAGATTATCATTAGACAAACTAAATTCCTTAACTTGAGAGAAGAGTGTGTCTCTCACACTAGTGTCACAATCATGCATTTCATAATTGATTACACTAGCAATTTCTAGTTCATGCAATCTACTCTTAGCAATCTCATATTTTGCTTTTAATTTATTGTAAGAGTTGATGCACTTACTAGCCTTTTCGATGACCATACCGAAACGATATTCAAGCTCCTCGTATGAGATCTTCTCCTCAATCTCATCCTCGTCTTCTTCCTCGCTAGAGCTTGACGATGACTCTTCCACGTTTGCCATAAGGCATGATTCCTCATAGGAGTTGAGCCATGCTTCCAACTCTTCTTCATTCGAGCTAGAAGGGATGGATGAAGGAACATCAATTGCTGCAAAGCATGCGTGAGCTTTCTCCTTGACATCCTCTTCTTCTTCACTCGATGTGTCTTCACTCGAGTCATCAAATGTTCCAACAAGTCCCTTCTTGTGATTCTTGGACTTGGACTTCCCTTTCCAATGCTTCTTCCCTTTACCCTTGTAAGTCTCTTTGTTGGGTTTAGAAGGGCATTCGGTGGAAAGGTGGCCTTTTCCACTGCAAGTGTAACAAGTATGAACCTTGTTAGAATTAGAGGCAAACTTTGACAAAGATTTACCGTACTTACACTTGAGGAATGCCTTGAATTGCTTGGCAAGATTCTCAAATTCTTCTCCACTAGCCTCTTCTTGCTCATCTTCTTCAATAGGAGCTTCTCAATGGAATTTCTTCCTCCACTTGATTGGCTCCTCCTTGACATGGAATGCAACCCCCTTTTGCTTCTCCGGCTTCTTGGGCTTGGATGGTTGAATCTCCTTCTTGTGTTGAAGCTTCACTTCATACGCCATGAGATTTCCAATGCACTCCTCAACGGTGTATTTGGACATGTCATATGACTCCAAAATTCCGTTGGCCTTTGACTCCCAATGAGATATGAGAGAGTCAAGGATCTTCTCTACACGATCCTATTGGGAAATCACCTTCCCAAGTCCCTCCAAAGCGTTCACGATATCTGTGAACCTTGTGAACATCTCTGAAATGCTTTCTCCTTCCTGCATCTTAAACATTTCATATTTAGATCTAAACACAGTTTGTTTAGATTTCTTTACCTCTGAAGTCCCTTCATGACATATCTCCAAAGTATGCCAAATTTCGTTGGCCGTTTTGCACATGGAGATGCGGTTGAACTGATTTGCAGTGAGAGCGCAATGGAATGCATTCATAACCCTCGCATTGAATTTGATCGAGTCCTTCTCCGCCTTTGTCCTTGAAGCCGCAGGTGTAGTGGGCTTCTCAAATGGCACCTCCTGATGTCCCATAGGTCTTGACCCTCCATGTAGATCATCATCCTGATCTTCCAACTAGGGTAGTTGGTTCCGTTGAAGAGCGGGGGTCGAACGGTTGAATGACCTTCTTCATGAGACGCAGATGTAGCGTTGAATGCCATCGTTGCAGTATGCTATAACCTCGCTCTGATACCAATTGTAAGGATCGCCTTACCCTTGCAATACTAACAACAACACACTAGAGGGGTGGTGAATAGTGTAATGGCAATAAATTGTCCAATTAAAATTTAACTTGCAAATGCGGAATAATAAATGCAAGAGGAATTAATCGACACAATCAATCCAAACGTAAACACAAGATTTTACCCTGGTTCCCCAAACTTGGGTACGTCCAGCCACACCAATATTCACTATAATCCCACAAAGAGAAGTGAATACAAATCCCACAAAGAGATACCTTACCAAGAGGATTTTTCCCTACACAAGGACCCAACCAACCCTCCACAAGGGTCAAACTCCCATCTAGAGAACTACTAACTCCCACTCAGAGAATTAGGGTTAGCCCTACACTAGGACACCAAACTCCCACTAAGAGAGTTACTCCCACAAAGAGAGTTATTCCCACTAAGAGAATAAACTAATCCCACAAAGAGATAATACTCCCACAAAGAGAGACACTCCCACAAAGAGAGAAAGACTAATTCTCACAAAGAGAATCAGTGTTACAAGAAACACCAATTAAAATAAATACTCTTACCTATGCCTTGAGATTCTTACTCATAGATGAATGCAAGGCATGGAAGAGGATCTCCAAGTATTGAGATTGGCTTGAAAGCACTTGGATGATTTCCCTTGAGCTGGACTTCAATGCATGAAGATGAATGAGAGCTCAAAGAGGGAAATGAGAGAGTTTGAGAGTGGCTTATTAATCTCTAAGGATTTTCAATAGCATCAAGAAGTTCTAATGAACTCAGCTCACCCATATATATAGGAACCCAATATCAACCCTCAAAACCAAAGGAAACAGCTAAAAACAAAAAGCTGCAACGGCTAGTTTCTGGGCAGAAACGACACTGCCAGTTGACTGATAAACAAATGACAGTTGACTGTCCAACGGCTAGAAAATATCCAACGGCTATAATCTGAGCCTAGGCAGTCGACTGATGAAGACAATACAGTCGACTGTAAATGATTTCAGCATAATATTACATTAATTTTCCCTCATTGGACCCAAATTGTGCATGCGTAAGTGCTAAAATAGCTATAGTATAGTTATATTCAGAAAATCATATAATATTAGAGCCTAATCTCATAGTTTGCACAATTATTAATTTTTGTGAACTAATTTGTGTTCCTTCATATTTTTCAGGAATAGAGCTCGAGCCCCCGATTCCAACGGTTGTTCATTCAGATTTTTCGGAGCACGGGATAATTTTCTACAATTTTTGGAATCAAATCAGTTCAAAGAAAGATTAAGAAAAAATAAAAAAATATAATTAAAAAAAACTTCCGCCCATTTGAAATGAGCTGGGCCGCTCATTTCAAATGAGCAACAATGTGCTCCTTCACGCAAACGCGCACGCGCATTAAAAAAAATTTCCAAAGCAGCAGGCGCGAGCAAACGGGCCGGGTTTCGACCCGGCCCCCACCCGGCCCCCAACTGCCTCCAAGCGCGTGGGGTTTTGATACGGTTTGCGGGTGCGCACCCGCCCAGATCCGACCCGAAAGCACAATACAGACCCGCAATGTTCTTTAAAGTGCATTTGATGCATTTCTTGATGGATTTTAATGATTTTGGACACGATTTTGATCAGAATTCGAAGCTGAATGTGACTCTTCATCTTATTTTCATGATCAGTAGCTCAAGGGACAGAATTTGAAGGGTTTCATGGAGTTATTTATATTGATTATGGAGAAGATGAAGAGCCAAACACATTAAACCCCATGAAGAGTGTAAAACCTATAAATAGGTGTTTTCTCTTGAGCTATTGGCATCAAATTTTGTGGAGCTTTTCTATCCTATATTACTGATTTTAGAGAGAGTATTGTGGGTTAGTTCATTAAGATTTTTAGAGGAAGAAGAAGGTGTTCATGTGCAAAGTTTGAAGGGTGTAATTGGTGATATCTTCTCACTCTTTTGTTATCTTTCAAGTTCTCTTTTCTTATAAATAAAAATATTTTCTTTGTTTATATTCTCATCTATTTTCAACATGAATAGCTAAATTTTATTTGTACATGATATGACGTAGTTAGAAAACACGTTTTGTGTTAATTTGGTTGAATTCTAATGGTATCACTTTCACGTTTTTAAAACTATAATCTTATTTTAAAATCTTCTCTTTCATCTTCCAAAAGCTTATGAATGAGTTGATGATCACCCCACAAGGGTGAGTTTTGATCATCCCAAAAGGAAGTACATCTCTTATTTAAAAGATTATTGTTTTAATAACAACTTTATCGATTTTGAGCTTTAATCCCTACGAAGGCATCTTCCGATGACTTTCTCCCAAAAAGAGAAGTCATTGAGTTATTTCTATTCAACCAAATTAATACAATTCGTGTATCCTAATTAACCCATATCATGTACATACTTCTCTTAAATATTTTCAAATACAAAAACGTTCTTTTCTCACTTTTCCATTAACTTACAAAAACCAAAACCAAAACCATTAAATCATCACCATTCAAAGTAGTTAGATTTCCTACGATTATTCTTTAATTGATTTAAACTTGTGGTTGCAACAGGTTTTCTCCCGAGGATACGATATCCGGACTCCCGGAACTTTACTACTTGCACGAACTCTTACACTTGAGAGTAACTCAATTTTGGGTGAGGCAAGTTTTTGGCGCCGTTGCCGGGGAGAACGGCTTGCTACCATAGTTTATTTTATTCAGAGGACATTCGGTGAGATCTTTCCACTTTGTTGTTTATAATTTTTTTTGTTTTGATTTTTCTTCTTCTTTCTTTCTTCAACATAAAAACCCATAAAAATTTGAATTTTTTTCCCCTTTCTTTCTTTTTTTATTTCTAAAAAAAAGAATTTGTGCTTGGTTTATGTGGCATAGGACTCCTAGGACAAAGAGGTTAACTAGATGCTTTCAAATGGCAGAAAACAATACAAACAATGATGAAAACACTAGTAACAACATTGAAAATAATTTGCAAACTGGAGTTCCTAGAACTTTAAAAGATCATCTTAGACCCACTAGAACTAGCACATCTTCATGCTTTGTTTTACCCACCGATGCAAATTGTTTTAATTTTAAACCAGGGGTAATCCAACTCTTACCCACTTTTCATGGGATGGACAAGGAAAACCACTATCTTCATATTAAAGGATGTGAAGAAGTGTGTTTAACATGTTTTGATGGAAAGACTAGTGAAGACATGATATATCTAAAACTATTTCCATTCTCATTAAAAGACAAGGCTAAAAACTGGTTGAATGCTTTACCACCACGTTCTATCACTACTTGGATTGAATTGCAAGCTGAATTCTTAAAGAAATTCTTTCCTATACACAGGACACAGGGATTGAAAAGGCAAATCATGAACTTTGCCCAGAAAAGCGAGGAAACGTTCTATCAAGCGTGGGAGAGGTTCAATGAGCTGCTGCTAGCGTGTCCACATAATGGCTTCGACAAAAGCAGGATTATTGGCTTCTACTACAATGGACTACAACCCCAGATGAAACAATTCATTGAGATGATGTGCAACGGGGGATTCTTTGATAAGGAGCCAGACGAAGCTTGGACGTACTTGGAGGAGATAGCGGAGAATGCACAAACAAGGGACACTACTTCAGAGTACGACAGAGGAGCCATCTCAACACCTTCCCAGCCATCACGTGGAGGGATGCGCACTTTGAAGCCAGAAGATGCGTTGGAAGCGAAGATGGAAGCTTTGCTCACAAAGAAGCTTCAAGCCCTCAATTTGAAAGGATCCAAAGGAGTTGAGGTCGTACAAAGCTGTGCACTTTACGAGGTTGGTGGCCATGACACTAGTACTTGCCCCACACTTCCAGCTTTGAAGAGCATGTTAAGTAATCCTACGGAGGTAAACCAATTCTCAACCAATTATCAAGGTTTCAATTCTAACAATAGGGGGTGGCAAAATAATCCCAATCTAAGTTGGGGACCCCAACAACAACCCCAACAACAGCAACAACAAGCTCCCCCTCCCTTTAGACAACCATTCAATAACAACTACCAAGGGGGAACTAGAGGAGGAACCAAGAGCCAACACAAGAACAACAGATGCAACCATTTAGAGATACACTTCAACAACTTATCCAACTACAATAAGCCCAAATGCAACAACAACATGCTCAATTCCATGCTCAACAGACCCAAAACCAACAAATGAGCGAAAGTTTGGCTAAGCTTACGGCAACTTTGGAAAAAGGTAAGCTTCCATCACAACCATTTCCTAATCCTAATATGGGTTCATCTTCTTCTGCAGGTAACAACATAAAGCCTTGCCAAGCTGTCACCACACTAAGGAGTGGGAAGGAGATTTCGAAACCTGATCCACCAAGCAACGAAGCTGAACAAGAGGATGAGATTCAACCACAAGAACCTGCACAAGAGGAGAACACTGACGGTGGCCTGAACAATAAAGACATTGAAGAGGAAGAGCCTGCACCACATGTACCTTCAGCATCATTTCCTCAACGGCTACTTCAAACGAAAAAAGATAAGTACCAATCTGAGATTCGAGAAATTTTTTAGAAGTGCCAGATAAATATTCCTTTGATTGATGCAATAAACCAAATCCCTACATATGCTAAATTT
Source organism: Scilla litardierei (assembly GCA_030789695.1). Lineage (NCBI taxonomy): Eukaryota > Viridiplantae > Streptophyta > Magnoliopsida > Asparagales > Asparagaceae > Scilla > Scilla litardierei. Next base: position 310,323,700 of record CM061133.1, on the reverse strand, counting down.
CTAAAAGACCTTTGCACAATTAAAAGAAAGTTAAATGTGAAGAAAAAGGCCTTCTTAACTGAGCAGGTTAGCTCCATTGTTCAACAAAACACACCACCAAAATTTAGAGACCCTGGATCACCCACTATTACTTGTAATATTGGGACTAAAAAGATCGGAAATGCATTACTGGATTTAGGATCTAGTGTCAACATTTTACCTTATCCTATTTTTACACAACTTGGGTTAGGAGAACTAAAACCTACATCTGTTGTATTGCAACTAGCTGATAGGTCTATTAAAGTTCCTAAGGGGTGTATTGAAGAGGTACTTGTCCAAGTGGACAAATTTTATTACCCTACAGACTTTATAGTCCTAGACATCCAAGGACCCTAAGCTACAAATTCTACTCCCATCATCCTTGGTAGACCTTTCCTTGCAACATGTAATGCCCTAATTAATTGTAGGAATGGTCAACTAAAAATCACATTTGGAAACATGTCTTTAGATTTAAACATTTTTAATACATGTAAGCTTCCAAGTGTGGATGATGAAGTTGAAGAGATAAACATGATTGATTCTTTGGTGGATGATTTCATTATCTCTGAGTTTGATGGTGATATTACAATTGTGGAGGATACTGATGATATCTCTTTTATGCAGGAAGACGTGAAGGAGCTCAATGCGATATGTGAGCCTAGGTTCGGGGCCTTGCCATCAAGTCCATCAACACTCACACCATCTGAAATGGAGGATCCAAAGCCTGAACTCAAGCCACTTCCTGACTTTCTCAAGTATGCTTTTCTAGGAGATGAAAACAGCTTTCCCGTGGTAATATCTTCTAAACTCTCTTTAGAACAGAAAAGTTCGTTAAGTGAAGTTTTGAAAAAGCATAGGGGGGCTATTGGTTGGTCCATTGCTGATATTAAAGGAATTAGTCCCATAGTATGCATGCATCACATTTACTTAGAAGATGACGCCAAACCTACTAGAGAATTTCAAAGAAGTTTAAACCCTACATTAAAAGAAGTAGTAAAAGGCGAGATTCTAAAATTATTAGATGCATGTATTATATATCCAATTTCTGACAGCAAATGGGTTAGTCCCATTCAGGTTGTCCCTAAAAATTCTGGCCTCACTGTGGTTAGAAATGAGAATAATGAACTTATCCCTGTTAGGACTACCACATGATGGAGGATGTACCACAGGATGGAGGATGTGCATAGATTATAGGAAACTGAACTCCAGAACTAGGAAAGACCACTTCCCTTTACCATTCCTTGATCAAATTTTAGAGAGAGTGGCTGGACATGAGTACTATTATTTCCTAGACGGCTATTCAGGTTACTATCAGATTGAGATTGCACCAGAGGATCAGGAGAAAACAACTTTTATTTGTCCTTTTAGTACTTTTGCATTTAAGAAAATGCCGTTTGGTCTATGTAATGCCCCTGCCACTTTTCAACGCTACATGCTTAGTATTTTTGATGATATGACTGAGAAAATTGTTGAGGTATTCATGGACGACTTTTCTGTATATGGTAGCTCTTTTCATGATTGTTTAGTTAACTTGGCTCGTGTTCTTGACAAGTGTATTGAGAAGAATCTCCTATTGAATTAGGAGAAATGTCATTTCATGACCACTGAGGTCATAGTCCTAGGTCATGTAGTTTCAAAGGAGGGGATTCAGGTAGATAGAGCCAAGGTAGCAATAATTGAGAAGCTACCAAGTCCAAGTGTGTGAGGGACATCAGATCATTTCTTGGTCACGCAGGATTCTACAGGCGATTTATTAAAGATTTCAGTGCCATTTATCGCCCTCTTAGCAACTTATTATCTCAAAACGTTGATTTTAATTGGACACATGAGTGTCAACATTCTTTTGATACTTTAAAAAAGTTGCTAATTTCTACTCCTATTTTGCAGGTTCTAGATTGGTCCCTGCCATTTGAGATCATGTGTGACGCTAGCAACTACGCAGTTGGCGCGATACTTGGACAAAGGAAAGAAAAGCATCCAATGGTTATTTCCTATGTCAGCAAAACGATGAACGATGAACAAAGGAACTATACGACCACAGAGAAGGAGTTGCTGGCTGTAGTGTTCGCCTTAGAGAAATTCAAGAGATATATTTTAGGATATCCTATTTTTATTTATACGGACCACTCTGCTTTGAAATATTTATTGTCTAAAAAAGATGCTAAACCTCGACTAATACGATGGATTTTATTGTTGCAGGAATTCAATGTCCTAATCAAAGACAAGAAGGGCGTGGAGAATTTAGTAGCTGACCACCTATCACGATTGACAGTCACCCTTGATTCAGCAGAAGTACCCTTGGATGACTCTTTTTCTGATGAGCATCTTTTTAACGTCTCCACCTTGCCATGGTATGCAGATATAGTAAATTATTTAGTGACTGGTAAGACCCCTGAAACTTGGTCATTTCAAGATATTAAAAGGTTCAAAAATGAGGTAAAATACTTTTTCTTTGATGATCCATACCTCTATAAATATTGTAATGACCAAATTATTACGAGGTGCATCCCTGACCATGAGATAGGTAGTGTGATACAATTTTGTCACGATGGGGTGTGTGGAGGACATTTCTCTGCAAATAAAACTGTGGCTAAAATCTTGCAATGTGGCTTTTATTGGCCAACCATGTTTAAAGATACCCTTAGGTATTGTAAAACATGCATTCCTTGCCAGCAGTTAGGAGGTATTACAAGGCGAAACATGATGCCTTTGAACCCCATTCTAGAGATAGAAATATTTGACTGCTGGGGTATAGAGTTCATGTGACCTTTCCCACCTTCATTTGGATATACTTATATATTGGTTACCATCGATTATGTTTCTAAATGGGTGGAGGCTATTTCTTGCAGGTCGAACGATGCTTCAATTATGCTCAAATTTCTCAAGGAGAATATCTTTTCTAGGTTTGGAGCACCCAAGGCCTTGATCAGTGACGGAGGGTCTCATTTCTGCAACCGCTTGTTCGCCAATTTAATGAAAAGGTTTGGGGTCACGCACAAAGTTTCTACCCCATATCATCCCCAAACCAATGGTCAAGCAGAGCTGGCGAATAGAGAGATTAAAGGGCTCGTACAAAAGACGGTTAATCCATCAAGGAAGGATTGGAGCTTGCGCTTACATGAAGTGTTGTAGGCCTACAGGACAACCTACAAGACAATTTTAGGGATGTCTCCCTACCGTCTAGTATTTGGGAAGTTTTGTCATTTACTTGTTGAGTTGGAGCATAGATCTTATTGAGCTGTTAAAAAATTGAACTTTGATATTGATTCATCTTTTGCGTCTCGCAGGTTACAATTGTTGGAGCTAGAGGAGCCGAGGAGAGATGCCTACGACAATGCTAAGATATCCAAGCAAAGGATGAAGTCTGTTCATGACAGAATGATCATTAGGAAAGAGTTCGTGCCTGGCCAAAAAGTTCTTCTCTACAATTCCAGACTCCACATCTTCCCTGGAAAACTTCGCTCTAGGTGGTTTGGACCTTTCATCGTCAAAGAAGTTTTCCCACATGGAGCGGTACTACTATTGAATGAGAAAGACGGAAGTGAGTTCAAGGTGAACGGTCAACGATTGAAGCATTTTCATGAACCTTGGACCAAGGAGGCGAGCACCATCGAGCTCACGGACCCACCTTCGGGTGGCAACTAATCAGGTGTTTTCTCTCCATGACTACTCTTCTTTACATTGAGGACAATGCTTATTTTAAGTTGGGGGGAGAGTATAGATTATTATTTTTCTATTTTCTCATGATTTTTTTCCTTTTTCTTTCTTTTCATTTTTTCTTCTTTCTTTCTTCTATTTTTTCTAAAAAACAAAAAACTAAATAAATAAATAAATAATAAATAAATAAAATTTTTGGAGAAGACTTCATCATCACATTCCTTTTTGCTTAGTCTCTAAATGCTTAATTCCATGTGATTTTTCTTGGATCATTATTTGGTATCAAATTCATAGATGTTTGAATGACATGGTTTAATTTCTTTTCCACATTGGAATCAAATGTTAATATGATATGTATGAAACTTGTTTATATGTCATGATATTCTCCTTGAAATAATTTGGGAATAGTTTTGTGCAAGCTATTGTTATGTGTGCTAGTTGGGGGTATGATTTCAGCATAATATTACGTTAATTTTCCCTCATTGGACCCAAATTGTGCATGCGTAAGTGCTAAAATAGCTTTAGTATAGTTATATTCAGAAAATCATATAATATTAGAGCCTAATCTCATAGTTTGCACAATTATTAATTTTTGTGAACTAATTTGTGTTCCTTCATAGTTTTTAGGAATAGAGCTCGAGCCCACGATTCCAACGGCTGTTCATTCAGATTTTTCGGAGCTCGGGACAATTTTCTACAATTTTTGGAATCAAATCAGTTCAAAGAAAGATTAAGAAAAAAATAACAAAATATAATAAAAAAAAACTTCCACCCATTTGAAATGAGCTGGGCCGCTCATTTCAAATGAGCAGCAATGTGCTCCTTCACGCAAACGCGCACGCGCATTAAAAAAATTGCCAATGCAGCAGGCGCGAGCAAACGGGCCGGGTTTCGACCCGGCCCCGACCCGGCCCCCAACTGCCTCCAAGCGCGTGGGGTTTTGATACGGTTTGCAGGTGCGCGCCCGCCCAGATCCGACCCGAAAGCACAATACAGACCCGCAATGTTCTTTAAAGTGCATTTGATGCATTTCTTGATGGATTTTAAAGATTTTGGACACGATTTTGATCAGAATTCGAAGCTGAATGTGACTCTTCATCTTATTTTCATGATCAGCAGCTCAAGGGGCAGAATTTGAAGGGTTTCATGGAGTTATTTATATTGATTATGGAGAAGATGAAGAGCCAAACACATTAAACCCCATGAAGAGTGTAAAACCTATAAATAGGTGTTTTCTCTTGAGCTATTGGCATCAAATTTTGTGGAGCTTTTCTCTCCTATATTACTGATTTTAGAGAGAGTATTGTGGGTTAGTTCATTAAGATTTTTAGAGGAAGAAGAAGGTGTTCATGTGCAAAATTTGAAGGGTGTAATTGGTGATATCTTCTCACTCTTTTGTTATCTTTCAAGTTCTCTTTTCTTATAAATAAAAATGTTTTCTTTGTTTATATTCTCATCTATTTTCAACATGAATAGCTAAATTTTATTTGTGTATGATATGGCGTAGTTAGAAAACACGTTTTGTGTTAATTTGGTTGAATTCTAATGGTATCACTTTCACGTTTTTAAAACTATAATCTTATTTTAAAATCTTCTCTTTCATCTTCCAAAAACTTATGAATGAGTTGATGATCACCCCACAAGGGTGAGTTTTGATCATCCCAAAAGGAAGTACATCTCTTATTTAAAAGATTATTGTTTTAATAACAACTTTATCGATTTTGAGCTTTAATCCCTACGAAGGCATCTTTCGATGACTTTCTCCCAAAAAGAGAAGTCATTGAGTTATTTCTATTCAACCAAATTAATACAATTCGTGTATCCTAATTAACCTATATCATGTACATATTTCTCTTAAATATTTTCAAATACAAAAACGTTCTTTTCTCACCTTTCCATTAACTTACAAAAACCAAAACCAAAACCATTAAATCATCACCATTCAAAGTAGTTAGGTTTCCTACGATTATTCTTTAATTGATTTAAACTTGTGGTTGCAACAGGTTTTCTCCCGAGGATACGATATCCGGATTCCCGAAACTTTACTACTTGCACGAACTCTTACACTTGAGAGTAACACAATTTTGGGCCGGGTGAGGCAGTAAACAGGACATGCGCCTGTAAAACCTTCAACAGGCGACTGCTGCAGGGGATAGAATAAAACAGAGAGTTGCGCTCTTTCTCCTAATAAGAATACAGGTGACCGACATACAAAGTACAGTCGACTGTAAAATATACAGGCGACTGTATATGCGTCACCAGTCGACTGCTGCAGGAGATGAAGAAAAACAGAGCGATGCAATCTTCGCACTTACGCCTTTCAGATGACTGTTGACTATATCACATGCGACTGTAAATATACAGGCGACTGTAAATTGATCATCAGTCGATTGATGCGAAAAGCTCAAGTAGAGTCAAAAGAAATGTTGACTTGAGCAGTGCATATCAGTCGACTGTAGAAGGATCGACAGGCGACTGGAAATCACCCAGTCGACTGTTAATCCTTCAACAGGCAACTGAAGAGAAGCCAGAGACTCCGAATGAGTCTTTGGACAAGATGAACCTATTAGGTTGGATTCTATGATAATCCTAAGGCTCACTAAGATGGCTAAATGCATATGCATGAATGAGTAGACCATCTATCAAGGCATTACATTAACCTAGACTCAAATGAGAGAGAAAGCAATAAAGAAAATATTACATGGATTACATTGCTTTCCTTAGAGTCTATGTCTTCAATCGTGATGCCTTGATGCTCCCCATTATCTCCAAGCTTTTTTCATCCCATGAGTCCAAGCTTTGGCCCTTCTCCACTTGATGTCCATCCTTGCACGAAGTGTTTAGTCTCCAAACGAGATATTCTTGAAATGTAAACTATGAGACTAAAACAAGAGAGTCATTAGCAACAACATAATGTTGTGATCATCATCAAAATAACATTGGTATGAAACACCAATACTCAACAGTCCTCCCTCTGTGCCGCAGTCTTCGTATTCCTCTACACCCTCCTATAGTGATATCTGCTCTGCTAGGTAGGCTGTGGTTCCTATTTGTGAACTCCAGTTCACCCCTTAGGTCCACCACTGATGGGGCGTTGGTTGAAATCCCCCGTGATGATATTATTACGGTGGCTGGCCGTTGGGCTAACACACTTGTCAGATACATTTTGGGGGCACGCCCCTTCTATGGGCATCTCCGTTCTGGGGTGGGTCGGGAATGGAAGATTGAAGGGGGGATTCACATCCATAGTCAGGAGAATGCTTCTTCTTTTTCCATTTTGACGATGGATCAGATTGTATCGACATTCTTCATTGGGGGCTGTGGTTGTATGTGTTGGGTTTTATAGGTCCTTAGGGCCATACCATCATCGTTCGGCCTAAGTCAGTCAGACGATGAAATCAAAATTGCAGCGGAAAAATAGATTTAAAACTATTTTAAATCTAGCCTTAAAGAGAACAACCCTAGCCAAGATCTCTACTATCCCGGTGTTGGGTCCGACCAACCCCTAAGGATAGATCTATCAACCTATTTGCAATTATAAACACATGTTTAATTAAACTATATATCTTTCACTTCGTTTCCACAGAATACGAAGCGTCGTTTTCAGCAACATTTCCTTGGCCCAGCGCCGCTTCTCCTAAGCCGAACTGCGTCCCGAGCCATACCGCTTCTCGAACCGCACCACGTCCCGAGGCGAGCAACGCCCTTGTCTCCGAGCCAACCACGCACCGAAGAAGATTTCACCTTGAGTGGATCCTCCGTTAAGACTTCGGATCCGATCCGAACTCCTTCGTAACTTTGCTAGAGCCCGATCAGGAGTAAGGAAGAATTTTAGAGAGAGATGGAATAATTAATTTAAGTCTTAATCCGAGCGTACTCCAAACTTTTGGGAGCTTCTTGGATTTTGAGACTTGGTGCGAGTTTTCAAGGAGAGTGTTGGCCCATATTTATATAGGCAGCTGACCCCTCCCCTTCTCTTCATATCCGATGTAGGACTAAAGATATGGAGTGGAAAAAAATTAACTAAAGTTTGCCTTTCACAGAGGCAATCTTTAGCTAATTTTTCATCCCTCTCTGTTGAGCTTCGTAGGTGATACAACATATCAAATCGAAGAGCACTGAACGATGATTGCATAGAAACAAACGGGGCTCAATTCTGACTTCGTTTGACCCTTCAAACATCGTCTCAGAGTTTAGCAAAAATCTAATATTCACTTAGAAAACCAGCCGCCAAAAGAACAAACAACCCTAGCAGGTGGGGCCCACTAGTGGGCCCAACCTGCCCAGATCTGGCCTGGGCGTTTGCCTGCATCTAGCGGGTGCCCGCCCGCCCGCCCAGTTCGGGCGGGCGGGCAGGGCCCCGCCCGCTGGGGTGGGCGCCCAGGGCCCAGGTCCAAAGTGGGCCTGGGCGCCCAGCTCAGTTTGGCTGGTGCCCTTAGCCCCTTTTGGGGTTTTAGGCTTGGGCTGAAAACCCCTGTTTGTTCTTTTCCTATTAAAACGCCTTTTCAATAGGTTTTTAGACCCGTTTGGATTCCGATTTGAGCGAGGTTTTTCTCCCCGACTTTCGTGAAAAAATCCTCTTCATTTCTATGCCTTCATAAAATATATTTGTAAACATTTTACTCTATACACACACACACACACACACACACACACACACACACACACACACACACACACACACACACACACACACACACACACACACACACACAAGTCATAACCCGTGCCCTCGGGCACGGTTCATTTAAGATATTCCTTCAAAATCTTTGTTCTCCCCAAAAATTATTTCCCCTTCCAAAATCTAAACGAACAAAAATCTAGATTCGACGCGGGCGCCTTCGGCGCTCATGCGCCTTCATTTACGATATCCTTCGGGGTGACTTCGGCAGCCGTGCCTGAGGGCACCGAAGGCATGTCACGGATCATTTACGATATCTTTCGGGGCGCCTTCGGTGCCCGCAGCGAAGGCGTGCCCTCGTGCACGGTTCATTTACGATATCCTCCGGTGCCCTCGGGTACGGTTCATTTACGATATCCTTCGGGGCGCCTTCGGCAGCCGTGCCCGAGGGCACCGCAGGCATGTCACTGATCATTTATGATATCTTTCGGGGCGCCTTCGGCACCCATGCCAAAGGCGTGCCCTTGGGCACGGTTCATTTATGATATCCTCCGGTGCGGACGCCTCCGACGCAGCTTTCAAAACCTAGAAATATTGCTTGATTATCTAACAAATTAGCATAAAAAACTACAGTATGGCTTAAAAATATTTTGCACAGATTTGGGTCCTTGTTTCGTTGGCTTAGTATGGCTTAAAATTTAAAAATTAATATTACAAATTACGCGAAATATTACGCTAAAAATCTACATCCCACCCAAAAATATTACAAATTAATTTTTCATTGGGTAATATTAGCTAGAATAATAGCCAAAATTTGCATCCTGTTATGAATCAACTACTGGGGGAGGAACCCCCAGTCCTTTATTTATAGGAAGGATAGGAGAGTAGAAAGATAAGGTACATATATATGGGCGTATCTCTAAGATACCTGCAATCCTAACCGATTCTGGTATTTCCATTCACAACACTCCCCCTTATCCAGCCATAGGTGTGGACTCTGCTCATGAATACTTCAGGATTCTTAGCGTAATAGGAGTCTCACATGGGATGGATACTTCAGGATCTTGAGTTGATGAGGTTTGCCTCGTTAAAACCTTTAGCTATGAAAACCCCTGTCGGAGAAACCATAGTTAAGGAAAAAGAGTACAAACACTCTTTAACTCCCCTTGATTTGTACAAATGACTCTGCTCATGAATACTTCTGGATTCTGAGCATCACAGAGGGGTGGATACTTCAGGATACAGAGTTGATGTGATTTGCCTCGTTAAAAACTTTGGCTATAGAAAGCCAAGTGGGAAAAACCATAGCTAAGGGAAAAGAGTACAAATTCTCTCAATTCCCCCTGATCTGTAAAAGTCCTTAGGCTTTTAGATCTCTTAGGCTTATCTCATCATTCCTATTTATAGCATTCCGAAGATATACACAGATTACAAATATTATCACCATTAAGCAGCTGCTGGATCAGGAAAATCTGGAGAGGTATGCTAAGTTTCGTCGCCTCTGATGTGGTCTTTAGACTTTGTGGTCAGCTCCACAATACCCGTATATATCCCAGTCGTCACTGGGATGTGATGTACCACTAGGTGCCCTCGAATACACCGTTGGTGTGTTTCTGGAATGGTGATGATCTCGGAATGATAGGATGATGTTGCCTTTATAAGTTGCTTTGCAGATCTACAGTAGATGGCCATCCCACTGCGGGTACCTTGTCTGTGATTTCTCAGTATATGGATCTAATCTGTAACGGTCTGTATTTTTCAATACAACTATTCACGTATTTTCAATTTTTAAAACTATTTTATAATGGTTTATCAGGAGTTTTACGATTTCAAAAATTTCTTATAAAAATATTTTGAAGTACCAAACTAGTTATAAAGTATTTTAGTAATATCGGGTTTCATCAAACACCTCTAAAAGATCTGATAAAAATTCATTTTCAGTTATTACCGTTTTGGATTAATGAATTTATTTTCTATACAAACGACATCAAAACGTTTTCAAACTTCTACGATAACATTCTATGATCATTTAAGGCTTCCCACATTAATTTCGCAATTTTCTGAAGTCAAATCAATAGAGAACCCGCAGACCCGCTTCCTAAACGTTTTGGCCTAAAACTAGTATCTCCGTAGCTCAAATCCTGAAACGGTCTTCGTATTCGCGATCCTCGTGACGATACGATCCCGTGGGTATGTTTTCGTAATTTTTCGAACACGTTTACTAGTAAGGACAAAATCGTAATTTCGTTTTTGTATTTTACAAAATACTTTCACTAATAGAGTTTTACTTTTTACTAATCACTTACCTTAACTCTCACCTACTCCCACGTTGGCAGCCCACGAGTAACTTGCCAAGCCAATTTCCATACTTAGTCTAAAGTTCTCACCAACCTAATTAAGTTCGTTTTGACTAAAAATTTATTACAACCTATACATTATAACCTATATAATTACCCCCTTAACCCTCATCTCCCTCACATACACCCAGTATCTTTCCCCTCTCCCTCGACTTTTAACCCAAACCCATGCATCTCGCACACACAACTCCCAACTCTCTCTCCCCGTAACCTTCACTCACAGGGAATCTCCCTCGTTCTCCCTCTCACTCTCCCTCTACTTCGTTTTGATCGCCTCAGCCCACGTTTCCCGATCTCCGCCGGCTTCGATCGCCGTAGGCCCTACCGTTGTCAACACCGCCCTCCCTCATGCTCGCCGTGAGCTCCGGAGCACCACCGAAGACAAAGCCAAGCCCGCTGCCCCCCCATCTCGGAGCTACCCTCAGCTCCGACGAGCGCCCTGGGTCTCCCCCGCCACCAAAGCAATGCCACCGACTGTCGTGCTCCTCCTCTGCAAGCTCGAATCCCCCCAGCTCCGATCAAGCCATGCTCCGCCACCAACGAACCGTCGAGACCCCCAGCACTCCTCCCTCGTTGACGTCCCTCCGAGCATCGTCGGCGCTCCGCCTTCAAGCGATCGCCGTCACCGATCCACGAAGCCCGAGTGCCCGCTCCCATCTCCGACGAGCCAACGACGTCGAGGCAATGCCCAAGCGACCCCCGCATCCTCGTCGACGTCCCCCAGTGCCGCCGCTGCTCCTCCGTGACGCCGCCGCCCTGACGACCGGAGCAACAGCTCCCGAAGCCCGCAACAGAGCGCTCGCCCACCTCCCTGTCGTCGTCGCCGTCATCGCCCTCCGACCACGAAGCCTCGCCCCGACAGTCGACCCCCCTGCTCTCAGTCCCCCACTAACGCCTGCTCCGGCCTTCCCCGCCACCAAGAAGCCCTGCACTTTGTCGTGTCCGACGGCACCTCAGCGCCGCTGCGAGGCCATCGCCGCAGTCGCCTCAACCCCTCGTCGAACCCACCGGAGCTCCGCTCCACTCGATGCCGCTGCACTCCATGCTCCGCCTCGGCCCCGCCCGACGCCGTCGACCGCCGTGCCCAGTCTCCGCCGCCTCGCCCTCCGCTGACGCCGCTCCGCTCGCCGGCCTCGTCGACAACACCCCCGCCATGCACGTACGAGAGAACGAAGACGAAGGGGTATATGTTAACGTATTTTTTTTAACAAAACAAGTATGTCCGTATTAGTATATTAAGGGTATTTTAATATTTTAGAAATTATTATATAAGTAAAATTTGTTTTAAATTAATAATAAATAATTTAGGGACAAGAAAAATGTGAGGCCAGATTTGGAAAATCAGAAATGACATTCTGGACCCAATGGCACTAGTTTCATCTCAATCCGACGCTTAGTTTTTCCAGAATTAATTTTTAAGCCTAAATTTTAAATACGTTACTTTCTTTTAAAAATCCGTATCTTGATATTTTTACGTACACTACTAAGTGATAAAAATATATGTTAAAGAACTCTCCGAGACGGCCATTTTGACAGTTCATTTGCAACTTTCCGATACCGATTGCACCCAGAATAAATTGTTGAATAATTACGTCATAAATTGGAAAATAGTTTTTAAATTGTTTTTGAGCTCTTAAAAATTATAAAAATTAATGTAAGTTTCAGAAAATTATTTCCTCCTACGATAAAATTATTTTCATCATATCTAGCCTATAGAAATATTTAGAACACTTTTCGACAACGTTTCGATCCGTTTAAAAATCAAAACGGCCAAATTATTTAAATAGAAATGTCGCGCGCTTTAACCAAGTGTTCTTGTGATTGCAGGTGCACCAACGTCTGTAGAAGCCCTAGATCCAGTTCCGGCTTGCTACGTCGATCTCAAAATCGGTAAGTCACAACTAATTCTAATGTTAGAAAATTAGATAAGTGTACCCGTATGAACTTAGGACACCAATATAGCCTCCGAACGGCTACTTGATTTGAACCGAACTAGAAACCTAATCTAATAGGAAAGTAATCAACTATAGATTACTTTGCCAACTTTCAACTTTGGTGGTTGTTAAACACAACCATCAACTTGGGTAAATTGTGTGCTAACAAAACTACCACCCTTAAACAAACAAATTTTGTATTCCATGTTTGTTGGACTTGTTTTTATCCTCAAATTTCTTAGCATCTGCTATACTTTATTTTCTGGTTTTAAAACCAGTGGTCCTGGTTAACTATCATCATGAACAAGGAATTGATAACATCTTGAAACAATACTAGACACCCCGAAATGTTGGACTTGTCTTTATCCTCACTTCGCTTGGCTAGCTTACTTTGAAAAGAATGTCTGGCTTACTGGTTTTCAATAAGAAAGTCAACCAGTTGACTTGGTTTGACTAGCAACATGTGGAACAGCTTGTATCTTGTGGAATATCGTGTGGAACATCTCGTGGAACATCATGAAAAGGAAATGTACATAGAACACTTGACACATCACTGGGGTTTGGTGTAACTCATAGTTTGAGAGAGTATGGGAGTGACTGGAGTTCAATCTTCCCGTCCCGCTGCCTGTGTTTCGGCATACCGTCCCGCTGCCTGTGTTTCGGCAAAATACATGTACCGTGCCTGTGTTTCGGCATTCGTCTGGGTCGCGCCCAGGCAAGAGATGGACTTGATGGTCACATATTGTACTCTCCGACTTGAGTCACGTAGTGTAGCTATTTTTGCACAGTCACTTTTACTTTACGCATTACAGTCACCTTTACTTTACGCCATACATACACTTTACCTACTACACCTGTGCAGTCACAGTACTTTACCTGTCATACTTTTAGCTACAGCAGTAGCATGTTTTCACTTGCCTAGTCTGCTTTACACTTGCACTACCGCAGTACAGTGGTTCTCTCCTTTCAGTTCATTTGCCTTTACTTTTCAGTTGTGTACAGTTGTTGCTCGGTACTTTACTTTTCACTCTGGTCTACTTGTACGTAGTAACTTTTTGTCATACTTGTGCACTGCTTCTTTTCTATATTTAGAATTGTTGTGACTTACCTACGGTTCCATCTTCGTGGCACCGCAGACGACGTACATATGGAGGTAGATGCTCATGAGCTAATAGCGCCAGATTTCGACCGCAGCTTCCAGAGTTATTTTCACTTATGTACTTTTCTTCTTTCATGTATATTTCTTGGGACATCTTGTACAGAATGGATTGTAATAATTGGACACTATTTGAGTATTTTTGTACATCTCTGCATCGTGGCTATTTTGAATTCACTGGTAACCTGCAGGACCTGCGCAAATATCAAATAAGTAACGGGCCCCCGGGAGCGGGTCGTTACAAGTTTGGTGGCCCATGCAGGTCCGTGCTAACTACCTCGTGAACAATATAGCAAGATCAGGATGTACAATATAAAATACTCAAATTGAACTCTCGAGTACTGGTTGTCTCGAGTGTTCACCGGCATTGGATATACGGGTGAAGTGTCCTTAATACCATCTTCACTAGGTCTCCCTTGATCCTCATCACTTCCTTTGAACTCTTAACCCTTGCTTAGAAACTCGTGTTCTATTCTTGATTATACCCTCCTTAGTAACCAATTTTGCTAACTGTTATAGTTATTGGTTGAACTATCTACCCGCTTCATCACCTGTCCTTCAGTTGATGATGGCACATATATAAATGATAATCTTCCTTCAATGGACCATGATACCGGTCAATGTGCTTGGCTAAAGTCTGTTGGATCAACCTAGCTAGACTGGGCATAAGTGATCCTGGCTTAGTCACTTCCCTGGCCGTGTCCGCCGGACCGCAAGGACGTGAATCATGATTATGTGACACCATTGATCTTCTTCACTATCAACCTTCCTTCAACTTGATGACTTTCGATGACCTTCCAAGAATCCTTCTAGTTTTAGTACGCTTGAACTCTAGCCATGTCTATTTTAAGGAGGGTAGCATTCGATTTTCGATCACCAGAAGTTTGAATTCGACAACTGAAGCAAATCAAAGGACACTTAGAAGTATTGGAGGATGGTGCTAGAGATTTTGAAACGAGTCAAACCCGACTGCAAGTATAGGCTGTTACGTCTTCTTGAGATCTATTTCTATTCTAACCCGTACTTTCATCTTGTACCCGATTCCTTTCCCACCGACCACCTCCCCCTCTTTAATTCCTTTGTCCGCTTCCTCACCTCGAGCCCCGATTCCACCTAACCTAGCCTACCGTACCAACGACTTTCGGTGCCCCTCTTTAAATCCTCTTCTCTTCCTCGCCAAGCCACCCCGTGGTTTCCCCTACGCCTTGGCGATACCCACTCCTCCTCCCGGCCTCTCCTCCAAGGGAACTCGATCCATCTCGCCTCAAGCTCCTCAGACCTCACCTGAAGCTCCACCACCACACCCTACTCCGGTGACACCCGCCACGTCAAGCAGTCACCGCTACCATAAATCGACAACCACCGATGGCCCTCCGACAATATGTTTTGGGATTGTTGGCCTTGGCCACAACCCTCGCCACCACCCTCGCTGTAGCCGTATGGTTGAGATCTTGGGAAGCCGTGATCCTTGGGCTTCTCTTGAGCTCTCTGCCATGGCTCTCACCCAGATTGAGCTCCCGTCTAGGCTTCCTCTTGCGTTTACTCCTTTTGGTGTGCTGGAAAGCGTGTTTTTGGTTTTTCATTTGTTGGGTGATGTTGGGTGTTATGAATATCAAGTATTGGTCTACGGAAGGAGTGATGACGATGATTATTGGCATGATATTGGCCTTAGGTGTTGAAGTTGGATGTATGCCTTGTGCTTGGCTCTGGATGAGAGCTTGGATCTTGCCTTATTGTGGGATATAATGGATATTGATAGAAGAAATACTGGCAGTGAATACTGACCTTGGGTGTTGGCCTTGCACTTACTTTTGGGCGTTGATTTGGACGTTAGCATGTGGTTGGGCATTATGGAGATTGATGTTGTTGGTACCCGTGGATTAGTCGATGCATGCTATACATCTTTGGCTAGACCCAGTTAGTCACCAGTAGCACGAATAAACTTTATGGTCTTCCGTTTTTATAGCTTGCTACTGGCTTATCATCTCAGGTTCCAAGTTCAAACAGATGTTGTCATCATAATAGCCCTCATTTTCATGTGATATTATCATCTCATGTTAATTTTAGGCTACCTGAGAAGTCAAAGTAACTATTGTGATGATACTAGGTTTCGAAACTAGTTACGGAAGCTATGGTGATGTCAATAGTATGTATTCATATATTACATCTCTTGTTTTCTTGATGCTGTGATATCGCATTATATTTAATGTTATTTACAACCTAATTTACTATATTACTATCTCTTCTATTATTTATTTGCTTGAGCTTCTTCATAACATCAATTATTTTCAAAAGAGATTTTTAAACAAAAGCGATTTTTTTTAATTCCGAGGACGGAATTATTTTAAGGAGGGTAGAATGTAACGGTCCGTATTTTTCAATACAACTATTCACGTATTTTCAATTTTTAAAACTATTTTATAATGGTTTATCAGGAGTTTTACGATTTCAAAAATTTCTTATAAAAATATTTTGAAGTACCAAACTAGTTATAAAGTATTTTAGTAATATCGGGTTTCATCAAACACCTCTAAAAGATCTGATAAAAATTCATTTTCAGTTATTACCGTTTTGGATTAATGAATTTATTTTCTATACAAACGACATCAAAACGTTTTCAAACTTCTACGATAACATTCTATGATCATTTAAGGCTTCCCACATTAATTTCGCAATTTTCTGAAGTCAAATCAATAGAGAACCCGCAGACCCGCTTCCTAAACGTTTTGGCCTAAAACTAGTATCTCCGTAGCTCAAATCCTGAAACGGTCTTCGTATTCGCGATCCTCGTGACGATACGATCCCGTGGGTATGTTTTCGTAATTTTTCGAACACGTTTACTAGTAAGGACAAAATCGTAATTTCGTTTTTGTATTTTACAAAATACTTTCACTAATAGAGTTTTACTTTTTACTAATCACTTACCTTAACTCTCACCTACTCCCACGTTGGCAGCCCACGAGTAACTTGCCAAGCCAATTTCCATACTTAGTCTAAAGTTCTCACCAACCTAATTAAGTTCATTTTGACTAAAAATTTATTACAACCTATACGTTATAACCTATATAATTACCCCCTTAACCCTCATCTCCCTCACATACACCCAGTATCTTTCCCCTCTCCCTCGACTTTTAACCCAAACCCATGCATCTCGCACACACATCTCCCAACTCTCTCTCCCCGTAACCTTCACTCACAGGGAATCTCCCTCGTTCTCCCTCTCACTCTCCCTCTACTTCGTTTTGATCGCCTCAGCCCACGTTTCCCGATCTCCGCCGGCTTCGATCGCCGTAGGCCCTACCGTTGTCAACACCGCCCTCCCTCGTGCTCGCCGTGAGCTCCGGAGCACCGCCGAAGACAAAGCCAAGCCCGCTGCCCCCCCATCTCGGAGCTACCCTCAGCTCCGACGAGCGCCCCGGGTCTCCCCCGCCACCAAAGCAATGCCACCGACTGTCGTGCTCCTCCTCTGCAAGCTCGAATCCCCCCAGCTCCGATCAAGCCATGCTCCGCCGCCAACAAACCGTCGAGACCCCCAGCACTCCTCCCTCGTTGACGTCCCTCCGAGCATCACCGGCGCTCTGCCTTCAAGCGATCGCCGTCACCGATCCACGAAGCCCGAGTGCCCGCTCCCATCTCCGACGAGCCAACGACGTCGAGGCAATGCCCAAGCGACCCCCGCATCCTCGTCGACGTCCCCCAGTGCCGCCGCTGCTCCTCCGTGACGCCGCCGCCCTGACGACCGGAGCAACAGCTCCCGAAGCCCGCAACAGAGCGCTCGCCCACCTCCCTGTCGTCGTCGCCGTCATCGCCCTCCGACCACGAAGCCTCGCCCCGACAGTCGACCCCCCTGCTCTCAGTCCCCCACTAACGCCTGCTCCGGCCTTCCCCGCCACCAAGAAGCCCTGCACTTTGTCGTGTCCGACGGCACCTCAGCGCCGCTGCGAGGCCATCGCCGCAGTCGCCTCAACCCCTCGTCGAACCCACCGGAGCTCCGCTCCACTCGATGCCGCTGCACTCCATGCTCCGCCTCGGCCCCGCCCGACGCCGTCGACCGCCGTGCCCAGTCTCCGCCGCCTCGCCCTCCGCTGACGCCGCTCCGCTCGCCGGCCTCGTCGACAACACCCCCGCCATGCACGTACGAGAGAACGAAGACGAAGGGGTATATGTTAACGTATTTTTTTTAACAAAACAAGTATGTCCGTATTAGTATATTAAGGGTATTTTAATATTTTAGAAATTATTATATAAGTAAAATTTGTTTTAAATTAATAATAAATAATTTAGGGACAAGAAAAATGTGAGGCCAGATTTGGAAAATCAGAAATGACATTCTGGACCCAATGGCACTAGTTTCATCTCAATCCGACGCTTAGTTTTTCCAGAATTAATTTTTAAGCCTAAATTTTAAATACGTTACTTTCTTTTAAAAATCCGTATCTTGATATTTTTACGTACACTACTAAGTGATAAAAATATATGTTAAAGAACTCTCCGAGACGGCCATTTTGACAGTTCATTTGCAACTTTCCGATACCGATTGCACCCAGAATAAATTGTTGAATAATTACGTCATAAATTGGAAAATAGTTTTTAAATTGTTTTTGAGCTCTTAAAAATTATAAAAATTAATGTAAGTTTCAGAAAATTATTTCCTCCTACGATAAAATTATTTTCATCATATCTAGCCTATAGAAATATTTAGAACACTTTTCGACAACGTTTCGATCCGTTTAAAAATCAAAACGACCAAATTATTTAAATAGAAATGTCGCGCGCTTTAACCAAGTGTTCTTGTGATTGCAGGTGCACCAACGTCTGTAGAAGCCCTAGATCCAGTTCCGGCTTGCTACGTCGATCTCAAAATCGGTAAGTCACAACTAATTCTAATGTTAGAAAATTAGATAAGTGTACCCGTATGAACTTAGGACACCAATATAGCCTCCGAACGGCTACTTGATTTGAACCGAACTAGAAACCTAATCTAATAGGAAAGTAATCAACTATAGATTACTTTGCCAACTTTCAACTTTGGTGGTTGTTAAACACAACCATCAACTTGGGTAAATTGTGTGCTAACAAAACTACCACCCTTAAACCAACAAATTTTGTATTCCATGTTTGTTAGACTTGTTTTTATCCTCAAATTTCTTAGCATCTGCTATACTTTATTTTCTGGTTTTAAAACCAGTGGTCCTGGTTAACTATCATCATGAACAAGGAATTGATAACATCTTGAAACAATACTAGACACCCCGAAATGTTGGACTTGTCTTTATCCTCACTTCGCTTGGCTAGCTTGCTTTGAAAAGAATGTCTGGCTTACTGGTTTTCAATAAGAAAGTCAACCAGTTGACTTGGTTTGACTAGCAACATGTGGAACGGCTTGTATCTTGTGGAATATCGTGTGGAACATCTCGTGGAACATCATGAAAAGGAAATGTACATAGAACACTTGACACATCACTGGGGTTTGGTGTAACTCATAGTTTGAGAGAGTATGGGAGTGACTGGAGTTCAATCTTCCCGTCCCGCTGCCTGTGTTTCGGCATACCGTCCCGCTGCCTGTGTTTCGGCAAAATACATGTACCGTGCCTGTGTTTCGGCATTCGTCTGGGTCGCGCCCAGGCAAGAGATGGACTTGATGGTCACATATTGTACTCTCCGACTTGAGTCACGTAGTGTAGCTATTTTTGCACAGTCACTTTTACTTTACGCATTACAGTCACCTTTACTTTACGCCGTACATACACTTTACCTACTACACCTGTGCAGTCACAGTACTTTACCTGTCATACTTTTAGCTACAGCAGTAGCATGTTTTCACTTGCCTAGTCTGCTTTACACTTGCACTACCGCAGTACAGTGGTTCTCTCCTTTCAGTTCATTTGCCTTTACTTTTCAGTTGTGTACAGTTGTTGCTCGGTACTTTACTTTTCACTCTGGTCTACTTGTACGTAGTAACTTTTTGTCATACTTGTGCACTGCTTCTTTTCTATATTTAGAATTGTTGTGACTTACCTACGGTTCCATCTTCGTGGCACCGCAGACGATGTACATATGGAGGTAGATGCTCATGAGCTAATAGCGCCAGATTTCGACCGCAGCTTCCAGAGTTATTTTCACTTATGTACTTTTCTTCTTTCATGTATATTTCTTGGGACATCTTGTACAGAATGGATTGTAATAATTGGACACTATTTGAGTATTTTTGTACATCTCTGCATCGTGGCTATTTTGAATTCACTGGTAACCTGCAGGACCTGCGCAAATATCAAATAAGTAACGGGCCCCCGGGAGCGGGTCGTTACATAATCTGTAACCTGCATTGCATAAACTTGGAGGATGATACTTTATAATGTAAGCCCAAATCTTTCGACCCTTGGAGGAAGCGCAGAAGGCTTAAGTCCGCTCTACTGGCCCTTTTTAGGTGCCAACTATCTTTGGCTAATGAGTTTACTGCAACTACTATATTGGGACTTATGCAGTTAGCTAGGAGTGCCTATCTAAACTTAGATAAATGACTTTAGGACCAATTATATCCTTTCCCTCTTCCAGCGATCGGAAGGGGTCTTATTGTACATCCATAGAGTATACTACCATAGGTGTACTTTGGATGACAATGGTCCTTTTAATTTCTTTAACGCACTTCTGGGCATATGTAACATGATTTTATCAAGATAATAAATCTGTGAGCCATGACTTAATTTATTTTGCCTAGGTCTTTCATTTCATGTTTAATAGTCAGGTTTGAACAGATATTTCAGTTTTCTCTTAAGGAGATCCGATGAGATTTAAGTTGTTTACAACTATGGTCTCAAATCCTGTTCTTTGCTTAGATGCAAAGACAACCCTCAGTATGAATCATTGATTTGTCAAATGATTCCCTTTGTTGTACATTTATTATTCTTATTATTTTTCTTCAATAGGATAGACATCCCGAAGTCTATTCAGGCATTTAAGGAAATGTGGAATTTATCTTTACCAAGATATCCACAAGGGTATGCCGTCACAACATCCAATAACAACATATCCAAAATTTCCTTTGCCAAATCGGATGGTATTCGCATCTGATAACTTAGGGAGACTGATGCATCATTTATGAGTCATGCTCATTTTAATTTGTACAATCCCTAGTTTCAGCGAAATTTTCCTTGGGCTATAGGTTGTACCTTATAACATACGATTTTGTATTTATTTTTTCTTATGTGTGCAATACTTATTTTATCCACAGGTTTGACACCTTTTGGTGTCTGAACTTCGGGTCCGAACATTTCACATTTCATGAGTGAGTACAACTCATCTTTTATTGCCTCGTTCCACATTTGGCCAATTGCTACGTTTGCATTTTAGCAACAGAGTATGGAACAATATATTATAAACATCATCGCTTTTGCGATGTATATGGCAATATGATACGTGAATACATTGTTGACAATTATGTTCTTTCTATCCAACACCTCCCCAGTACGTACAACATTTACTTTCAATTTTAGTTTTTCCCCGGCAGTTCCTCTACAGTGGATTCCGGTAAGGGTGAGGGTATGGACATGAGCTCATTGCCCTGTGGTAGTATTGTCTTAAGGTCTCCAGGAGTTTCTGTCCTTGGAGCCTGGTGGTCTGCCTCTTTTCAGTTAAGGATCAGCCACTTCTGCTACCGGTGGATTGCATCCATTCTCAGGTATGTCAATGCTAGCTGGAGTTTTTGTAGCAGGGATGTGTGATCTGACAATCTTCTGGTTGTCAATAAATGAGTTCAGTAAGTGGTGAACGTTGTTCTGTATATGGAGGATCTTTAGGATCTCATCATCACACTGTTTTGTTACCGGAGCATAGTGGGTCAAGCTTTTTGTATCACATGTTAACATTTGCTTCGCGCTAGACTTTTCATTGTCTAGGCCCATTTTGGGGAAATATGTCTCATCAAAGTCACAGTCTTCAAGACGTGCCTTAAAAGCGTCCCCCGTTTGGGGTTCTAGGTATCTTATAATGGAGGGTGAGTCAAACCCTACATAAATACCTAGGCGACGTTGATGGCCCATTTTGGTCCTCTGGGATGGTGCAATGGGGATCTAAACTGCGCGACCGAAGATTCTTAGATGAGAAATGTTCGGTGGCATTCCATATGCAAGTTGCATTGGAGACTCTGACCTCCAGAGGGTCTAATTTTTATTTACGATGCAGCATGCAGAATTTGCATGTCCCCATGCATCCATAGGCAATCGGGATTTAATGGACGTTCAATCCATTGGAGTCTATTTATCAGTGACTCTGCCGACCCATTTTGGGTATGAACATGTGGCACCGTATGTTCATTTTCTATTCCCGTTGCTTGGCAGTACTTTTGAAATGACCGGGAGGTATATTTTCCAACATTAACCAGACTTATTTTCTATATTTGATGGTCTGGAAAATGTACCCGCACCATTTTTATTTTTGTATCAATAGATTTGGAAAAGCTAAGTTGCGGGTCTGTAGTAGACACACATACGAATATTCTGAGGATGCATTTATCAGTACACGAAATAGCCCACTAGGGGGTGGGATTTGTCCACATCTATCTCCTTATATTCTTTTTGAGGAAGCATGGAGATTCTTTTTCAACTTTTCGTAGAGATGGCCTTGTAATTAGTTTTCCTTTATAGCAAGGGATGTGAGGGAATTCTCCCTTCTGAAGAATCTTCGGTTCTTCAAGTCATACCCATAGGATAAGATGCAGTGCATCATCACTGATCCAGGGTGGCCAAGTCTATCATGCCAGAGTAAAAACTTGGCTGATGTCGGGCACTTCAGGTGCTCCGTTTAATTCTGCTTCCTTTCTCCGAATCTTTGTATAGTAGAGGCATGTAAGGCTCTCAAAACATTCAAGTATGGATTTTACTACTTTTTCTTGAGACGTTACATACAATAATTTGTTTTTCATTTACAGTTGATGTTTCCAAATGGAATCTATTGAAACAGATATACTTGAAACTTAAAAATTTCTTTTGGAATTCGGAGAGATTAATGCATCCTTTATTTTTGTTTCTGTGTCATTTGGGGGCAACAGTGTTGCGTTCCCTGGATCTTCAATATGGCCCTGATGTTGTGCTTTGTATTGAGAGATCGTATGTATTTATTATCTACTAATCAGTCATGAGAGCAGTTCATCTATTAAAAGATGAATCATATAGGCACATGCATTTTCAGATAAACATTTTTATTCAAAACAAATTACATAATTCAAATGCTCTCATAACATGAAATGTTCTAAACAATTTGTTAAGATACAAATAGAAGGCTAATCAAGCAGGGCATCATGTTCGAAGTCGTCAGCTGTAAACTTGATTGGAGCATCAGAGGTCATCAGGTTTGTTTCAGCTTTATTTCTCTTGTTTTCTTTTTACAAATCCTGGAGATGCTGCGGATTTCTGCACACTCTGGACCAGTGGCCTTTCATGCTGCAGCTATGGCACTGGTCTTCCCATTCTCTCTTGGGTGGGAGTGAATCATCTCTATTTTTGTCATTTCTGCGCCACGTGAACTTCCGGTTGCTTTCATTTCTTCGTTGTTGGACTTGGCCCCTAGCCCTTTTGTTTTATCCCCCTTTCCGTGGTCTTTCTTTTCTTTTGTTGTCCCTCTTCTTTCGCGAAGAAGAGGTATTATGAGCTTCTGGGAGGGGGACAATGCCAGGGGGCGTATGTTGTAAGTGGCGAGGGGAAGCTCTCTGTTTTGTTCAGCCATGCGTAAACATAACAGCAGCTCAGAATACTTGGTGAACTTGCGTTCACGTATTGCTGCATTAGTATCGCATCTTTTTCATGGAAGGACGTATATGTCTTTTCCAACATGCGATCTTCTGAGACTTTTCACCACACAACTTCAGGCGTGAGGTGATGCTAAAAAGTGCTGAGTTGTACTCAGCAATGGACTTAAAGCCCTGCAGTCTTAGGTTCTTCCACTCATATCGTGCCTTTGGGAGTATACCATCTTTCTGATATTTCTACCTATCATCAAGGGCAGTCCATAGCTCAAGTGGATTTTTGACCGTAAGGTATTCAGCCTTTAAGGTCTTGTCCACATGGCGGCGAATATAGATAATGGCTTGCACCTTTTCTATATCGCTTTATTTTCATTATTAGTTACATCAGAAATGAGGGACTTTGCCCGCAGATGAAACTTCACATCGAGCTGCCAGCTCAGATAGTTTCTTCCTGATGCATCCAGCACTTCGAAATCAACACTGGTGATTTTAGCCATTTTATCTACCAGAGCACAAATATGCATGAATTAATAATTTAAACATAAACATTTTCATGCGGAGGCAATTTTAATATGAAGGGCTAATTGCGTGGATCGGCCAGTCCCACATAAATATGAGTTCATAGTCCCATTACAGTCCATATTACACAAAAGAAAGCTTTAAAAAGAAACTACAACTTTGGAAACCCCCGTGGGTCCCATATGAGATCTTCAGCTTCAATTGTGGCATCCGTCTCTATGGAAAATGGTCTTCGGTCGTGGACATTTACATAATTTCCTTACTACAATTTCTCTCAAAAGTAAAAGAAAAGTGCAGGAAAATAAAATGTGGGACTTAAACAACCGATCCAAAAACCGCAATTAGCCATCCATGCAGAAATTTTGTGCTCATCAAACATTTTCACCAGGCGTTTTCATTACAGGCATCACATGCATTAATATTCACAGAGATGGATAAACAATTTAATTACTTAATAATTATTGGACCACCGTGTAGTGACCCTGTGCTATGAGGAACAAATACTAGAGGGGGGGGGGGGGGGTGAATAGTGTTTTATAGAATTATAAGGACTTTACGCCAAATAAAACCCTACTTAACCAACAAATGTGGAATATAAGAAATGAACAACAACCCAAGCAAGAATGCAATGCTAACAAGCAATGTACCCTGGTTCGGTGCCACCCAAGTCTCCCCGTCTTGTTACCGGTGCCCTACTCCAGCAACACCCGGATCCCCTCCGGATACTCTAGCAAACCGCTAGAGATGTCCTTTAGCCCACTTGCGGAAACCCCACAAGTGCAATCGACCTACAATCGATGTCCGTGTATCCCACAACCCGGGAACACGCAAAGACCTTAGTCCCACAACCTGGGACTAAGCAAACTCTCACAAACCGAGAGAAAAACGAAATCTTGACTCCCACAACTTGGGATCAAGCCAATCCTCTCACCACCGTGAGTATACAACAAATATGAAGTATAAAGAATGAAATGTAAAACTTCTTACCACAAAATCCTATGCCTTGAGAAATACTTACCAATATAGGGCAAAAATGGATTTTGAGGAAGATGAGATCACCAAACCCTAGCTCCACCAAGATGAGCAGCAATAGATGGTTAGGATGGAGTTGGTGACTTTGAATCAAGCTCTTAGCTTGAGAAGCTCACAAGAAATGAGAATCTCTCTTGAGGAATTAGTGCTCAAAGAGTGAGGGAGAGATTCTTGTGAGAAGAGAGAGCTTGGAAATAAGAATGAAGGGCTCTTCTCTTGGGTGTGAAAAATGTCTCTAATTTTAGCCTTGGATCCCTGGTTTGAAGCACTCAAACTTATATAGAGAAGAGAGAAAACGGTCACAAAAATCGTGGCATTAAATGCCCCAACGGCTCTATTTCTGAAGCAGTTAATCAGTCTAAGAAAGATCACTGACCGATTAGTTTTGCAACTAGTCGGTCGGTGAACCTTCTTGGACCGACTAGAAGGAAGACAGTGAGATAGGGAATTGCTGAAGAAGAAGAACTAGTCGGTCTAAGAAGAAACATCAACCGACTAGATTGACATCTAGTCGGTCGGTGAGCCTTCTTGGTCCGACTAAGAAGTTGACAACAAAGATAGTGAAATCCAGAAGACGAAGAACTAGTCGGTCTAAGAAGAAACATCAACCGACTAGTTTGACAACTAGTCGGTCTGTGAGCCTTCTTGAACCGATTAATAGGTCAACAGTAAAGAAGTCGAATTTCACTAGGAGAACTAGTCGGTTTGAGAAGAGACACCAACCGACTAGATCGTCATTTAGTCGGTAGGTGAACCTTCTTGGACCGACTAATATGTCAACAAATAGTCTTGAATAGATTAGGATAACTAGTCGGTCTGAGAAGGATTTCCAACCGACTAAATCATCATCTAGTCGGTCGGTGAACCTTCTTGGACCGACTAATTGATCAACAGTGAATGTGCTGAATTTTAACTATGATGTCTAGTCGGTTCCAGAAGAATTTCCAACCGACTAAATTGTCATCTAGTCGGTTGGTTCTTCTACTTGAACCAACTAAGATGCAAACGAAGCCGTGAAAAGAAGCGAAAAGCTTCGGGAAAGTTTCTAATGGCTTCTAAGGCTATCCTAGAGATACGATATGAGAGAATGAAGATTTCTAGACAAGTACTACTTAAGGCTTAACATTCTACAAAACCGAAGCTAGAAGACAATATAAAAGACATGACGAACCGTCTTCGAAGCTTCAATATGGAGAATCCGAATCCCTTGACTTCATGAATACTCCTTGAGCTTCAACGAAGCTCCAGGCACAGCGATCACGCGTTCTGAGGAAGTCTTGGGACGTCGCTTGAGATGAACAAAGTACCTTGGCGACGATCTCCATAAATCTTCATGATCTTGAGTCTTTTAGTTGAATGACTTGAATATCTCCAACGTCATAGTCTTCGAAGCTTTAGACTCAACCATTCTTATCTTCTCTTTGGATTGAATCTCCATTCATTTGTTGATGCCATTGGCTTGAAGTTTGAGGTAGCTTTTGAGTTCTTCAAGCCAATGCTTCACCTTTATTGATCTACCAAGTTCTCCACTTGAATCAACACGTGTAGTCACTTTTGATCTTCTTGAATCTAATATGTGACTTTATAGCTAACTGCAAACACATGAGTTAGTCACAATGATTTGTGTTTGATCATCATCAAAATCAAGGTGGAGAGTCCAATACTCAACATTCTCCCCCTTTTTGATGATGACAAACCAAATATAAACAAAACAAATAATTGTGCATTAAATATACTTACTCCCCCTGCAATGATGCCAATCAAGTTAATATCAATAATCAATAGCATCATTCATCAGTTAATAGTGTGTGTATCACGTGAGGTTGTGTACATTTCGCATGAATGACCAGAAATAATATGCGTACACAATACAAATCATAAAGGTGATACACATCATAAACATGAGCATGATTACCAATATATAAAATGTAATCAATATAAACCAAGGTAATCACCAATGCTCCCCCTGAATCATCTACATGAACGATCATACTTAAAGTCTATATGATTCAAGTTATTTTTTAATAAATAAGCACATCTTGTTTATTTCTCTCCCCCTTTGTCATTACCAAGAAGATATGAGGGTATAGAAACAACAAATGCAACGATAGAGTGGAAAACATAAAGGTATATCAATTGTAAAGTTACCAATTGTAAAGTCTTCCAATGTAAAGTTACCAATTGAAAACTAGATATCAAAATAAAGATATCAAATGTAAGAGTACATATCCAACAACAACTCAACTATCCTCAATTATCACAAGAAGATAAGTAATAAGCATATGTGATAAAAGATTACAATAGATACCAATTGCAAAGAGTAGTGTGAGCAGTGTTAGAAAAGAACAATGCAAAAATCATGACATCACTTGTGAAGGAATAACAAGTGATCAAATAGTGTCAAGTACACAAACAAACTCAATTATCACAAAATTTATAACATTAAGCATAATTTGATAGACTGTCCTTGTGCAATGAGCATGACATATTATATGGACATGATTAGATACATAAGGGTGGAATCAAAAATCATCACAATAACATAGATCAACAATTTTAGCAAATTGAGTGCATGGAAAACAATTCTATGTTTTCATACAAACAAAGCTATCAAATCAATATAATCGTCGAGCGACGAAGTAAATATCAGATACCAATTGTGGAAATATCATTTAAAAACCGAGATCTAAGTCAAACATAAAAAATGCAATGATAAGCATGGAAAGCCATAAGCATAAAGAAGATAAGCACTATATCATAAGCTCAAAACTAGCATCAAGCAAGATCATGTAAAGATGATATCCAATATAAATAGTCTACCAATTGTAAAGATGATACCAAAAGTAGTCTAACAAAGTATGCAAAGCAGGTAAATAATGTCAAGATCATGACATCACTTGAGAAGGAAACCAAGTGAACAAATAGAGACATGATCTCATCCTAGCTCAATTATCACAAAGGATTCAACATGAGGCATAATGTGACAAAACATCTTTTGATCAAAGGCATGAAGATAGTCTACGTTCAAAGTCACAAGGTAGGACATAAATGAATAAATTTATCATGAACATCGCATGCATGCATACCAATTGTGCGAATATAATAAAAAAAAGCTTGTGTAAGCACATTATAATCGGAGGTAGCATCAAAGAAGTCATAGTGCATCAAGATATATTCATGGAAGAATATCTATGACAGAATATACATATCATCAAACACAATATAACTTGAAGATCACTAACTACTATGAATGAATGTTATGTCACTTATGAAAATATCATACATGAAAGATTTAGCTATAGACATGAAGGATCTCTTGAATAAAATTATAGCTAAACATCAGTCATGAAGTAATTAAAATGACAAGTAACATACATTGATCACCCCAAATCATATCAATACGTCTCATAAAGATAGTCATACAAACTATAAGAAAAGTATGAGATGTATGGTGATACAATGAACAAATACGCATAAAGATCCTAAATCATTAATCTTATACATGGCATGAATTATGTATAACGTGATGAAGTATAGCATGCCATAAAGAAATGAAAGATCCTACTAGAATGGTATGACAGATCATGATATGGTCTAAATAATCCATGAACATAGTCATCTACGAGAATTAGGTACAAGTTGTAGAATCAAAGCAGCAATGAATCTTAACTGAAGGAATTGAAAAATTTTCAATGAAGGTTAAGATCAATATACTTAATATAATCTAATAATCAAACAAGCATGTCATACACATCAGTTATCATATCCATAATATTTAACAATCTTCACAAAGAAGCATGCATGTGAGGAATGCGATGTGTAATGACAACGTGTTCCAAAGATATAAACATCAATAAGCAACTAACCAATTCATTATATGAATGTTATAGCTACCATGATACATGAGTCGTAATAAGACATATATGACCTACATGAACATGGCAGTCACAAAAACAAACAATCTTCATGAGGGTGTGACAAGAATGAGCTAATGAAGAAGTATGCTATATTACACAAATCGAGTATATTAAAATACCAATTGTAAACATGGTAGTCACAACCAATATATTAAAATACCAATTGTACAACACATACTTACAACCAATTAGCTCTCCATATATGTGTGCATCTCCAATGCACCATCCTTTCCTTTGAATTGATCCATCATTTGTAAACCAAGGAGTGCGTAGAGTAGGCATCTTGCACAACAATCTGACAATTCAACAATTGGTGGTATCCAAAAACTTTTTGGATCCAATAGGTTAAGGAACAAAATCAAGTAGTCCAATAACCAATCATTTACCAATTGTAAATAACACTCAACAATAGAAATGCATGACATGCATTAATAGGAGTTATTATAATCATGAAAATCATACATATCAAGAATTAACAATTCTCAATCATTAAAAGTTAGATACACCTAGACTAGTAATTCCTATGCATATGATTTAATCACAATACATTATACAATCAATCATCATTATGAATACACACATCTAATACAATAGTGTGTGCGAGAAAGATTCCTCGTTCAATATGTATATGTGCACAAAATAAACATTCACGGCACAACACATATTGAAGGAAGGCCTGAAAAGTAATACCACAAAGAGTGTGCATGAAAATCATAAAGTATTAATTTTCAAAACTAAATTTCTCTTTCCCTTTGGCATATCAACAAAATAGGAAGGTGCAAATTGATAATAAATCATCAAGAGTTAGAGAAATCAACTAATCTATATGCACACCATAATATGAATGAAATGCAATAACATATAGAAGAACATAACATGATAGCAATCAAACTGTCATACTCCCACACAATCATACAAACTATGCAAACTTGGGAGTAGTGGATGAACTCACATATATATGGGTACAAAAAGTAAGCATACAAGCATGGTACCCAAGCAATGAAGTGCAATATGAGTGAGTAAGCAAGATGGAAATCAAATAAAGATTAGAGTTTGATTTTTACATATATAGTCACATGAGAATATGTCATTCCTAATATATGATTCTATATGTGTGTTCATATCATGCCTAGAAAAATTCTTAGGAATCCAAAAGAAAGTGATTTGGGATTCTTAAGAAGAGGTTGTGTAAAGGCATGCGTAGGAAGTTGGGATGCACGCTTATGAAGTGGAACATAAATATAAGCGTGTCCCGTGTGTGAAACATGCAAATGAGCATTAGTTCTAACATGAAAATTTTTAAGCCACATGTTATAAATAATCCTCGAATAAACATATGAGTAAGGATTATGAATACACAATGCACATCAGTCAAGAATTTGACACACATGAAATACATAGACATGAATGACATACAAGACACACAATATGCAAACATAGGATATGCATGAGATAGTCTCAAACACAAAGTGACATCTACATGTATCCAACACACATGGATACCAAATGTAAGAATATACTTACAACATTAAGCTCCCCCTACTTTGGTGCATCACTTAAGCACCATCAACTCCATTTGAATGAAAATCTTTGCAAAACAAGGAGTTGGTAGGGTTGGTATCCCAAAATGGATTGAACCTAGAAAACATAATTTTGGTATCCAAAAACCTTTTTGGATCCTATGGGTTAGGCAACAAATTTAAAATACTAAATTCAAATAATTGTAACCTATATCTTAATGTAATCATACACAATATTAATGGAACATGTAATCATGTTACTAGATAAATATATAGTTATATACATGCATGTACTAAAAGTACCAAAAGTAAGTATATATATTATAATCCAAATGCATGACATGTATTACATGCAACAAAACATGAATATGAGCCAATGCATGTGTTGCATGAAAAGGTATTAGATATTCTACACATGAAAATCCTAAACACGGTGATTTACTAATAAACATGCAATAGAAATCAAATTCAATATGAATTTAAGTTTCTAACAAACATGAGCATCAAAATGCAAACAAAAGAATAAACCAATTCTAAACACAAATGCTTTGGTACCCATAAAAATGAATATAAACAAATGGTACCAAGCAATGAAGGGTCAACTGAAACTAATCCTTCGGAAGCCACGTCCAAGAGGACCGTGATTTCCCAACATAATCATCATTCAAAATAATATCATTAATATACGATTGCACATACATATCCTTAGCATGAATGCTAGTGTTCTTCGGACCCCAAATAGTGTATGATTTGGGTATCCTCTTCCTAGTGGTTGCATGCACAAAAGGTTGATTTCTACGTGGTGCATGTGGCCTAGGAACATAAGATCTAGCAAGAGCATGAGGAAATGTGTGTGGAACAGTGTGTTGTGCAAAAACATGATGATGATCATTTGATCCATGGTGTGGTGTAGCATACATATGTGGATGAATATGAGGTGTGTATGCATGAGGATGATCATGAGAATAAGCATGCACATGTGGATGTGATGTGTGATCATTAGCATGTGAAGGTGCATGAGCATGAGTACGTGCATGAGAGTGTCTCAAAAGAGTGTTTGCACGTACTCGTGGGTATGGAACATAAAAACCATCATTAGTAGAAATGTGTGATCACTCCATATTTTACACTTTTTTCCCGCATGTTTGCATGCCATTTAGATCGCTCAAATCACGCTTTTCACGATTTATCGACAATATTGCGATGCTTTTCACGATTTGTTGTTTTTGTCGTATTTCAGGAGATTTGGAGCGATTTGGAGTGATTCCGAGATACACCTACTCCAGAGTGTCACCGACGACCTCCCCGAGGGGTATTTTGCCGTTGGAGAGGAGCGGAGGAAGAAAGAACGTCGTAGGAGCGACGAGGAGGCAAAAACAAGCTGAATGGGCATTTTTGGTGTCTCACTCGGCCGAGTGAAGGAGTCACTCGGCCGACCACCGAGACACCGCTCGGCCGACCAGATCGGACACACTTCATGTGTGCACTCGACCGAGCATCGGAAGCCACATCGGCCGAGTGACTAGACCCCGTCCGCCCGAGTGGCACTCAGACGACGCCCATCAAAAAGAGCCAACTTACTGTTTTTCGCCTGCCTGAGCTTCAGAAGACCCACTCGGCCGAGTGGAAAATGCCGGCCGCCCTAGTGAATAGAAGCCATCGGCCGAGTGACGACAACTCACTCGGCCGAGCGACCCCCGAAGTGAAGACCCCCGAAGACCCAGACTTACTGGAAATTCTCAGGGTTTCTTACTCGGCCGAGCGACTTTTGTCACTCGGCCGAGTGAGCCGCGCTGCCTGTAGCGTAAATTGCGATTTTCAGGCTGCGCAGGGGCATTTTGGTCACAGTTTTTTGGACGATTTTGGGGGGTATTTAACCCCAGTTTTTAACCTAGGTTAAGGAGCTTTTCCTTTACTTTTTGCAGCTTTTTAGATTAACCTTTTTAGCTTTTGATTCTTGTGATTGGAGAGGAGAGAAAAGTTTATTTTTGTTGGATTCTTGGAGAACTCTATTGGTTTGTCTCCCTCTCCTTTAAAAATCCTATTTTTATTGCTTATTTGAATATTGTGATGAATCCTATTGTTATTTCCATTGATTATTTTTGCATTTGTGATATGAATTGTGAGTAGACCTTACGTCTTGGGGTATGGGGATGAACCATACGAGCCCAATTTCTGATTTGTGATGATTTGGTAGAAATATTGCTAGAATTGCTATTAGGGTTAGTTTGGGATCGATTTAACACGGACGGCTAGGTGCTCATATCGATTGGGATTTGCAAGAGATTGGATCCCAATTCGATAGGAAACCCTAGAAATCCGAATTGGGTTGAAATTGAGTTTCCGTAGTATCGGTTTGCAAGAGATTGGACCGATACTAGGGTTCCCGGTTGCAATTCCATGCCGATACCCATTTGCAAGAGATTGGACGGGTAGGAACTATCCCAACCTAGGTCGCGGCCCGAGTTTGCATGAGAGTGGGCTCGGGACGTGATTGAACGATGATGTTGATCCTAATGCTAGCTTGCCTAGGCTAGAGTTTGCAAGAGATTGGACCCAAACCTAGGTTAGCTATAGACCGGCAACAGCGCGAGAGCGTGAGCTAGGTTTTACATTCAGTTGCAACTAGTTCATCCGAAATTCTACCCTAGCAATTGCGATACCAATGAATCACATTGACGAAGTATGGTGAGTAGCGGGGATTCCCCATTCCCTAGGCGTCTTTATTTGATTTTATATCTCCATACTTTGTCTGACGATTGTGACAGAATCGCCAAAAGGAAAATTCCCCTTTTTCTGTTCCTATAGCCAGGTTGTTCGGAGAAGACACCGTCATTCGTCCTCCCTGTGTTCGATACCCGCTCGCCGCTACACCGTGCGCTTGCGGTAAAACTACACGGTCGCTCTTTTTGGGTTACATTATGAAGCGATCAAGTTTTTGGCGCCGTTGCCGGGGACGCCATTTTGACGGTGTTCGGCATCGACAACCCGGTTATTTTTCTTTCTTTCTTTACTTTCTTCTACTTCCTGTTCTAACTCTGTTTGCAGCCCTATTTGCATACTCTCCCCGTATTTTGCATAAGATCTTAACAGGGAGAATGGAGGATGCAATGTCGACAACGGAACTCAGTCAGGGAGATTATGACTCCTTCACAGACCTCCTTAAGGAGCTTGTCGATGAGGTCCACGCCACAGGAGCATTTGCTATCGATATCAAGGACCCCGACGAACAACTGTTTGCTAGTTTTGTGATGGATCAAGTCTCCCCGGATGGGACTATCGGGGGCAATGTCAGAGTTGATGTGATAGACGACAAGTTATATTTCGAAGACGGTGGAACAAGTGTCGAAGAGCACTATACTCCTGAAGAATCTTT
The DNA here is from genome assembly GCA_030789695.1 of Scilla litardierei. Classification (NCBI taxonomy): domain Eukaryota; kingdom Viridiplantae; phylum Streptophyta; class Magnoliopsida; order Asparagales; family Asparagaceae; genus Scilla; species Scilla litardierei. The sequence goes on along the minus strand of CM061133.1, from coordinate 310,289,854 downwards.
CGAGCAAACCGATAGTGAAGGTTTTGACGATGCTAGCACAGAATCGGAGAGCGCCTATTTCGATGCATCGTCCTCACTAAGTAGTGAGTCTGAGTCTTCGCATGAGAGCACGCCACCTGAACATGAGCTAAACTCGGATGACAAGGAAGAAACCAAACTCATGCGAGCTGATGAAGTAGAAGGAGCGGCACCTCTTGAGGTAGAACTTAAGCAATTACCACCGAATCTAAGGTATGCCTTTTTGGGTAATAAATTAACTTTTCCGGTGATAGTCAACTCCCACCTCACGCAAGATCAACTTGAAAAACTCCTAGACGTTCTTAGGAGCCACAAAGATGTCCTTGGCTACACTATCTCCGATCTAAAAGGGATAAGCCCTAGGATTTGCACACATAGGATCCATTTGGAGGATACCGACGCCACCTCCATAGAGCCTCAAAGTCGGTTAAACCTGAACATGAAGGAGGTGGTTAAAAAGGAAATCCTAAAATTGCTTGACGCCGGTATTATTTATCCTATCTCTGACAGTAGATGGGTTAGCCCTGTTCACGTCGTCCCCAAGAAAGGGGGGATGACAGTCATAAAAAATGATAAAGGTGAGCCCATTTCTACACGCACCGTCACGGGATGGCGAATGTGCATTGATTATAGGAAACTAAATAAAGCTACCCGAAAGGACCATTACCCATTGCCCTTCATTGATCAAATGCTTGAGCGCCTAGCTAAACATAAATACTTTTGTTATCTAGATGGGTATTCGGGATTCTTCCAAATCCCTTTGCACGAAGATGACCAAGAAAAGACCACTTTTACTTGTCCCTATGGTACCTATGCCTACCGTAGGATGCCGTTTGGTCTTTGTAATGCTCCCGCCACCTTTCAGAGGTGTATGACATCCATATTTTCCGATTACATTGAAAATATTATGGAAGTTATTATGGATGATTTTTCGGTTTATGGAAGTGAGTTTGACTCTTGTTTGGCCAATCTTACTATAAAGTCCTTAAAAGGTGCCAACAAAACAATCTCACTCTAAATTGGGAGAAGTGTCACTTCATGGTCACTGAAGGTATAGTTCTCGGGCACCTTGTCTCCTCGAGAGGAATTGAGGTTGATAAAGCAAAGATTGAGGTAATCGAGAAACTTCCTCCTCCTATTAATGTCAAGGGCATTAGAGGCTTTCTTGGTCATGTGGGGTTTTACCGTCGCTTCATCAAGGATTTCGCCTCGATTGCCCGACCGCTTCCTTGCTCGCTAAAGATACTCCTTTTATTTTTTCAGGGGAATGCTTGCAAGCCTTCAATACCTTGAAGGAAGCACTAGTTTCCGCGCCCATCATACAACCACCGGATTGGAGCCTTCCCTTTGAGCTAATGTGTGATGCTAGCGACCAAGCCATTGGGGCGGTATTGGGACAAAGGAAAGATAGGAAGCTTCATGCGATGTTCTATGCGAGCAAGACATTGGATGACGCGCAGAAAAACTATACAACTACCGAAAAAGAGCTTCTAGCTGTCGTCTATTCCATCGAGAAGTTTCGTTCCTACCTCCTCGGTTCCAAGGTGATTGTCCACACCGACCATGCGGCGTTGAAATATCTTTTAAACAAGAAGGAAGCCAAGCCTCGGTTAATTAGGTGGATACTCTTGTTGCAAGAGTTCGATTTGGAGATCAGAGACAAGAAAGGTACAGACAATGTTGTGGCGAACCATTTGTCTAGGATCATTCGCGACAAGGAGGATGAGAGTTTGCCTATCGACGACACATTCGTGGATGAGAGGCTATATGCCATAAGGACCGGAGAAGTACCTTGGTACGCAGACTTCGTCAATTAATTGGCTTGTGGAATTAAACCGCACGGGATGCCCACGCACCAAAAGAGGAGATTTTTGCATGAGGTCCGTAGCTATTTTTGGGAAGATCCATACCTCTTCAAGATATGCAAAGATAGCGTTATTCGGAGGTGTGTTTATAAAGAGGAGGCAACGTCTATCATTTTGCATTGCCATGGTATGCCATGCGGGGGACATCATGCCGCCTCTAAGACAACCGCCAAGATTTTGCAGAGCGGATTCTTCTGGCCAACAATGTTTAGAGACACCCACGACTTTGTAAAGGGGTGCGATAGATGCCAACGGACCGGGAATATCTCCAAACGTAATGAGATGCCAATGAGGCCCATCTAAGAAATTGAGCTTTTTGATTGCTGGGGAGTGGACTTCATGGGACCATTTCCGTCGAGCAATGGTAATAAATATATCCTATTAGCCGTTTACTACGTCTCCAAATGGGTAGAAGCAATCGCTACCCCTACCAATGATGCTAGGGTCGTCTCTAAGTTCTTCAAGCAGAACATCTTCCCACGCTTCGGAGTGCCTCGTACTTTGATAAGCGACGGGGGGAGCCATTTCATAGAGAATAAATTTGAAGCCATGCTGAAGAAGTACGGGGTAAACCATAGAGTTGGCATGGCGTATCACCCCCAGACAAGCGGCCAAGTGGAGGTCTCGAATAGAGAGATCAAGCAAATTCTTGAGAAGACCGTGGATCGATCTAGAAAGGATTGGTCAATGAAGTTAAACGATGCTCTATGGGCATATCGCACGGCCTTTCGCACTCCCATCGGCACCACACCGTTCCGACTTGTTTATGGGAAAGCCTGCCACTTGCTGGTAGAATTGGAGCACCGCGCATATTGGGCCATCAAGACCCTTAATTATGACTATAAGAGTGCGGCGATGAGGTAACTCGTTGAGGTTACGTTGGTAGGCTCAAGCATTATTCCGAGGGAGTCCCAAGGGGAGAAATCAATAGAACATATCTGCTTAAGGGACGGCCGGATGATCTTTCGAACCTCCTTGACGAGGTTATTGAGGAGGCGATCCCCCATTCGATCGGCGCTCTATTCAAAGAAGATTTTGAGGAAGGCCCGGATTTGGTCCAAGAAGAGAAGATAAATGAATCCCCCGACTTCTCCGCTGAAATTGATGAAGGCGACGTGGATGTCGCAAGGATTCGAGAGCTTTGCAAGCTCTCAAAATTGAAGTCTCCGAAGAAAGCTCCGGTGATACGGAAATCGGTGTCACCGGTAAAGCCGAGGCCCGAAGAAATCTCTAGCTTGGCGGAGCCACCCCCCAACACTACCCGAAGCAAAGGAGCACCGAGGGAGAACACGCCGCCACAACTTCCGAATCCAAGCGTTCTCCCCGGAAAATTTGACGGGTGCATCTCATATGCACCCAATATCCCGCATTAATTGAAAATCAAAGGGGGTCGAGCTCACGACCTTAAACGAGCGCTTGTCGGGAGGCAACCCGACGGTTATCGCTTTATTTTTACATTTTCTTTATTTTTGTTTTAGAAGTTATTAGTGTTTTGAGTCGTTCGCCCAAAAATTTCATGATAACTGGTCGTATTTTTCTTTGACATGAGAGAAGAACGAGGTACCCATCATTATGAGGATGAACAAGGCGACGAGGAGCACTCCAGGAAGGCGCTCGATGCTTAGGAGGAAGATGAAATCGACTGGAGGAAGAAAAACAGAGTTTAGAGCCCAAACGAAGCCAAACAGCAGAAAACAAGGTTCACTCGGCCGAGTATACTAGTCACTCGGCCGAGTACATAAGTTCGTCCGCCCGAGCAGCTCTCAAACGAGGGAAGTCTACTGTACCCAACTCTCTGTTTCTTTTCTTGATTTCAGTATAATTGCTACTCGGTCGAGTGTATATAGTCACTCGGCCGAGTAAAACTGATACGCTCCTAGGGCGAGTCTTGCCGAGTAGCTTGTGCCACTCGGCCGAATGGACTTACTCCACTCGGCCGAGGATGGCAAGGACACTCGGCCGAGTGGTAAGCGGGGAGAAATTTTTCAAAGTAATTCCGTTGAGTTCACTCGGCCGAGCGACTTAGTCACTCGGCCGAGTCGTAACTTTTTCTATAAAAGGGGGCGTGGGGGGCGCGTTTTTCGAAACGAATTAAAACGCACAGCGCCCGACCCTTCGACTCCCCCAGCACCCGATTCCCCCCTCGCTCGCCCGATCTCCGACCCCGCGCTGGCGCTCAGCCACCCAACTCCGGCCGTCGTCGCCGCCCCTCACCCGAGTCGCCGCCGGCGGTCACCTCGTCGACCGAGCTCCGGTAACCCGATTTTTCGCCTATTTCTCCTCTTTTGCATATTTTTCGATGATCCATGTGTCTAACGAACCCCAAACCCAAATTAAATTCAATTTCTATCTATTATACCCCTAACCCCCCATACGTTTGAATATTACACGCTAATCTCTTCGTTTGATGCGCAGGTTATATTGGGGAGCTTAGGGGAGCCCAGGGGAGCTTCCGGGGATCGTTTTGGGCTTCGTGGAGGTGTCATCTTCGCACGCTTCCATAGCTTTGCTCTCGCGGTGTGTCGCGGTACACTCTTTCCTTTATTTTACGCACGCCGCATTTTTCACGTTTTTGGTGAGCACCCGGGGGCCATATGCCGCCCCGGACACGGCCGCGGTCGAGGAGAGCTTCTGCCAAGCGGAAGCGGTCGGATGATGCCGGCCCCTCCCACGAGGTGGAGGACTCTCCTCCGCCTACTCCACCACACCCCGTTCACCCAGCACAGCCTGCAGGCCCCGCACACCCCGCACAGCCTGCAGAGCCCGCACAGCCCATTCACCCCGCACAGCCACTCCTTGCCGTCCCACAGCCACCACCACCGGCTCCACTTATCGGGCCGCTGGGAATTACGTTCCGGGACGATGCACACCGCGTCGTTTTCGAGCGTATTTCCTAGCGCTCGATCGTACCCTCCAGGTTCGCACACCTTGCAGACCTAGGACGCCTGGGGGTACTTGAGGGGATGCTCACGTTGTATGACAACGTGGGCTGGCGAGATTTCTTCCAGGTGTCGGCGGACACGTTTCTCCGTCCGACACTTGAGGTCCTTAGTTCTATCGCCCGGACCGACGATGGATGCTCGTTTAGGTTCATGGACCGGGAGTGCCAGGTCACTCTCGGTATGATGAGAGCATTCTTTTCGTGGCCCGATGTCCCCGGGGCCGACCGTGGTTACACCCCCACTCACATTCCCCCACCTTCGTTCGATTCCGGCGCCTTCTGGGCCCGGATCACGGGTCTACCTGCCGCCTTTGACCCTAGTGATGTTCACGCCAGAGCCTTGGACCGTATCATCGTGTCGGTGGGCGCTCGCTCACCGATATGCTGCGGCGGTCTAATCACACTGCTCACCTTGATGACCGGCGAGGACCTACCGGCCGATTTGCGTCGTTCTCCGGGCCCCACTTTACTGTCCATAGACGTCATGGCCCGGATGAAGATGCTTCGTCCGCACGGTGAGCGACACTGGGTCTGGTTGCATGGTCCATTCGGTGCTGATTACATGATTCTTCCGAGCCCAGCTCGCACACAGATAGCACCAGCACAGGTGGACACCCGCCAACCCCGCTGACCGCTACCTCCATGCTCACCACCACTCCCACCACCCATGCTGGCCCTCTGTCCGTTGAGCCCCTTTGCTCTGCACTTCCTGAGCGCCCACCGACCTTCGTTGAGAGTGGAGAGCCCTCTTTTGCTGCGGTCGTGGAGACCATGGCTAGCATGATCTCCGCTGGGATTTCGCCTTTCGGACCACACACTTCCTCCCCAGCGGTAGTCACTTCTGTCCCCACCGCAGCCGTACTTTCTGAGAGTGTCGTGACGTCTGTCCACACGTCTGTGTCACTGACCTCTCTGGCCGCCTCGTCGCCACTCTTATACTCCACTTCCGCTGATGTTACTTCCACTTCGCGCCAGCCTGCGTCCCAGCCTCGCCCTGCGGCTAGGCCCACACTTGTGAGCACAGCACCCTACCTCCACATGCCTACTGAGCCCATCACCTACGCCACCCGAGTACGCCAGCCTCGTCCTGCACAGCACCGACAGGTGCGTCCCTCTGCACCACCTCCCCCCGACACTGTACTTCTGAGCATTCGTGCTCTCGAGGGGGCGGTGAGTGCCCTCAGAGGTGACCTCAGGACCATGTCTGCCACCGTCACCACCATGGCCAGCCGCTTCGACCTTCTCCCAGGCATTCACTATTGCCTCACTCAGATTCTCGACTGGCTCCCTCGCGTACCTACCGTACCCACACCCACCCAGCAGGTACCCACCCCCACTCCTACACACACCCAGCCTGCTTCCACACCCACCCCCACACCCACTCAGCAGACTGTTCCCCCACCACCACCACCACCTCCTCCGCCTCAGGACGGAGACGTCGCAGCCCCACCTTCTTAGGCACCCTTGATGCCATTGATCTTTTTTGCCGTCGTGCTGCCCGTCTCTGCTGGGTCCTGATGCTTTTGCCCACCCCCCTCCCCTCACTGTTTTGGATACACATTCTGTTCATATCTTTATATATCATTTTTGGGAAAGAGTGAGAGTTTTTTGGTGACACACTTATATATCTATTTCACTCCTCTATCTGCATGCATCATGTCCGCATCATATTTTTCATTTCGTTATTTTTTTATTTTATTTTATTTTCTTTTTTATCATGCATGCATCCTCACCTACCCCTCACATTACACGTCTCTCGGTGTGCCATACTTCGCACATTGAGGACACTGTGCACTTTAGCTTGGGGGAGTGAGTTCTCACGTTCTTTTCGATTTACCACCTTTATTTTTAGTTTTTTTAACGCCATTTTCCGCTTTTGCACTCATTTTCATCACTTTTCCTTTTTTTTAACCATGCATCATGTTTTTCTTATTTTCTTTGTGTGCTGCATTGTAAATAGCTTTATTTTTTCCTCTTTATCTTTATTTCTTTTTCATCTCATGCTAGAGATGACTTTTATGTGATGATGATTACGTGGCGTTAGCTTTCTCTATATATGCATGCTATATTTGTCATGTCTTAGATTTTATTTCTGATATCATATGCTGTGATTTGCCTTGCATTTAGAGATAGTAGCCCACACTTTTTCTGCATGAAAATGGATGAAATTTTATTATTAGCTGAGTCTGAATATTCATATGTATGCTATCGCAGAAAACACACCAAGATTCACGCATTGAACGCTTATATCTGGAGTACCGTTTTCTTTTCCTATATCACTTCTATTTGCATGATTTGTACACTTCACTTCAGGATGATTGGATGATGTTAACAATGATAAATCTGGATTAGTTAGCTTTTTTGTGATCGAAACTGAGTAGATTAGATTACCCTGCTGAAGTTGTCGTGCACGTCCTATAGAGTGAACTGAGAGACATATTTACTTCTTTCTCCACATATCTTGAACATCAATTCTCTATTTTAAAATCATTGGTGAATCTCCCCTTAGCGATTCTAATATATGGCATTTCCCCCGCTATTAATTCCTAGCTCCAAATTTCGCAAAACCAAAAAAAAAAGAAAAAGAGAAAAATTCTTGTATATCCTTACTTCTCTTTGATTTGGGATCATTGTGTATATATTGTTAAAAAAAAAAGAGAGAAAAAAGAAAAGAAAAGAGAAAAGAACCTCAATAAAAGATCTCATCTCATGTTCTCTCTCTTTCTTTCCCTCTTTTTGTTTTTATTTTCATTACTTTTGGAGCTTTATAGAAATGGGGATGTAAATATTGTTTTTATACTCCATATTTTAGATCGCTATTCCGAGATACACCTACTCCAGAGTGTCACCGACGACCTCCCCGAGGGGTATTTTGTCGTTGGAGAGGAGCGGAGGAAGAAAGAACGTCGTAGGAGCGACGAGGAGGCAAAAACAAGCTGAATGGGCATTTTTGGTGTCTCACTCGGCCGAGTGAAGGAGTCACTCGGCCGACCACCGAGACACCGCTCGGCCGACCAGATTGGACACACTTCATGTGTGCACTCGGCCGAGCATCGGAAGCCACATCGGCCGAGTGACTAGACCCCGTCCGCCCGAGTGGCACTCAGACGACGCCCATCAAAAAGAGCCAACTTACTGTTTTTCGCCTGCCTGAGCTTCAGAAGACCCACTCGGCCGAGTGGAAAATGCCGACCGCCCGAGTGAATAGAAGCCATCGGCCGAGTGACGACAACTCACTCGGCCGAGCGACCCCCGAAGTGAAGACCCCCGAAGACCCAGACTTACTGGAAATTCTCAGGGTTTCTTACTCGGCCGAGCGACTTTTGTCACTCGACCGAGTGAGCCGCGCTGCCTGTAGCGTAAATTGCGATTTTCAGGCTGCGCAGGGGCATTTTGGTCACAGTTTTTTGGACGATTTTGGGGGGTATTTAACCCCAGTTTTTAACCTAGGTTAAGGAGCTTTTCCTTTACTTTTTGCAGCTTTTTAGATTAAACTTTTTAGCTTTTGATTCTTGTGATTGGAGAGGAGAGAAAAGTTTATTTTTGTTGGATTCTTGGAGAACTCTATTGGTTTGTCTCCCTCTCCTTTAAAAATCCTATTTTTATTGCTTATTTGAATATTGTGATGAATCCTATTGTTATTTCCATTGATTATTTTTGCATTTGTGATATGAATTGTGAGTAGACCTTACGTCTTGGGGCGTGGGGATGAACCATACGAGCCCAATTTCTGATTTGTGATGATTTGGTAGATTTATTGCTAGAATTGCTATTAGGGTTAGTTTGGGATCGATTTAACACGGACGGCTAGGTGCTCATATCGATTGGGATTTGCAAGAGATTGGATCCCAATTCGATAGGAAACCCTAGAAATCCGAATTGGGTTGAAATTAAGTTTCCGTAGTATCGGTTTGCAAGAGATTGGACCGATACTAGGGTTCCCGGTTGCAATTCCATGCCGATACCCATTTGCAAGAGATTGGACGGGTAGGAACTATCCCAACCTAGGTCGCGGCCCGAGTTTGCACGAGAGTGGGCTCGGGACGCGATTGAACGATGATGTTGATCCTAATGCTAGCTTGCCTAGGCTAGGGTTTGCAAGAGATTGGACCCAAACCTAGGTTAGCTATAGACCGGCAACAGCGCGAGAGAGTGAGCTAGGTTTTACATTCAGTTGCAACTAGTTCATCCGAAATTCTACCCTAGCAATTGTGATACCAATGAATCACATTGACGAAGTACGGTGAGTAGCGGGGATTCCCCATTCCCTAGGCGTCTTTATTTGATTTTATATCTCCATACTTTGTCTGACGATTGTGACAGAATCGCCAAAAGGCAAATTCCCCTTTTTCTGTTCCTATAGCCAGGTTGTTCGGAGAAGACACCGTCATTCGTCCTCCCTGTGTTCGATACCCGCTCGCCGCTACACCATGCGCTTGCGGTAAAACTACACGGTCGCTCTTTTTGGGTTACATTGTGAAGCGATCAATGTGAGGAGTGGATGCATTCCTATGTGTATTGGTGTACATGAAAGCATGTCCCTTCCTTTGATGTCCACCCAAAGTGGGTTTCTTTCCAAAGGAGGAAGGAATAGGAGTGGTGGTTTCCTTAGTAGTAGAACTACCCAAGTTGTTATAGACACCACTCGTGGATGCACCGGAGGATGGCCTCACAAAATCTATAGTTACTTCACTATAGAAGGTGTGTGCATTGGATGCACTTGCCTTAGAATAACCAAGGCCAACACGATGGTTTGTCGGTAGTTGATTCTTTAGCAGATCATCCAAATTATCCTTTCCCTTGTTGAATCTCTCAACAATGGAGGACATGAGCTCATATTTCTTCGAAATTGAAGAAATAGTAGCATCCAATGTGGATGCATGTGTGGTGAGCTCGTGCACTTGAGATTTGAGATCCTTATTCTCATTGCCCAAACACGTGTTTTGAGATTGAAGATTTTCAATCTCAAGATCGTTACTATCCACAATGGAAACACGATCAAGTTGAGATTTGAGGAACTCCACCTCATTTCTCAACAAGCCATTTTGAGTAAGCAAACTTGCTTTCTCAATAGCGAGTGTCTCAACAATGGTGTCATTGTTAGAGGTGCTACATGTAGATGTGTTAGTGAGACTAGCAATCTTATTCCTAGCCTCACCATATTTCCGTATAAGCTTTTGATGATTATCAAGTAATTGTCCAAATGCAATTCCAAGATCATCATTTGTTACCTCTTCATCGTCGCTATCGCTTTCACTTGAATCGCTTGATTCGTCACTAGAGTCGTCCTCTCGTGCCATCAAGCCCATGAGTGAATCTCTTTCATCATTGGAGGAAGAACACTTCGAGGTGGACTCTTCTTGCTCCGCTAGCATGTGCCATATTTGATATGCCGTTGTTGCCTTGGACACACGCATAAGAATGTCATAAGTTAAATAATCAAGCAAGACATCAATTACCTCTTCATGTTTCTTCACCAATTCTTTTTGCTCAATTGTCCACTTATGTACGGAAGTGGTAGGTGTGCGAAAGGGCTTCTCTACAAGCTTCCAATAATCCTCATCGATGGATTGAATATAGGCCTTCATCTTTACACTCCAAATTTGATAGTTGGGCCCAAGGAGATATGGTGGAAAAGGCTTTCGTGTGATGTTGTTGTTGGTTGCCATAGCTATTACCTCGCTCTGATACCAATTGTAGTGAACCTGTGCTATGAGGAACAAACACTAGAGGGGGGGTGAATAGTGTTTTATAGAATTATAAGGTCTTTATGCCAAATAAAACCCTACTTAACCAAAAAATGTGGAATATAAGAAATGAACAACAACCCAAGCAAGAATGCAATGCTAACAAGCAATGTACCCTGGTTCGGTGCCACCCAAGTCTCCCCGACTTGTTACCGGTGCCCTACTCGAGCAACACCCGGATCCCCTCCGGATACTCTAGCAAACCGCTAGAGATTTCCTTTAGCCCATTTGCGGAAACCCCACAAGTGCAATCGACCTACAATCGATGTCCGTGTATCCCACAACCCGGGAACACGCAAAGACCTTAGTCCCACAACCTGGGACTAAGCAAACTCTCACAAACCGAGAGAAAAACGAAATCTTGACTCCCACAACTTGGGATCAAGCCAATCCTCTCACCACCGTGAGTATACAACAAATATGAAGTATAAAGAATGAAATATAAAACTTCTTACCACAAAATCCTATGCCTTGAGAAATACTTACCAATATAGGGCAAGAATGGATTTTGAGGAAGATGAGATCACCAAACCCTAGCTCCACCAAGATGAGCAGCAATAGATGGCTAGGATGGAGTTGGTGACTTTGAATCAAGCTCTTAGCTTGAGAAGCTCACAAGAAATGAGAATCTCTCTTGAGGAATTAGTGCTCAAAGAGTGAGGGAGAGATTCTTGTGAGAAGAGAGAGCTTGGAAATAAGAATGAAGGGCTCTTCTCTTGGGTGTGAAAAATGTCTCTAATTTCAGCCTTGGATCCTTGGTTTGAAGCACTCAAACTTATGTAGAGAAGAGAGAAAACGGTCACAAAAATCGTGGCATTAAATGCCCCAACAGCTCTATTTCTGAAGCAGTTAATCGGTCTAAGAAAGATCACTGACCGATTAGTTTTTCAACCAGTCGGTCGGTGAACCTTCTTGGACTGACTAGAAGGAAGACAATGAGATAGGGAATTGCTGAAGAAGAAGAACTAGTCGGTCTAAGAAGAAACATCAACCGACTAGATTGACATCTAGTCGGTCGGTGAGCCTTCTTGGACCGACTAAGAAGTTGACAGCAAAGATAGTGAAATCCAGAAGACGAAGAACTAGTCGGTCTAAGAAGAAACATCAATCGACTAGTTTGACAACTAGTCGGTCTGTGAGCCTTCTTGGACCGACTAATAGGTCAACAGTAAAGAAGTCGAATTTCACTAGGAGAACTAGTCGGTCTGAGAAGAGACACCAACCGACTAGATCGTCATCTAGTCGGTCGGTGAACCTTCTTGGACCGACTAATATTTTAACAAATAGTCTTGAATAGATTAGGATAACTAGTCGGTCTGAGAAGGATTTCCAACCGACTAGATCGTCATCTAGTCGGTCGGTGAACCTTCTTGGACCGACTAATTGATCAACAGTGAATGGGCTGAATTTTAACTAGGATGTCTAGTCGGTTCAAGAAGAATTTCCAACCGACTAAATCGTCATCTAGTCGGTTGGTTCTTCTACTTGAACCGACTAAGATGCAAACAAAGCCGTGAAAAGAAGCGAAAAGCTCGGGAAAGTTTCTAATGGCTTCTAAGGCAATCCTAGAGATACGATATGAGAGACTGAAGATTTCTAGGCAAGTACTACTTAAGGCTTAACATTCTACTAAACCGAAGCTAGAAGACAATATAAAAGACATGACGAACCGTCTTCGAAGCTTCAACATGGAGAATCCGAATCCCTTGACTTCATGAATACTCCTTGAGCTTCAACAAAGCTCCAGGCACAATGATCACGCGTTCTGAGGAATTCTTGGGACGTCGCTTGAGATGAACAAAGTACCTTGGCGACGATCTCCATAAATCTTCATGATCTTGAGTCTTTTAGTTGAATGACTTGAATATCTCCAACGTCATAGTCTTCGAAGCTTTAGACTCAACCATTCCTATCTTCTCTTTGGATTGAATCTCCATTCATTTGTTGATGCCATTGGCTTGAGGTTTGAGGTAGCCTTTGAGTTCTTCAAGCCAATGCTTCACCTTTGTTGATCTACCAAGTCCTCCACTTGAATCAACACATGTAGTCACTTTTGATCTTCTTGAATCTAATAGGTGACTTTATAGCTAACTGCAAACACATGAGTTAGTCACAATGATTTGTGTTTGATCATAATCAAAATCAAGGTGGAGAGTCCAATACTCAACACACTGGGCAACGTCATACATCGTTAGGTTAGATGACTAACGGCAGAGCGATCGCAGGATCTTTCTAATTATTAAGCTTCAATATATTGCACAACCATGCATTAAATATCTACAGAATAAGCCAGTGATGCAAAGCATGTATTAATGATTTTACATAAGAAATCATTTAATACAAGGGTTGTTCAAATTAGGTTTATTCAAAGTTTTGAAAAAGAGCCCATTTTTGACATGTTCTTCGTAGAAGGAAAAATTTTTCCTTTTTAAATTCATCCCCAAAGAATCCCAAAAGTCCCCTTATAGCCCCATGATATATCATGATTTTACATGAATTTTCAGGTCGCCAAAAATGCCATTTTAATCAATTTTTAGCCCAAAAAGCTTTTTCATAGCATATATGTTAGCCCCCCCCCCCAAATTTTTTTTTCTTCGATAAATTGAAGTCAACTACGGGCTTGAAGCCCGCAGTCCAATTTTTTTTGAAACAAGTCTGCGGGCCTGATGCTCGCAGTTTGCCTGCGGGCTACAGGCTTGTACGACTTTTTTTTGAATTGGGCTTCGGGCCCAAGAGAGTTATGGGCGGCAGCTAGGGTTAGCCGCCGTCGCCCCCTGACTGCCGTTGGTTGGCGGTGGGGAGGGTAAGGGCGACGGCCGCCCCCAGGGGGCACGGCCTGCGGGGCGACGGTCGCCCCCCCTGCGGGGGGTACGGCCCTGGCGACGACAGCCGCCCCCCCTGCAGGGGGTGCAGCCCTAGTGGCGACGGCCGCCCCCCTGCGGGGTTGCGGCCTCGGTGATGGCCGCCCCACAGCAGGGGGGTGCGGCCTGCGTGATGGTCGCCCCCTTGCGGGAGGTGCGGCCTCGACGGGCCCCTGCAGGGGGTGTGGCCTTGGCAGTGGTCGCCCCCTGCAGGGGGTGCGGCCTCGGGGGGTGGGAGGATGGCTGGCGGCAAGGCCGCCGGTGGGCATGGGGTAGGGTTCACAAAAAATCCCTTAAAATATGATTTTTGGACGAATCAGGTTCGTCGTTGTAGGTGATTAGCAAATCCCATATCAATCTTGCGAGATCTATGGGTAGATCAATCATCCGTATGATAAGAACATCGTTTTTAGCGGGTTTTACCTCTATATCCGTCCTCCAGATATAGCGACGTTTGAACGAAGCCTACGCGGATGACGACGCTCGTTTGATGAAGCCTTGCACCGCGCGCTGGATCACTGTCTCCCTTCTCCTTCGCAACGATCAAAAAATTTTTGTGGAAAAATTTAGAGGTTCGTGCTGATAACGTGTTATGAATCAACTACTGGGGGAGGAACCCCCAGCCCTTTATTTATAGGCAGGATAGAAGAGTAGAAAGATAAGGTACATAGAAATGGGCGTATCTCTAAGATACCCGCAAACCTAACCGACTCTGGTATTTCCATTCACAACACATCCCAAATTTTCTTTGGGTAATATTAGCCAGAATAACTAAATACATGTACGCAAAAAATCTGCAAACAAATTAATCTTTTTACAAACAAATCTGCATCCCACCCAAAAAAATTTCGTTGTCTTAGTAAATCTAACAAATTAATCTTAGCTATTAAAAGAACAAAAATTTAAACATTATGGCTATTAATTTTAGCTATTAATTTTAGCTATTAAAAATTCAAAAATTAATCTTAGATGTTATTCTCACAATGTTCCGAACATTTGGATAAAATTAATCTTAGCTATTAAAAATTCAAAAAATAATCTTAGCTAATAATCTTAGCTTTTATTAATTTCCCCCTCATAATGTTCCACGTTGATTTTATTAAGCCCACCCAAAATTTTTTGTTCTTTTAATTTCACCACAAATTTAGCCGAACATTATGAGGGGGAAATTAAAAGAACAAAAATTCAAACTGATTTCAATGAATATTTGCTTATATATGGGTTTGATTATTGCTTTCCTTGAAATCTTAAATAAATCTTGAGATCCGTATACAATAAATTCAAACCGAGCAGATTTTATGGCTTAAATAAATTTTCCATGCATGTTTTTTGGGAAGAGAGAGGGGGAGAGAGAGTTTATGTTCGGTTTTCAAATCATTGGTTTTCCCAACACATTTCCTCCCAAAACTTTCTCAAAACTTATCTCAACCTTCCATTCTTCCAGAACAAATCCTAGCCACTTTTTATCTTTTCCTAGTCAGCCCTAAAATTCAAAAATAGTTGTGTAAAAATATTTGTTCCTCGAAAAATTATTTCCACAACCAAATTCGATGTAGAACAACAAATTCGACACAGGCGCCTTCGACACGGAACAACAAATTAGTATAAAAAAATTTAGCAGGCGCCTTCGGCGCGGGCGCCTTCGGCGATCATTGCTTTCCTTGAAATCTTAAATAAATCCTGAGATTCGTATACAATAAATTCAAACCGAGCAGATTTTATGGCTTAAATAAATTTTGCATGCATGTTTTTTTGGGAAGAGAGGGGGGAGAGAGAGTTTGTGTTCGGTTTTCAAAACATTGGTTTTTCCAACACATTTCCTTCCAAAACTTTCTCAAAACTTATATCAACCTTCCATTCTTTAAGAACAAATCATAACCACATTTTATCTTTTTCTAGTCAACCCTAAAATTCAAAAACAGTTGTGTAAAAATATTCGTTCCTCGAAAAATTATTTCCACAACCAAATTCGGCGTAGAACAACAAATTCGGCACATGCACCTTCGACGCGGAACAACAAATTAGCATAAAAAATTTAGCGGGCGCCCTCGACGCGAAACAATAAATTAGTGTAAAAATATTTAGCGGCGCGGATGCCTTCGGCGTCGAACAACAAATTCGACATCGAACAACAAATTCGGCGCCCACGCCTTCGGCGAGGAAAAACAAAGTAGCGTAAACAAATTTAGCGGACGCCTTCAACGCCCGCGCCAAACAAAAAATTCAGCGCCCGCGCCTTCGGCAATGAATAACAAAGTAGCGTAAAAAATTTAGCCCGCGTCGAAGAACAACAAATTCGACGCCCGCGCCTTCGGCGCGGAACAACAAAGTAGCGTAAAAAAATTTAGCAGGCGCCTTCGGCTCAGAACAACAAAGCTCAGCGTATTTTTACACTAAAGTTTTTATTTTAATGGATCATGCTTCTCCACAATCTTTCCCAAGTCACTTTTAATTTCAAAGTTTAGGTTCCCAATGCACTTTTCTCCCCAAAATTAATCTCCACAATTTTTCCCAAGACACTTTTAATTTCAAAGTTTAGGTTCTCAAGGCACTTTTCCCCCCAAATTTAATCTCCACAATCTTTCCCAGGGCATTTCTAATTTCAAAGTTTAGGTTCCCAAGGCACTTTCCCCCCCAAATTTAATCTCCACGATCTTTCTCAAGACACCTTTAATTTTAAAAGTTTTGGTTTCCAAGACACTTTTTCCATCAAAATTTAAGTTTTCCCACTAAAATTTTCACAAAATCCAATCTCAACCATTGATTTACCAAGATCAATTCTCAGCCACTCTTTATATTGTCTTAGTCAGACCTAGAATTCAAAAAACGTTGTCAAATGTATAATAGACTAGTCATAACCCGTGCCCGAGGCACGGTTCATTTCAGATATCCCCTCAAATTTCCCCCCTCCAAAAGTTAAACGAACAAAACTTTAGATTCGGCGCCATTTTTTGGATTAAGAAACGCTCGAAAATAACGGGGGAAAGTGCATAAGTGTGTGTGTGTGTGTTTGTGTAGGGTATTAGAGTAAAAAGTGAAATAAGAGGGTTTTTTAAGAAAAAAGGGGAAATGTGCGGTATTCTGTGCAAATGTAGTGATTATGGTGGGGGTTTTTGAATTAAATCTCGACCCTTGGATGCAAAGTATGTGGATGCATCCTGATCGTTGTTGGTGACTGAGACTTGTCCTAGTCAGCCATAGGATTCAAAAAAGTTTGTGTTTTAATATATAAATATATTATTTTCTATTGCATCATATGCAATAATCCACATCTTTAATGTTAAAATCCATTTGCATCAAATACAAATGAACTGAGAGCATACATCCCTCAACATCTCCCACTTGCTCTAAGGATCATTTATCCAGAATGCAGAAGCTATCTGTAAAATTTTGATGTTTTAGACTTATATCGCAAACTCTTTGCGACTTAATTAATTCCCATACATCATATGTATTTTCTCTATTAATTCTACCTTTTACTTGACGAAGGTCTTGTTGTGTATTGGACTTCTCCCTACTTGGTGTTAATGATAAGCAAACATAAATACTTGTGACTAATCCCCTATTTTGCAGTTAATCCATTGCCTAAGCTATTTATGAAGATCTACTAGCAATGGATGACTCACAAAGTTCATTAAAGGCAAATGACATGGATTGGATGATCGTAGATGTTGATTGAAGCTCCATGAAGACTTCAAGCTCATACGATGGATAGAAGAGAGAATTCGTCAATGTAATTTTCTTTTATCTCGTCTAGTATGTAGCTTAGAAGTAGAACATTGATGAAGCACTCACACACATCATCATTTCAGTCTTAGGCATCATTAGATCAATTGTCCTTAGACCCCAATTCATTTCTTAGTGATTGTGCTTGGATTGTTTATAACAGTCGACTGCTAAACATTTTACAGTCGTCTGTCTCAAAAACAGTCGACTGTGTTTTGTTCTACAGTCGCCTGTTATGCACAAACTTTTACAATATAGTTTTGGGCCTCTCTGATTATTTCGCACAGGCTACTGATGAACGATTCACAGGCGCCTGTCCAAGTGATAGTCGACTGTGTTTTGTAAATCAGTCTCCTGTCTATCCTTTGCCCAAACTTTGTAGATCTGACTTTTACGGCCAGTCGACTAATGCTGTATATACATTCGACTGTCCCTTGGATTATTAGTCGACTGTCTATGCTGCAACAGTCGTCTGTCTGTGAGCCAATTCATTGACTCAGCTCTCTGGAAATTCTCAGGATATTTGACAGTCATCTGTAAAAGGATTTACAGTCGCCTGTTCTGATAAACAGTCGACTGTGTTATCCTCAACAGTCGTCTATCCTGTTATCTTACAAGATTTCCAGATTTCTTCATCTTACCATTCTCTCGGCCAGTCGCATGTAGAAGTAATTACAGTCGCCTGTTGGTTTAACAGTCGACTGTCTTTGCTTCATCAGTCGACTGTCCACGTGGTAAGTTACCGTTATGATTTCTCACCTACCCTTGTTGACTGTGCAACAGTCGACTGTGGTTTCTTCAACAGTCGACTGTCGCGAGTTCAGATTCTATCCGTTGAGATTTTTCTCACAGATTCCAAAGGGGTTTTTGCCTAAACTGTTTTGTGGATTTGAGAAACCTATAAATGGGGCTTTGACATGCATTTATATTTCATATATTCGCGCACGTTTTCTTTGTGTTTTCCCCTCTATTTTCCGCCGTCTTGTATTCATTTTCTTGTGTTTTCTTGTTTTCTTTCAATTTTCTGTGTTTTTCGTATTTTGCAGGATTTTACCGGTGTAGGGGACATAAAACGACGATATCATGAGTCCCCGGAGCAACGGGAGGAGTCACGCGTGATCCAGGGGGTCAAACGATGAAGATCACATCTTTCAGCCCCTCACCCGACCGGTTGGTCACTTCCAACCGATCGGGTGATGCACGCGTGCACAACCCGGACTGAAGCTGGAGCAAAGTGCAAAGTCAACCGATCGGTTCACCGACCGGTTCATCCCAACAGAGTTCTCGTTAATTTGGAGCTGAATTCCAACCGATCGGGTGACATTTCACCCGATCAGATCATCTGTAGCCGCATCGCCTCAAATATTGAACCGATGGCTCCACCCGCTCTCCTAAGTGACCGATTGAAGCTCCCGAAGCCCGATGGCCAAAGCAACAAGCGGCTCACCCGATCGGTTGATGTTTCAACCGATCGGGTGGCCTTTTCTTCCGCTTTTGCGCGCTGCTGATGCATTCATTGAAGATCTGCTATCATTCCAGAGGGATTTTGGGTGATCTCTTATTTTTCTATCGTCGGCATCGTCGTTAGCTTTCCAACGATAGGTCGCATGCCCAAATCCGATTTTTCTACATTTTTCTGGAATTTTCTGAGCGCAGCTGTGTGCTGAAATTGGCAGAAGTCTGAATTTTCATTTCACCCGATCGGGTGAGTTACCACCCGACCGGGTGAGATCACTTTCTGCGGATTTGAGCTCTCTGTTTATTCCACCCGATCGGGTGAGTTTCCACCAGATCGGGTGGGCCTGTTTTAACAGTTTTGAGTGGGTTTCGGACCCGAACTGTTAAGGGTTTTGAGGGGCTTTTAAATACAAGTTTGGGGCACGACTTTGGGGGGTTGTTCTTCAGTTTTTAGGGCTTTTTGCCCCCTTCTCTTGTGAGGCCTAGGTTAGTTTAGATTAGGTCTTTTGGTTAATAAATCTTGTATTGGATTGAAGGTTCAAACTCAAGATAAGTATTTCTTTATCTTGTTTTCCATTATTTTGTGTTGTATTTGTTTTGCTTCATGATGAATGTTTGTATGTCTTTTGTGTTGTTTGTTTATATGTTTTTCATCATGGAGTAGTATTGATGAACCCTAATACGGGTTAGGGTAGGATTGATGCTTGGTTGTTTCATTTGACTTGGTTGCATGGCATGTGTTCGATGAAATGCGTCAATGGGGATTTCTAGCAATCTGGGTCCAATTCGTACGGCAACACACTAGTTGTGTTGGGGGTTGGGGTCCGGTGCTTGTCCAGTCAAGATCCGCTTCGATGTATTGCTAGAAATCATATTTGACCTATTTGGCCATTAGGGTTACGCGGGGGTGTTTCATTGTCATTGGCGGGAGAAAGACTGCCTCTGACCGTCGGGCCAAGGGGGAATAAACTTGGCGGTTGACTCCCTAGCCACAGCTCACACCCCTAGTGTAGACATTGAGTCCTCGCGCGTGGGAACGGCTTGGACGAAGTGTTGGGAGTTATCATTGTGGCCTTAATGCTCCCGGTTGCGGAAGGTGTTAATGGACATGAGAATGCCCACCGTCCAGAACCGGGTAGGCCTAGCGTACTTGGCACCGACCGGAATATCGGGCCATGGACGCTAGGTACCACCTTTTGGGGCAATGTCTCACCCTGGGTCAAGTCAAATGCCAAGTATCATGAATTCTCTAGCTCGTGTTAGCGGGGATTCTTTTCGTGTCTTTTTCATTTCTTTCTTTTATTTCTACACTTCCACCCACATTATCAGTGTAGCTAGCACACAACCTAGGCGAGGCTAGTAGCCATTCAAGCCATCCACCTCCCTGAGTTCGATAAACCTGCACCCTACACTAACCATGCACTTGCGGTAAAACGACACCGCGCCCAAACCGTAAACGGGGCGCCGGTTAGGCTTCTACTGTTCCATTGAGAGGTTACCAATTCTTCCAAGTTTTCTATCAAGCTTTCATTTCTAAAGATCAAAGCTTTCAAATCCAAAGCCCTAAGAATTTCCCATCTTTGATCTCTTGCTCTCCAACCTAGAACCAAAGAGTTATCATCTAGGCATTTGGTGCAGTCAAGGGAAAGGGCTTTTCCTCTCTTCCAAGAGAGTCTTCAACACACATCACACTCCTCCTTCAAGTTCTACTTCAAGGCATAGGTGATTGTAAGTGTTGCTTTCATTATTTCATAACTTTCGTTATTTGGATTTGCTCTCGGTTTATGAGAGCGGTTTTCTTGCTCCCTAGTTGTGGGAGTCAAGGACATCGATTGTATTCGATTTCACTTGTATGGTTGCTACAAGTGTGTTTTAAGGAAACCTCAAGTTAGAGTTCTAACTTGAGTATCCGGAGGTATCCGAGTGGAAGGGACGTAGGATACCGGGAACAAGTCGGGAGGTGACTTGGGTAATCCGAACCCTTGAAACATCTCTGCGGTTGAGTGTGTTTCATTTTGGGTTATTTTCATTCCGCACTAATTTGTTGGATTGCATTTTATTTGGCATAAATTCCTTTTAAATTTGCATAAACACTATTCAACCCCCCTTCTAGTGTTTTCCCCATAGACATGATCCTTACAATTGGTATCAGAGCGCAAGGTTATAGCTGTGGCATCCAACAACAACAACGTTCCTCCGCCGCCTTCGTACAACAATCACGATCGTGATGGAGCGTCCACACTTTTCGAAGGTCAATCTACGGTGCGTCCTCCGCGTTTCAATGATACAAATTTTGGCTATTGGAAGTGTAGGATGGAGATGTTCCTTAGGAGTGCTTCGCTTTGGAGAACCCTCCACAAGGAATACGTCGAGCCCACCGAAGTAGATTTCGACAAATGGACGTCTTCCGAGAAATCCATCCGCCGAAATCAACAACGCAAAAGCAATGAACGCTCTTCATTGTGCGTTGGACCCCGATGAGTTCAACAAGATATGCACATGTAAGAGTGCATATAAAATTTGGAACCATCTCATCGTTACCTACGATGGAACGAACAAGGTAAAAATTTCAAAGTTATATGTTGTCGTGCAAAACTTCGATTTGTTTCATATGCAGGAAAATGAGACCATTGCATCGATGTACGGACGTTTTACCGACATCACAAATGAATTGGAAGCACTTGGCCAAATATGCACCGAACCTGAAAAGGTAAGGAAGATCATCATGGAAATGACCTCCAAATGGGAAAGAAGAGCATCGCCATCGAGGAGGTCAATGACTTGAAGAACTACACAGTTGTGAATCTTATTGGGACTCTTATGTCTTATGAGGTAAGACGAGAGAACCGATTAAACATTCGAGCTATGATGAATCCTTCGGAGGACAAGAAGAAAGCTTTAGCATTCAACGCCAATTCATCATCCTCCGATAGTGATGAATCCGAGAATGAGATGGATTTGGGTGAAATGGCCCAAATGGCGAAGAAGTTCCAACGCTTCTTTCGCAAAGGTAAATTTCCCTCTAATAAACATTTTGAGTCTACTAATGCTACTTCCTCTCTTTGCTATAAGTGTAATAAGCCAGGGCACATCAAGAGGGATTGCCCAATGCTAAAGAACAAAGAGAAGTGGAAGGCTCCGAAGTACCACAAATCCGACAAGAACACGAGAGACAAGAAGAAAGGACTCGTAGGTACATTCGATGACTCAAGTGAAGAATCATCAAGTGATTCCGATGATGAGAAGGGTGAGAGCGCCCATATGTGTTTCATGGCCCTAGAAGATCCACTCTCCGATGAGAGTGATTCCGACACGGATGATACCGAGGTAACAATGGATGAACTTCGTATTGCTAATGAAGAATTGTTTGCTAAATATCAATCTTTAATTCTTAGATATACTTGCTTAAAGAAATCTAATGTTAGCAAGTCATCCATTCCATGCATTATCAACAATGACACCATTGTTGATACTTTAACTCTTTAGAAAGCAAACTTAGCTTCTCAAAATGTCACTTTGAGAGATGAGGTGAATTCCCTCAAATCTCAACTAGATCAAACACATCCTAAGGATAATAGTGATCTAGTTACACGACACACACAATTGAGTTTAGATAATGATTCTCTTAAAACTCAAGTGCACGAGCTCAAAGCATGGGTGTCCACCTTGGATACCAATATTTCTTCTATTAAGGAGAAATATGAGCTCATGTCCTCCCGTATTATGAGATTCAATAAGGGAAAAGGACAATTGGATGATTTGCTTGCAAACCAATTTCCGGCCACATATCGTGTTGGTCTTGGGTTTGTGAATGCAAATGCATCAAATGCATGCACTTCCTATCGTGGTGTCACTATAGATTTTGTGAGGCCTTCCTCCGGTGCATCCACAAGTGGTGTCAAAGACACTATAGGTAGCAATCCTACCAATATTTTCACCACTTCACCTTCTCTTCCTTTTGGCAAGAAACCCACTAAGGTGGAAACCAAATGAGAAGCCATGCTTACATGTACACTAACATTCATCCACGTAGGAAACCTCATACTTCACAAGTGGATAATTATGTCACTTTTTATGCGCCACACCCACGGACACGTACAAATCCACACATGAGAAATACTCATGTACGTGCTCCTATTCACCCTTATGCACATACACATCATTCTTACATGTATGCTCATCCTCCACATGTCATGCATGATCCATATGCTACATACAACATGCATGTTTCCAAGCCTACATATCATCCTCGTATGTTCAATGCATATCCTCCACCTAATTTCTATGCTAGAAACCATGATCCTAAGAAGCATGCACCACATAGAAATCCAACTAATATGCATGCAACTAGGAAAAGGACTCCTATGATTTACACTATTTGGGGTCCTAAGAACACTAGTCTAAATGATATGAATGCATATGTTGATTCCTATTTTCATGATGTGATTAGAAATAGTAGTTATGTTGGAAAGCGGAAGTCTACTTGGACTTGGCTTCCAAAGGGCTAATCCCCTTGGTCCCAACAAACATTGGGTACCATGAGCTTATGGTATATCATATAGGTACCCAAGAGAAAGAAGAATAGCAATAAAGGTCAAACTAGCTCTAAATGAAAATGATGAATTCTCGATGGTGGTTGCTCCAAACATATGACGGGAGATCCCTCATTGCTCTCCAAAGTGATTAGCATCAAGGATGGTGCAACGGTCACTTTTGGAGGTAACCAAAAGGGAACCATCATTGGAGTAGGTATTGTCGGTAATCCTTCAAAACCCTTGATTACTAATGTATTTCTTATAGTGGTTTGTGTCACAATCTCATTTCCATTAGTCAACTTTGTGACAAAGGTTACACGGTTAACTTTGGAGAAGGATTGTGTACAATTGTTGATTGTGATTCAAATGTTTTATTTTCCGGTATTAGGCGTAAAAATATTTATTATTTGAGCTTGCCTAAAACCGTAGAACATTGCTTAGTTGCTAACACAAGTGAACAACTATTATGGCATCACCGTTTTGGTCATGTTTACTTCAAGCACTTATATAAGTTAGCTAAGCATGATCTAGTCAAAGGTTTTCCTAAGATTGCTTTTAATAAGAAAAACTTTTGTGATTCGTGTCAAAGAGGTAAACTAAGTAAATCTTCATTTAAGCTTAAAGCATGGATTTCTTCTAAGAGGCCCCTAGAACTTCTTCATCTAGATTTATTTGGGCCAACTAGAACCGCTTCTTTAGGTAATGCTCATTATGGATTAGTTGTCGTTGATGACTTTTCTAGATTTACTTGGGTTTCATTCTTAACTAATAAGAATGAAGCTTATGAAGAGTTTACCAAATTTGCAAAGAAGATTCAGAATCTTTTAGGATCCACCATTATCACTATTCGTAGTGATCATGGAGGAGAATTTGAAAATGAATCTTTTACTAAGTTTTGTGATGACACTGGGATAACTCATAATTTTTCCTTTCCTCAGGCACCACCACAAAATGGTGTTGTAGAGAGAAAGAATATGACTCTTGTTGACTGTGCTCGCACTATGCTCCATGATAGTTCTTTAGGACTACAATTTTGGGCAGAAGCGGTGCACACGGCATGTTATATGCTCAATAGGATCCTAGTGAGACCTCGTATGAACAAAACTTGTTTTGAGTTGTTTTATAACAAAAAGCCTCAAGTAAAATATTTTCGTGTCTTTGGTTCAAAATGTTTTATAAAGAACACATTTGGTAATTTAGACAAATTTGAGCCAAGATCCGATGAAGGAATTTTTGTTGGATATTCCACACGTAGCAAAGCCTACCGGATATACAACAAAACTTCTTCAACGATTGAGGAATCACTTCACGTATCTTTTTATGAAGATTTTGATTTTCCTCATGTTGATGATGATAGTGTAGATACTCTTTGTGATTCTCTTAATAATGTTAAGATTAATGATTCGATTATTGAGACTAACACTTCTAACGAAATTATTGAAGATGTTCCTAGTGATACAGGAATACCCAAAGCTTACCCGACCGTTCGCAACCATCCCTATAACCAAATTATTGGAGATATTGGTGTGGGTGTTCAAACGAGGTCGAGAATTGAAGAATTCTCTCATTGCACATTTGTCTCTTCCATTGAGCCAAATAACATTCAAGAAGCTTGTGAGGATAGCTCTTGGATAGTGGCAATGGAATAAGAACTAATGCAATTCGAGAGAAATGAAGTTTGGGAGCTCGTTCCTCTACCAAGTGGTCACCAAGTTATTGGGACCAAATGGATCTTCAAAAACAAGACGGATGAGAACGAGGTAATCACAAGGAACAAAGCAAGGTTAGTAGCTAAAGGCTACCGGCAAGAGGAAGCTATTGATTTCGAAGAATCTTTTGCCCCCGTAGCTAGATTAGAAGCTATTAGGTTGCTTTTATCTTTTGCATCCCATAAAAATTTTAAACTATTTCAAATGGATGTTAAAAGTGCATTTTTTAAATGGGATTGTCAATGAAGAAGTTTATGTTTCTCAACCTCCCGGTTTTATTCATGAAAAATTTCCAAACCACGTTTTCAAACTTAAGAAAGCGTTGTATGGGTTGAGACAAGCTCCTAAAGCTTGGTATGATCGACTCAAGACCTTTCTTTTGGATTTAGGTTTTAAAATGGGAGAAGTTGATTCTACACTCTTCATTAAAGATTATGAAAATGACATTCCTTTGATTCAAGTCTATGTAGACGATATTATTTTCGGTTCTACTAACTTTAATCTTTGTCAAGAATTTTCAAAGTCTATGAAGGATGAATCCGAGATGAGCCACATGGGAGAGCTCACTTATTTCCTTGGACTGCAAATTCGACAAATGGAGAATGGCACATTCATACATCAGACAAAGTACACATGGGAGCTTATTAAGTGATTCGGGATGTAATCGTCTTCAAGCAAAAGGACTCCCATGAGTACTACTACCCATCTACACAAGGATGAGAGCGGAAAAGATGTAGACATTCTATATCGAGGTATGATTGGTAGCTTACTTTATTTAACCGCTAGTACGCCCGATATCATGTTTTCCATTTGCTTGTGTGCTAGATATCAAGCTAGACCTAAGGAGTCACACGTGATTGCGGTTATACAAATATTTCGTTATCTCAATCCGTCTCTAGACTATGGGTTACTTTACCCTAAATCTAGCACATATGAGTTAATCTCATATAGTGATGCCGAATTTGTCGGATGCAAGTCAGACAGGAAAAGTACTAGTGGCTCTTGCCATTTCTTAGGAAATTCCTTAGTTTCTTGGTTTTCTAAGAAACAGAATTCGGTGTCATTGTCCACGACTGAAGCGAAATATATTGCGACGGGTCTTGCATGTGCACAAGTTCTTTGGATGGGACACACACTTAGTGACTATGGTGTCAATTGTGATACTTGTCCTATCATGGTTGATAATCAAAGTGCTATTTGTCTTTCCAAGAACCTGGTACATCACTCCCGTACCAAACACATAGATGTGAGACACCATTTCATAAATGATCATGTAGCTAAGAAGGACATCATCTTAGAGTACATTGAAACCCAAAAACAAATTGCCGATATCTTCACTAAACCTCTTAAAGAAGATTCATTTGTGAGGTTGCGTGGAGAATTAGGAATTATGGGTGAATATGAAATCTAGAAGCTCAAGATTCATGTTTTAACACTTTTTTAACTCATATCATCTTGTTGCCTATCTTCATTTGATTTATTATATGTATGTGTTTAAGAAAGGCAAATTGAGATTTATGTGATTTCATGAATTCTTTGAGATTGATTGTAGTGATTTGTGTTTCAATGGATTTATTATTTTACATTATTTTTATGATGAGTTAGTGATTAGAGTATAGGTCCTAGGGTGAGTGTTCATATCCTCTAGATTTCTATCTCAATGTGCATTTTTGGACCAGGACAGACGACTATCTTTCCCTCAACAGTCGACTGCCCTACTCTATTTTCTCAGTCAGAATATTTTATCTTTCGCACAGCCGACTGATAACAATTTTACAGTCGACTGTTGGTTCAACAGGCGACTGCATTTTTGTCATCAGGCGACTGTCTTCTTTGTCAAAATTTTACAGAGCTCTCTATCTTTTCGATGGAGTTTATTGATTCTCAGTCAGTCGACTGCTGTTGTAGATACAGTCGACTGTCCATCGGACAGGTGACTATTTTTTACTCTACAGTCGACTGTCTGTCTTCCTGAGCTTAATTATTATCACTTCATCCAGTCGACTGACTTTTGTTCATCAGTCGACTGTCTACTGTTGTGATGGTTCACTGCCTTGATCTGAGCCGTTGATTCTTTGATCCATCGGCTCAGATTATTTCCCTCTGTCGTATATACACCGAGACCGTTCATTTCGAGCCGTCGATTCTCTCTTCTCCGACTGAAATTCACTCGATTTCCCACTCGAAATCTCCTGTGATCTCTCCTTCGATCTTCTTCGTAGCTACGCGATTTTCCTCTTTCATGTGGTTGGTCGTCTGTTAATCCTCTTCCGGGTGAAGTCGTGCCCTAGTTTCTTCAAGATATTCTTTCGATCGTTCACGTAAGCTCATGGATCCTCACGGTGATCTGTTCCCCAAAGGATCTTTTGATTTTCTTGATGAGCCGTTTCCTTCTCTGAAACCCACTGACCCGGTTCCCACCTCTCCTCCATCTTCTGGAGAACCTCTTCATATCGTGGTTGGTGACCCCATCCCCTCTGAGATTACTGCTGAACACACTTCTCAGCCAATTGACCATCCTCTCCGTTCTCCACCGTCCGTACCCCTCGAGGATTTTCTTCTTGGTCGGCTGAGTGACCGTGTCACCGCTCTAGAGAAACTTTCCACCTCTATGGACGATAAGCTCAACCTTCTGTTGGAGCTTCAGTACAAATCCTTTTTGTGTCATGGATTTCCCATCCCCACCGCACTTCAGGCTCTGTTTGCTAGGTCTGAGGACTCTACCCCTGTTCGTGTTCCTCCTCCTCCAGGCTTCGTGCCTATACCTTCTGTGGTCCAGACCCCATGTGCCCAGACTCATCTTCCTGCTCATGCGGAATCTTCTGCCACTCGTGCATCGTCTTCTAAGAGGAAGACTCCAGCTTTTCATACCCGTTGTTCTGCGAGGCTCATGTTCCGCTCCTCTGGTCGCCCTTTGGATCCTACGGTTATTCACATCGACTGAGGTCGATGCTGTTGCTTTTGTTCACTCACCCGAAGACCTAGATTTTTTTGTGGTCTGTTTTTGTTTGGGTTGAGTGATTCATCTGTGTTATGATGTTTAGTTGATCTGTATGATGATGTACTTTGATGGTATCATGATGAATTTTTTTGGGATCATGATGTTTGAATTTTTGCTGGACATGTTGATGTCCATATGCCATGTACTCATCTTTTGATATATATATATATATATATATATATATATATATATATATATATATATATATATATATATATATATATATATATATATATATATATGCTGTTGTTGTTTAATCTTGTGTCACATCTTGTATCATTGTTTATCATATCTGTGTGCTTAAAGTGATATTGTCTCCATGATTGATATATTCTCTCTGATGTGAGTTTGAGACAATTTGGATTTGATATTGATTCATTCATGATATCTGTGATATGATTCGCTTTTGAAACTATTTTTGTTTCGTTTATCTATAATGTTGATATTGGACTTTTCATTCCTTTATTCACATAAGTATTTGATGTGATTTTATGAGTTTTGATTGTCTATATCTTTATGCTCCTTGATTGTTGTTAGTTCGTATTTAGCACGATTATTGTTGTTGTTATTTGCTCCCACATTTTTGGATAATGCCATAGGGGGAGAGAAATAAACATACAAGATTCATAATGAATGTGCTAAGTATGTTCTAACACTTGAATCTAAGATTGAAGTTGCCTTAGATTCAGGGGCAGTAAGATTACAATGAATAGGGATTTTAATTCCTAGATTCCTTGAATTTAAATTCATGCATATCTTACTCATTTGCTTCAATTGATATGTAGATGCCCTAATATTTGTTGACTAACTTATTGGCATCTATGTAGGGGGAGTAAGTTTCAGAATTATTTATCTTTTTGTTTATGTTTGTTTGTCATCATCAAAAAGGGGGAGAATGTTGAGTATTGGACTTCTCCCTACTTGGTGTTAATAATGAGCAAACATATATACCTGTGACTAATCCCCTATTTTGCAGTTAATCCATTGCCTAAGCTATTTATGAAGATCTACTAGCAATGGATGACTCACAAAGTTCACTGAAGGCAAATGACATGGATTGGATGATTGTAGATGTTGATTGAAGCTCCATGAAGACTTTAAGCTCATACGATGGATAGAAGAGAGAATTCGTTAATGTAGTTTTCTTTTATTTCTTCTAGTATGTAGCTTAGACGTAGAACATTGATGGAGCACTCACACACATCATCATTTCAGTCTTAGGACATCATTAGATCAATTGTCCTTAGACCCCAATTCATTTCTTAGTGATTGTGCTTGGATTGTTTATAACAGTCGACTGCTGAACATTTTACAGTTGTCTGTCTCAAAAACAGTCGACTGTGTTTTGTTCTACAGTCGCCTGTTATGCACAAACTTTTACAATATAGTTTTGGGCCTATCTGATTATTTCACACAGGCTACTGATGAACGATTCACATGCGCCTGTCCAAGTGACAGTCGACTGTGTTTTGTAAATCAGTCGCATGTCTATCCTTTGCCCAAACTTTGTTGATCTGACTTTTACGGCCAGTCGACTAATGCTGTATATACCGTCGACTGTCCCATGGATCAGTCGACTGTCTATGCTGCAACAGTCGTCTGTCTGTGAGCCAATTCATTGACTCAGCTCTCTGGAAATTCTCAGGATATTTGACAGTCGTCTGTATAAGGATTTACAGTCGCCTGTTCTGATTAACAGTTGACTGTGTTATCCTCATCAGTCGTCTGTCCTGTTATCTTACAAGATTTCCAGATTTCTTCATCTTAGCATTCTCTCGGCCAGTCGCCTATAGAAGTAATTACAGTCGCCTGTTGGTTTAACAGTCGACTGTCTTTGCTTCATCAGTCGACTGTCCATGTGGTAAGTTACCGTTATGATTTCTCACCTACCCTTGCTCACTGTACAACAGTCGACTGTGGTTTCTTCAACAGTCGACTGTCGCGAGTTCAGATTCTATCCGTTGAGATTTTTCTCACGGATTCCAAAGGGGTTTTTGCCTAAACTATTTTGTGGATTTGAGAAACCTATAAATGGGGCTTCTACTGTTCCATTGAGAGGTTACCAATTCTTCCAAGTTTTCTATCAAGCTTTCATTTCTAAAGATCAAAGCTTTCAAATCCAAAGCCCTAAGAATTTCAATCTTTGATCTCTTGCTCTCCAACCTAGAACCAAAGAGTTATCATCTAGGCATTTGGTGCAGTCAAGAGAAAGGGCTTCTCCTCTCTTCCAAGAGAGTCTTCAACACACATCACACTCCTCCTTCAAGTTCTATTTCAAGGCATAGGTGATTGTAAGTGTTGCTTTCATTATTTCATAACTTTCGTTATTTTGATTTGCTCTCGGTTTGTGAGAGCGGTTTGCTTGCTCCCTAGTTGTGGGAGTTAAGGACATCGATTGTATTCGATTTCACTTGTAGGGTTGCTACAAGTGGGTTTTAAGGAAACCTCAAGTTAGGGTTCTAACTTGAGTATCCAGAGGTATCCGGGTGGAAGGGACGTAGGATTACCGGGAACAAGTCGGGAAGTGACTTGGGTAATCTGAACCCTTGAAACATCTCTGCGTTTGCATGTGTTTCATTTTGGGTTATTTTCATTCCGCACTAATTTGTTGGATTGCATTTTATTTGGCGTAAATTCCTTTTAAATTTGCATAAACACTATTCAATCCCCCTTCTAGTGTTTTCTGTATGAGACCCTACAGCCTGACCCTACTACATGCAGGGCTCGAAACCCCAGACGACACTGACCACGAGCAGCAGGTGCCGTCCCAGTTTCGGTATCATAATTATGTGGTTAACTCATTGACATGAGTATTGTCGGGACCACCCTGACTGTGTCCGTAATGAATACCGCAGTTTTAGTCCCCTCGTCAAAACTATGTTGCCTAGTCAATCCTAGGGTACGGTCAAACTTTCAACCCCAATAGCTTGAACTTGGTTAGTTTCCATTGGTCTTTAGTCAAATAATGTTGGACTTCTTCCAACATACTTTGGCCAAAGTTTTTCACTAAAGACCGAACCAACACATGCGACGCTAACTCCCCATAACAGAGAGATGAATTCTCTATTGGTTGTTACTCTCCTCGCACGCTACAAGTGTCACCCAACCAAAGACCTTTCGACAGGCCTTGCCTCGAAGCTAGGTCAGAAATCTAAGTGACACCGTTCACGTACAGGTTCGTACAATGACCTCAAGTCTAATGACAAACTAGCCTATTATTACAGAGATTTATCACTGACAAATTTGTAATGTTAACCATGTGATAACTCTCGTTGGGTCGTTCAGTGAACTCATTCTTCAATGAGCACCTGTGTTTCGTCTCCGAATTCACCAAGTCGAACGACCATGATATCATCGTCACCACTCCATGGTGAAGACAAAGACACAATGGTCTATTCGATGTTTCAATATCCTTTTCTCGAAATATCTTTGACCACGAACTGTTTTAGACTTATACTATTGACGGTCAAATAATTCTCCATGATCGAGATCCGTATTTCGATACTGGTTTAACCTCGTATTAAGTCTTAGGAATTTACTTAAGTTCTAATGCCGACTACATTATTATTAACTTAGATAAATTCTTACCATACAGCTTACTGTAATTTTGAACAAGATGTTTGTACACTTACACAGAGATAAGTTGCCTCGAGTTCGAGGGCATACGTATCTCCATGATCGAGATAATTTTGAATAAGATGCGATACTAACTCCCCATAACGAAGAGATGAATTCTCTATTGGTCATTACTCTCCTCTTATGCTTCAAGTGTCACCCAACCAAAGACCTTTCGACTGCCTTGCCTCGAAGCTAGGTCCGAAATCTAAGTGACACCGTTCACGTACAAGTTCATACAATGACCTCAAGTCTAAGGACCAACTAGCCTATCATCACAAAGAGTTATCACTGACAAATTTGTTATATTAACCATGTGAAACTCTCGTTGGATCGTTCAGTGAATTCTTTCTTCAATGAGCACCTGTGTCTCGTCTCCGACTTCGCCAAGTTGAACGACCATGAGATCATCGTCACAACTCCATGGTGAAGACAAAGACACCATGGTCTATCCGATGTTTCGATATCTTTTTCTTGAAACATCTATGACCACGAACTGTTTTAGACTTATACTATTAACGGTCAAACAATTCTCCATGATCGAGATCCTTATTTCGATACTGGTTTAACCTCGCATTAAGTCTTAGGAATTTACTTAAGTTCTAATGCCGACTACATTATTATTAACTTAGATAAATTCTCACCATACAGCTTACTGTAATTTTGAACAAGATGTTTGTACACTTACACAGAGATAAATTGCCTTGAGTTCGAGGGCATACTTATCTCCCAACATCTTTCCCTTGCACTCAGGCCCATTTATCCAGGTATCTCATATCGTATTTACACATAAGTCTATATAGACTTTATGTGATAGAGTCTTCGTAAGTGAATATGCTAAACAGTATTTAGTTATAAACTTAAGGAGTTTCTAGTTCATGTTAGACCACACATTTAAATCTCATCCAAATAATATCCTTGGTCTTTTGGAATCCATAATATTTAATTTGCCTGAATCTCATCCAGCTCATCGCACCTTACGAGAATAATCCTACATAGTTACTGGTCAACTGAACGTTTCATAATAATTTCTGATAAGGTGTTAAACTCTTTGATCACTTTGTCAAAATATATGTTTCGGCTCCTAGATGCCTCACATGCTTTTAATTTGCTCCCATTGACCTTGAAATTTTTTTGGATGATTCATATAAGTTTGTTCTTCTAAATC
Source organism: Scilla litardierei (assembly GCA_030789695.1). Taxonomy (NCBI): domain Eukaryota; kingdom Viridiplantae; phylum Streptophyta; class Magnoliopsida; order Asparagales; family Asparagaceae; genus Scilla; species Scilla litardierei. The sequence goes on along the minus strand of CM061133.1, from coordinate 310,257,210 downwards.
ATATTTAGAAAACAGACTTTGCATGAGTGCTCCAGTTTTCATGGTCATCACGAGCATTTACATCGAGTCTAATCCGAATAGATCTGTACACATCTGTTGGCAAGAAAATTTCATCACAATCCGTTTATAGGAGTTCTGATGATAACTATTCTTGACCAGCATAACTTGTTCTTCACTCTTTTCCATCTGCACCAATCTTCTATCTTGAAGATTCACTTTCAGCCAAAAGGAACACTTTCTTTGGGCACGTAAACTAAAATCCATACTTTATTTACGTGCATAGACCTTTTTCAGATTACGTCAAGCCATTTCTTAGAGTCACTACTCCGAATGGCATCTTGGAAGTTGTCTAGGCTATCATCAACTTTGATGTCTTACTCGACTTTTCGCCTCACGAGACTCGAGTAATCCTTTAACTTCCTAACGATTAATTTGAGAAATATCACATTGATAAGGTCCTCACTGAACCTTATCAAGAATCTTGGCATTACTATCTGGGCCTTAACCCAGAACGAGGATTGTAACTTAATGTCACTTGCCATGCATCGCACCATGTCTAACACAGTGCGATTCATGCTCTCCAAAACACTGATGTGTTAAGAGACTTGACCTGAGAGAAAAAACACATTTTCTTTTAATTACGCAAGAATTATATAGCTAAGTATTCGACTCTTCGATCTGATCGAAGCAGTTCAAATACGTCTGTTACTGTGTACTCTATTTTATCAGAATTGCGTTTCATCAAGAACACGTGTCATAATAAAATAAGTATAACATATCTAGGCTAATTTAGACTTGGGTCTGAATACATCCGTATGTATGAGACCACGAGTTCTCCAACTCATTCTCCCACTGTCTTACAGAAGGTGTTTAGCCATCATACATTTGAGACAAGACTTACAACTGTCTTTCGACTCATAATACGAGAGATCAAAACTCTTTTTATGTGACTTGTCAAGTCTGTTCTCATCAGTACGGCCTAGTCTATTTTATCATAGATAAAGTTCCTTTAACTTGCATATTCGTGTATTATTATTTAATACAATATCGTTATACAAAACATTTACACCTAGACATTGATTCAGAAGCAAAGTGACAACTTTCGCCAAAATGTGTCCTCCTTTTTTATAACAATTATCCTGAAATCGTGACATCAAATGTCACATTTTTAGTTCCTCCTACCTATGCATTTTCTTATCATAGTCAAAAATTTCTTTCTCAATCGACTTTCCTCAATGCCTTCTCCGTTCTAAATCGCATTTAGACAATACTTTCCCAACAAAAATTATTAGTTGTGCAAGCACTTTACGTATCCAAACACTTGAGCTTCACAACCTTGAGTTGACTCAACAAGTTGCTTGACTCAAGATCTGATTTGGATACATGGTCTTGCATCGCTCGTGCACTTATCTTCGATTCAAATAGTTTGATCGAAGTTTCGAATCTAGCGGATCGAAACCATTTTCCATACAACCTTGAGTAGATTCAACAAATTGTATGAAGAAACTTGCTTTAAATATCAGTATGTTCAAGCTACCCATCATAGAGCAAGTGACAGGTAGCGTGCTTTTATTTTGTTGGACACAGAGCTCAAAGAAATCATTGTACGTAAGCTTGTGCTAGGAGTTTAAGGTCACTGAGAGCCTGGTTTAGACTATCAAACTTGATTTGAGTTGATATTCCTTAAACATTCATCTTGACCAGTTTACATTTTTCTTTAGGATATTATTTTTGGATTCCATCATGTATAACATAGAATTTCCCTAGTTTAGTATATGTTCAATGATTTTTAAATATAGTTAAAATGGATTTTTATTCAACTATATCCTCCCACTATTTTGCGATCATCTTAAGCCATAAAGATGAACGAATAATAATATTTAGTGGGAAAGGGACCCGACCACCTGATTCGGGTTGAATATTGCATATTAAACCCCCCCTATTTAGCCCTATTTTGTGCTTATATGATGTTTAATTGGTCTCTAATACGTTCGTATTTTGTATATAATTATTTATTAGAGAAATCATCTTATTTGAGCACAAAACAGCAATAAACTGAGTATTTCTGCATATTTTATATTTTTCATAGCTTGTTCTCGATCTCACGATTCCAACAACTATTTATTTGTATTTTTCTGAGATCTGTGCTAATTACTGTGTATTTTTGAATGCAGAATACCATTTATTGGAGAAATACGGACGTAAATACAGCAGAAATACGTTTTCGTATCCGCCACACCAATCCAAATCCGCCACGTGGTAGCATCCCGCGCAATCCCGCCTCATCTAACGTCAATCGTAAGCGGGCGACGCGACGTCATTTCAACCGTTCGATTTCGATCTAACGGTCCAACATCCGCTCGCTCGAAAGATAAACGCAGCGAAATCGAGGGCTACGTGGCCTCCTTTTTTCCGTTGATCCTACATCCAACGGATTGCGCTAAGGAGCGACGCGGCTCTTTCTCATCCGCCAGATCATCATCCAACGGTTGCTATCACTCCAGACGGCGGAGCGATTTCATTTCAAATTTCGGCGACGTGGCGCGCTTCTGAACGTTGGATTTCGATCCAACGGTCCCTATCATCCCCAAAATGCAGCGGAGAGCGGCATAAGAGCGGGGCGACGTGGCCAAGCAAAGGCCGCTCGATCTTCATCCGACGGACACCAATGATGCCGACTTCGATACGGATTCAAACGAAGCGGGTGCGGGTGCCCGTTAACGGTGGACACGTGGCGGGATATCATCAGATCCCGCCCAGATCGAACGGCAAACATTTGCGGGCGGCATTGTTACGCGGGTTTCGAACCCAATAAGCCTCTTAAACCCACAATGCCTCTATATAACGTATTTCTAGGTTTTTGAGCGTATTCTGGCGTATTGGAGGCTCTAGGAGCCGTATTTCGCCATGAAATTTGGAGGCCCTAGGGACAGAGGCTAGATCTACTATCTGAAAGAGATTTGGGGCTATTTGGAGAGGATTGGTGATATTTTTCCTAACTTTAGCCTTGTATTTCACGTATTTGGCTTGTATTTGAAGTATTAATTACGTATTTTGATCTTTTTATGATGTATTTGTCTATGAATACTGATTATAATCTCTTCATGCGTGGTTAATCTTCATATGTGTTGGTGTTGATGTAGTTAGGGTGTCGCAATCATTGATTTTGATGTCTTTTCGCCCTATTTTCATTGTATAATCGCGTATTTTGCTAGTTTCTACACGTATTGCTCAAGTGTTATCGTTGTTGATGTACTTGTATCAGATATAATCTCTAAAAATTTGTTCGTGGTGTGACCCTTGCGGGCACATATGCTTATTTTCTCATGAAACTAGCACTCTATTCGATATTTAAGGCACTTTTCGACGTACGTTTATCGTTAAATTTTCCGACGTTCTCGTGCCCTGACCGGACGAGACGTTGAGTTATAGAAAAGATATTTATAATCATTGATTGCACACACCCTAACGAAATCAATACCAATACATACTCTCCATATTAGTACCCCATTTCGAATTCACCGTAGTTATCGTATGATTTTCTTTTGTTATTTGAAACTCTTGAAACCATATCTCCATATCTTTAGGTGGTTGGTTATCATCGTATTATTACTCTTTACAAACTGAAATTCGTGGTTTTGCAGGTAAGTTGTCCTGTGGATTCGATACCTGGACTCGCCAGGATATTACTTGTTCGATCTCCTGCGCTTGGGAGTAGTGCTCACATCATTTGAGACGAGGCAAGTTTTTGGCGCCGTTGCCGGGGATAACAGTACTTGCGATCTACGACTTCAGTTCGTTTGGAGGAACATTCGGTGAGATCCTTCCATCTTATAGTTTAGGATTTTTATTAGTTTTTTCTTTTGTTTTCTCTTTATAAAAAAATTTCAAAAAAATGGAGGATGTGGAATCGATGAAGGATATGGAGTATATAGAATACATGAATTTTTATCGCACAAACAATGAGTATGATGCAGAGTACGATATTGCACACAAACATATGAAGGAGAAGCTCAAGATCGTTGGTTTTAATCAGACTGATTGTGAAACTTTCCTTCAGGCCTGGAGGAGGTTCACAGACATAATATCGAGCTATCCGCAGCATGGGTTTACAAAGAAAGAGCTTATGGAGTCCTTCCTAGGTGGACTACGACCACAGCTGCAGGAATTTTTAGGAGTCATGACGTCGACAGAGGCGTGGAAATACATGGAGTCTTTACAAGAGAATGAAGAAATCATAAAAGAGACTTCAGAGTGCAATTCAACGGAGCCTTCAAGCCTTGATCAAGGGGAGCAAAGCGTAGACGTACCATTGCAATCTTTGAAAGAGGAAGTTTACTTGCTCATTCTGACACAAGAGGCTACTTCCCATCAATTCCAAGAGAACTTTCTTGCTCGGAGTCGGCAGATTCAGAAATCCATTGAAAATTTTACTCTGATTGCTACTTGCTTATGAGAAAGTAATGCTTTTGAAATTAAATTTCAAGAATCTAATATAAGTTCATCTTCTATTGCAGGTACATCGAGTGAGCCATGGCACGATGAAGTCACAAATGAAAATATCAACATGGTAGGAAGTGTGTGCAAAAGAGAGGACGAGCTAGCAATTTTGGATGAACAGGATGAGGAGACATCGAGGGACTTGTGTTTAAAGATTATCGCTATTGAGCCCGAACCATTCTCTCCCCCAGTTTTTTCCCAAAATCATTCATCCCTCCCCCCAATGACTGAGCATCATACCGAGAGTAGTGTTGAGTATTAGACTCTCCACCTTGATTTTGATGATGATCAAACACAAATCATTGTGATTAACTCATGTGTTTGCAGTTAGCTAAAAAGTCACCAATTAGATTCAAGAAGATCAAAAGTGACTACACGTGTTGATTCAAGTGGAGGACTTGGTAGATCAACAAAGGTAAAGCATTGGCTTGAAGGACTCAAAGGCTACCTTAAACCTCAAGCCAATGGCATCAACAAATGAATGGAGATTCAATCCAAAGAGAAGAAAGGAATGGATGAGTCAAAAGCTTCGAAAACTATGACGTTGGAGACATTCAACTAAAAGACTCAAGACCTTGAAGAATTATGGAGATCATCACCAAATTACTTTGTTCATCTCAAGCGACGTCCCAAGACTTCCTCAGAATGAGTGATCGTTGTGCCTGGAGCTTCGTTGAAGCTCAAGGAGTCATTCATGAAGTCAAGGGATTCGGATTCTCCATGTTGAAGCTTTGAAGACGGTTTGTCATGTTATTTATATTGTCTTCTAGCTTCATCTCATAGAATGTTAAGACTTGAGTAGTACTTGCCTAGAAATCTTCATAACTATCATATCTTATCTCTAGGATTGCCTTAGAAGCCATTAGAAAGTTTTCCGTAGCTTATCGCTTCTTTTCATGGCTTCATATGCATCTTAGTTGGTTCAAGTAGAAGAACCAACCGACTAGATGACGATCTAGTCGGTTGGAAATCCTTCTTGAACCGACTAGCCATACTTGTTAATTCAGCCTTTGTACTGTTGACCAGTTAGTTGGTTCAAGAAGCATGGTTAATCGATTAAAAGTCAATCTAGTCGGTCCAAGAAGGTTCACCGACCGACTAGTTGTCAATCTAGTCGGTTGATGATCGTTCTTAGACCGACTAGTTTCAAAACTAATCGGTCAGTGATCCTTCTTAGACCGACTAGTGCTTACCCATGATTTCACCATCTTCTCTGTCAACCATCTAGTCGGTCCAAGAAGGTTCACCGACCGACTAGTTGCAAAACAAATCGGTCAGTGATCCTTCTTAGACCGATTAAGCAGCTTCAGAAATAGATCCGTTGGGCATTTAATGCCACGATTTTTGTGACCGTTTTGTCTCTTCCTATATAAGTTTGAGTTGCTTCAAACCAGAGATCCAAGGCTGTTTTTAGAGACATTTTCACATCCAAGAGAAGAGCCATTCAACTCCATTTCTAAGCTCTCTCATCTCACAAGAATCTCTTCCTTACTCTTTGAGCCCTAATTTCTCAAGAGAGATTCTCATTCTTTGTGAGCTACTCAAGCTAAGAGCTTGAATCAAAGTCACCAACTTCACCCTAGCCATCTATTGCTGTTCATCTTGGTGGAGCTAGGGTTTGGGGCTAACTACTTCCTCAAAATCCATTCTTGCCCGAAATCAGTAAGTATTTCTCAAGGCATAGGATTTTGTGGTAAGTGTTGTATATTTCATATTTGATTTGATATTTCAGTTTTGCTCTCGGTTTGTGATAGTGTGCTTAGTCCCAAGTTGTGGGATTAAGGTCTTTGTGTGTTCCCGGGTTGTGGGGTACACGGACATCGATTGTAGGTCGATTGCACTTGTGGGGTTTCTGTAAGTGGGCTAAAGGAAAGCTCCAGTGGTTTTACTAGAGTATCCGGAGGGGATCTGGGTGTTGCTGGATTAGGGCACCGGAAACAAGTCGGGGAGACTTGGGTGGCACCGAACCAGGATGGATTGCATGTTTGCATTGCATTCTTCCTTGCGTTGTTGATCACTTATTTCATTCCGCATTTGTTGGTTATTTAGGGTTTTATTTGGCGTAAATTCCTTATAATTCTATAAAACACTATTCACCCCCCTCTAGTGTTTATTCCTCATAGCACAGGGTCACTACAATTGGTATCGGAGCAAGGTAATAGCTATGGCAACCAACAACAACAACACACGAAGCCCTTTTCCATCATATCTCCTTGGTCCCAACTATCAAATTTGGTGTGTGAAGATGAAGGCCTATATTCAATCCATCGATGAGGATTATTGGAAGCTTGTGGAGAAGCCCTTTCGCGCACCTACCATTTCCGTACATAAGTGGACAAATGAGCAAAAAGAATTGGTGAAGAAACATGAAGAGGTAATGAATATCTTGCTTGATTTTTTTAACTTATGACATTCTTATGCGTGTGTCCAAGGCAACAACTGCATATCAAATATGGCACATGCTAGCGGAGCAAGAAGAGTCCATCTTGGAGTGTTCTTTCTCCAATGATGAAAGGGATTCATTCATGGGTTTGATGGCATGAGAGGACGCCACTAAGGGTGACTCTAGTGACGAATCAAGTGATACAAGTGAAAGTGATAGCGACAATGAAGAGGTAACAATGGATGATCTTAGGATTGCTTTTGAACAATTAGTTGATAAATATCAAAAGCTTACGCATAAATATTGTGATGCTAAGAATAAGATTGTTAGTCTCACTAACACATCTACATGTAGCACCTCTAACAATGACACCATTGTTGAGACACTCGCTATTGAGAAAGCAAGTTTGCTTACTCAAAATGGCATGTTGAGAAATGAGGCGGAGTCCCTCAAATCTCAACTTGATCGTGTTTCCATTGTGGATAGTAACGATCTTAAGATTGAAAATCTTCAATCTCAAAACACTAGTTTGGGCATTGAGAATGAGGATCTCAAATCCCAAGTGCATGAGCTCACCACACATGCATCCACCTTGAATGCCACTATTTCCTCAATTTCGAAGAAATATGAGCTCATGTCCTCCAGTGTTGAGAGATTCAATAAGGGAAAGTACAAGTCGAATGATTTGCTAAAGGATCAACTACCGGCAAACCATCGTGTTGGCCCTGGTTATTCTAAGGCAAGTGCATCCAATGCACACACCTCCTATAGTGAAGTAACTATAGATTTTGTGAGGCCATCCTTCGGTGCATCCACGAGTGGTGTCTATAACAACTTGGGTAGTTCTACTACTAAGGAAACCACCACTCCTATTCCTCCCTTCTTTGCAAAGAAACCCGCCAAGGGTGGACATTAAAGGAAGGGACATGCTTTCATGTACACCAATACACGTAGGAATGTCTCTACTCCTCACATTCCTACAAATGATGGTTTTTATGCTCCAAACCCACGAGCACGTGCAAACACTCATATGAGACACTCTCATGCACGTACTCATGTTCTTGCACCTTCACATGCTTATGATCACACATCACATCCACATGTGCATGCTTATTCTCATGATCATCCTCATGCATACACACCTCATATTCATCCACATATGTATGCAACACCACACCATGGATCAAATGCACATCATCATGCGTTAGCCCAACACAATGTTCCATACACACATCCTCATGCTCTTGCTAGATCTCTTGTTCCTAGGCCACATGCACCACGTAGAGATCAACCTTTTGTGCATGCAACCACTAGGAAGAGGATACCCAAATCATACACAATTTGGGGTCCTAAGAACACTAGTAATCATGCTAAGGATATGTATGTGTAATCTTATATTCATGATATTATTTTGAATGATGATTATGTTGGGAAATCACGGTCCTCTTGGACTTGGTTTCCAAAGGGTTAGTTTTCGTTGACCCTTTATTGCTTGGTACCATAAGTTTATATTCATTTTATGGGTACCAAAGCATTTGTGTTTAGAATTGGTTTATGCTTTTGTTTACATTTTGGTCTTAGATGCTCAAGTTTGTTAGAAACGTAAATTCATATTGAATTTGATTTCCATTGCATGTTTATTAGTAAATCATTGTGTTTATGATTTTCTTGTCTAAAATATTTAATATTTTTATGCAACACATGCTTTGGTTCATATTTATTTTTTGTTGCATATGATGCATGTCATGCTTTTGGATTAATATACATATTTACTTTTGGTACATTTGGTACATGCATGTATATGGTTATATATTTATCTAGTATCATGATTACATGTTTCATTACTATTGTTTATGATTACATTAGGATATGGGTTACAATAATTTGAATTTAGTTTGTTAAATTTGTTGCCTATCCCATAGGATCCAAAAAGGTTTTTGGATACCAAAAATTATGTTTTCTAGGTTCAATCCACATTGGAATACCAACTCTACCAACTCCTTGATTTGCAAAGACTTTCATTCAAATGGAGTTGATGGTGCTTAAGTGATGCACCAAAGTAGGGGGAGCTTAATGTTGTGAGTATATTCTTACATTTGGTATCCATGTGTGTTAGATGCATGTAGATGTCACTTTGTGTTTGAGACTATCTCATGCATATCCTATGTTTGCATATTATGTGTCTTGTATGTCATTCATGTCTATGTAGTTCATGTGCGTCAAATTCTTGACTCATGTGCTTTGTGTATTCATAATCCATACTCTTATGTTTATTCGAGGATTATTTATAACATGTGGCTTAAAAATTTTCATGTTAGAACTAATGCTCATTTACATGTTTCACACACGGGACACGCTTATATTTATGTTCCACTTCACAAGCGTGCATCCCAACTTCCTACTCATGCCACTACACAACCTCTACTTAAGAATCCCAAATCACTAGCTTTTGGATTCCTAAGATTGTTTCTAGGCATGATATGAACACACATATAGAATCGTATATTAGGAATGACATATTCTCATGCGACTATTTATAAAATCAAACTCAGTCTTTATTTGATTTCCATCTTGCTAACTCACTCATATTGCACTTCATTGCTTGGGTACCATGCTTGTATGATTATTTTTTTGTACCCATATATATGTGAGTTCGTCCACTACTCCCAAGTTTGCATAGTTTGTATGATTGTGTGGGAGTATAACATGTTTGATTACGATCATGTTAATTTCATTTATATGTCATTGCATTTCATTCATATTATGTTATGCATATAGATTAGTTGATTTCTCTAACCTTGGTGATTTATTATCAATTTGCACCTTCCTATCTTGTTGATATGCCAAAGGGAAAGAGAAATTTTGTTATGAAAATTAATACTTTATGCTTTTCATGCACACTCTTTGTGGTATTACTTTTCATGCTTTCCTTCAATATGTGTTGTGCCGTGAATGTTTATTTTGTGCACATATGCATATTGAACGAGGAATCTTTCTAGCACACACTATTATATTAGATGTGTGTATTCATAATGATGATTGCTTGTATAATGTATTGTGATTAAATCATATGCATAGGAATTATTAGTCTAGGTGTATCTAACTTCTAATGATTGAGAATTGTTAATTCCTTATATGTATGATTTTCATGATTATAATAACTTCTATTAATGCATGTCATGCATATCTATTGATGAGTGTTATTTACAATTTGTAAATGATTGGTTATTGGACTACTTGATTTTGTTCCTTAACCTATTGAATCCAAAAAGTTTTTGGATACCACCAATTGTTGAATTGCCAGATTGTTGTGCAAGATGCCTACTCTACACACTCCTTGGTTTACAAATGATGGATCAATTCAAAGGAAAGGATGGTGCATTGGAGATGCACACATATAGGGAGAGCTAAATGGTTGTAAGTATGTGTTTTTTTATAATTGGTATTTTAATATATTGGTTTTGACTACCATGTTTACAATTGGTATTTTAATATATTCGATTTGTGTAATATAGCATACTTCTTCATTAGCTCATTCTTGTCACACCCTCATGAAGATTGTTTGTCTATGTGACTACCTTGTTCATGTATGTCATATATGTCTTATTACGACTCATGTACCATGGTAGCTATAACATTCATATAATAAATTGGTTAGTTGCTTAATGATGTTCATATCTTTTTCATGCCATGAATAAGATTAATGATTTAGGATCTTTATGCATATTTGTTCATTGTATCACCACACATCTCATACTTTTCTTATAGTTTGTACGATTATCTTTATGAGACGTATTGATATAATTTGGGGTGATCAATGTATGTTACTTATCATTTTAATTATTCCATGACTGTTGTTTAGCTATAATTTTATTCGTGAGATCTTTCATGTCTATAGCTAAATCTTTCATGTATGATATTTTCACAAGTGACATAACACTCATTCATATTAGTTAGTGATCTTCAAGCTATATTTCTCACTATGTCATCTCTCATCTCATGCTCATATTTTATGCTATTTTTTATGAGATGTTAGAGAAAACTTGTGCGATACACGATCATATACGCTTTATATTGTGTTTGATGATATGTATATTCTGTCATAGATATTCTTCCATGAATATATCTTGATGCACTATGACTTCTTTGATGCTACCTTCGCTTATATTGTGCTTACACAAGCTTTTTATTCTATTCGCACAATTGGTATGCATGCATGCGATGTTCATGATAACTTTATTCGTTTATGTCCTACCTTGTGACTTTGATCGTAGACTATCTTCATGCCTTTGCTCAAAAGATGTTTTGTCACATTATGCCTCATGTTAAATCCTTTGTGATAATTGAGCTAGGATGAGATCATGTCTCTATGTGTTCACTTTGTTTCCTTCTCAAGTGATGTCATGATCTTGACTTTATTTGCCTACTTTGCATACTTTGTCAGACTATTTATATTGGATATCATCTTTACATGCTCTTGCTTGATGCTAATTTTGAGCTTATGATGTCGTGCTTATCTTCCTTATGCTCATGGCATTCCATGCTTATCATTGACTCATTATGTGAGTATCTATTCTGGAATGCATGCTAGTACTATGGTTCTTTTGAACATTGTTTCAATTAGTATCCTACTGTGCTAGAATTGTGTATGCCATACGTTTTATGATGATTCTATCTCTATTTGGCATAACACTTTTGCATGATATAGATATTTGTGTATGCCCACATCGCACACTTCACTTAGATTTGGTATGCTTACTTTTGGAGATGCTTTGTGGAGTTCAGCATATGCCATTAGAATTTATTTTGAGTTATTATTTCATAACATAACTTTGCACACATGGTTAAAAATTTCCATAGTCATGTTTGTTGCATTTTTTATGTTTGACTTAGATCTCAGTTTATTGATATTATTTGTTGATCTATGTCATTGTGATGATTTTGATTCCACCTTTATGTATTTAATCATGTTCATGTCATATGTCATGCCCTTGGTCAAGGACAGTCTATCACATTATGCTTAATGTTATAAATTTTGTGACAATTGAGTTTGTTTGTGTATTTGACACTATTTGATCACTTGTTTTTCTTTCACAAGTGATGTCATGATTTTTGCATTGTTATCTGTATTCTTTATCATATTTATAGCTAGTAGCTACTGCTAATTATGCTATTGTCACTTTTCTAACACTGCTCACACTACTCTTTACAATTAGTATTTATTGTAATCTTTTATCACATATACTTATTGCTTATCTTCTTATGATAATTGAGGTTACTTGAGTTGTTGTTGGATATTTTCTTTTGCAATTGATATCTTTATTTTGATATCTTGTTTTAAATTGGTAGCTTATCTAGTTTACATTAGATATACCTTTTAGTTTTCCACTCTATTTTTGCTTTTGTTATTTCTATACCCCCATGTCTTTTGGATAATGCCAAAGGGGGAGAGAAATAAACAAAGGATGTGCTTATTAAATGTTGAGTGTTAAACAATAACTTGAATCATATAGACTTTATGTATGATCATTCATGTATATGATTCAGGGGGAGCATTGGTGATTACCTTGGCTTATATTGATTGCATGAGATATATATTGGTAATCATGCTCATGTTTATGATGTGTATCATGTATATGATTTGTATTGTGTATGCATATTATTTCTGGTCATTCATGCGATATATACACAACCTCATGTGATACATATACTATTAACTGCTGATGATGCTATTGGTTATTGATATTAACTTGATTGGCATCATTGCAGGGGGAGTAAGTATATTTAATGCACAATTATTTGTTTTGTTTATATTTGGTTTGTCATCATCAAAAAGGGGGAGAATGTTGAGTATTGGACTCTCCACCTTGATTTTGATGATGATCAAACACAAATCATTGTGATTAACTCATGTGTTTGCAGTTAGCTAAAAAGTCACCAATTAGATTCAAGAAGATCAAAAGTGACTACACGTGTTAATTCAGGTGGAGGACTTGGTAGATCAACAAAGGTGAAGTATTGGCTTAAAGAACTCAAAGGCCACCTCAAACCTCAAGCCAATGGCATCAACAAATGAATGGAGATTCAATCCAAAGAGAAGAAAGGAATGGATGAGTCAAAAGCTTCGAAGACTATGACATTGGAGACATTCAACTAAAAGACTCAAGACCTTGAAGAATTATGGAGATCGTCGCCAAATTACTTTGTACATCTTAAGCGATGTCCCAAGGCTTCCTCAGAACGAGTGATCGTTGTGCCTGGAGCTTCGTTGAAGCTCAAGGAGTTATTCATGAAGTCAAGGGATTCGGATTCTCCATGTTGAAGCTTTGAAGACGGTTCGTTATGTTATTTATATTGTCTTCTAGCTTCATCTCATAAAATGTTAAGCCTTGAGTAGTACTTGCCTAGAAATCTTCATAACTATCATATCTTATCTCTAGGATTGCCTTAGAAGCCATTAGAAAGTTTACTGTAGCTTATCGCTTCTTTTCATGGCTTCATATGCATCTTAGTTGGTTCAAGTAGAAGAACCAACCGACTAGATGACGATCTAGTCGGTTGGAAATCCTTCTTGAACCGACTAGCCATACTTGTTAATTCAGCATTTATACTGTTGACCAGTTAGTTGGTTCAAGAAGGATGGTTAATCGATTAAAAGTCAATCTAGTCGGTCCAAGAAGGTTCACAGACCGACTAATTGTCAATCTAGTCGGTTAATGATCGTTCTTAGACCGACTAGTTTCAAAACTAATCGGTCAGTGATCCTTCTTAGACCGACTAGTGCTTACCCATGATTTCACCATCTTCTCTGTCAACCATCTAGTCGGTCCAAGAAGGTTCACCGACCGACTAGTTGCAAAACTAATCGGTCAGTGATCCTTCTTAGACCGATTAAGCAGCTTCAGAAATAGATCCGTTGGGCATTTAATGCCATGATTTTTATGACCGTTTTGTCTCTTCCTATATAAGTTTGAGTTGCTTCAAACCAGAGATCCAAGGCTGTTTTTAGAGACATTTTCACATCCAAGAGAAGAGCCATTCAACTCCATTTCTAAGCTCTCTCATCTCACAAGAATCTCTCCCTTACTCTTTGAACCCTAATTTCTCAAGAGAGATTCTCATTCTTTGTGAGCTACTCAAGCTAAGAGCTTGAATCAAAGTCACCAACTTCACCCAAGCCATCTACTGTTGTTCATCTTGGTGGAGCTAGGGTTTGGTGCTAACTACTTCCTCAAAATCCATTCTTGCCCGAAATCAGTAAGTATTTCTCAAGGCATATGATTTTGTGGTAAGTGTTGTATATTTCATATTTGATTTGATATTTCAGTTTTGCTCTCAGTTTGTGAGAGTGTGCGTAGTCCAAAGTTGTGGGATTAAGGTCTTTGCGTGTTCCCGGGTAGTGGGATACACGGACATCGATTGTAGGTCGATTGCACTTGTCCGCAAGTGGGCTAAAGGAAAGCTCTAGTGGTTTTACTAGAGTATCCGGAGGGGATCCGGGTGTTGCTGGATTAGGGCACCGGGAACAAGTCGGGGAGACTTGGGTGGCACCGAACTAGGATATATTGCATGTTTGCATTGCATTCTTCCTTGCGTTGTTGATCACTTCTTTCATTCTGCATTTGTTGGTTATTTAGGGTTTTATTTGGCGTAAATTCCTTATAATTCTATAAAACACTATTCACCCCCTAGTGTTTATTCCTCATAGCACATGGTCACTACAAGTAGTGCATATCCTTCAGGGAGTAGTCGTCAACATGCTTTAATTTATTTCACCTACTTTGATGACTACATATGGAATACTTTTGTTGAAAGGAATTTTAAACTAATTTGGACTGACATAACTTATCTCTTGCAGGACATTGGTAAACAGCTTACAGAGATGCTTGGAGTTGTGTTGCTGTGGTCCAATTTAGCTTTTGGAGGAAGGATACTTGCCGAGGAGCGCAAGGAGCAAATTGAACAACTTCCTCCACTATTAAAGATTCGGGATCCGCCATTTGACCACAGTGTGTTCTTTCCAGTAGTGTAGATTTTATATGCTTTTTAGGATGCTTGCTTGAATAAACTCGTACCCCTTTCGACTTTGAGGACAATGTCCATCTTTAGTTGGGGGGTGTGTATGAGACCTTAGGATTTTTTTTCAAAAACAAGGCAAAAGAATAGAATAAATCACCAAATCTCATCATTTATATCTCCTTTACATGCCACTAGTGCGGATGATTATGCGTTATTTGAGTTCTAAAAATTGTTTATGGCGTGAATTAAATTTTTTCCTTCATGGAATTACCGTTAATATGATGTTCATAAAAGTTTTCAATTGCCATGATTAATATCTCAAAATAGTTTGAATTTATTTCATGCATGCTAATGTGATGGAAAAGCTTAAGTATATACGATTTATTAGAAAAGTCTTTACGTTGAAGAGGAATTTGGCCGTTGTTATTAATGTTTATGTTCGAAGAATGGGTGTTGAGTTGCTTATGAAAAAAAGAAGAAAAGAGAAAAAAGAGTACAAAAAATGAAATGAATAAGTATGTCACTTAATAAATAACTTGGTTGGCTCGAGTAGCTACAGTCCGAGGGGTCCTTTTTGGCATAATGCCCTATTATCGTCTGATTTGGGAGCCATTGATCGGAAACTCACTCATTTGATGGAGCGATCCAAGTTATACATTTTTTCCGCAAATGTTGCTTTATGCGCGTTACGCGGAACTAAAAAAAGAAGAAAAAGAGAAAAGAAACGATGAATAAACTGAGCAATTTCAATACACATGTTTTGAACGATCGTTTTGAGATGCCAATTCCTTGGAAACAAGTTTTTGCTCCACCATTAAAGATCGTTTTGAGAATGGGTGTTGAGTTGCTTAATGGGATAAAATAAGTTTTTGCTCCACCATCATGGGATTTTTTTCATAAGCAACTCAACACCCATTCTTCGAATATAACCATTAATAACAACGGCCAAATTCCTCTTCAACGTGAAGACTTTTCTAATAAATCGTGTATACTTAAGCTTTTCCATCACATTAGCATGCATGAAATAAATTCAAACTATTTTGAGATATTAATCATGGCAATTGAAAACTTTCATGAATAGCATATTAACGGTAATTCCTTGAAGGAAAAAATTTAATTCACGCCATAAACAATTTTTAGAACTCAAATAACGCATAATCATCCGCACTAGTGGCATGTAAAGGAGATATAAATGATGAGATTTGGTGATTTATTCTATTCTTTTGCCTTGTTTTTGAAAAAAAAATCATAAGGTCTCATACACACACCCCAACTAAAGATGGACATTGTCTTCAATGCCGAAAGGGGTACGAGTTTATTCAAGCAAGCATCCTAGAAAGCATATAAAATCTACACTACTGGAAAGAACACACCGTGGTCAAATGGCGGATCCCGAATC
Organism: Scilla litardierei; assembly: GCA_030789695.1. NCBI lineage: Eukaryota > Viridiplantae > Streptophyta > Magnoliopsida > Asparagales > Asparagaceae > Scilla > Scilla litardierei. The sequence goes on along the minus strand of CM061133.1, from coordinate 310,240,909 downwards.
TTTAATGGTGGAGGAAGTTGTTCAATTTGCTCCTTGCGCTCCTCGGTAAGTATCCTTCCTCGAAAAGCTAAATTGGACCCCAGCAACACAACTCCAAGCACCTCTATAAGCTGTTTACCAATGTCCTGCAAGAGATGAGTTATGTCAGTCCAAATTAGTTTAAAATTCCTTTCAACAAAAGTATTCCATATGTAGTCATCAAAGTAGGTGAAATAAATTAAAGCAAGTTGACGACTACTCCCTGAAGGATATGCACTACTCTCGGTATGATGCTCAGTCATTGGGGGGAGGGATGAATGATTTTCGGAAAAAAATTGGGGGAGAGAATGGTTCGGGCTCAATAGCGATAATCTTTAAACACATGTCCCTCGCTGTCTCCGCATCCTGTTCATCCAAAATTGCTAGCTCGTCCTCTCTTTTGCACACACTTCCTGTCATGTTGATATTTTCATTTATGACTTCATCGTGCCATGGCTCGCTCGATGTACTTGCAATAGAAGATGAACTCATATTAGATTCTTGAAATTTAATTTCAAATGCATTACTTTCTTCTAAGCAAGTGGCAATCAGAGTAAGATTTTCAATGGATTTTAGAATCTGCCGACTCCGAGCAAGGAAGTTCTGTTGGAATTGATGGGAAGTAGCCTCTTGTGTCAGAATGAGCAAGTAAACTTCCTCTTTCAAAGATTGCAATGGTACGTCTACGCTTTGCTCCCCTTGATCAAGGCTTGAAGGCTCCGTTGAATTGCACTCTGAAGTCTCTTTTATGATTTCTTCATTCTCTTGTAAAGACTCCATGTATTTCCACGCCTCTGTCGACGTCATGACTCCTAAAAATTCCTACAGCTGTGGTCGTAGTCCACCTAGGAAGGACTCCATAAGCTCTTTCTTTGTAAACACATGCTGCGGATAGCTCGATATTATGTATGTGAACCTCCTCCAGGTCTGAAAGAAAGTTTCACAATCAGTCTGATTAAAACCAACGATCTTGAGCTTCTCCTTCATATGTTTGTGTGCAATATCGTACTCTGCATCATACTCATTGTTTGTGCGATAAAAATTCATGTATTCTATATACTCCATATCCTTCATCGATTCCACATCCTCCATTTTTTTGAAATTTTTTTATAAAGAGAAAACAAAAGAAAAAACTAATAAAAATCCTAAACTATAAGATGGAAGGATCTCACCGAATGTTCCTCCAAACGAACTGAAGTCGTAGATCGCAAGTACTGTTATCCCCGGCAACGGCGCCAAAAACTTGCCTCGTCTCAAATGATGTGAGCACTACTCCCAAGCGCAGGAGATCGAACAAGTAATATCCTGGTGAGTCCAGGTATCGAATCCACAGGACAACTTACCTGCAAAACCACGAATTTCAGTTTGTAAAGAGTAATAATACGATGATAACCAACCACCTAAAGATATGGAGATATGGTTTCAAGAGTTTCAAATAACAAAAGAAAATCATACGATAACTACGGTGAATTCGAAATGGGGTACTAATATGGAGAGTATGTATTGGTATTGATTTCGTTAGAGTGTGTGCAATCAATGATTATAAATATCTTTTCTATAACTCAACGTCTCGTCCGGTCAGGGCACGAGAACGTCGGAAAATTTAACGATAAACGTACGTCGAAAAGTGCCTTAAATATCGAATAGAGTGCTAGTTTCATGAGAAAATAAGCGTATGTGCCTGCAATGGTCACACCACAAACAAATTTTCAGAGATTATATCTGATACAAGTACATCAACGACGATAATACTTGAGCAATATGTGTAGAAACTAGCAAAATACGCGATTATACAATGAAAATAGGGCGAAAAGACATCAAATCAATGATTGCGACACCCTAACTACATCAACATCAACACATATGAATATTAACCACGCATGAAGAGATTATAATCAGTATTCATAGACAAATACATCATAAAACATCAAAATACGTGATTAATACTTCAAATACAAGCCAAATACGTGAAATACAAGGCTAAAGTTAGGAAAAATATCACCAATCCTCTCCAAATAGCCCCAAATCTCCTTCAGATAGTAGATCTAGCATCTGTCCCCATGGCCTCCAAATTTCATGGTGAAATACGGCTCCTAGAGCCTCCAATACGCCAGAATACGCTCAAAAACCTAGAAATACGTTATATAGTGGCATTGCGGGTTTAAGAGGCTTATTGGGTTTGAAACCCGCATAACAACGGAGCCTGCAAATGTCCTCCATTCGATCTGGGCATGATCTGATGATATCCCGCCACGTGTCCACCGTTAACGGGCACCCGCAACCGCTTCGTTCGAATCCGTATCGAAGTCGGCATCATCGGTGTCCGTCGGATGAAGATCGAGCGGCCTTTGCTTGGCCACATCGCCCCGCTCTTACGCCGCTCTCCGATGCATTTCGGGGATGATAGGGACCGTTGGATCGAAATCCAACATTTAGAAGCGCGCCACGTCGCCGAAATTTGAAATGAAATCGCTCCGCCGTCTTGAGTGATAGCAACCGTTTGATGATGATCTGGCGGATGAGAAAGAGCCGCGTCGCTCCTTAGCGCGATCCGTTGGATGTAGGATCAATGGACAAAAGGAGGCCACGTAGCCTCGATTTCGCTGCGTTTATCTTTCGAGCGAGCGTATGTTGGACCGTTCGATCGAAATCGAACGGTTGAAATGACGCCGCGTCACCCGCTTACGATTGCCGTTAGATGAGGCGGGATTGCGCGGGATGCTGCCACATGGCGGCTCTGGATTGGTGTGGCGGATACGAAAACGTATTTCTGCTGTATTTACGTCCGTATTTCTCCAATAAATGGTATTCTGCATTCAAAAATACACAGTAATTAGCACAGATCTCAGAAAAATACAAATAAATAGTCGTTGGAATCGTGAGATCGACACCAAGCTATGAAAAATATAAAAAGTGCAAAAATACTCAGTTTATTGCTGTTTTGTGCTCAAATAAGATGATTTCTCTAATAAATGATTATATACAAAATACGAACGTATTAGAGACCAATTAAACATCATATAAGCACAAAATAGGGCTAAATAGGGGGTTTAATATGCAATATTCAACCCGAATCACCACCCTGAGTCTCACAACCTTGTGTTGGCTCAACAAGTTGCTTAGCTCTGCGATCGGTAGACAACTCTTCATCAATCACATCGAATGTGATTCCCTTATAGGTGTTTACCCCTAGTCACTTATGACCTTGAGTTGGCTCAACAAATCATAAAAACTAGTCTAGTCAGACCCTTACTTTCTTGTCCAATCCAAACTTACACTGGCACTCTGTTTGTTCACGATGCGACGGTTTGGGTTAAGTCGAACTACATCACATGTTTAATGGAATTGGTTCCCAGAAGATAGTCATGTTACAGCTTGAGTTGACTCAATAACTATAACATGAAATCCATGGTTCCCAAAGTCCAAAAGTAAGGAGGTTTACGGCTAACTTTGAAGAAGATTTTTAACGTAATTGACTAGATATAGTCGACGGTGTCACATAATCATAATTTGCATCCTTGCAGTCAAGCGGAACACGGCCAGTGATTTGGCTAGGCCAGGATCACTATCGCCTAGGGTAATCCACAACACTAGTCAAAACACACTAGACCGGATCATGGTCTATTGAAGGAAACTTATTATTCATATGTGTGCCATTGACTAGATATGATTTCATTAAAACTAGTTAATCATATCAACTAGTTGAATCCTAAAATTCGAAATTATTAGGATTGTTTAGTAACTTTTATTAATGTCCTTACTAACTATAAGGATGTTTAAGGGTGCTATCCTAATCAGGTATTAGGCATTTAAACAAATTTAAATCATAGCATGTCCTTAAAAAATTATCATATAATTTTCTTAAAGTTTTCAATGGCTAACCTAATAGTTCTTCTTGTATTATTACATAATTAACAAGAAACATTATATAACCATTAAAATTTATCATCTAAACATTTTAGCATGACAACATAGCAAATAAAATTATCTCATAAATTTTTGCTAAACATGCAACTTAAATTTTATCTCATAAGTTTAAGTTACATTAAAATTATCACAAAATTTTTAAGATTTAATTATTAAAATAATCACATGATTTTAAAATTAAATCTAATTTTCAAAAACAATTTTCGAAAATAAAATGTCACATTGAAAACGACAATTTCATAGTTTAAATAAAACCTCCATTTTGAAGGGAAAACATGATGTATCACATACATTTTATAACTGCAAAATATAGATCATATAGATTAACACTTTGATACCAATGTTGGATTTTCTGGGTCCTTAGGGCCATAAAACAGTCGTCCGGCCTAAGTCGGTCGGAGGACGAAATCAAAATTACAGCGGAAAAACAGATTTAAAACTATTTTAAATCTAGCCCTAAAGAGAACAACCCTAGCCAGATATCTACTATTCCGAGGTTGGGTCCGACCAATCCCTAAAGATAGATCTATCAACCTATTTGCAATTATAAATGCATGTTTAAATAAACTACATACCTTTCACTTCGTTTTCACAGAATACGAAGCGTTGTTTTCAGCAACTGGCCCCGCACCGCTTCTCCCAAGCCGAACCGTGTCCCGAGCCGCATAACATCCCGAGCCTCACCGCTTCTCGAACCACACCGCATTCCGAGGCGAGCAACATCCCTGTCGCCGAGCCAACCAAGCGCCGAAAAAGATTTCACCTTGAGTGGATAGATTCTAGGAAAATATTACGTTTATTACCTCTCATTCGATCGTATTTTGCGCATATATAATGTCTAATTGGTCTTTAATATGTATGCTTTTGTAATAACATTTAATATTACAGCACATATCTTGTTTATGGGTAAAATACCATTTTATGGCCTAATTTTGTCTCATTTGTATTTTTCAGATGAAGCTTGAAATTTTCCGAATCCAACAGCTATTTTTTCACATTTTTCGGACGTAGGAGCGAATTTCTAGAATTTTTACAAGGCAAAATTGGGTTGTAAAAAAAGAAAAAATAACAAAAAATAAAAAAATAAAAAGGGTGGCGGGCGCCCGCCCCCCTTTGAGAAACGCGGGCGCCCGACCGCGTGTAAGACGCGGGCGGTGCTCGCGTCTTCTGAGAGCGGGCACCTGCCCGCTGACCAAGCGGCAGGGCCCGCCTGCATGGAAAACGCGGGCGGCGCCCACGTCTTTTGACCTGGCGCCCGCCTCATTTTGACTTGCGGGTTGCGCAACATGTAGGCCCGTTAAGCCTATTTTCCTATATAAAGTGGTATTTTGGGCATATCTTGAGCATCCAAGCTAGGATTTGAGTGAAATTTGAGTCGGGGGCTTCTCCCCCAAACCCCAGATGTGCTGGAGCAGCTGTAGGAAAGATTAGGAGACGTTTTGGTATCGTTTTGGGTGAAAATATCCTATCTTTTATTGTTTTTATTAGTTTTAATTATGTTTTGTAATGAAACTTTATTGTTATTAATAAAGATTGTTGTTTTTATTACCATGGCTAGCTGAAAATCTTGTGAGTGTGTTATGTAGTAGTTAATATTGATGGGTTTCATGTATCATTTCTTCATAGCACTTGTATTAATCGAAAACGTTGAATATGTCATTTTCCGCTATCTTAATTAATTACGCCCTATCCGAGAGGAATCCGCTTAGGATGACATGCCGCGGGGCATCGTCTACGTGCACAAACCCATAGACGGGCCCAAGGAGGGTGATGAATCGCGAGGTTCATCTAGTTATACTTATTGTTTAGAAAACGACTGATTCAACGTTAATGTAATTTGCTATAAAATCACCATTCTTTTAAAGTTAAATCATCCGATCTACATACCTTGGCATGGATGAGGGATTGAGTTATCATGGAGAATGATTAGCATGATATCCTAAAACACTAATGAAAACACAACACACACACTGTTACCATATCGTTTTATCACGTCATTTACTTCGTAAATTTTAGTACACTTTTTACCTCAAATAAAAACTTAAGCAAAAATTCACCTTCAAAAGGTGGTTCATAATTCACTAAATTATTTTCAATCATATTTCAGATTGTAAAATTTGTAGATTAGATTTATCCTTAAGGATTACGACCCTGAACTCACCAGGATTACTACTTGACCGACTTCCTATACTTGGGAATATCACCGCAACATTTTGAAACAGTCAAGTTTTTGGCGTCGTTGCTAGGGACAACGGTCTATATTTTTTACGATTTCTAATTAGCTTGGAAATTTTGGTGAGATTTGTCCACTTTTTGTGTATATATTCTTTGTATATCCATATTTTCAATTTTTTTTCTTTCTTTCTTTTGGTTATTCATTTTTGGTTATGTTTTCTATAACTAGTTTTTATTGATTTTGGATGTTTGGTTAGAGTGTCCCATCTTGAGTGTGTGATTTAAAATTTCCTTCTTTTACATTTTTTAAAATCATTTTTTTTTATTTTTATTTTTACTTTTATTTATTTAAACAAAATTTTTTTAAACACTTTTATAAATAATTTAATGGATCATGATATTGATAGTGATGCAATCGTTTTCGACTTATTACGGGGTTGATTCAAATCCTACCAGTTTTCCATTGTACGGAGGAGGAGAAGCCACATTTACATTTACAAAAGTTTGAAACGATATGCCGCACTTTATTTGGTGGAAGTGCATGCATTGATGACTTATTGCTTAGATACTTCCCATATTCTTTGAGAGATTTTGCTAAGCTTTGGTTTGAAACTTGTCTTTTGACTCAGATTCTACTTGGTTGTCGTTTCAGGCTGAATTTCTTCGAGTATTTTTCCTATTTTCTTTGAGCAGGTACAGTGACAGTAGGCCACGAAGCATCATATAGCGAGTTTTGCTTAAACTGATGAGGATGCATACTATCAAGCTTGGCATAGGTTCAATGATTTGATGATGACATGTCCACACCACAGCTTCCACGATGATCATCTCCTACAAATCTTCTACACGGGATTACTGCCTTCTATGCGAGATTTTGTGCAGACGAGCTGCAATGGAGAATTCTTTGCTTAATTCGACCGAGGAAGCATATTGGTACTTGAATGATCGTGCTGAGTATGAGGTTGCACTCCAACAGGTCCACGGTCGACCTGAGGTTCCGCCTGAGGGCTCATTCCAATGCGACCCTCTGGAAAAACTTGAAGAACATATTGATGGGGTTCAATGGAGGCAAATAAAAGAAGCTGAACGACCATATCTTGAGGAGCAATAGGAAATGGATGATGTGGTGCGTGTTAACCAAGAGGGAATCTACTTTGATGATGACGAGGAGGATACGTGCGAGCGAGCAAGCTTACAGACCAAGACAGAGCCCGAGCCATACCTTCCTCCAACTTCAGTGCTGCAACTCCAACTACCTTCACCTCAGGAGATGATTGATGGCAATTGCGAGATGGTCTACATGGAGCCAACGCTGTTTTACCCTCCAGATCCACTTCTGTAGACACTTTCTTCTCCTCCTGAGGCAGGGTATCAGATCGTGTGTAGCGACATATACCAGGAGTTCCCACAATTTCATGCTCTATATTATTGAATCACAAATTTCAATTCCATATACTTTTGATTCAAAATTGAATTTAAACTCTTTACGACCCATTTTGGAACACTTTTGTTACAGGGCATGAGGATAATGCTTGGATTAATGCAGGTCGTCTGAGAGTTGCATTACTGGAATCCAAGGAGGCCTGTGGAGGCCTAGCTTCGCAGCAGCTGGCTGAGGAGCACAATGAGTTGATCGTGTAGATGCCATATTTGCTGGAGATTCTGGATCCTCCATTTTTGATGGAGTTATCACCTTTACCATACGTGGCGCCTAACACTTATTGGATGTCAACTTTTACAAAATTGCCTTTGGCGTCACCATCTCGAGCACTAACGGAGGATATACGCAAGAAGCTTTTGGAACAAATTCCTCCATCGATAGATATCTATGATCCTCCATTTGGAAGGCTACGTTGATCTCTTCCCTTTTTACCCGTATACATCTTTTATATATTTGAAAGGGAAGCTGTTTGTTTATGCATTCACATATTTTGATCTTCATATTTTATTCTACTACCATTAAACATTAAGGACATGTTCATTTTAAGTTTGAACGAGTTATCATCACATAAAGCCTATCATTTGGTATCAAAGCCTACAATTACCTCTGCCTTTTTTTGGAACGAATTTCATTCAGAATTTAGAGTTCTGTTTTTTTCTTTGGGTTGAAGAGAAAAAATTTGAACGGTTTATGAGACCTGCCTCAAGGTTGAAGATAACCCAGCAGCAGGGTGTTTTGGTCTTTTCATAAATAAAGTTTCTCTTAAGTTGCGAACAAGCAAGCCCAGACTGTACAATATTATCTTTAACCGGTCTATGCACTGCAGGTGCCATTAATATAGTGTTCGATTGTACAAGTCACAGGTTAATGTATATATTAATTAATTGATAAACCGGTTTCATGCACACTCATGGGATGTGTGGCTACATTTATTAATTAATATTGCATTTATGTACAAACATTAAGACATTCATATTCAATTGATCTCCATACTGTTCTTTTGGTTGACATTCAATGGTGATGTACGCACTCATTGCTTCTACATATCACATGCATTTCTTTTGCTTTTTACACATTAACTCTCATTTTTGGATGTGTACGAATTTGGACTTATGCAGCAAGGGGCCATGTGATGTATGTCTCTATTATATACATTGCCCATGAAAATCTTACAGTTGTGGTTGTTTTGTATTATTGTTATTTAATTAACTTTGTACCTTCACCAATCAGTTTGCATTTGTTAATGCAATTTTGAGTTAGTCAGGTGCTGTAGTGCATTTAAACTTGCACTATATTAGATGCCTTCATTTTGCATTGTATTAGATGCCTTAATTTTTTTCAAAAGCAGCAGATTATTATTAATTTCATCCATATTAGTTCAATGTTGGCATTGGTTGGCATTGGGTACAAAACAACAGTAGATGTGTTGTGCCAATATAGTAATAATCTGCAGTTGGTTGTACTTCCAACTACTATTATTTTGAGTGTTATGTACAGTGCACTCATCTTTATTATTTTAAGTGCTTGTAGGGGTAGTTGTGCGTACTTACCCCTAGTAGAGTAGTTGTTGTTTGTACAATGGCCCTAAATGCAAGCAATACACTACTTGCATTTGATTTATCATGCATATTTGGTTAATGTTTAGTGATATATATAGTTTTAATTAATTATGGAGTAGCCACATCATCTTTAATTAATTGAAATTATATGTTGAGTTTGATTTAAGATCACATTTGAAGAACGAACATTACTTGAGATTAATCATATCTGATATAATAAAAATTTTCCCACATGAGTTTTTATTATATTATGTATGATTAATTGGGATAAGATATCAAATTAAAATTTCTAATTTACCCATATGGATTAGAAAAGGGAACTTGATTTGGTAGTTTTATCATGAATTTAAAATGAATCTAATTGAGTTAGAACTTTGGCCCACATGCAAGTTTTATTTCATTAGGTTCACATTTTATATGTTTTACTTTGGTAATACATATTTTAGTATGTTAAGTCTCAAAATTAATGAATTAAGTATGTATATTAAATTTTTGCAGCATCACAGTCTGTGACCATTACTGATATCAAGTGTGACGTTCTTGAATTGAATGGCAAAGACTATAGGATTTGGAGAGAGAGGATACTCCTTCATTTGGGTGTGGCAGACATTGATTATGCCATCTGCACGGATGAGCCACCAGCCATTACAGATACTAGCCTTCCTGAAGCTTTAGATCTTTATGAAAATTGGGAGAGATCTAACCGTCTCTGCGTTATGTTCATAAAGACTAAAATATCGGCTAGTATAAGGGGCTCGGTGAAAAAGCATGACAAAGTCCGATCACTATTAAATGCCATTGACGAGCAGTTCGAGAGCTCTGATAAGGCACTTGCGAGTACTCTCAGTGGAAAGTTTTCGTCGATAAGCCTTACTGGTCTTGGAGGTGTGCGTGAGCACATCATGCATATGAGGGATATTGCAGCTCAAATCAAGAAGTTAGAGGTTAATATGTCTGACAGCTTCTTGGTCCATTACATTTTGAACACTCTCCCGCATCAATACGGATCTTTCAAAATATCCTATAACACACATAAGGATAAGTGGTCAATGAATGAACTTTTGACAATGTGTGTTCAGGAGGAAGGTCGATTGATCATGGAGCATGGATAAAGTGTGTTAATGACAACCAACAAGAACGATGACAGACGCTCCAAATTTAAGTGGAAGGGGAAAGTGTCTGTTAAGGGAGGAATTACTAAGGAGTCTAAGTGCTTCTTCTGTAAAAAGAAGGGGCACATGTAGAAGGATTGTCTAAAGTTCCTTCAGTGGCGTAAGAAGAAAGGTAACTCAATCTCCCTTGTCTATTTTGAATCAAATATGACTGATGTTCATTGTGACACATGGTGGATTGACTTTGGTTCTTCAATCCATGTTTCAATAACTTTGCAGGGTATAACAAACCTGCAGAAACCCGCGTGAAATGAACGAGGCATTTTCTCAGGAAACAAAATGCGTTCTGCTGTCGAGTCAGTTGGAACATGCCGGCTTATATTATCAAGTGGATTTGTTTTGTATTTGCATAATGTTTTTTATGTACCTGGTTTTTCCAGACTTAATTTCAGTTTCTAGACTGTTACCTTTAAGGTTTGCTTTTAATTTCCATGGAACATCATTCACTTTAATTTATAATTCAGATGTTGTTGAAAATGGCATATTGTGTAATGGTCTATTTATGTTTAATTTGTAAAGCAATGATATGCATCTTAATGCTGACATAAAAAGATGTGTTATGAATGAGGAATCTTCTATGTTATGGCACCAGAGATTGGGACATATCTCTAAGGATAAAATCAAAAGTTAGTAAATGATGGAGTACTTAGTACTAGGGGTGGGCATCGGGTAAAACCCGAATTTTTTAGACAAACCCGGTTCCGATCCGATTTAATTCGGACAATGAAATCACAACCGAAATCCGATTCCGCAAAATCGGATCCTTTACCGAAAGATCCGAATTCCTAATCGGACGCAAACTCAGAACCCGATTCCGATTCAAACTACATGAGAGGCGCTAACGGGCAACGGGAACTGGGCTGGGGCCAACGCCAATTACATCCAACGTTCACACACCCTCTTACTTATAGAACACTTCGCTTTGAAATTTGGCCGATGTGGGACTATTACACTGTGCAGCGCCTACGCCCCCACTCACTGTCAGCGGGTGCCCATGCCCGTTCTTTAGTCCCACATCGGTGGGAGACAAAACTTTCACAATGTTTAAATGGGTAATTTGTGCTAATGACTTCCAACTGCCAATTGCATTGCTGCATGTCCCTCCCACTTAATAACCCCACAGCCTGCGCCCAATTGCCAAAGCCTCACGGTGACTCTTTATTTATAGTATGCATGCAGTTGTAATTGTCCGATGTGGGACAATTAACTTCACTCCCATGCAGCGTCGGAGAAAGTGAATATTGGCCCGTTCTCTATGGGTTTAGTCCCACATCGGTGGGAGAAAGAGACTTAAAATGGTTCAAATAGATTATTTGAGCTACAGCCTTTGAAGTTGACATTCGGAATCGGATCGGACCGATGTTAAAGATGGCGATCCGGTTTCCGATTTCGATTTAATTCGGTCGGCTATTTTTTATCCGAATCCGATTCCGATTTTGAATTTACCGAATATTCGGAATCGGATTCGGGTACGGAACCGGGTTCGGAATCGGAACCGGGTTTTCTGCCCACCCCTACTTAGTACTGTGGATTTTGCTGACTTCGAGATTTGTGTTGACTGCATAAAAGGAAAGCAGACCAAGATATCTAAAAAGGGTATGCATAGAAGTTCCGAATTGCTTGAAATCATTCATTCTGATATTTTTTGTCAAGACATGGACATAAATGGTCCGAAATACTTTTCCTCCTTTATTGACGATTTTTCACGTTTCATGTATATCTACTTGCTTCATAACAAAAGTGAAGCGTTAAATGCCTTTAAGGGTTTTAAGGCAAAAGTATAGAAACAACGTGGAAAACAAATTAAAATCGTGAGAACTGATAGAGGAGGAAAGTATTATGGTAGATGCACTGAAGGTGGTCAAGCACCTGGTCCATTTGCTATGTTTCTTCAAGAGCATGAAATAGTTGCTCAGTACACCAATCCAGGATCTCCTAGTGAGAATGGTGTAGCTGAAAGAGGGAACATGACTTTAATGGAGATGGTTAGGAGTATGCGCAGCAATGCCAAACTTCCTATATGACTGAAACTCTTAAAATGACAGCGTACATATTAAACTGAGTTCTAACTAAGGCTGTCCCAAAGATGCATTTTGAGTTATGGAAAGGTTGGAACCGAGTTTGTGCCATGTACGCATTTGGGGATGCCCTTCTAAATTAAGGGTGTATAATCCACAAGAGAAGAAACTGGATCCTAGGACTATAAGTGGGTATTTCATTGGATATGCCGAACGATCCAAAGAATGCAGGTTCTATTGTCCATCTCATAGCACCAGGATTGTGGAGTCAAGAAACATGAAATTTCTTGAGAATGACATGATCAGTGGGAGCGATCATTTTCAGGACACTATTCCTGAAAGGGGTCATGCTGGTGATCAGACCTCCACATCAACTGATTGAATAATTGTCGTTAGTAGTGCCCCTCGAGTTCAAGCGGGCATTAATCGACAAATTGAAACACCACATGTCGATATTGATCCAATAGATCAAGTTGTTCAAGAAACTCCAGATTTGGTTGAACAACCTGTTGTTCAAGAAGAACCACTGATGGATGAGCAACCAGTTGATCAACATGATCCTCAAGAGAATGTTGATATAACATTAAGAAGATCTACTAGGACAAGAAAATCAGCAATATCTAGTGACTATGTTGTGTATCTACATGAGTCAGACTTTAATGTTGGAGCCGAAAATGACCCTGAGATGTTATCACAAGCCATGAGATCGAAAGAATCAAACTTATGGCATAATGCTATGAAAGATGAGATGAATTCGATGGAATCAAATGGGGTGTGTGACCTTGTTGATTTACTTAAAGGGGCAAAAGCTGTTGGATGCAAATGGGTCTTTAAAACAAAGAAAGACTCATTGGATAACATTGAGAGATATAAGGCCAGACTCGTTGCCAAAGGATTCACTCAGAAGGAAGGAATCGATTACAAGGAGACATTTTCGCCTGTATCAAAGATAGATTCTCTTTGTATAATCATGGCATTAGTTGCACACTTTGACATGGAATTGCAACAAATGGATCTGAAAACGGCTTTTCTTAATGGAGACCTAGAGTAAGAGGTATATATGAAGCAACATGAAGGATTTTCCTCTAGTAATGGTGAGCACTTGGTTTGCAAGCTTAAGAAATCCATATATGGATTGAAACAAGCCTCACGTAATTGGTATTTAAAATTTCATGATGTTATATCTTCATTCCAATTTGAAGAAAATATTGTGGATTAGTGTATATACCAGAAGGTCAGTGGGAGCAAGATCTGTTTCTTAATCCTATATGTGGATGACATTTTACTTGCAAGCAATGATAAGGGAATGCTATATGAGGTGAAACAATATCTCTCTAGAAACATCGATATGAAAGATCTGGGTGATGCATCTTATGTTATTGGAATTAAGATACATCGTGCCAGAATGCGTTGTACTCTGGGAATGTCTCAAGAGACATATATTAATAAAGTTTTAGTGAGATTTCAGATGAAGGATTGTTCACCAAGTATAACTCCCATTGTGAAGGGTGACATGGTCAATTTGAACCAATGCCCGAAAAATGACTTTGAACGGGAACAGATGAAAAACATTCCTTATGATTCTGCTGTTGGAAGCCTAATGTATGCTCAGGTTTGCACTAGGCCTGACATTGCATTTACTGTTGGGATGTTGGGACGATATCAGAGTAATCCAGACATAGAACATTGGAGAGCTGCAAAGAAGGTAATAAGATATCTTAAGGGAACCAGAGACTACATGCTCATGTACAGACGGACGGACACCTTGGAAGTCTTTGGCTACTCTGATTCAGACTTTGCTGGATGTGTTGGTTCTCAAAAATCAACTTCTGGATACATATTTTTGTTGGCTAGTGGGGCTATATCATGGAGAAGCGCAAAACATACTTTGATTGCTACGTCTACCATAAAAGCCGAGTTCGTATGTTGTTTTGAGGCTACTTCACATGGTGTATGGATTAAGAATTTCATCACTAGATTTAGAATCATGGATTCTATTTCTAGACCGCTAAGATTGTATTGTGACAATACAACTGCTGTCTTCATGGCTAACAACAACAAAATTGATAGCCGAAGTAGGCACATCGACATCAAATACTTAGCCATAAAACAGAGGGTTAAGGATAAATCAGTCATTATTGAGCATATTCGTTCTGATTTAATGATTGCAAGTCCTTTAACTAAAGGCAAGCCACCACTGAAGTTTAAGGATCATGTGGATAAAATGGGACTTGGTTCCTTGTTGTAGTAACATTGTTATTTAATGAAATTCTTGTTGTGATGCTTTCCCATATATGCTTATGTGCACATTTAGATATATTATTGTGAGAAAAATCGTTAAGTTTAGACCATGAATAAACATAGGGTTTATTCATTAAGATATATAGCCTATTACTTAGAAACATATGCATTGTAATACATGGAAGATAATACTTGCTTTTAAAAGGACTTATCGCCATGATTCAAGTATTTTGTTTCTTGCTGGGAATGATGATTTGTGTGGATCAAGTGGGAGAATGTTAGTTTTTTTTGCCCGTTGGGTTCTTCCTGTTGGTGATCCACGGTTTTAAAAACTGAATCCCTTTCAAAAAATTGAAAAAGATCAGTTTTTTCCCGTTGATGGAACGGTTCAGAGATCTATAAAACTGGGTTTTGGTCCCTTAGTCGAATCACTCGTTTTTTCGAACATAAACCATCATTAAGGAGTGGTTTAGAATCAGAAGATCAAGATCGTTAGAATTCACCTCTTGTAGAAGAGCAATAGCTGGAGGTAAGAATCCACGAATTTCTTCCGCATTTTGTGACGAAATCATCACATAAAGCCTATCATGTGATTATGTTATTTAAACTTAAATTTAATTATACTTTACTATGGTAGGATGCTTGTCCAACTCTAGGACTTGCATGATCTATAGACTCCATGGTTCCACAAGTGCCTTTTGAGCAAATAATCCAATGGTTTGCTAGTTACGGGTTGTACACGCTATATGATGCTACGATTCGGGCTAGAAATACAAACAAAGATCAAAGTTGGACCAATTTACTCAAGTCAATGTGCCAGTTACGATTTTTAGGATATTTCCATTAACAAGTACTTCTTTTGGAGTTATTTTAATAAAGTTTATTTGGATTTAGTATTTTGAAATTGCAAGAACAAACAAGTATTAACTTTTATTTTGGATTTGCAGTGGTGAATTAATTTTAATATAAATATAAATATAAATGTTTTAGCTATTAAATAAGTATGATATAAATATTGTTATTTGAACCCATGAGGATGTTATCGACTTGCTATATTTTAAGATCTATGCTTATTTTTGTGTTTACATATGAGGAAAATCAATTAGAATGCATGAGATGTAATGCAAACAAGGCTCCTTCGTATAAGGTGTAACTCTAGTTTTCTTTTCTCTGAGGCTTTTTTCAATTTACATTTATTCCTCCAGTACTCCTCTAGTGATGCATACTGGTAGGGTTTTTTTTAAAAACAAAACAAAAAGGAAGGAAAGAGAAGAGACAGAGGAAGAAATAGTATAAGGCCTTTTGGGTTAAAGCATCAACATGTCGCATGTTGAGTTCATTTATGACGTAGGCTTTGCGTGTTGGGTTCAAGAATGTGGGAGATCATGTGCGTGAGTATGTAATGTTGTAAGCGCGAATGAAGGGGCTGTCTCTCGCACGTGTCGCGCGGCACAGTCGACACTGCGAATGGGGGACACACGTGTGCGTCCATTGAGGGTGTTATGTGTGTTTTTTGGGTGGGGGGGGGGGGGGGTTTGGCCCTTGCAAAAACAAAGGAACTTCAACTTTAAATCCATATAAAACGATAAATAAAAATTTTGATTTATAGAAAGGTATGCATATTGAAAAAGATAACAATATGCATCTGTTAGAGGTACTTCGGGCTGGGGCCTGCGAGGGGCCCGGCCAGACCTGATTGCAGGGACTCACCGTGCCAAGTCTCATGTGTCCTTGGGATCGCCTGATGGCAGCCAGAAAGGTCAGCCCGACCGAGCTACGTGTACATCCATGCAAGGCCAATCTTCTCTTCCCAACTCAGGTCAACAAGCATCCTACGAGCATGACCTCCACGAGGTTGGCTCCCTCTTGCTAGTAAGGATGACTTTCACGAGGTTTGCTCCTTCATACAACGACAACTCTACAAGGACGACCTCCACGAGATCGGCTCCTAAGCACCAAGGCTTCTGTATGAGCGATCTCCATGAGGTTGGCTTCCTTAGCAACTATGCTCCACATGGACGACCTCCACGAGGTCGGCTCCCTCAGCAGTTATGCTCCATATGGACGACCTCCGTGGGGTTTACTACTCTAGCAGCCACTCTCCAAGGGCAGCCTCCACGAGTTCAATGCCCAAACAACAACTACCCTACGAGGGCGACCTTCACAATGTCATCCACTTAGCAGCACAGCTCCTCAGGACGATCTCAACGATACACACCCAAGGTTGACTGTAACGCCCCGCTCACCGAGATACCCGATAAGTTCGAATCAGTATCAGGTATTCCCGAAGAGGCGGGTGTTACGAAGGAAATGCAAAATTTTAAACACAGGCAGGCCCACTGCGCACTGCTGGGATAGTACCTGTAGCATTTCAGATATCACAGAAACACAAAAGAGCCACCAACTCAAACACCAATATAACATATATTTAAACTGCTCAATTCCAACATCAATTACAAATCTCTAATACAATATATATGACCCAAACTCACCCAAGTACAATGACACACCCAATCTCTCCCGCTTTCACCCCCACTCTCAAATCCCACCAACTGTGCTCGCTGGCCTCTGACTCCTCGAACCAACACCTGAAAAATATCAACGGGGACACGTCACAACGTGACCCAGTAGGAATACCCAACCCAACTCACATGGTGCAAAGGAGAGATATGCTCGATACAATAGTCTACCATCTAGCTCATAACATAACATGGTAGGGGCAATCAAATGACATAACCAACTGATCACATACCTGCCGCAAGGGAGAACCTGCAAAACAGAGTGAGTGCCACAGACAGAGGGATGCATGGTAACAGGGACCAAACCTAGCATTATAACATCATCCCAAATACCACTACTAGCAGATACCAAAAGAAACCCAAGTCACCTCATTCACTTTTATGTTTTCTTTTACCTTAAGTTTTCAAACGGGTTTCCATTTAAACCTGGGATTTTTAAGAGAGTTAGCGAGTGGCATTTTGGTGTAGTCTTGTCCTATGTTTCTAAAGCTGAGGATGTTATGGAATGCTTTCGAAATATTCACCAAAAATTTCGGCAGAGTTTCTCTTGTATTTATCAATTTTTCCAATTACAACATAAGTAATATTTCAAGAGAAACCTGTTTAACTCTAAAACAACCTATCCTTAATCAAGGAATCATAAGAGAAAGTGCCATAAGAACACATATGCACCTCAAGGCACGGCCAATATATCGCATGTTTCCATTTGGACAATTCTAACAAATTGCACACCGTGGAAATTTTACACATTAATGTGATACATG
Source organism: Scilla litardierei (assembly GCA_030789695.1). Lineage (NCBI taxonomy): Eukaryota > Viridiplantae > Streptophyta > Magnoliopsida > Asparagales > Asparagaceae > Scilla > Scilla litardierei. The sequence continues at coordinate 310,223,075 of CM061133.1, read as the reverse complement.
CATGGATTTGTCATAGAATCATAGATTTAGCATTTGGAAGCATCTACTAAAGCACCCATTTAATTTCCACGACACTTAAGAAAACAAGGAGAGGTAACATGATTGGCCTACAAGCATATAATTGTGGGCTAGCAAAAGACTACATGAAACTAACATATGAAAAAGTAATGCAAACGGGCATGTAGCATAATGAGAAGCATGATCTACCATAAATCAAATAACATATCACAACAACTTCGCCAATAGCAACAATAATATTGCCAACATCTCATGAATGAGGCTTCCAACATTCACAATTAATATAACTCCAACATCCCAATATTTCATACAACTTCCAAGCACTTACGCATTCATGGCAACATTCATGCCCAAAAGGTAACTGTTACGACCTAAAGATCGTAGGAGTCTGACTCCCGCCCAGATCCGCTGACATACCTCGTTGACTCACCCCTCTGCAAAGGGACCGCCGGCCCGGAGGTCCGAGGCTACATGGGAATGGGCGCACCTCGCAGCGCCCCCTCCCGGCCGAGGCGTACAACCGCAGTCGCTCGGCCCGCCAGGGGCAGTGCGCCTGGGGAGCACCCAGACAGTGCCGCCTGGGATGCTGACAGAGGCACGTGCATATCCCCCCTTGCCAGCTGTTCATGACCCGCGACTGAAAAGGTGCGCGGCCAGGCCAGACAACCCCCGAACAGGTCGACCCGGCGGGTCCCCACGAACCCCGCCACCGGGGATAGCCTTGCCGGACCTTTAGTTCATCACGCACGACAACCAACCTAGTGTAAGGACACGACTGACACTAACGCCGCCCGACCATCTGACAAAGCACCCCCTGGCCGCTGAGCCCCCTGACAATTAATGCTTTCGGCCCTGACACCCTGACAAAAGTGCCCCTGGCCGTTGCACCGTCTGACAAAAGCGGGGCAGACACTCCTGCTCCTGACATCCTCGTCCGAAGCTTCCGCTGACAGCCGGGCCAGCTCAACACATCGAGTCAGCATGCCAGGTCAGCCCCACCTAATCATCTCCCATCAGGTATAAATACCCCCACACTGCTTACGGTGAGGGGGTTGGCAAATTCCCTCTGAATCCCATTATTCACACACGAGAGCAAAGGTCGTCCATATCTTTGCTCTCCCACATATAGCTCGTCACGTACGGTCGACACACCCTCAGTCTGACCTGCGTGCCTAGCCCCCGCTTTAAGTCCAGTTACTGACTTAGGCATCGGAGGGGCTAAGGGTTGGACCCCAACCCGGCCCTTCTGACGAGTTGCTCGTGGTGCAGGAAAGCTCGCCCCTTGGTCGACATCCGCCTTCGGCTCCCGCCGTCCGATCCTCCTCCCCCGCGTCCGGTGAAATTAGACTCCGTGGCCTCCCCCGGCGGAAAGTTTAGCCTCTTCTCTCCACTAATCACTTGTTAAATAGCCCACCAAAACCCTCTTATCAATATAACCACCGTGCCCTTGGTTCCCCTCAATACAAATTCATTGTACGCGAGTTCCACCCCCGCAACAATTGGCGCCGTCTGTGGGAACGAAGGGTCACACCCATGTTAGACTCCGTGCTAATCACTCGGAACCCTGACCATGGCAAGGATCCCGTGGGTCAGGAGCCACTCTCTCTACCAATCACCCTGGTGACCGACCCCCCTCCGGGGATAGGCGCCGAGACAGTCTAAACCTCGGCCCGCGCAATCCAGAAGAGCTTCGAGGCCGTTACTCAGGCGATGGGAGGCTACGCGGCGGCGGGAGCGGAGCCACCGCCCGGCCCCTTGGAGCCCCCGAATGTGAGACGGAATCTTCACCCTCAGTTCGAGGAGGAGGGGGGAGACAGGGGGCTCGCCAAGGAGATTGCGGCCCAGCAGAAGCTCTTGGAAGAGGAAATGGAGGTCGCGCGGCTGTGGAGGCGCCGGGAGGAGGCGGCCGCCGCGCAAAGGCATTTGGACGAAGCGGCCGAGACCGCCCGACGGGCCTACCAGGACGAAAAAACCGCCCGCCACCAGCTCCGCTTCATCATCGTGGAGCGCGAAAGGCTACGGAGGGAGAACGAAGGCAACCGGGAAATCCCGGAGGTGGCGGCGATGGGCCGGCGGCTCGGGGACGGGCGCAGCCCGCTGTTGGCCAGATCCCCACCGGGAGGAGGCAGTCCGCCTCGCCAGCGCCACTCCCCCGATCGCCAGCACGAGGAAGCCGTTTGTCGACAACTACGCTTCCTCACTGTCGAGTGCGAAAGGCTTCTGCGGGAGAATCAGGAGCGGATGGAGATCCAGGGGAGGCGGTCGGAGGGAGATGGTACTGGGAGAACCGTAGCCCGCAACCTGTCGAATCCTCAACCCAGGGAAGGAGTCCCCCCAGGTGACCGTCACGCTACTCCCGGGGGCGGGAGGACAGTCGACAGCCGATGCGCGACCGGAGCCTGACCCCCGAATGGCGGAGGGGGGATGCGCCCGAGCGCCCTGCCTACCCGGAGGAGGCCACGCCACTGGCACGGTGGATCACGTCCACCCCAAGGCCAGTAAGGTTCAAACCCCCCCACCTCGCCACCTACAACGGAAGAGGTGACCCCCTCACGCACGTGCAACAATACCGGGGGGCGATGGAGGCGCAGGATATGGATGAGGCATTCCTGTGCCGGCATTTCTCGCAAAGTCTGAGGGACACGGCGTTGGATTGGTACTTCGGCCTACCCGTGAGATCCATTGGGAGCTTTGGCGAACTGTCCCACAAGTTCTGCCAAGAGTTGCGGGCCGGGCGGACGAAGAAGAAGCCCCTGGACTATCTCAGCACGATATCCAAGGGGAAGGGGAGACGACGGGTAGATACTTGCACCGCTTTCAGGAGGAGAGACGGGCGGTGGTGACCTACGGCGATGAGGTACTCATGTTGGCCTTCAAGACGGGACTGCAGACTCGGAGCCTCCACAAATCCCTGCTCCGAGATCCGCCGGTCGACTATGAGGCACTGGTTGCTATGGCGGAGAGGCATGCATTGGCCGAAGAGACCCTCGGTACGAAGGCCCTATTTCCCTCGGCGAAACCGCTTTGAGGCGAGTCCAAATCACCCCCTCGGCCAAGGCAGGAAGAGGGGCATCGGGGCCGCGACCAGCTGGCCCGACCAAGGCGCGACCGGACGGGGCGTCGTCCGCAGGATCGCACAGGCCCGGTCCGAGAGCTTGCCCCGGCCCAAGGGGCCACCCGAGCCATCCCAAGACAGGAAGGCCCCCTGCAGGCCCACTACACACAGCTCAACGCCCCCATGTTAGAGGTTTTGGCCGCGGCGACGAGGGCCGGACTGCTGCCGGAGCATCCCCGGGGGATGAGGTCGGATCCGGCAAAGCGGGATCCTCGGAGGTATTGTTGATATCACCGTGACCACGGCCACAATACCGACCATTGCTACACTCTTAAGAGAGAGATCGAGCGGCTGATCCAGGCGGGCCACTTGGGAGGCTTCGTGGGGGACAGGCGGGCAGTACAAGGAGAGAGAGCCCCCCGGGAGGCACGGGGGTTGGAGCCGCCAGTGGACCATGGACAGGAGGAGCCGCGCCCCCCTGAGGCGATCATGCGCATAGAGATGATAAGCGGGGGGCCGCCCCCGGGTGGGACGTCGCCCATGATCACGGAGGCAGGTGCCCGACAGGTGATGGTAGCGGGCGCCAACATCAGGCCGAAGCGGAGAAGGACGAGCCGACCCCCTATCACCTTCACTGAGGAAGATCAGCGAGAGGTTGGGAGTCAGCACGATGACTCCCTCGTCGTCGAGGCTCGGATCGGGGTGGTCGTCGTCAGCCGGCTCTTGATCGACACCGGAAGCTCCTGCGACATCCTGTTCCTTTCAATAGTCAAAAGGATGGGGTGGGGGCGCGCGGACCTAAGGCCCTGTTCGGGCCCCATTGTCGGCTTCACCGGCCATATGATCCCCATGGTGGGGACGATCACCCTGCCGATGACTCTGGGGGAGGAACCGAGGGTCGTCACCAGGGGGACACGGTTCGTCGTCGTCGACATCGCGTCGACGTACAACGAAATCATAGGGCGTCCATACATGACGGCCATAGAGGCGCTCCCCAGCCTGCTACACCAGGTGATGAAATTCCAGACCCCGCGGGGGGTGGGACTGGTGCGGGGAAACCAGGAGGTGTCTGGGGGCCACGACAGGGGGCCAGTCAGGCGCAGGAGCCCGAAGCGGGCCCTGATGGTCCTCATCCCCGACGAGAGGGAGGACTTCTACGACCAGTGGCCGACCCCAGCCGAGGAGGTCGAGGAGGTGCCCGTAGCCGCAGAGGAAGAAAGAACCGTCTCCATCGGGACGAAACTCCCGGCCGCCCTAAGGGCGGCCCTCGTCGGCCTGCTCTGGGAAAACATGGATATATTCGCCTGGTCACCCGCAGACATGCCGGGGGTCGACCCGACGGTGATCTCCCATAGGTTGAACGTGGACCCAGAAGCCCGACCGGTCCGACAGAAGAAGAGGAGCGCAAGGGGCGAAAAGAAGAGGGCAGCCGAGGAAGAGGTAGAGCGGCTCCTCAAAGCCAAGTTTGTCCGGCCAGTGGACTACCCGGACTGGCTCGCCAACATCATTTTGGTGAAGAAGCCCAGCGGAAAATGGTGCATGTGCGTCGACTTCACCGACCTTAACAAGGTATGCCCAAAGGACAGTTTCCCCCTCCCACGGATCAACCACCTGGTGGACCAGGCGTCCGGTTACGAGTTGTTAAGCTTCATGGACGCCTTCTCGGGCTACAACCAGATACCGATGGCAGAGGAGGACGAGGAAAAGACGTCCTTCGTCACCGATAAGGGCACCTTCTGTTACACCAAGATGCCCTTTGGACTGAAGAACGCCGGGACGACCTATCAGCGGATGGTAGACCGAATATTCAGCCCACAGGTGGGGCGAAACTTGGAGGTCTACATCGATGACATGCTGGTAAAGAGTAGGAGGGCCCCAGACCACCTCGCCGACTTATAGGAAACGTTCCAAAGGGTCTGTCGATACAACTTAAGACTGAACCCCGCGAAGTGCATCTTCGGCGTGCAATCGGGGAAATTCCTAGGCTTCATGATAACGAAGCGGGGGATCGAGGCGAACCCTGACAAGGTGACGGCCCTCATCAATATGGCGGAACCCCGGACGATCCGGGACTTGCAACGACTGAACGGCCGGATCACTGCTCTGGGACGATTCCTGTCGAAATCTACGGAGAAGTCGCTCCCCTTCTTCAGGGTCTTGCGCACTTCCTTTGGTGAAGCTAAGGACAAAAGGAAGGTGATCCTATGGGACGACGACTGTGCACGGGCGTTCACAGAGCTGAGGGCTTACCTACAAAGTTCGCTGCTCCTCGCACGGCCGGAAGAAGGCGAACCCCTAGGGTTGTACTTGGCAACCAACGAAGAGGCCGTTAGTTCCGTCTTAATTAAGGAGGAAGGAGGCGTGCAGCACCCTGTATATTACGCCAGCCGGATCCTCCGAGAGGCAGAGACTCGCTACAGTCCCATCGAGAGAGCCGCCTACTGCCTGATCACCACAGCTCGAAAGCTCCGACCATACTTCCAGGCCCATCCCATCGCCGTCCACACCAACATGCCCCTCGAGAAAAACCTGAAGAGGTTGGAGCGGTCAGGGAGGATGCTCAACTGGAGTGTCAAGCTCAGCGAGTTCGACATAACATACAAAGCCCGGACGGCGATCAAAGGCCAGGCGTTGGCCGACTTCGTGGTGGAGTGCACTGCAGGGGGCGCCCCAGGGGACCAACCAGAGCCCCCATCGGTGACCGTGTCCCCACAGGGGGCAAGGGAGGCAGAACCCTCAGAGCCATCCCGGATGGACGTAGACGAATTATGGACCATCCACGTCGATGGCTCCGCGACGGGATCCGGGACAGGGGCGGGTATCGTCATTCAAACCCCCGACGGGTGCTCGTTGGAATACGCCCTGTGCTTCAACTTTCCAGCAACCAACAATGTCGCGGAATACGAGGCCGCGGTCAACAGGTTGAAGCTCAGAAGGGTGGTTGGGACGACGAACGTGTTGCTTCTTAGCGACTCACGGCTCGTCGTCCAACAGATCCAAGGAAGCTTCGAGGCCCGAGAAGAAACGATGAAGCGCTACCTTAAGCGCATCCAGATCGAGCTCCGCAAGTTCAAGAAGGCAGACGTCCAGCACCTGCCCCGCTCCAACAACCTTCGGGCGGACGCCCTGTCTAAGCTGGCTTCCTCTTCCGCGGCCGAGATCGGGAAGGCCATCTATGTTGAAAGCCTATTGACCCCAACCATTGACAAAGAAGAACTAATGTGTGCGGGCACAATGACGACGTGGATGACCCCCATTATGACGTACTTGGAGACGGGGGACCTACCCGAGGAGCGGATGCTGGCTAAAAAGGTGGAGAGACGGGCCATGTCATTCGTACTCCTCGACGGGGTGTTGTACCGCCGCCGCCATGCCAACTTCGACGTCCTGCCCTATCTAAATTGCTTGGGCCCGGAGCAGGCTGAGCAAGTCATCCGCGAAGTGCACGAAGCGTCTACGGAAACCACCACGGTGGTCGCACCATCGCCCACAAAATAATGCGCCAGGGATACTATTGGCCGACAATGATCCAGGACGCGGTTCAATACGTCAAGAGGTGCGAGGCGTGCCAGAAATTCTGCCGACGAACGACTGCACCTCCGGCTAACTTGATGCCCATTGTGAGCCCGATCCCATTCGCCAAATGGGGACTCGACATCCTTGGGCCTTTCCCGAAGGCCTCCGGGGGAAGAAAATATCTAGTCGTCGCTGTGGACTACTTCACGAAGTGGGTGGAGGCCGAGCCGCTGGCGCGTATCACATGGACGGACATGAAGGGCTTTATCTGGCAGTCCATTATATGTCGCTTCGGGATACCCCGCTCGATAGTCACAGATAACGGAAGGCAGTTCGATTGCGAAGGCCTCCGTGACTTCTGTTCGGGCTGGGGGATCAAACTCCATTTCGCGTCAGTGGCCCACCCGCAGTGCAACGGAATGGCGGAGGCCGCAAATAAATGCATCTTGAACCCTATGAAGAAAAAGGTGGACACCGCCCTTGGGGCATGGGTCGATGAGCTGCCGGGAATCCTATGGTCCTATCGCACCACCCACAAGGCCTCGACCGGAGAAAGCCCGTTCATGCTGGCATACGGATCAGAGGCGGTCGTTCCCGTAGAAATTGGAGAAGAGACGCTCCGGCTAAAACTCTTCGACGAAGAGATCAATGGAGAGGGTCTCAGCCTCAGTCTCGAATTGGTGGACGAGATAAGAGACCGAGCCCTGACGAACCTCGTCAGGCACAGCCAGAGGATGGCACGACACTATGACTCCCGGGTGAAGCAGCGGACTTTCAGGATCAGCGACTTGGTCCTCAGAGACGCCACCTTCAGACCCAAGACCGCCCTCCGGGGGAAGCTGGCCGCCAAATAGGAAGGGCCCTACAAGGTCATCGATATCATCGGGCCAGCCACATTCATCTTGGCAACCCCAGACGGGAGTGAGCTAGCCCATCCTTGGAATGCGAAGCACCTGCTAAAGTTCTACCAATAGTTGTAAGTTTTTCTTTTATATACACAAGATACATGTCTACCCGCTTTCCCCAACTTGGTTGTTTCCACATGAGTGTTTCAGTGCAAACCTCCGAACCTCTGGGGCAGGGCCAACCCTAGCCACCCAAACCAGAGAAGGGCCCGGGCCGGGCTACGCGCCCGCTCCCCGCCCTCAAGACCTCTGGGGTAGGGCCAACCCTAGCCACCCAAACCAGAGAAGGGCACGGGCCCTAGCCACCCAAACCAGAGAAGGGCACGGGCCGGGCTACGCGCCCGCTCCCCCCCTCAAGACCTCTGGGGCAGGGCCAACCCTACCCACCCAAACCAGAGAAGGGCACGGGCCGGGCTACGCGCCCGCTCCCCCCCTCAAGACCTCTGGGGCAGGGCCAACCCTGCCCACCCAAACCAGAGAAGGGCACGGGCCGGGCTACGCGCCCGCTCCCCCCCTCAAGACCTCTGGGGCAGGGCCAACCCTAGCCACCCAAACCAGAGAAGGGCCCGGGCCCGGGCTACGCGCCCGCTCCCCCCCCTCAAGACCTCTGGGGTAGGGCCAACCCTAGCCACCCAAACCAGAGAAGGGCACGGGCCAGGCTACGCGCCCGCTCCCCCCCCTCAAGACCTCTGGGGCAGGGCCAACCCTAGCCACCCAAACCAGAGAAGGGCACGGGCCGGACTACGCGCCCGCTCCCCCCCTCAAGACCTCTGGGGCAGGGCCAACCCTAGCCACCCAAACCAGAGAAGGGTACGGGCCGGGATACGCGCCCGCTCCCCCCCTCAAGACCTCTGGGGTAGGGCCAACCCTAGCCACCCAAACCAGAGAAGGGCCCGGGCCGGGCTACGCGCCCGCTCCCCCCCTCAAGACCTCTGGGGCAGGGCCAACCCTCGCCACCCAAACCAGAGAAGGGCACGGGCCGGGCTACGCGCCCGCTCCCCCCTCAAGACCTCTGGGGCAGGGCCAACCCTCGCCACCCAAACCAGAGAAGGACACGGGCCGGGCTACGCGCCCGCTCCCCCCCCTCAAGACCTCTGGGGCAGGGCCAACCCCCGCCACCCAAACCAGAGAAGGGCACGGGCCAGGCTACGCGCTCGCTCCTCCCTCAAGACCTCTGGGGCAGGGCCAACCCTCGCCACCCAAACCAGAGAAGGGCACGGGCCGGGCTACGCGCCCGCTCCCCCCCTCAAGACCTCTGGGGCAGGGCCAACCCTCGCCACCCAAACCAGAGAAGGGCACGGGCCGGGCTACGCGCCCGCTTCCCCCCTCAAGACCTCTGGGGCAGGGCCAACCCTCGCCACCCAAACCAGAGAAGGGCACGGGCCGGGCTACGCGCCCGCTCCCCCCCTCAAGACCTCTGGGGATGGGCCAACCCTCGCCACCCAAACCAGAGAAGGGCACGGGCCGGGCTACGCGCCCGCTCCCCCCTCAAGACCTCTGGGGCAGGGCCAACCCTAGCCACCCAAACCAGAGAAGGGCACGGGCCGGGCTATGCGCCCGCTCCCCCCCTCAAGACCTCTGGGGCAGGGCCAACCCTAGCCACCCAAACCAGAGAAGGGCACGGGCCTGGCTACGCGTCCGCTCCCCCCCTCAAGACCTCTGGGGCAGGGCCAACCCTCGCCACCCAAACCGGAGAAGGGCACGGGCCGGGCTACGCGCCCGCTCCCCCCCTCAAGACCTCTGGGGCAGGGCCAACCCTCGCCACCCAAACCAGAGAAGGGCACGGGCCGGGCTACGCGCCCGCTCCCCCCCTCAAGACCTCTGGGGCAGGGCCAACCCTCGCCACCCAAACCAGAGAAGGGCACGGGCCGGGCTACGCGTCCGCTCCCCCCCTCTAGACCTCCGGGGCAGGACATAAGCCTCACCGCGTAACCACACCCCAGACTTGGCAGACCCGTGATCCTTGAAAAGTCGAACCTGGGAAGGAGGACAAGGGCACATAAACCGGGACAAACGAGGCGTCAGTTCCCGAGGAGACAACCCCGATGTGACTCAACGAAACGAAAGGACGCTCGAAAAATATGCCACCAATAATGATATGCCCCAAAAGAGGTTCCATAAGTGCCACCTGGCAAAAGCGGTTTCCAACGGGCATGATTCCGAGGAGCCCATTAATAATTCCAGCTCATCGCAGTAATTAGGGAGGAAACCGTCAACAAAATCCCCCTATAAAGGCGTCACTCACCCTCCCGAAAGAGAGAAGGAAAAAGATTCGGAAGATATGAGAAATCGGCCCCGACACCCCCCACCCGCTGGGAAACGGGCCGAGATGTCTCGCCCTAACAAAAGGGAGGTCACCGGCCACCAGTGGTTCCCTCCTCCCTGGGCGGCGGTCGCTGCTTCTCCACGACTTCCGATAGGATATTCCCCTTACAAACGGATCGCCAATAGGATATTTCTCTTACACAAGGAAAATCCACCTTTCACTCCTCCGTCTGCTCTAAACCAGATGAGACGGGGGAAGGTAGGCATCCGCTCCCCGCCGGCAGGAAAGGCAAAAGCCCCCCAGGCTTGCAGGCCTACACCTGCTCGCCTTCGACCTCCGGACGGGGGCCTCGGCAAGGCTGCATCCCCGACGAACCCAAAAGGCGAGTCATGACGTGTCAGCCCACCCCAGAACAATCGAGACCCGAACCCCGCCCTCAAACCCAAACCGCGAGGCGTGGAGGGAGATGGCAAAGCAATGGAGGGGAGGCGGCCCGATCGTCAGGATTTCCACCCCGCGGACAAACGCCACAGCAAGACAGCTTCCCTACTGCATCCACCTGGTCGAAGAGACCTTGCAACCCTTTAGCGCAGAGGAAGGACGCTCACCTAGGCGCCAAGAACAACTGAAGATAAAAAGGCCCACCTGGCGGAGGGTAACCCATAAGGCCTGAGGTAGTTCGCCGCAGGCGGGGACAGCCCCACAGCCTGCCCTAGGGCCGGATCTTACCCCCCCCCCCCCAACGGGCGATAATCTATGTACTCGTGTGCGAACCATAGAAGAGTTCCTGTAAATTTAAATGAAAACATTTATCCCTATCAAAGTCACTTTAACTTCTTGAGAATGCCCTAGCGTGAAACAATCCCCCTGCCAAGGGCCGGGCGAGCTCACGAGACAGGGCCACCTCTCGCGGCGGGGAAAGTAGGGACAGAGCATCGCACTCCCCCCGTACTATCTTAGGACGCCCAGTAAGTATATACCCGCATTTCGAACCCCCCGATACCAGGAAGGACCGACGCTTCAAAACGAGACCCCTCGCCAACTAAAATCAGTGATACCTTTCAGACAAAGGGGAAGGGTTTGAACTGAGACCTGCTCTACGGGGCCACTTTCACCCGAGGCAAAATCCACTCGCGACGGATACCCAGGGGTCAGCCATACTATGGTTAGCCCCTGTTCGTGATAGGGCGGCATGTCTCATCCCGATCTTATCTGGTGATTCTCCGTCCCGCCCAAAGACAACACATAGACCTTCAACATCCCCTTCCCCCAGACCTCGCGCTCTCAGACAAGGGAATGTTGGGGGGCAGTACTTGTACTCACGCAAGAAAACAAAATAGGTAACACCAGCGATACTCACGCAAGAAAACAAAATAGGTAACACCAGCGATACTCACGCAAGAAAACAAAATAGGTAACACCAGCGATAAAACACGGCAAAGACCGTCTCCCCAGGGGCGACACGCTCACCCTGATAAGGCAGCGCCACGATGCGACTCGACGAAACGAAAGGACGCTCGAAAAACCCGCCATCAGCAGCAACACGCCCCCCGAGAGGCTAGGACAGACGAACCGTGTCAGATGCCGCCAGGAAAAAGCAGTTCCCAAAGCGCGTGATTCGGCGGGGCCCATTAATGGCGCTAGTCCCTCACATTATCCAAGGCAAACCTTTCCGCAGAATCCCTCTATAAGTACCCCCCTTCAGAGTTTAGAGAGGAGGAGAAGATATACGAGAGGGAATCGCATCCCCTCACAACGGGTATGAAAAAGCCCTGGACGCCCCACCGAGCTACGGAGAAGGCCGATGTCCACCAACGGACCTCACTTCCCCCACCGGTGACCGCTTCCACTCCACGACCTCTGACAGGATATTCCCCTTACACATGGGAAGTCTCGCCTACCAGCCTTCCTCCTGCTCTTAACCAGATGAAACAGCCGGTCCAGAAGACTAGCAACGGGCCGCCACACCCCAATTAACATCCACCACACGGCGATCCCCACTGGGTGTGAGGGTGGAAAACCCCAACGGGTCTCCCAACGATCCACCTGCCTGCCCCCAACCTTCCCCGCGAGGCCGGCCCGCCGGACTCCCCCGGGAGGGCGACGCCACCCCCTCCACCTCGTCCTCCGCCCCCTCCAGGGTTCCCCCTCGATGTACGGGATCCCCGGCGAGGCCCGGCAACCATCCAGCACGGCGACGGCGAGACAGAACGCCATGAAGTAAGGGAGGGGAAGGAAGGAGGTCCACCCGACAAATGAGGGTCAGCCCTCCCGAGGGGGGCACCGCAGGGCTACATCCCTGAGGAAGCCAAACGGTGACTCCTGGCACGTCAGCTCGCCCCGGACAGAAAGACAGAAGGAGTTCAGCGGTCAGCAGAATGGAAGGCCGCCCCGCAACAGGGACCCGCTCACCCCGATGCAGCGGGCGACGAGTTAAAACAACCTCCCGACCCGACCACGAATTTGGTCACACCTGCTCTATTGTTGTAAATACCATCTAGATCTCCTGTAAAGGCTGATGAATAATATTCCTCCTTACGGACTCCTCTGAATCCCTACTTACGGTGAGGGGGTTGGCAAATTCCCTCTGAATCCCATTATTCACACACGAGAGCAAAGGTCGTCCATATCTTTGCTCTCCCACATATAGCTCGTCACGTATGGTCGACACACCCTCAGTCCGACCTGCGTGCCTAGCCCCCGCTTTAAGTCCAGTTACTGACTTAGGCATCGGAGGGGCTAAGGGTTGGACCCCAACCCGGCCCTTCTGACGAGTTGCTCGTGGTGCAGGAAAGCTCGCCCCTTGGTCGACATCCGCCTTCGGCTCCCGCCGTCCGATCCTCCTCCGCCACGTCCAGTGAGATTTGACTCCGTGGCCTCCCCCGGCGGCAAGTTTAGCCTCTTCTCTCCACTAATCACTTGTTAAATAGCCCACCAAAACCCTCTTATCAATATAACCACCGTGCCCTTGGTTCCCCTCAATACAAATTCATTGTACGCGAGTTCCACCCCGCAACAATAACAATCACACCTATTTAACCACCAATCACACGTGATGCTCAATGATGCCATGATGCGCATGAAACACAAACAAAGCGACACCATGCAATGCAATGCAATGGGGATCCCATGAATGAGCCGGCGTGCATGTGCAAGCGATTCTACTCCGTTATCAACGTGGAGCCACCTAATGGATCAAGAGGTGGCCAACGGCGTATTCACCCGCCTCCTACGGCGGCACTTTGTCCATGCCCGTGCACTCCACCTCGTGTCCTAATCACATCATATCACAACCCATGTGTATGGGTGCACATTACATTCTTTGCATTTTGCTTCCTTCAAATTTATTTCTTTTTCTTTTTCCAATACCATCACAATTTCATTACCACATTGAAATGTTATAAGAGGCCCAAGGCCGAAATATCAAGAAAGGGTTTGTCACCACATATGAAGCTTTCCATATCAACACAATTAAGAGCTAACTTGAGCATCATACCTTAATAAGAAAGACAAGCATGGCTTGCATATTTCATAAAAATGGGAACACATGCATGAACTTGGGATACATATTATTCCTTACATGAAAAGCGAGTATCTTGCAAATATCGCAATAAAAATCACTCCTTGATTCGAAGATAGCCACTTCATTTAGACATGAGCAATTTAGTAAGTCAAGTACACAATCACATTCAAGGGAGGCAACAAGAGGCTATTAGCAAGTTAACGTCTTATTAGTGAAATGGTTAATTTCACGGCATATGAAGGTATGCATCCTCCTAATTTAAGTCAACTTCTTTAGCAACCTCCTACTAGTAACAACAAACTACTAAACCACAACATAAAGAAGCACTTTTCTCTTTTAGTATCAACACAACATAGGAATTCATTCTTAATTAGAACTTGCAACACAAGTTCAACTTAATTAATTTAAAGTTCCCTACATGATTTAAATTTCCATGTCACCGCCTAAAGTCCACATAACTAACTTAAGCCACCCAATTCATGCAAAGGAATTGGAAATAGATTTAAGTTTCCGACAATGCTAACGACGGCAATTTGCTTAATTATTGAATCAAGGTGTTTAAGGCATCATCTCGCATCATTTCCAACTCCCTCTACCCCATAGCTAAATTAAGGCAAGCAATTCCATTTAATCAATGCAACGAAATAAAAGCCACTTCATTTAATCAAATGACTCCATATGTCAAAATGGGGACAATCTCACCCCAAATGGGAGTAATATCACCTAACATAGCTCATTCTCATACAAGAGAAATTTAATGATAAGTTTCGTGTTACATGAGAAATTTAAGAGAAATTCACGCAACACTTCTTCCCACATTCCAAACCTTTCTACACTAAAATAAAATTAGAGCGACACATTACTCAATAGTTTACTTCTCATCTCTAATGGGGATTAAGCAACGTCTCATCTCAATTGATTTCCCACATATGAAACTAAACAACCTCTCATCTTAAGAAAAATGAACACTTCTCATGCAAGGGAAAGTGGGAAATAAAGCTCCCAATATTCAACTTGCGTCAATTTCAACGCAACAAATTAATTGGGTCTTAAGCAAATTAACCCAACACTTCATACTCTATAGCATGAAACAAATGTACTACCCAAAATTAGAGACAACCTCATTAGCCCGATTGGTTAGACTTGGAATAACAAGCCATATGAAGATAGTTTCCCACTTACCACATATATGTAAGTTCATACAAATGAACATCCCAACGATTGATAATGAACAATTTGACTAGTAATTTCCCAAAATCCCAACATTTAGGAGCATCTAGTAATTTTCATACCACATGTAAGAGCAACTTCCAAATATGAGTAATTTCTCCTAATTAGTGAACCAACACATATGAGGGCAACATGAATTGTAATTATAGCACCAAGTAAATTACCATAACATCCCAAATCAAGTTTGAATGCATCAATCCAACTATTGCTACATAACCCTTAAGATGCAAACTTAGAATTCAAACAAGATGAAATAAAGCATATGAATTGGGATTGGTATCCTACCATAAAAATGATGAACTTCACCAAGCAATCCTCCAAGATCCCGCCAAGCCCCAAGAATCCCGTATTTGAGCTTCATTACTCCAAAATTCATCAACCTAGGCCTTGAAATCACCTCCTTCTAGCTCCAAACTCCCCCACATACATCTAACTAACATTAGGGTTCAAAAGGAGCTTGAAACAAGGGAATTTGGGAGTGAAATTGAAGGAAAAAGGGCATGAAACAATTCGGCCAGAAATGGACAGCTTTGGGGCTAGGGCTTTGGCCATGGAACTTAGAGAAAGAGGAAGAAATTGAGGAAGATGGAAGGGGAGAAGGATTAGGGCTTCAAACTTCTCTTTTCCTCTTCATTTCTTCTTCTATTCTCATCCAATCCCCCCCCCCCCCCCCCCCAACACAAAATTCGGCAGCAAGAGAGCATTTTCGGCATGGCCTTGGGAAAATTCGGCCTGGGCATTATTTTTGGGGGGAAAAGGGAGAAGGTTAGAAGAAAGTTAAGAAGAAGAAGGGGTGGAAGCTAACAATGAGATCCTTTCTCCTTTCTCCCTCATTTTCCTCCTCCATTACCCCCAAAATTTGGCAACTCCCCTCAAATTTCGACAGCTAGGGCATGGGTTCGGCTGGTGTTTGAGGGAGAAGAAATGGGAAAAGGAAAAGAAGAAAGAATGAAGAGAAGGGAGTTTGATATTTACAAGTACGCCATTCCCAATTAAATCAAATCCTCTTCTCTCATCTAATAGTCTAGCCCAACTAGTAAAGCCCAATCAACATTAACTAACTAACCCAAGCCCAACGCTAGCTACCAAAATTAACTAAGGCCTTAACAATAGTAACGATAATGTTAATCAACATCATCAATAACAAAAATACCAATACCCAATAATAACAACAATGTCACCAAAATAACAACCAAAAATCAATTATAATACTGTCATACATTAATAACTATCTCAGCATCACCAATTATCATGCACATACCGTTTCAGTAGACACACTTATCAACTAAAATTGCTAAGCACGCTAATGAACATCAACAGCCTGCTAACAATAATATCAATTTACTATCCAACCACACACAATCACATATATATCCAAAGTATATCATAGTCACCTTAGCCATACCTGTAGAAATTTATTATGCACACAACAAAATTACTATACGCACACACGCAAATCGTATTTTCTACATACGGTCATTACATTGACTCCTTCAACTACATCCTCCAAGGTTTCGCATGACTGATAGCTTAGCTTCCATAAACTCTATGTGCAACTAAAGTGACACAATCTTCGGTAATTCCCTCACCAGACCATGGATGCATCCAACCACATGGTGAGCAGACGTGCTTAATTTGGAAGTCTGCGGGTATCCTTCCTTATCTGTTCACCATGCAATCTGAGGAATCGGTTATGTGCCGAAGATCCGTGATCTCAATAACTCCTATTGATGCGCCGTAACCAACCTTATCCTATAAAATACACCAAAGCAAAGCGATCCTAGGTATGCGCACACGAACACTACAAAACCTATCCTCCGTCATCTCGATCGGAACTGACTTAAGCATCAGAGGCGAATTGAATGTCACCATTGTTAAGTATTGAACATCCCTAATAAAGTTTTGATGGTGATCAACAAGTGATTAATATTACTAATACATCTCTTCTAAATTTATAGATCTTATGATGTCAACCAAGATGGAATTCTATGTGATAAAGCCACCAATAGCCAACTGAAGCTAAGGAGCTCAACCAAGAAGGAAGATTCAAAGAGAAAGACTTAAAGGTTGGTGTGAATCAGAAGCAGAAGCCTTCTTTATATTTCCAAGCTACTCTTTACAGATATGAACCAAGTCTCATGTATAAATATGATGTAATAGAAGAGAAGATCAACATGCCCTATAAACACACTACAAATATCACACTAGAAGTAGATTATCTGATTTCAATCAAGAACAGCACGCCTAGGCTTGTTTGAAGCAGCTCCAGAATTTCTCAATTGATGAAATCAAATTTCTCGAGCAAATTTCTCGAGTCAATCCAAGGCCATCTCACCGTGCCCGAAACAACACAAACCCTGCAATAACTCCTCCGTTTTCCAATCAAACTCCCGTTCTCGCTTTTTCTTTCTTGACTTTCAAAACCCCCCTCCATCTCCCCTATTTATTCCTGCAACAACCCCCCCTCCCCTTAGAATAATCCCACAATATATATATGGCTCCCTATTTAATGCCAAGAGCCAAAGCAAATCCCCTCGCATCTCATTCACACTCAATATGGACTCTTGTTGTAGAAAAAAGCAAGCCAGATAAAGCTGCTGTTCTGTCTCTCCGTCTCAAAATTTGTACTCCCATCACAATTTCTCATTTCCTTTAAGTCCTAGTCCTAATAAAGACCAAGCAAACTGGGCTCTCTCTGCCTCCGTTGCTTCGCATCCCAGTGGAATACCAGTGTACTTTGAATTTGTGGCCCTTTAATGCAAAGTGAAGCTACAGTCATGGGACACTGTACACATGCATGCACAGATAAAATAAAATGTGCGTGTATTTATGATCACACACTTCACAGTGACCTCTTTGCTTGTTGAAAGAGATCGCCCTCTTGCTTGCTCTTTGGGAGGTGGGAATCAACTGTTGCGTCCTTTTTATATATCCAGCATACAAATCTTATCTGTTCACATGGGATTATTTAGAGACATGAAAACACAAGCAATATTAATTGTGAGAGATATGAATGCAGGGGGTTAGGTGGGGGCTATTATATAAGGATCAGAAGCGAAGGCAGGCGACTCTCAGTGCTGGAAGCTTTTTGTTTGTTGGATTGTAGGTAGACAGAAAAGATCTTTCTACAAACAAATCGAAAGGCCCTCTCTGTCTCTCTTTCTGCTGCTCATTTCCCAACCTGTTGGAGCTTTCTTTCAGGAACTCCATCATCATCGGCATCATCATGGCTTCATCAAACAGGCACTGGCCAAGCTTGTTCAAATCCAAGCCGTGCACCACCCACCCCCACCACCCATGGCAGCATGACGTCACCCATTCACCTCTCCTATCATCTGCTGCTGCTGCTGCACCGCCTGCTTCTTGCCAGAAAGCTCCCTACACCGCAGGTATAACATGCATATAATCTTCGATCATTAATATTTGGCTGCGGTCTTCCAGTCTTGTTAGGGTTAGGGTTTTTTTTTTTAATAAAAAGGGCGAATTGATGTAGGGTTAGGGGAAGGGGGGGAGCGTAGCCCGGAGCCGAAGCCGCGGTGGAACCCGAAGCAGGAGCAGATCCGGATCCTGGAGGCGATATTCAATTCGGGCATGGTGAACCCGCCCCGCGACGAGATCCGCAGGATCAGGGCGCGGCTCCAAGAGTACGGCCAGGTCGGCGACGCCAACGTCTTCTACTGGTTCCAGAACCGCAAGTCCCGCAGCAAGCACAGGCAGCGCCACCACCCCAACACCCCCGCCGCTCGTCAGCAGCTGCCACGTGCCCCGGCCCCGCCTGTCGCCTTCGCTCCCGCGGCGGCTCCTCTGGCTGCCTCGTCGTCGTCCTCTTCGTCGTCCGAGCGGTCCACGGGGTCCGATAGGAGCAAAATTCCGCCTCCGCTGGCTTCGGTCGGATTCACCGCGGCGTCGCCGACTGCTTCGGTGAATCAGATCGATCAGACTAATCATAATTTCCAGAGCCCGGCGGAGTTTTTCGTTGAAAATATTTATAACAGCAGCTTCACGGGGAGTCAGAGTAGTGCTCAGGGGTTTTGCCTGTCGACGGAGTTGCCGCAAGATTTTGTCTCGGCGCAGGACCAGGGGATCAACGGGCTCGTGCCGGGGATGTGGACTGAGCTCATGATGGGGTTTAAGTGTAGCAGTGAGGGATCAGTAGTTGAGGTGAGTAAGATTAATGGTAACACTACGTTGGAACAAAACCCTAACCCTAACAGCTCCACTGCTGCTGCTGCTACACCTTCTGTTACAAATGATGCTGTTGAGATGCAAGGTATGCTTCTATTTTCATCCACTTTCTAATTTCATTTTGTAGTGCTTGAACAAAATTTTTCTAGTAAACTATTTTGTTTGCAAATATGGATTAGACCCAGATCAGAGTGAGGGTCGCCACTTGGTGGTGCATGACCACGTTGAGTGCTTTGTTGAATCAAATCAAATCAAATCAGTATACTTAGTTTGAGGGGATGGCTGAAATTAATTTGATTGAGGGGATTGATGAACAAAAACTAGGCCTTTGTTTCGTCACGTCATGGAGATTCTGAGAGTGTGACACAGGGGCACCTTCGATGAAAAGATGGAAACGATCGATAGCAAGACCAATTAAGTCTTTCTTGTAAACTGGACTTCATTTAACGAAGAGCCATTAGTTTTCAAATTAAGTTCGGGCGCTATTAACTAGATTGGACGTGCGCATGTCAATAAACAACTAGTGAGACTTTCTTCCTCGTAGGGAGCATTAGTTGCCCCCCTCATTCAACACTTGTTGAATCATAACTGATTTGCCAAAGCAATCTATTAATTATATGGTTGACTTGTTAAAGAGTGTGCTTAAGTTTGACAGTTTGTGTTTGGCGGCCGACAGGAGGAGTTGGCGGCGGCGCGGCGAGGTCGACGGTGTTCTTCAACGGCGTCGGGTTCGATGTGGCTGCCGGCCAGTTCATTAACGTGAGGGATGTGTTCGGGGAGAGCGCCGTCCTCATCCACGCCTCCGGCCACCCGGTCCTCACCGATGAATGGGGACGCACCCTCCATCCCCTCCAACATGGGGCTTCCTATTTCTTGGTTAACATCTCTCCTCTTTTTTAATCACCAATGCTTTTACTAATACCTCTTACATCATAATTTGAATGTTAATTATTGGTGTATAACAACTAAAACTAAAATTAATTAGTGATTGTTCCGTGACTAGAATTAGGTGGTAATTTTTTTTTTTGTTTTTTGTTTCCCTTGGTTGCAGGTTTAGGAGAACGATATGGGAAACAAATCGGAAAGAAGATGCACTAGTCATTGCTTTGCTGCTGTTGCTGCTTCAAGAGTCCTACATAATTATAGCCATAAGCTGGTAGTTAATGCAGCTTTGTTTCTTCAAGCGTATATCATATCATGCTCTCTTGAAGCATGCTCACTGTTATGTAACTGATGAATTATATGCTTAATTTCCTCCGACTTAATATAGTATCTTGTCATATCTCTCTATTGTTCGCCAAATTTGGCATGCAACGTAATGTCGATTGAAAGATAGCACATGAAACGTGTGTAGTAAATTTGAATGACGGGAACGTCTCTGATGGGCGATAGAAAACAGTAGGGTTTGAATGAAACGTTGGCGTATTATCATCAACAGTGGTCGAGATTGAGAGGAGAGACACCATAGGCTCTTGCTTTCTACGGGCCGACCAAAGGAAGTTTGACCCAAAAAGTAGGTTTGTCCTGTACGTTTAGGAAGCACACGTTAACGTAGGCCACAGACAGATACAAATAGTAGGGTTTTGATGGAACCCTATCAGGCTGGCTATCGATGAAGAGAGCAAAAGGTTACCATAAGTGGCATGTTGTGTAGCTGTGTTGAAACTTGAAAGGCGTGGATCTGGCTGATAGATACGGAGCTGAAATGATGTGGGTTTATGAGGGCGTGCTTGCTTCATAAAAGTTCACTAGTCTTTACCCGTGCCCATAGGGCACGGTTTATTTAACCCCTCCTACAAATTTCATCCCCAAATTTCAAGGTTCCCCCAAAATTTCAAGTTTCCCCCCAAATTTAAGTTTCCCCACAAAATTTAAGTCCCCCAAATTTCAATTTTCAAATCTCCCCACAATTTCCCCCCAAAACTTATCACAGTCTTAGTCATCAAGTCCTTATCCTAGTCATAACCCCATATGTCCTAGTCACTTGTCCTACTGGGATAAAATTCAAATTCTTCATGCTTTATAGAATAGATTCTTGGTTGTCTCCTTGGTCTGTCCTTGTCATTAGGAATGAATGCATCCTCACAACTTAGGTACATCATATATTTTAACCCTTCCGATACATCGAAGTTGAAGGCCAACTAAGATGGCGGAATCGTTGAAATCAAGATTTACTATTTATCAAAGTCACCAAACAAACTTCTCAATTATCTATTATCAAAATTGTGCATGTACCACGCTTTAATTTATGGTCTTTAATCTCGTCATCTTTGGAACCCCCACCAACCCACCCCTCCTCCCCCGGGCTGTTGAGTGTTGATGAATGAGCTTGAACGAGCTTGAAAAGGGAGCTTGGTTTTGTTCATGAACAAAATCCATGTTCAACTCTCTGTTCGTTTACTAACTGAGCTCTAAAAACCTGTTCAAGCTTGTTCGTTAATATTACCGAACGAACGTAAACGAATATTTACCGAGCTTGTTCACGAGTAGTTCATCGAACGTTTTATCCGTTAACAAGACTTATCGAGCTTGTTGATGAACATGTTCAGGAACATGTTCGTGAACACACAATCATTCTTGTTCATGAAGTGATTTTCAAACAAGCAAACAAACGTCAATTTTTTTAATCAAAAATAATAATATTTAACCATAATTGCCAATGACTAAATCAATTAAACAAAAGGATTAAATATTTGCAGGATAAAAACAAACAAATCCAGCATAATAGCTCCATAAATCACATTACAAGCATCCATTCCAATCATAGTAAAAATATAGTATTTGTCTAAATGCAATACAATGTAAAAACCCAGTATTCCAACAATTCCACCATCAATGTACTATAATAAATGCTTAACGAGTTTGTTCATGAACATCACTTAACGTGCTTGTTCACGAACACTTAATGAGCTTGTTCTTGAACATAAATCAACGAACACAGTTATGTTCAAGCTCTGTTTGTTTACTAACCGAGCTGTAAAAATTTGTTCAATCTTGTTCATTAAGATTCCCGAACGAACGTAAATGAACATGAACCAAGCGTGTTCACGAGTAGTTCGTCGAACGTTCTGTTTGTCAACAGCCCTATCCCCTCCAATTTGGTAGTATTTGAGTGTTGTAGTAATTATGGTAATGTGCTTGTTTGGGAGGAAAACAATGGAGGAAATTGCTGATTTGGCACTGAATATATATATGGCGAAATATGTGGTTGTTGTGAGAGATGTATCTCGCGTATGTCTTAGTAAAGAGTAATATTAAGGCCAAAAATGACCGAGACAGTTGTTAAGCTAACGTGGGCCCTTCGCGTTGAGTCGGAGCCTAGTCAGCAGGTGAAGAGGGACCCTAGGTGGAAGCCACTGGGTCGAATGATGGAAGTAAATGATGATGCGGTGCTCGATCGACCCTCGAACAGTTGATATGTCAATCGTTTGAGGCTGAAAAGCTCGAAAGCGATCTTTACAGGAGATAACGACTTGTCGATCTACACCACAGACACAACGTTAGGGGGTCAGATCTGGGTCCCGACCCAAATCTCCTCCGATACTTAAGTTAGTGTGGGAACTTAATGATGAGAGGGAACTTAGAGCAGCTGAGATCAACCCACAGATGTTCGTCTCAGATCTGTTGTCGCAAGCTCGATGGTGTAAGAAATTGTTGGAAGCAACGATCTAGGATCTTGGTTTGATGATGGCAAACGTGTCGTTATATCTAATGTGTGTGCGTAGTGTGTTTCAGGCTTGGCGATCACTATTTGGAGGAATTACTATTCATATAGCATATTGGGAGAGAGGGAGTGTGTGTGCACAAAGAAGCTTGACTTGGTCAATGGAGAGCAAAGTGGACTTAGTCAAGTCATGAGAAGAGATGTGGACCAAGTCAAACTGACTTAGGAGATTGGATTGATTCAAATCAATTTAATATTTGATCAAATCAATTAGATGGATTTGTGTCTACCCATTTCCTATTCAAACACCTAATCAAATCCCCATATTGATTGTGGTAAATCCCGAAGCGGTTGGCTCAACCCTATCACCCTTGTCCTATAAATATCCATCTTCTAGGGTTGAAGGTTGTTGCGGCAAACAAAAGCTAAAAGGGGGCCGGCCTATACTTTTTAAAAAGAAACCGAATTTTTTTCTCCCAAGCCGCACATCCCAAGAGCAGCAACATTTTTTTAAGGATCAAAAAGCACATAACCTCATCACCTCTTCATCATAAACAGGTCCTTAAAAATTTTGTTGAAGCTTTGATGAGCAACCGAAATTTTTGAGTGCACTTCAAACCGCAATTTCACAAAACCCTAAGGCCAAAAGTTGTGCTGCCGAATTTTATTCATGAGTTGAGAGCTGCACATTTTTTTGATACCTTTTTTAGGCAGCTGAAAAATTAAGAGGGGTTTTGTTTCAAAAATTTTCTTTTGTGGTCCTTTTGATTACAGGTTTTTTTTTATTGGTGAGAGAGCCACACTAATTGCTTAAGGATTTATTTGATCACCAAGAGCACTTCATCAAAAAAGAGAAAGTGGCCATTTTTTTAAGAGGGGTGTCTGCCGTTGTTTTTATGTGCTCTTTGTTTTCAAGAGCTTTTCATTTTCAAGAGCCGAATTGATTTGTTTTTGGGGTGTGTTTGATTGAAGGCAAATAATTATTGAAGGCAAATAATCAAATACCCCTTCTGATTGTTGTGCCTGGGGTTTTTTTAGAAGAGCTGCACATAATCAAGTTTTTTTTCATCAATCTCTCAAAGCCAAAAGGCACTGCCGCATGAAACAAAAAGGGCCAGCTATTCCATTGCTTTGTTACGGATAACTTATTAATGATCATTTTTTAAATGCTCTCTTGTTTTGATTTTTAATCACCCACTTGTGTTTGATTGTTGCAGGCATCTTTTTGATTCACGAGAGCACCTGCAAATATTTTTCTCAGAGAGCCAAACTCTCTTGTGCACGTTTTTTTTCCTCAGGGCCAAAACCTCCCAGAGGCCGAAACATCCAGTAGCAAGAGAAAGTGTTATAAAAACAAGACTTTTTAAATTGCTCTTCACTTTTTTTACTCTTGCAGATCGTGCACAATTCACCTTGCTTGCAATACATTTGCATGTAAAAAAAAGAAGACATAGAACAAATAAGAGGTAATTAAAGTCCCTATTGTTATTAAATTAACTGAGATTGTATTTTTATGTTGCAGGCCGGCCATGAATTAAGAATCCCAAAGAATCCTGAGGATCTTACAGCTGCAATCATCAAGTGCCCAACATCACCCATGTGCCCAGCCGCAAAATTGTGAAGAGAGCCCTGCCGCAATATTTAATTGGAGAAGCAAATCGCAACTTGAGTTGCGAAGAGAGAGGAGACTCGACATCTACGCCAGACAACTTCTGGCCCGTGCTTATTGATGAAGACATCGCTGCTGCACAATCTGAGCTTTCTAAACTCAATACTTTATTATTTTGTGTAACAATTGTGATAGATCTTCGTAGGGGAAACTTTACCTGTTTTTGGTGACTATTTTGGGACTTGTCTAGTTGGGACTAGACAAGTGGGACCCAGCTAGTTTGGGACTAGATGGTAGAAAGCTTTACTATGATTGATAGTGAGAGAAAACACTGTGTGTGGGGGTACTGAGAGCCTGGCGAGTGTAGAGACGTAGAGGGTGCTCTGAGTGTGCTCTAACTTGTGGTTTTGTACCTATTGTGCTATTTAATACTAGTTCTGCTTTGGGGGCTGGAGTAGGTCGTTGGGACGACCGAACCAGGGTAAATCTGATGTGTACTCTGTGTCTGCATTTCATTTACTCTGGTTGTGCTATAACTGCGTGTGCTTATTCGTGGGTTGCACGAATTATTTTTATTAGCATATTCACCCCCCCTCTAGGCTAGGATCCAGATCCAACAAGTGGTATCAGAGCCAGTTTAGTAGAGCTAGCCTAGTTTGACCATGAACCATATTGATAGTGCTTTTGCTGAGGGTCAGTTTATTTCCCGACCACCTAGATTTAATGGAGTAGACTATGCTTATTGGAAAAATCGTATGAGAATCTACTTGATTTCTATTGATTATAAAGCTTGGCAAATTGTTGAAAAAGGCTATAAATCACCTGTTATTAAAATTGAAAACACTGAGATGCTTAAACCTGATGATAAATGAGATGACAATGATTGGAAGCTTTATTCTCTTAATGCTAAAGCTATGAATGCTCTCATTTGTGCATTAGATAAATCTGAATTCAATCGCATCTCACATTGTTTAACTGCGCAGGAAATATGGCATACTTTGGAGGTGACGCATGAGGGAACGCCACAGGTGAAGGAGTCTAGACTTGCACTTCTGAGCACGGAATACGAGGGATTTCGCATGCTACCATCAGAGACCATATCAGAAATGTTTGCGAGGTTCACCAACATTGTCTACAAGTCTAGTTCGCTCGGTAAGCCATATTCTAGCCTTGAGCAGGTGAGAAAGATTTAAGAGCACTGCCAAGCTCTTTCAGGCCTAAAGTCACTGCCATCCAAGAAGCGAAAGATCTGTCACAGATGAGGGTGGAGGACTTGATAGGTAATTTAATGTCCCACGAGCTTGAATTGCAAAACGTGGATAAAAGGGAGAAACCTGAGGAGAAGGAGAAATCTACCAAGCCACTTGCTCTGAAAGCTGACGAAAGTGAAGAAGAAGATGATGACATAGCGTTAATGGTCAGAAACTTCAGAAAGTATGTCCAGACCAAGCAAGGAAGAACAGAAATGGCACCCAGGTTTAATCGCTCTAACTTTTTTCAGTCTTCTAAGCAAACTTATGATCAGAATGCTACTAATAGAATGACTTGTTTTAAATGCAAGAAAAGAGGACATCGAATGAGGGATTGCCCACATGAGACAGCTCAGGTAGCTAAAGAAAAGGGAAAATCCAAGGTGCTAACTTGGGATATGGATAGCGAAGCTGAGAGTGAGGAGGAGGAACACGAAGCCCACTCATGCATGGCATTGATGGGAGTACACGATGAGGTAATTTCTGGTAGTAAAACTGAACTCCTTACTCTTTGTAAAGAAATGCAAGATAAAATAGTAGAGCTTGAATCCACTATAGATGATTATCAAAATGAGAACTTTGAAATGCAACAATCTGAATATGAAATGTCTAAAGAGATTGAAAAACTTAAAATTGATATTGTTGCTCGTGACTCTACTATTGACACTTTGAAAAAGGAAAAGTCCAGTTTTAATGATGAAGCACCTTGCCTCTCTTGTCCTTCCTTGATGAATAATATTAGCATGCTTAAACTTGATTTGATTAAGCTCGAAACTGAAAAAGACTATGTGATTAGAGAGCTTAATGATAAATTTTGCATGTTGGATAATGATTTTAAAAGAAAAATGATTGAATTTGAAAAGAAGGAAGAGGAAAACAAGAAGGCTTTTATAAGTAAATGCACATTGCTTGTGGAAGAAAATAAATTGTTGAAATCCAAAGTCTCTAATCTTGAATTGGGCATTAAGAAATTCTCTATGGGAAAACAATTATTGGATACTATTTTAGAGAATCAACTATATGGCAATAACAGAAGAGGACTTGGATTTGGTTTGAAAAATGTCGAAAAGCCAAAATTCAAGAAATTCCACAATGCACCCTCTATTGCAAAGAACAAATATGCAAAGTGCTTTACTTGTGATGGTGTAGGCCACACTTCATATTATTGTAAATTTAGGAACACAAATATCAAGTTTAAACAAGTGTGGGTTCCTAAAACTATATTGGCTAACACTGGTGGACCTTGTTGGATTCCAATGTCACACTTAACACCTTTCATGTAGGTGTGATGGAGTTTTGGCGAGGAGCGTTATATTCAATGTCTCATTCTTTTAGCTCCTTCGTCAAAAAGCGACGAGAAGGTATAATTTTTATCGCTCTTTGCATTTCATTGCATACCTTCATAGAATTGTTTGTGTGCTTGATTTATTTTGATTTGTGTGCTTGCATGCATGATTTTTTAAATGTTTTTATTTCTGAAAAAAATGAAAAACCAAAAATCAAAAAAAAATTGTGCTTATTGATTATCCTCTTATGAATCTCTTAAGTGGTATTGTATGAATGATCAATCTATCACTTGTAGAAGTCAATTCATTATTGTTGTAGCTACATGTACATGGTGTTATTCTTTTTAGTAGCCATGACATGTCTCAAAAGTTTTAAACTTGACTTCTACACCTACATTTGCACTTTCACGATATTTGACTTCGTAGTGCTTTTGGAGATTCTTTTGAAGAATAATGGAAAGTGAATGTAGGAATGATTAATTTCTGAAATTTTCTAAGGGATATGAAGTGTTTAGCCATGAATAAAAATTGAGCACAAAAGAATTGCAAATGAAAAAAAATATATATATGAAAATTGCTTTGTATGAAAAATGGATACACTTCATGGCTAATACACAACCCACGAGTATCCAACTTGTGCTACATGTGTAATCATTAGCGTTGGTGAATATAACTCGTCAAGCTATGCCACCCCACATTTAAAAGTCCTTTTAGGCCATGTTTTGGGGTTCGGTAACTTGAACTCATCTTTGATGAGGTGGGAAAAATCAATCCTAGTGATATTCATGAAAAATTGGAAAATGCGGATTGATTTGGTTGATTTTCTGAAATTGAATCTCCTCTTGTACTTTATTGTTTATATCACTACACTTACACAAAGGTGGATAAATCTTGTTATGAAATCCTATGAGCTTGGATTGTCTATTTTGTGGAAAACTCATGCAAATTGCACGCTACATTTAATAATGGTTTATTATTGCATGGAATATTTTTGTGACTTCATTACTCCACTTTTGGTGATTACAAAGGGGGAGAAAGAGAAAGAAAGATTTGTGTGTTGTTTGTTAAGATTTGTGTGTTGTTTGTTGTCGGTATTGTTGTTTGTTGTCGGTATTATTTGTTGAAGGGGGAGCTTGAGAAAAATACTTGAATAAATGTTTAAGGGGGAGCTTGAGAGAAGGGGGAGCATGCTTTTATATTTACTATTTGTTGTGCATGCTTTGTAATGCTTGAATGACTCATCCATACATCATATTGCATTACACCCTTCAACACACTTCACACACCCATATCTATTGCTCAAATCTTTTACGGGTTTGTCATCACCAAAAGGGAGAGATTGTTGGAAGCAACGATCTAGGATCTTGGTTTGATGATGACAAACGTGTCGTTATATCTAATGTGTGTGCGTAGTGTGTTTCAGGCTTGGCGATCACTATTTGGAGGAATTGCTATTCATATAGCATATTGGGAGAGAGGGAGTGTGTGTGCACAAAGAAGCTTGACTTGGTCAATGGAGAGCAAAGTGGACTTAGTCAAGTCATGAGAAGAGATGTGGACCAAGTCAAACTGACTTAGGAGATTGGATTGATTCAAATCAATTTAATATTTGATCAAATCAATTAGATGGATTTGTGTCTACCCATTTCCTATTCAAACACCTAATCAAATCCCCATATTGATTGTGGTGAATCCCGAAGCGGTTGGCTCAACCCTATCACCCTTGTCCTATAAATATCCATCTTCTAGGGTTGAAGGTTGTTGCGGCAAACAAAAGCTAAAAGGGGGCCGGCCTATACTTTTTAAAAAGAAACCGAATTTTTTTTCTCCCAAGCCGCACATCCCAAGAGCAGCAACATTTTTTTAAGGATCAAAAAGCAAATAACCTCATCACCTCTTCATCATAAACAGGTCCTTAAAAATTTTGTTGAAGCTTTGATGAGCAACCGAAATTTTTGAGTGCACTTCAAACCGCAATTTCACAAAACCCTAAGGCCAAAAGTTGTGCTGCCGAATTTTATTCATGAGTTGAGAGCTGCACATTTTTTTGATACCTTTTTTAGGCAGCTGAAAAATTAAGAGGTGTTGTATGATAATGAACTCAAGAGAGAGAGAGAGAATTTCATTGCTAAGAAAATAAGTCACCATAGCTAAGAGCCATGGTGCTCTATTTATATATTTCATAGTGGGGAGGCCAAAAGCCTCTAGGAGACCAAGGGTCCACATTACTCTAAGTAATGGGGGCCTGATGAATGGGTAATGAAGGAGGGGAGGCCAAAGGCCTCCCTCATTCATAACACTCCCCCTTACACATTCATCACTTCGGTCTCAGCTACTGAGGCAAGGGGTGGATACTTCTGGATCCAGAGTAAGTGTGTTTGCCTCGTTAAAACCTTAGCTGTGGAAAACCCAGTGGGAAAACCCAACAGCTTAAGGAAAAAGAGTGCAACCCACATGTTACTCCCACTGATTCGTACAAGCTTCAGGCTTGCAGGTCTTTCAACTGTCGCATACCAATGTTCTTTACAAGCTTTACAAAAGTACATTTAGGCAATGCCTTAGTAAAAAGATCAGCTAAGTTGTTGCATGACTGGATCTGTCGAACTTCAATCTGCTTGTCGTTCTTCTGCTCGTGCGTCCAGAAAAACTTGGGAGAAATGTGTTTTGTCCTGTCGCCTTTGATGTAGCCCTTCTGAAGCTGGGCAATGCATGCGGCGTTGTCTTCGAATAGGGCAGTAGGCTCCAGATCACTGGTCTTCAGGCCAGTGGATTGGAGGATGTGTTCGACGACGGAGCGTAGCCAAAAACATTCTCTGCTCGCCTCATGGATCGCGATGAGCTCTGCATGGTTGGAAGATGTAGCAGTAGTGGTTTGTTTTACCGATCTCCAAGAGATAGCAGTACCTCCGTAGGTAAATACAAAACCTGTTTGAGATTTTGCCGTGTGCGGATCAGAGAGATAACCTGCATCAGCATAACCAAACAATATGGGGGAGGCACCTCTCTGGTAGTAAAGTCCAAGATCAATGGAACCCTGAAGGTATCGCAGAAGATGATTTACTCCGTTCCAGTGGCGCTTTGTGGGCGCAGCACTGTGTATGGCTAGTAGATTAACTGTAAACGCTATATCAGGACGCGTACAGTTAGCCAGATATAGAAGTGCTCCAATGGCACTGAGGTAGGGTACTTCAGGACCCAGTATCTCCTCCCCCTCTTCTAGTGGCCGGAAGGGGTCCTTATGTACATCTAGTGATCTTACGACCATAGGAGTACCTAAAGGATGACATTTATCCATATGAAACTTGCGTAGAAGTTTCTTTGTATAATTAGATTGGTGTAATAGGATTCCACCTCTTAGGTGTTCTATCTGTAAGCCAAGACAATACTTTGTTTTGCCTAGGTCTTTCATTTCAAAAGTATGTTTAAGTCTTTCAGATATCTCTTTGATCTCTGCAGGAGATCCTATGAGATTTAAGTCATCTACATATACAGCTATGATGACAAATCCTGTTCCCGTTCTTTTGATAAAGATACACGGGCAGACTTCGTTATTCGTGAATCCTTGCTGTGCAAGAAAATCACTTAGTCTGTTATACCACATCTTGCCCGATTGTTTTAGACCATATAATGATCTATGTAGCCTTACAGAGAATACGTCCCGAGGTATCTCTTTCATCTCTGGGGGTAGATTAAACCCATCAGGAAGTCTCATATAGATATTTTTATCTATATCGCCATATAGATATGCAGTCACAACGTCCATGAGCTGCATTTCTAGGCTTTCCAGAGAAGTTAGGCTGATTAAAAATCGGAAGGTGATCGAATCCATGACCGGGGAATACGTATCTTCGTAATCAATCCCCGGTTTTTGGGAAAATCCATGGGCTACAAGGCGTGCCTTATAGCGAACGATCACATTATTTTCATCTCTTTTTCTTATGAAAACCCACTTATATCCCACAGGTTTTACACCTACTGGTGTTTGGACTACTGGTCCAAAGACTTTGCGTTTCAAGAGTGAGTCCAGCTCTACTCTTATTGCCTCGTCCCACTTTGGCCAATCATCTCTGCGTTTACATTCCGCTAGAGATCGTGGTTCGACGTCATCGTCATATTCAGTGACGTGAACGTCAATATTGAACGCAAAATCGTCGTCGACGACTATGCTATTTCTGTCCAGTACTTCTCCAGTACGTACAAAATTTAATGATGTTTCTCCTATTGTTTCCTCTGCTGGGGAAATCAGGAGGGGAGAAGTAGCTGGTCTGAGCTCAGCATCCTGTGGAGGGATAATCTTAGTATCGCCAGGAGTCTTCCTCTTTCGAGGAACTTTATCTTTTGAACCTGGTGGGCGTCCTCTTTTCATTTGAGGTACAACCAATTCTGCTGCCGGTGGGCTGCATCCATCTATGGGGATGTCAATCCTAGCTGGCGTATTGGCAGCAGGGACTTGTGAACGGACAATCTTCTGGTTGTCCGTGAATTTATCCGGTAAAAGATGTACTGTATTCTGGATGTGAAGGATCTTCAGGATCTCATCTTCACACAGATTAGTACGCGGATCATATAGGGACAAAGACTTCTGGTCCCAACCAATGGTCTCAGAAGCTTCTGGCTTCTTAGACTGTGTGCCCAGTTTTGGAAAAAATTTCTCATTAAATTCACAGTCTGCAAAACGTGCCTTGAATGCGGCACCCGTCAGGGGTTCAAGGTATCTGATAATAGAGGGCGAATCAAACCCAATATATATACCTAGACGACGCTGAGGACCCATTTTGGTCCTCTGCGGTGGTGCTATTGGGACATATACCGCACAACCAAACACTCTCAAATGAGAGATATCCGGAGGTGCGCCATATGCTAGTTGCATCGGGGATAAAGTATGACCTCCAGAGGGTCTTATCCTAATAAGTGATGCGGCATGTAAAATAGCATGCCCCCAAGCATCCACATGCAACTGGGATTGCATAAGCAATGGACGTGCAATCCATTGTAGTCTTCGAAGACTTGTGAAGTAAATTCTCCCGCATTATCAAGACGTAGTTTCTTTATTTGGTTATCGGGGAAATGAGCACGCAACCTTATTATTTGTGCCAATAGCTTTGGAAAAGCTAGGTTGCGGGTGGACAAGAGGCACACATAAGACCATTTGGTCGATGCATCAATCAGTACCATGAAGTACCGAAATGGGCCACTTGCGGGGTGAATAGGCCCGCAAATATCACCATGAATTCTCTCAAGGAAGCCAGGAGACTCTAATCCCACTTTCAGGAGGGATGGTCTCGTTATAAGTTTTCCCTTGAAACAAGGGAGACATGGAAATTCACCCTTTTGAAGAATCTTCAGGTTCTTCAATTTGTGTCCACGGGATTCAGAGATGATGCGTCGCATCATTGCTGTTCCAGGGTGACCAAGTCTATTGTGCCAGAGTTTGAACTCTGGCAGTGATTGGCACGTCTGGTGCTCAGTCATATTGGCTTCTATTGGTTGAATGTATGTTTGGTAGAGACCAGACGGGAGTCCCTTGAATCGTTCGCAGATGATCTTCCGGTCATCTTTCTGACGAGTTACATACAGATATTCTACCGTATTTTCATCTCTGGTTTCTAAGTGATATCCGTTTAAACGGAAATCCTTGAAACTTACGAGATTCCTATTTGATTTAGGAGAGAATAATGCATTTTTTATTTGAAGTCTTGTGTTATTTGGGAGCAATATAATTGCTTCACCAGATCCTTCGATTATTTGGGACAGTCCTGAAATTGTGATAACAGGACCGTCATATTTATTTAAGCTATTAAAATAGCAATGATCGCGAAGGATTGTGTGCGTTGAGGCACTGTCCACTAGGCACTCAGACATCATCTATATAAGCAAAAAACGAAAATTTATTTGAGCGAAAATGTAAACATTCATTCGAAAATAAAAGTTCGTACTTAAGCAAATAAAGATGAAGATACATTGAATTCTAAAAAGCATAGATAAATGATGGTGCTCAATCGAGAAGGTCGTCGTTCTCGAAGTCTTTAGCAGTAAAGACTGTTGGCGGCTGTACACCTGCCAAATTTGTTTCAGGTCGAGACTTCTGGCTCGCCTGGTATAGATCCTGTAGATGGCGAGGAGTGCGGAAGTTTCTGGACCAATGGCCAGTCATGCCGCATCTATGGCATTTGTCCTCCCAGGTCTTCTTTGGAAGTGACACGTGCTTGGTGTCCTTTCGCTTCCAAGTGAAGTTTCTTTTCCCTTTATTGTTTTTGTTTGTCTGGGGAGCTGCACCTCTTGGTTGCTTCATTACCGCTTTCCCTTTAGTATTTTTAGTCTTCCTCTTGTTTTTCCACTTCTGGGGAGAAACGTGGTGGGCTTCAGGGATAGGGGCAGTGCCAGCTGGACGTAAGTTATGAGTTGCTAGCAGTAAATCTCGATTCTGCTCTGCTCTAAGTAGGCATGAGATCAGATCGGAGAATCTCGTGAAGTTGCGTTCACGATACTGCTGCATGAGGATTGCATCTTTCTCGTGAAACGAGGTAAATGTTTTTTCCAACATGCGCTGTTCTGTCACTTCTTCACCGCACAACTTCAGGCGTGAGGTGATGTTGTGAAGTGCAGAATTATACTCAGCGACGGACTTATAGTCCTGAAGTCGGAGGTTTTCCCACTCATAACTGGCACGGGGTAATATAACATCAATTTGATGTTTATACCGTGCTTCCAGTGCTGTCCACAGGTCCTTCGGGTCCTCAACCGTTAAGTATTCGGCCTTTAAGGTCCGATCTATATGCTTCCTAATGTAGATTATGGCTTTCGCCTTTTCTACATCGGATACAGTGGTTGTGGGGCTGCTGCTAGCTGTAGCAGAAGCTTCGGCCGCTGCTGGGGCCGAGGAAGGAGCCAAAATGGACACAAGGAGGGCCATTGAACGCAAGTGGAACTTCAGGTCCACTCGCCAACTCAGGTAATTTGTCCCTGCAGAATCGAGGACCTCGAAATCGACGCTTGCCAATTTTGCCATTTATCTACGTATTTTAAAATGAGCATGAATTAATTAAAATTCAAAAATTCATGCATAAAGAAATAAACAAGTAAAAATGCGGGGATCGGCCAGATACCCAAAATAGTACACAGTCCAAAGTTCGTTTAAAGTCCATAATAGAGAAAAATAATAATACAACTTTGGAAACCCAAACTGAACTGGGTCCCTATATCTCCGTCTTCATATGCTGTTGCATCGAGCTTTGGCTTATACAGTCATGAATCGACTCCTTGCGGTCCAGCGGACGCGGCCAGGGAATTGACTAAGCCAGGACCACTTGTTACCCAGTCAAGCTAGGTTGGTCCAGCAAACTTAGCCAAGCACATTGACCGACATCATGATCCATTGAAGGAGTTTTCATCAATTCTATGTGCTGTTGCATCGAGCTTTGGCTTTAAAATACAAATTTCCTCACTTACAAATTCTCTCAAAAGAAAATAAAAGTGCAAGGAAAGTAAATAGGTATACAATGGCCGATCCTGAAAAACACATTTTTACTGATTTAAACATCCACGCAGTTCTAAATATGCTACGGGCATAAAAGTAAACAACCACGCATATATCTCAAGCAAAACATATGGTAAGGGAAACTAGAAAATATAAATATCTTGTAGACCACGTGGAAACGTCATACACCGTTAGGTTAGTTGACTAACGGCAGAGCGGTCTCAGGATCTTTAAGATAATTATATTTTGAAAAATAGAGTCCTAGTAAACCATAGATTATAATATGCAAGAGGGATGTTTAAAACAATTTGTCAACATGGAATATATAAATTATTAACATAGAGGATAGTCCCTTTTAAGTAATTGGCTTCAGGCCATTATTTAGTGGGCAAAAATAATAACCGTTAAGTAATTGGGGCTGCAGGCCCAATTAATTTATTTAGTTATTGATAGGCACAAGTGGGCAACAGAGGTGCTATGAGTATACACAACTGCCCCCGATAACGTGTATTACAGAATGTTCTACACGTTATGGATCCCAGTGCATGGAGGTATCTTTCAGATTATCTAGTGGTGTACATCTGATTTATTTGTAAAATTAATTGGATAGCTGTATTTAGACTTTTATCAGCTATAAATGGACATACCCATACATAGCTGGCAAATAGAGATTTTGGTGACTCATGTTATACCACACTGTGGGTACTCTTGATATAGACGATGGGATAGAAGTGATGGTCCAAATCCACTTATTGAATCAACGGATTAGGTAAACTGCCTGACTCTTAATCCCGTCTGGGCTTATTAGCTAAGTATACATTACCAAAAGCAAAACATCAAGATGTTCCATCTATTCCTCCCACTGACCGGAAGCAGAAGGATCCCCCCGACGTTTAGGGCGGAGGGGACAGAGGCATATAACATAAAAAGTTGTTTAATAATCATGCAAGGGGTCAAGTGTGTCTGCTGTTAAACTTTCTTTGAAATATGATATTGATATTAACAGAAATCATATCTATATAGTAACAGTGATAGACACTATCCCTATTATATTTGCATAGGGACAGCATCATCGCATCCTCTGTTCACGTGTAGTTTCTGCTAATACAAGACTACATGCATGTTTGGTGGCACACTGGTCATACCGTATGGGGGATTATCCGAATTTATATTGATGATTTCAATTACACTCACGGTTTAGTTCTATTCAATCAAATATCTGTCTTTCTTTCTTTTTGTAATAAAAGAAACGCCAATCTAGATGGAAGTAGTATCCCCATCTACTCTAATTTCATGGTTGATTGATCAAAATTATTAATTTTCAAGCAGACCTGGTAATACAAAGCTTAAATCACTACAAAACTAATCACATGATTAATAAATCCAAATCATCGAATGAATTCAGGTCTTCACAAATAAATTCAATATTTAAGGACTATGACAGAGATTAACAAACATTTTGTGTCTTAGACAACTGTCTATTATCGGTATTTTACGAAAACGTTATATGCCTCAAGAAAAGCTATGTAAAATTATAGCTAATAATATTGTGTAAGTATCTACGGGATCGAAAAAGTTACCTTTAGATCAAAGATCTATGGACGATCGTAATAAGATTAATCCGTAGATAGAAATCCCGCTCCCAAACGCCTAGAAAACGCCGCAACGAAAGACCGCAATGGATCGCCGCAACAATAATTAGATTCCTTCGCGTAGGAGGTTGATTTAGAGGGGATTTGGAATTATTTTAGTGGCTCAAAATTTGTAGAAGACATGTGCTGATAACGTGTTGTATGATAATGAACTCAAGAGAGAGAGAGAGAGAGAGAGAGAGAGAGAGAGAGAGAGAGAGAGAGAGAGAGAGAGAATTTCATTGCTAAGAAAATAAGTCACCATAGCTAAGAGCCATGGTGCTCTATTTATATATCTCATAGTGGGGAGGCCAAAAGCCTCTAGGAGACCAAGGGTCCCCATTACTCTAAGTAATGGGGGCCTAATGAATGGGTAATGAAGGAGGGGAGGCCAAAGGCCTCCCTCATTCATAACAAGAGGGGTTTTGTTTCAAAAATTTTCTTTTGTGGTCCTTTTGATTACAGGTTTTTTTTATTGGTGAGAGAGCCACACTAATTGCTTAAGGATTTATTTGATCACCAAGAGCACTTCATCAAAAAAGAGAAAGTGGCCATTTTTTTAAGAGGGGTGTCTGCCGTTGTTTTTATGTGCTCTTTGTTTTTAAGAGCTTTTCATTTTCAAGAGCCGAATTGATTTGTTTTTGGGGTGTGTTTGATTGAAGGCAAATAATTATTGAAGGCAAATAATCAAATACCCCTTCTGATTGTTGTGCCTGGGGTTTTTTAGAAGAGCTGCACATAATCAAGTTTTTTTTCATCAATCTCTCAAAGCCAAAAGGCACTGCCGCATGAAACAAAAAGGGCCAGCTATTCCATTGCTTTGTTACTGATAACTTATTAATGATCATTTTTTAAATGCTCTCTTGTTTTGATTTTTAATCACCCACTTGTGTTTGATTGTTGCAGGCATCTTTTTGATTCACGAGAGCACCTGCAAATATTTTTCTCAGAGAGCCAAACTCTCTTGTGCACGTTTTTTTTCCTCAGGGCCAAAACCTCCCAGAGGCCGAAACATCCAGTAGCAAGAGAAAGTGTTATAAAAACAAGACTTTTTAAATTGCTCTTCACTTTTTTTACTCTTGCAGATCGTGCACAATTCACCTTGCTTGCAATACATTTGCATGTAAAAAAAAGAAGACATAGAACAAATAAGAGGTAATTAAAGTCCCTATTGTTATTAAATTAACTGAGATTGTATTTTTATGTTGCAGGCCGGCCATGAATTAAGAATCCCAAAGAATCCTGAGGATCTTACAGCTGCAATCATCAAGTGCCCAACATCACCCATGTGCCCAGCCGCAAAATTGTGAAGAGAGCCCTGCCGCAATATTTAATTGGAGAAGCAAATCGCAACTTGAGTTGCGAAGAGAGAGGAGACTCGACATCTACGCCAGACAACTTCTGGCCCGTGCTTATTGACGAAGACATCGCTGCTGCACAATCTGAGCTTTCTAAACTCAATACTTTATTATTTTGTGTAACAATTGTGATAGATCTTCGTAAGGGAAACTTTACCTGTTTTTGGTGACTATTTTGGGACTTGTCTAGTTGGGACTAGACAAGTGGGACCCAGCTAGTTTGGGACTAGCTGGTAGAAAGCTTTACTAGGATTGATAGTGAGAGAAAACACTGTGTGTGGGGTACTGAGAGCCTGGAGAGTGTAGAGACGTAGAGGGTGCTCTGAGCGTGCTCTAACTTGTGGTTTTGTACCTATTGCGCTATTCAATACTAGTTCTGCTTTGGGGGCTGGAGTAGGTCGTTGGGACGACCGAACCCGGGTAAATCTGCTGTGTACTCTATGTCTGCATTTCATTTACTCTGGTTGTGCTATAACTGCGTGTGCTTATTCGTGGGTTGCATGAATTATTTTTATTAGCCTATTCACCCCCCTCTAGGCTAGGATCCAGATCCAACAGAAATATCAGCTGAAAAAGTAGTGTTCCATATCTTAGATCTTGTACCTTGAGAATTGGGACCCTTTCTGTATTTAAAGGCAGCCTGGGTCCCTTTAGTGACGTTGACGACCACCCATTATGGGTACATGATCTTCCCCCTTTAATAGGACTAAATGTTGTACATGTTCACGTGAATTACGTGTAAGGTCCCTGGCTATGAGGAAAACACTAGAAGGGTGATTGAATAGTGTTTATGCAATTTAAAATGATTAGTACACCAAATTAAATTCCTAACCAACAATTAATGCAGAATGAAAATAAACCCTAAAATGAAACAATGCAAACACAATGATGTTTTAAGGGTTCAGTTCCCAACTTGTTCCCGGTAATCCTACATCCCTTCCACCCAGATACCACCGGATACTCAAGTTAAAACTCTAACTTGAGGTTT
Source organism: Scilla litardierei (assembly GCA_030789695.1). Lineage (NCBI taxonomy): Eukaryota > Viridiplantae > Streptophyta > Magnoliopsida > Asparagales > Asparagaceae > Scilla > Scilla litardierei. The sequence continues at coordinate 310,185,114 of CM061133.1, read as the reverse complement.
CCTTTAAACCCATTTGTAGCAACCCTATAAGTGAAATCGAAGTACACTCGATGTCCTTGACTTCCACAACTTGGGAGTAGGCAAAACACTCTCACAAACCGAGAGTTAATTTAACAACGAAATATATAAAATATTGAAATGACAAAACTTACAATCACCTATGGCTTGAGCAAAGTGTGTTGAATTGTTGACGTCTCTCTTAGAAGAGAGGAAAGCCCTTTCTCTTGACTGCACCAAATGCCAAGAAGATATCTCTTTGGTTCTAGGTTGGAGAGCAAGAGAATGAAAGATAGGAATTCTAGGGCTTTAGGAATTTTGAGAGCTTTGATCAAGGAAGATTGAAAGCTTGAATGGTTGAGTAACCTCTCAATGGAACAGTGGATGCTGCCTTTATAGTTTCCCCAAAACCCTTAAACTAAATCCCCCAAAACCCCTTTGAAATCTGTGGAGAAAAAGCCAACGGATAGAATTTACACACGTGACGGTCGATTGCTGCACTATATCAGAGGGTAGGTGAGAATGAAAACTGTAACTTAGCACGTGGACAGTCGATTGCTGAAGAGAAGACAGTCAACTGTAAATCCAACAGTCGACTGACAGTAAAAGGGTAAGCTGAGAAAATCACAGAAAATACTGGGAAGACATGACATGCGACTGATGTGGAATACACAGGCGCATGTGCCATGGGCAGGCGACTGTGAAACCAACATCAGTTGACTATTACAAACTCTAACATTTTCCAGAGAGTTGAGTCTACAGAGAAGCTTACGGGAGCAAGTTCTGCAAAGGAATCATGGACATGCGATTGTTGAAGCAGTTATAGTCGACTGTGCTTTGGACAGGCGACTGTAAATACAACATCAGTCGACTGGCCAGATGAAATGGAATGGTCTTTGGGCTGAAGATAGACATGCGACTGTTTAACAAATCACAGTCGACTGTCTCTTGGACAAGCGCCTGTAAAATGTACAGCAGTCGCCTAAATGAGTTAAAGCTTAGAAAGCCCAAAAATCATTTGGTCAAGTATGTGCATAACATGCGACTGTAGAATAAAACACAGTCGACTGTTTTTAGACAGGCGACTGTAAATCGTTCAGCAGTCGACTGTTGAAATCACAACATGCACATTCTTGAGAATTGTGAATTGGAGTCTAAGGAAAAGTGATCTAATGATTCTTTATGACTGAAATGAAGATGTTTGTGCGCTCCAACATAGTTCTACTTGTAAGCTACATACTAGAAGAGAAAAATAAGATTACATTATGTTGAACTCTCTCTTCTATCCAAAGTATGAGCTTGAAGTTTTCTAGGAGCTTCAATCACCATCTTTGATCATCCAATCCACTTTTCTTACTTTCATTGATCTTTGAGTGTCATCCATTGCTAATTGATCTTCATGATATGCTTAGGCAATGGATTAACTGTAAATAGGGGATTAGTCACAACTATTTATGTTTGCTCATCATTAACACCAAGTAGGAAGAAGTCCAATACTCAACATTCTCCCCCCTTTTGTTGATGACAAACAAACATAAACAAAATTAAAGATAAATAATTGTGCTTATAGAAATCTTACTCCCCCTACATAGATGACAATCGAGTTAGTCAATGAATATAAGAGCATCTACTGATCAAATGAAGCAAGTATGTAAGATATGAATGAATGTAATGATTTTCAGGAAATCTTGACATCTAGGATTTTAAAATCCAAATTCATTATAACTTACTCTCCGTGAATCTAAGGAAACTTCAATCTTAGCTTCAAGTTTAGAATTAGAATTTACTTAGCACATACATTATGATCTGTTTATTTCTCTCCTCTATGGCATTATCCAAAAGGTGGGAGTAGAAAAACAACAATCGAGCTAAATAAGTATAAAAACTATAATGAGTGTCTAAAGATAGGATGTATATCAAATGTGATGCCAACATATAAAACAGAGATAAGATAATCACAAAGGGACATCTCATTTGCATACATACCAAAAACTCATAAAACATAAGAAATATTAGTTGACTAAAGGAACGAGAATCCAATATCAACATTTCAAGCCCAATGAGAAAAAACGTCTCACATCACATTAGTATATGATATAGCATACAAAGAGACAATTTCAAAATAATCACACAACTAACATATAACAATGAGACAATGTGTGTGAAGCAGCATAAAAGAAACGTCATATATATAATCCAAAATTTACATGGAGTACAAAATGTAAAGATACAACTCCAAGTACATCAAACATATATGAACATCATACATACATCATCCATACATCAAAACACAAAAAAGAATACAAACTGACACTCAAAGACTCTCAACCCTAACAAAAAAATTCTAGGTCTAAGGGTGAGTGCTCTAAGCGGAGTGTTAATCCATAGCAGCATCTGAGGAGCGAGCCAAACCAATCTCGAACTCCTATGCCTCTGGATCAACCGAAGAATCCTCAGGAGGAGGAGGAGCAGCATTAGGTGAGACATCCTGAGAGTAGAAGAAGCACCCGGCTCAAGAGTAGTACCATCAGGATACTCCAAAATCTCAAAGATGACAAGTGGAGGAGGCTGAGAAGGCTGAGGAGGAACAAACGGTCAGCAACATGAATACCCAAGTACTCCCCCAAAGATGGTGGACTCGCTGGTTCCATGAGGATAGATCGATAGAAGCTAGGGTACGATCGAGTCGATAAACGAAAGAGAATACCTAAAACTTCGACGATCGATGGAGGGAGAGTCAATCGAACTAGCAATCGGAAGATTGAAAGAGAGATCAGAGAGAGGAACTACGAGTCGGAGAGAAAACGACAGCAACAGTAGAATTTCGAAGGAGGAAGATGAGGGAGAGGCGTCGAAAGAGAGAGAAATAACTGATCGAATCGACGGCTCTCGAAGATTTATGAAGGGGTCCAAAGAATCTGGGCCGTTGGACCGAAAAATCGACAGCTCAGATCAAGTTAACGAACCGCCACAGTAGCAGACAGTCGACTGATGAACGATTGTCAGTCGACTGGTTGATAAGATAGAAATAATCTTGGGTTGACAGGCAGTCGACTGTTAAGTAATTCACAGTCGCCTGTCGGAGAGACAGTCGACTGTAACTAACTCATCAGTTGAATGACAGAGAATCAAACATATGATGATAAAAACAGAGACCTTTGAAGATTTGGACAGGCTCCTGCTGACCAAATTACAATCGCCTGTCATAGGGACAGTCGACTGTAAAATCTTCATCAGTTGCTTATGCGAAAAAAACAATATGCTGTTTAATAAAATAGAAATGGGCATTCGACTGTCGAAGGAATGACAATCGTCTGTTCTGGTCCTGAAATGCATAGTGAGGTTAAAATCCAGAGGATAGAGACAACTCCCCTTAGGACATATACTCTAACACAAATCTAATCATGAAATCACTATCAAAATATTATAGATTCGCGTATAAATCCCGTAAATCAATCCAAACAATCGAAATCATCAAAATCTTAATACATCTCTTAAAACAAATATGTGAGAAACATATAATTTATCAAAAGAAGAGAAGTAAAATGATGATATGAGTTCAAGTATGATATAATATGAAGGTATGAACTCCTATATTTCAGATTCACCCATAATCCCTAATTCTCCACTCAACCTCACAAATGAATCTTCTTTAAGAGGGTTATTGAAGATGTCGGCGATTTGTTTTTGGGTTTCAATGTACTCTAAGATGATGTCCTTCTTAGATACTGATCATTAATAAAATGGTGTCTCACATCTATGTGTTTGGTACGTGAGTGATGTACCGTATTCTTAGAAAGACAAATAGCACTTTGGTTATCAACCATAATAGGACAAGTATTACAATTGACACCATTGTCCTTAAGAGTGTGTCTCATCCAAAGAACTTGTGCACATGGAAAACCCGTGTCAATATATTCCGCTTCAGTTATGGACAATGATACCGAGTTGTGTTTCTTGAAAAACCAAGAAACTAGGGAATTTCCTAGAAAATGGCAAGTGCCACTAGTACTTTTCCTATCGGATTTGCATTCGGTAAAGTCGGCATCACTATATGATATTAACTCATATGTGCTAGACTTGGGTAAAGTAACCCATAATCTAGTGAATGATTGAGGTAACGAACAATTCGTTTAACCGTAATCAAGTGTGACTCTTTAGGTCTAGCTTGATATCTAGCACAAAGGCATACGAAAAACATGATATCGGGCATACTAGCAGTTAAGTAAAGTGAGCTACCAGTCATACCTCGATATAGACGAACGTCTACTTCTTTTCTGTTCTCATCCTTGTGTAGATGGGTTGTCGTACTCATGTGGGTCCTTTTTGCTTGAAGACGATTCCATCTCGAATCGCTTGATAAGGTCCACGATGTACTTGGGTTGATATATGAAAGTCACATCCTTCATTTGCCAAATTTGTAGTCCAAGGAAATAGTTGAGCTCACCCATATGGCGCATCTCGAATTCATCCTTCATAGACTTAGAAAATTCTTGGCAAAGATTAAAGTTAGTAGAACCAAATATGAGATCGTCTACTTAAACTTGAATTAATAGGATGTCACTTTCATAATCCTTAGTAAAAAGAGTTGAATCAACTTCACCCATTTTAAAACCTAAATCCAAAAGAAAGGTTTTGAGTCGATCATACCAAGCTCTAGGAGCTAGTCTCAACCCATATAACGCTTTCTTAAGTTTGAAAATATGGTTTGTAAATTTTTCATAAATAAAACCGGGTGGTTGAGAAACATAAACTTCTTCATTAACAATACCATTTAAAAATGCACTTTTACCATCCATTTGAAATAATTTAAAATTCTTATGAGATGCAAAAGATAAAAGCTATCTAATAGTTTCTAATCTAGCTACGGGGGCAAAAGATTCTTCGAAATCAATACATTCTTCTTGCAGATAGCCTTTAGCTACTAACCTTACTTTGTTCCTTGTGATGACCTCATTCTCATCGGTCTTGTTCTTGAAGATCCACCTAGTCCCAATCACTTGGTGACCACTTGGAAGAGGAACGAGCCCCCAAACTTCATTTCTCTCAAATTGCATGGGTTCTTCTTCCCTTGCCACTATCCAAGAGTTATCTTCACACACTTCTTGGATGTTCTTTGGCTCAATGGTAGAGATGAATGCGCAGTGAGAGAATTCTTCAATTTTTTACCTCGTTTGAACACCCACACTAATATCTCCAATAATTTGGTCATGGGGTGATTACGAATGGTTGGGTAAGCTTTGGGAATCTGTGCAGCACTTGGAACATCGTCAACAATCTCATTAGTAGTGTTAGTCTCAATAATAGAATCATTAATCTTGACATTGCTAAGAGAATCACATAAAACATCTACACTATCATCAATCACATGAGAAAAATCAAAATCTTCATAAAATGATACGTGTAATGATTCCTCGATCGTTGAAGAGGTTTTGTTGTATATCCGGTAGGCTTTGCTACGTGTGGAATATCCAATAAAAATTCCTTCATCGGATCTAGGCTCAAATTTATCTAAGTTACCAAAGGTGTTCTTGATAAACCATTTTGAACCAAAAAAAGAAAATATTTAACTTGTGGCTTTTTATTATAAAATAACTCAAAACAAGTTTTGTTCGTTCGAGGTCTCACTAGGATCCTATTAAGCACATAACATGCTGCGTGCATCGCCTCTGTCCAAAATTAAAGTCCAAGATGACTGTCATAGAGCATGGTATGGGCGCACTTAATTAGGGTCATATTCTCTCTCTACAACACCATTTTGTGGTGGTACACGAGGAAAATAAAAATTGTGAGTTATCCCGGTGTCATCACAAAACTTTGTAAAAGACTCATTCCCAAATTCTACTCCATGATTACTACGAATAGTGATAATGATGGATCCTAAGAAATTTTGAATCTTCTTTGCAAATATGGTAAACTCTTCAAAGGCTTCATTCTTATTAGTCAAAAATGAAATCCAAGTAAATCTAGAGAATTCGTCAATGACAACTAATCCATAATGAGCATTACCTAAAGAAGTGGTTCTAATTGGCCCAAACAAATCTAGATGAAGTAGTTCTAGGGGACTCTTAGAAGTTATGACTTCTTTAAGTTTGAAAGATAATTTACTAAGTTTACCTCTTTGACATGAATCACAAAAGTTTTTCTTACTAAAAGCAATTTTTGGAAAACCTTTGACAAGATCATGCTTAGCTAACTTATATAAGTGCTTAAAATGAACATGACCAAAACGGCGATGCCATAATAGTTGTTCATTTGTATTAGCAATTAAGTAATGTTCTACTGTTTTAGGCAAGCTCACATAATAAATATTTTTACGCCTAATACCGGTAAATAAAACATGTGAATCAAAATCAACAATTTTACACATACCTTCTCCAAAGTTAACCTTGTAACCTTTGTCACAAAGTTGACTAATGGAGATAAGGTTAGTCATAAACCACTAACTAAATAAACATTTGTAATAAGTGGTTTGGAAGGATTACCTACTATACTTACTCCAATAATGGTTCCCTTTTGATTACCTCCAAAAGTGACCGTTGCACCATCCTTGATGTTAAACACTTCCAAGAGCAATAAGGGATCTCCCATCATGTGTTTGGAGCAACCACTGTCGAGTATCCATCCTTTTCCTTTTAAAGCTAATATGACCTTTATTGCTCTCTTTCTTTTTCTTGGGTACCTACATAATTTACCATAAGCTCATGGTACCTAATTGTTGTTGGGTCCAAGGGGATTAGCCCTTTGAAAGGCAAGTCCAAGTGAACTTCCGCTTCCCAACATAGTTACCACTATTTATTACTTCATTAAAGTAGGAATCAACATAAGCATTCCTATCATTTAAGCTAGTGTTCTTAGGACCCCAAATTGTGTAAGTTTTGGGAGCCTTTTTCCTAGTTGCATGCACAATTAATTGATTTCTATGTGGTGCATGCTTTATAGGAACATGAGTTCTAGCATAAGAATATGGAGGTGGATATGCATTAGACATATGTGGGTTGTATGAATGCTTAGGAACATGCATGTTGTATGAAACATATGGAGCATGCATGACATGAGGTGGATGTGCATACATGGTAGAATGATGTGTATGAGCATATGAGCGTGTAGGGGCACATGCATGAGTATTTCTCATGTGTTGGTTTGCACGTGTCCGTGGTTATGGAACATAAAAAGTGTCATGAGTGTCCACTTATGAAGTAGGATATTTTCCTACGTAGATGAAGGTTGGTGTACATGTAAGCATGGCCTCTCTTTTGGTTTCCACCCTTAGTGAGTTTCTTGACAAAAGGAAGCGATTGTGAAGTGCTAGCTTTCTTGATAGGTTTGCTACCAATAGTGTTTTTGACACCACTTGTGGACACACCGGAGGATGGCCTCTCAAAATCTATAGTAACACCACTATAAGAGGTGCGAGCATTGGATGCATTCGCTTCTACATAACCAAGACCGACATGATGTGTGGCTGGAAATTGGTTTATAAGCAAATCATCCAATTGTCCTCTCCCCTTGTTAAATCTCATAACTCGGGAGGACATGAGCTCATATTTCTCCTTAAGAGAAGAAATATTGGTATCCAAGGTGGACACACGTGCTTTGAGCTCGTGCCCTTTGGTTTTAAGAGAGTCATTCTCTAAACCCAATTGTGTGTTTGTAAAGCTAGATCGCTATTATCCTTAGGATACGTTTGATCTAGTTGAGATTTGAGGGTATTTACCTCATTTCTCAATATGACATTTTTAGAAGCCAAATTTGCTTTCTCAAGTGTTAATGTATCAACAATGGTGTCATTATTGATAATGCATGGTATGAATGGTTTGCTAACATTTAATTTCTTTAAACTAGTATATCTAAGCATGAGAGATTGATACTTAGAAAATAGTTCTTTGTTAGCCATCCGAAGTTCATCCATTATTACCATGGGTTCATCCATGTCGCTATCACTCTCATCGGAGAGTGTATCTTCTCGTGCCATGAAGCACATGTGGCGCTTTCACCCTTCTCATCCTCGGATTTGCTTGAGGAATATCCGCTTGAGTCGTCAAACGTACCGACAAGTTCTTTCTTCTTGTCCTTCTTGAATTTGTCCGACTTGTGGTACTTTGGAGCCTTCTACTTCTCTTTATTTTAGAGCATTGGGCAATCCTTCTTTATTTTCCCTGGCTTGTTACACTTAACACAAAGAGATGAAGAGTTATCAGTGGAATCATATTTATTCTTGGAGGGAAATTTACCTTTGCGAAAGAAGCGTTGGAACTTCTTTGCCAATTGCGCCATTTCCTCCAAGTCCATCTCTTTTTCTGATTCTTCACTTTCGGAGGATGAAGAATTAGCTTTGAATGCTAATGCTTTCTTCTTTGCCTCTGTTGGGTTCATTATAGCTCGAATCTTCAATCTGTTCTCCCGTCTTACTTCATAAGACATGAGAGTACCGATGAGATTTACTACATTGTAATTCTTCATGTCGTTGACTTCCTCGATGGCGATAGCTCTTCTTTCCCATTTGGAGGTCATTCCCATTATAATCTTTCTCACCTTATCTTATTGGGAGTAGACTTGACCAAGAGCTTCGAGCTCATTAGTGATGTCGGTAAATGATGTGTCATTATATTCCACATTTTATCGATAAGATTACACGTCAAAATGATTGCTCAATTACATATTTCATACGCTTTTACGCTATTATTTGGAATAATATGACTTTCGGAGCGTTTATGTCCATTTCAGGGATTTGGTCGATATTGGAGCAATTTGGAGCCAATAAGACGGTCGGCGACGTGAGAGCACCAATGAGACTAATGATGACATGCTCAAGGCGCTAAAGAAGAATACTGGAGCAAGGAAGGGGCAATAGAGAAAGTCGCGTGATCGAGCTATGATGCGACGAGGAATCGAGCAACTCGAAGTGCTGAAAACAGGATATCCGTGCACTATTTCTAAATCTGCTATCACCTGGGATTTTTCAATATTTTTCTGATATTTTTTCCAAGTAGTAGACTTCAAGATAGTTCCAACGCTACCAAGAACGCATAAATCGGAGGTCAGATGAGCCCTGGAGAATTCCTGCAAGTTGATGATACAGTGCTAAAATTGTTCTCAGCAGCCTACTCGGTCAAGTAGCACTCTACTCGGCCCGAGTCATGCACTACTTGGTCAGAATGCTGTTTTTGGTGTCCGATTCGACAGAGCAACCTCTTACACGACCCGATCAACCTCCTACTCGGCCCGAGTCATGTGCAAATGAGGCTGAAGTGCGTTTTTAGTCCCCAATCGACCGTGCAACCTCCTACACGGACCGAGTAACCTCCTGCTCGGTCCGAGCAACGTCCTACTCGACCAAGCAGCTCCGAGTCAGCCCGGGTTGGCAGAGCGACATATTTTGGATGCGTTCGGATCTCTGTACAACTCGACCGAGCAGCCAAATGACTCGACCGAGCTGCCGATCGACTCAACCGAGCAGCCCTGTGCTCGGATCGAGTCAATGTGGGCCCATTCTTTGAACTGCGCTCGGATTTTTTGGGAGATTTTGAGGGTTTTTGGGTTTTGCACAGCCTCCATTGTTGGGGGGTCGGAGAGTAGGGAATTCGGTACAGATTTTTTTAGAGAGAATTTGAGAGACTTTTTTTAGAGAATAATTGTTAGATTTAGATTAAAATTTCTGAAGACATTTTGGATCAAATTCTATTAAAGCTTGTTGGCTATTTTCTTGCGTTCTTGGCATCTGAGTTTCTCTTGAGATCTGTTATTCGCTCTGTAAGTTTCTGATCTTTATTTTACCAATTGCTATGATGTTCTCATCTATAAAAATGGTGTTTTTATCTGTTATTATCGCCATGTATGAGTAGATCTTTCTAGAGTTGATGGGTGAACCCTAGGATTTTAGGGGGGAAAATGTAGATCTGGATCCCTACGTTGAATTGGGGATTTAGGGTTGTATTTCGGTAGATCCTACCGAATCCGTAGATAACCCGTACTGAGATCATGCCCACGGTCTGTGGAATTGATGTGCTTAAGGGGTATCTAGGGATTCGAATAGGAAAATCGGTGGATCCAATCAAGGCACGTGACCATGCCCGGCTCGTGCCTTGAGGGGGATCCCTCGACGAAACTATACCTCTACGTTGACGGCTACCGCCATTGCGTCAACAAGAGCCACCGAAATACTCCGCAATTCTAACCCATGAGAGTGGTACGAATTGGGGGATTTATCCCCTAATCCCAATGCAATGCAAGGATCCTATTCCAACATTGAACCTTGACGATCTTAGTGGTGATCCCTAACGCCCTAGCTCTTTTTATGCGACGTTGAGTGATACAACCTTCGCATCCACCACCATCATAACTCTCTATACTCCACATCCATCAATAAACCCGCAAGTCTAACTCAACCTAGGAGTAGATAGGTAGTATAGCACCGCTTCGTGTTCGATACCCGCTTGCCACTATATCGAGCAATTGCGGTAAACGACATCGTTCGGGGTTACATTTCAGACGCATCAAGTTTATGGCGTCGTTGCCGGGGAGGCGTTCCGCCATATTATCTATTTACCACGATTAAGTTAATTAGATTGCGTAAAAAACAAAAAAATATATAAATTTTTTTATAAAAAATTTAGAGATATTTTTCCACCACCACCTGATATTATTATTATCTTTATCTCTTTTTGTACCACTGACGTCTTTTCCAGGTTGTCTATTTTTCCTTTATCAGGTACAGTGATGCAGCGATGGTACTTTCAAAGACGAGACCGGGTTCTATACGGTCCTATATATACATCGCTACATTCTATCAGGCTGATGGAGAGTCCTTTAGAGAGGCATTGCGCAAGTTCGAAAGAATGTTAGTGATGTTCCATACGGAGTCAGACCATGAGTGGGATGGTTCTAGGCTATTTGATATGTTTGATAGAAGACTAAAGGGACCATCACGTGAGTTTATGAAGAGGATGCAAGTGAGGAAGTTCAGTGATCTTCAGTTGGCAGCAACCTTGGAGCAAATGATTGATGATGCTCGATCCACCGGTTCTCTAACCGTTACGGTAGGTAAATCATCCGACTAACCACTCATCGATTTTATTATGGCTAATGTCTCTGATGCAGGTACTATCATAGATGGAGTGTATGCTTCACTTGAAGGTGATCATATCCACCTTTACACCATTAACACTCCACAAATAGAGACATTGGAGCTGTCAGAGGAGGACACATATATGGACTTATTGAAAAGCATTGTGGACGCAGTTCGATGCACCGGTTCATTAACGATAACGGCAGGTGACCTTTTTGAGCTTGGATTTCAAAAGTATATTACTCATCGTATCTTTTCCACAGGCACAATTGATGATGGAGTCTACGCTCTAGTTGAGGGGCACAAGACCCACTTTTATACCGTGGTCGAGATATAGGAACCCATGGAGCCACCTGCACCTACTATTGAGAGGACCATGCCATGCAATCAGGTGCCTTGAGTTCCAGGACAGAAACGAAGACATAGGCGTAGAAAGGAGAAGATGAAATTCACTTTGCCTACCATACCAGAGGAACCCGAGGAGGAGGCCGAAGCAGTGCATCGCGAGGAGGCCGAGCTATATTTATTTTACATACTGCATGCGGAGCCAGAGACTTTCACCGAGGAGGTCGTGCGTCGGGACGAGGACACAGCCATTCATAAGGATCCCGAGCGTCACCCTCCTCCTTCAGAGCTTCTGCAACCACCTCTTCCTTCCACTGACCATGAGGACCACCCACCAAAACTTACTGCTTCCCTTCAGGGAGATCTCTTCACCTCTTTGCCCTTTACATTTGATTCCCCTCCAGTGTATGATGTTTATTATGATTCGGATTTCAATGACTCATTGCACCTTTTGCAGGATACACATACATATGATCAAGAGGTACAATGGGACGTAAACGAGGAGGAGGACGAGGAGTTAGCACACATGGACGCTGTTGAATATGATCAGAAGGTGCGCTGGGATGAGTCTGACAATGATGAGGAGCACCCTGACGAGACCCACTCTATTATGCCAGAGTTACCTGAGGAACCAGAGGAAAACAATAAGGAGTTGATCGACGTGGTGCACGAGCATAGAGATTTATTTCCAGGGAAGTGTTGTCAACCATTTTTTATTTTAAATACTATTGTTGATGACCCTATCTGGAATACATTTATTTTGGGGAAGAGTTTTCCACATCAGATTGATGCGGCTCATTTCTTGCAAGGTACATGTGGAGTCCTTGGAGAGATGCTGATTACTCCATATTTTACACCTTTTTTCTGCTTGTTTGCATGCCATTTAGATTGCCCATATCACGTTTTTCACGATTATTCGACAATATTGCGATGCTTTTCACGATTTCTTGTTTTTGTCGTATTTCAGGAGATTTGGAGCGATTTGGAGTGATTCTGAGATGCACCCACTCCGGAGTGTCACCCGTGACTCTTTTGAGGGGAATTCTGCGATTGGAGAGGAGTGGAAGAAGAATGAACGTCGTAGGAGCGACGAGGAAGCAAAAATACGAAGATAGGGCATTTTCAGCATGCCACTCGGTCGAGTGAAGGAGCCACTCGGCCGAGCATCGAAAACCCGCTCGGCCGTCCAGATCGGACATGCAACAGATTGAGTATCAGCGTGCACTCGGCCGAGCATCGCCAGCCCACTCGGCCAAGCACGGAGACACCACTCGCCCGAGTGGCATCAGAACGACGACAGAAGAAAACACGAACTTACTGTAATCCGTCAGTGCACCCCGAGTTCTGACTCGGCCGAGTGAAGAAATCCCTTCGGCCGAGTGAAGAAAGTCACTCGGCCGAGTGACTCCCGAGGAGACGACCCCCAAAAGTCCAGACTTACTGGAATCCGTCAGGGTCTGTCACTCGGCCGAGTGACATTTGTCACTCGGCCGAGTGAGCCGCGCTGCCTGTAGCGTAAAGTGCGATTTTCAAGCTGCGCATGGGCAATTTTGTCACAGTTTTTTGGGCGATTTTAGGGGGTATTTAACCCCAGTTTTTAACCTAGTTTAGAGGAGCTTTTTCATAGTTTTGGCATCCTTTTAGAATACTTTTTAGGAGATTAGATTTGGTTCTTTGGAGAGATAAAAAGTTCTATTTTGTTGGATGCTATTGAATTTTCATTGGTTTGTCTCTCTTTCTATCAAAAACCTCATTTTTATTGATATATTGTCTATTGCAATGAATTCTATTGTTTTTATTATTGAATTTCTAATGATTTGCATTATGAATAGTGAGTAGTTTTATCGTCTTAGGGCGTAGAGATGAACCCTATGAACCCTATTTCTAAATTGTGATGAATTGGTGAAATTCTTGCTAGAATTGATTAGGGTAAGTTTAGAATTGATTTAATACGAATAGCTAGGGATTCATACCGATTGGGATTTGCAAGAGATTGGATCCCAACTCGATAGGAAGCCCTAGAAATTCGAATTGGGTTTCAATTGGGTTTCTCTGGAATCGGTTTTCAAGAGATTGGACCGAAACTAGGGGTTTCGATTGCAATTCTATACCAATTCCCGTTTGCAAGAGACTGGACGGGTAGGAACTATCCCAACCTAGGTCGTAGCTCGAGTTTGCACGAGAGTGGGCTCGAGATACGATTGAACGATGATGTTGTTCTTCACGCTAGCTTGCCTAGGTTAGGGTTTGCAAGAGATTGGACCCTACCCTAGGTTTGCTATAGACCGGCAATAGCGCGAGAGCGTGAGCTTGGTTCTACATCTAGTTGCAACTAGTTCACCTGAATTTCAAGTCTAGCAATTGTGAAACCTACGAATCACAATGACGAGATACGGTTTGTAGCGGGGATTCCCTATCCCTAGGCGTTTTTATTAATTTGATATTTTCTTTATACAATTAAATGACTGTGACCGCTTTATTGCGAATATTTCTCGACTGTTCTTATAGCTAGGTGAATTGAAGAAGACACCGTCATTTGCCCTCCTCGTGTTCGATACTCGCTCGCCGCTACACCGTGCGCTTGCGGTAAGACTAGCGAGTCTCGTCCCGGGTGTGTATCCGGGGCGCGATTAAGTTTTTGGCGCCGTTGCCGGGGAAGGTTTTTGACGGAGTTCGATTTCGATCACCCGGTTATTTTTCAATTTCTTTATTTATTTCTTCATTCTTTTCTAACTCTGTTTACATCCCAATTTGCACGCTCTCCCAAAATTTTCCACAAGATCTTAGCAGGTAACATGGGGGATGCAATGCCAATGACTGAGTCTGGCCAGGGAGATGATGAATCCTTTGCAGAGCTCCTTAAGGAACTTGTTGATGAGGTCCACGCCACTGGAGCTTTTGCTATTAACATCGAGGACCACGTCGAACAATTATTTGCATGCTTCGTGATGGATCAAATCTCCCCGGATGGGAAAATTAGGGGCGACATCAGAGTTGATGTGAGAGACGACAAGCTATATTTCGAAGACAGTAGAAACGCATCGAGAAGTGCTACATCCCCGAGGAATCCACTGGACATACCGATATTCAGGGAAGTGCGCTCTATGGCCCCCACTCCTGCATTTATGGATTAACTGACATATCTCTTGGTCTCAGGAATGAACCGGATCAAAGTGGAGGTCCTATCGATGCCCACGCGGAATTGTGCAGTGTCTATTCAGATGCACCGTCCTCACCAAGAAGCGAATCTGAGCCTCCACTCGAGAGTGCACCAACCGAACATGAGCTAAACTCATATGTTGAAGGAGAAGACAAACTCACACAAGTTGATGAAGCAGAGGGTACGTCACCTCTTGAGGTACAGCTTAAACAATTACCACCGAATCTAAGGTATGCTTTCTTGGGTAATAAATTGACCTTCCCGGTGATAGTTAACTCTCACCTCACTCATGATCAACTTGAGATACTCCTAGATGTTCTTAAGAGTCACAAGGATGTCCTTGGCTACACTATCTCTGATCTTAAGGGAATAAGCCCTAGGCTTTGCACGCATAGAATCCATTTGAAAAACACTGACGCCACCTCCATAGAGCCTCAAAGGCGGTTGAACCCCAACATGAAGGAGGTGGTCAAAAAGGAAATCCTAAAATTGCTTGAGGCCGGAATTATCTACCCTATCTCTGACAGTAGATGGGTTAGCCCCGTTCACTTTGTCCCCAAGAAAGGGGGATGACCGTTATAAAAAATGATAAAGGAGAGCCCATTTCTACATGCACTGTCATAGGATGGCGGATGTGCATTGATTATAGAAAACTAAATAAAGCCACCCGAAAAGACCATTACCCATTACCCTTCATTGACCAAATGCTCGAACGCCTTGCTAAACATAAATACTTTTGTTATTTGGATGGGTATTCGGGTTTCTTCCAAATCCCTTTGCATGAAGACGACCAAGAAAAGACTACTTTCACTTGTCCCTATGGCACCTATGCTTACCGTAGAATGCCATTTGGTCTTTGTAATGCACCCGCCACCTTTCAGAGGTGCATGACTTCCATCTTTTCCGACTATATTGAAAATATTATGGAAGTTTTCATGGATGATTTATCAGTTTATGGAAGTGAGTTTGAATCTTGTTTGGCTAATCTTACTAAAGTACTTAAAAGATGTCAACAAAATAATCTTACTCTTAATTGGGAGAAATGTCACTTCATGGTCACCGAAGGGATAGTGCTTGGGCACCTTGTCTCCTCAAGAGGGATTGAGGTTGATAAGGCGAAGATTGAGGTAATCGAGAAACTCCCTCCTCCTATTAATGTTAAGGGCATTAGGGGCTTTCTTGGTCATGCGGGGTTTTACCGCCGCTTTATCAAGGATTTCGCCTTGATTGCCCGACCTCTTACCTCCTTGCTTGCTAAAGATGCCCCGTTTGTTTTTTCAGGTGAATGCTTGCAAGCGTTCAATACATTGAAGGAAGCACTAATTTCTGCACCCATCATACAACCATCGGATTGGAGCCTTCCCTTTGAGCTCATGTGTGATGCAAGTGACACCAAGCCATTGTAGCGGTATTGGGACAAAGGAAAGACAGAAAGCTTCATGCAATATTCTATGCAAGCAAAACATTGGATGACGCGCAGAAAAATTATACAACTATTGAGAAAGAGCTTCTAGCGGTCATCTATTCTATTGAAAAGTTTCGCTCCTACCTCCTTGGTTCCAAGGTAATTGTCCACACCGACCACACGGCGTTGAAGTATCTTCTAAGCAAGAAAGAGGCCAAACCAAGGTTGATTAGGTGGTTACTTTTATTGCAAGAGTTTGATTTAGAAATCAGAGACAAGAAAGGTATGTACAACGTTGTGGCAGATCATTTGTCCAAGCTTGTTCGTGACAAGGAGGATGAGAGTTTACTTATCGATGATACCTTTGTTGATGAGAGGCTATATGCCATAAGGCCCAGAGAAGTTCCTTGGTATGCGGACTTTGTCAATTATTTGGCTTGTGGGATTAAACCATACGGGATGCCCACACAGCAAAAGAGGAGATTTATGCATGAAGTCCGTAGCTATTTATAGGAAGATCAATATCTCTTTAAGATATGCAAGGATGGGGTTATTCAGAGATGCATTTCTAAGGAGGAGGCCACCTCCATCATCTTGCATTTCCATGGTATGCCATGCGGGGGACATCACGCCGCTTCCAAGACTACAACTAAAATATTGCAGAGTGGATTCTTTTGGCCGACCATGTTCAGAGACACCCACGACTTCGTCAAGGGGTGTGATAGATGCCAACGGACCGGGAATATTTCCAAACGAAATGAGATACCAATGAGGCCCATTCTAGAAATTGAGCTATTTGATTGTTGGGAAGTGGACTTCATGGGGCCATTCCCGTCAAGCAAAGGTAACAAGTACATCTTATTGGCCGTGGACTACGTCTCTAAATGGGTAGAAGCCATCGCCACCCCCACCAATGATGCGAGGGTTGTTTCCAAGTTTTTCAAGCAGAATATTTTCCCACGCTTTGGTGTGCCTCGTACTTTGATAAGTGACAGGGGAAGCCACTTAATACAAAACAAGTTTGAAGCCATGTTGAAAAAGTATGGGGTAAACCATAGAATTGGAATGGCATATCACCCTCAGACAAGCGGCCAAGTGGAGGTTTCGAATAGAGAAATCAAGCAAATTCTTGAAAAGACCGTAGATCGATCTAGAAAGGATTGGTCCATGAAGTTAAACGATGCTCTATGGGCATATCGCATGGCCTTTCGCACTCCCATTGGCACCACGCCGTTCCGACTTGTTTATGGGAAAGCTTGTCACTTGCCGGTAGAGTTGGAGGACCGCGCGTATTGGGCCATCAAGACCCTCAATTATGACTATAAGAGTGCGGTGGTGAGGCGGCTCTTAGACATCAATGAGCTTGACGAAATTAGAAGAGATGCCTACGAGAGCTCAATGATTTACAAAGAAAGGACCAAGATTCTCCACGACGCACGCATAATTGTCACGGACTTTATGGTCGGAGACAAAGTCTTGCTATATAATTCCCGACTCCGACTATTTCCTGGAAAGTTGAGATCACGGTGGTCCGGACCATTCACCATCAAGCACATACAACCGGGAGGTGCCTTTGAGTTTGAAGGTAAAGACGGAGCCACATTCAAGGTGAATGAACAACGGCTCAAGCACTATTCCGAGGGAGTCCCTACGGGTGAAGTAAATAGAATATATCTACTCAAGGGACGGCCGGATGACCTTTCATACCTCCTTGACGACGTTATAGAAGAGGCTATCCCCCACTCCATCGGTGCACTCCATGATGATGGCTTTGAAGAAGGCCAAGATTTGGTCGAAGAGGAGAAGATGGAGGACTCTCCCAATAGCTCCTTGGCAAAAGATGTTGGCGACGCTGATGTCGTGAGAATACGGGAGCTTTGCAAGCTCTCGACGTCGAAGAATCCGAAGAAAGCTCAACCGATTCAAAGATCGATGTCACCGGCGAAGTTAAGGCCCGGAACAAGCTCAAGCTTGGGAGAGCCATCCCCCAACATTGCCCATGACGAAGGGGCACTGAGGAAGGCCATGCACCACCACGATCCAAATCCGAGCGGTCTTCCCGGCAAATTCGATGGGTGCATCTCATACGCACCCAACATCCCTATGCTAATTTGAAAATCCAAAGGGGTCGAGCTCACGACCTTAAACGAGCGCTTGTCGGGAGGCAACCCGATGGTTTTTGCATTATTTTTATTTTGGTTTTAGACTTTGCTACTGTTTTGAGTCAATCGCCTATAAAAATCTTGACAACGGGTCTTAATTTCTATAACAGGAGAGGAGAAAAAAGATCTATCATATGGATGATGACCGAGGCAAGGAAGAGCGCTCCAGGAATGCGCTCAAGGCTTAGGAGGAGGAAGAAACCAATTGGCGGAAGAAAAACAGATAGTATAGCAAAAACGGAGCCCCGAAGCAGAAAACAGCACGTCACTCGGCCGAGTATCATATGCGACTCGGCCGAGCAAAGGACCCCACTCGGCCGAGTGGGACACCAACCAGGGAAGTCTGCGGAACCAACTCTCTGTTTTTTTTGTGCATTTCAGTATTAACTGCCACTCGGCCGAGTACAATTATTCACTCGGCCGAGTGAAACGGATACCCTCCTAGGGCGAGAATTGCCGAGTAGCTTGTGCCACTCGGCCGAGTGGATTTTATCCATTCGGCCGAATGAAACAAAGCCACTCGGTCGAGTCGTATTTGGCGGGGAGATTTTGAATTTTTTTATGATACGCCACTCGGTCGAGTGACATGTTCACTCGGCCGAGTCGTAACGTTCCTTATATAAACGGCAGCAGGCTCGGCACGAATTTCAATGCATCTAAATCCCAATTTCTTCGCCCGAGCCCGCACCGTTTCGTCTCCCCTCACCCGCTGCCGTTGCACCCTCGCCCGATTCGAGCTCACCGTCGGCCCAAACGCCGCCCCACCGTTTCGTCTCCCCTCACCCGCTGCCGTTGCACCCTCGCCCGATTCGAGCTCGCCGCCGGCCCAAACGCCGCCCCACCGTTGGCGACGACTCCCCTCCTCATCGCCGACCTCCGGTGACCGCTCCCGCCGCCGGCCGACGCCGTTCGTCCCCTATTTGCCCCAAAATTCTTTTTCTCCCCATTTTTCTTGATCCGTATGCCCATTGAGCCCCATACTCAAATCAACTTCTTTATCTATCTATTATACCCCATCTCCCCCATGTATTTTGAATATTATCCGCTGATATCATTGTTTGATTTGCAGGCTATCTTGGGGGAGCTTTGGGGAGCTTCTGGACGCGCTTTTGGCTTCGCGGAGGCGGCGTTCTTCGCACGCACTTGCTGATTTGCTCTCGCGGAGTGTTCAGGTACACTCGTTCCATTATTTAGCACGCTGCATTATATTTTTGTTGGGTGAGCACTCGCGGCACACATGCCGCCCCGCACTAGGCCACGCACGCGGGGAGCCTCTTCCAAGCGGAAGAGGACCGATGATCCCGGTCCCTCTGCCCCTAGGGAGGACTCCCCTCCACCTAGTCCACCTCCACCCACACAGCCGTTTCCTGCCGATCCCATCCACGCACAGCCACCACCGGCTTCCGCCGTCGGGCCGCTGGGGATCACGTTCAGAGACAACGTACAGCGCGTCCGATTTGAGCATATCGCCCAGCACTCGATAGTGCCCTCTAGGTTCGCACCCTTAGCAGACCTTGACCGCCTAGGGGTACTAGAGGGGATGCTCACGTTGTACGACAATGTGGGTTGGCGGGACTTCTTGTCTGTGTCGGCGGACACCTACGTCCGTCCGACACTTAAGGTTCTTAGCTCGATAGCTCGGACCTATGAGGGATGCTCCTTCTGCCTTATGAATTGAGAGTGTCAGATCACTCTCGATATGCTTAGAGCATTCTTTCAGTGGCCCGCTGTCCCTGAGCCCGACCGCGCCTACGCCCCTACGCATATCCCACCGCCGTCATTCGATTCCCATGCCTTTTGGACCCGGATCACGGGTTCACCACTTGCCTTTGACCCTAGTAGGGCCAAGGCCTCAGCTATAGTCCACCCCTGCCTCCGCATAGCACATCGCCTTATGGCGACCACCTTCCTTGCGAGGTACGAGCCTGGGACGATGTCTACGCCTGAGCTCTATATGCTCTACGTGATGACTCGTCCCAGAGTTCAGGATAGAGGTGGTGATGCGATGGTCCCCGCCGTTGAGATTGATATCGCTAGCTGGTTTTTGGACCGCATCATAGTATCGGTGAGCGCTCGCTCACCCATCTGTTGCGGCGGCCTGATCACCCTGCTAGCACTGATGACCGGCGAGGATCTTCCGGATGACTTGCGTCGACCTTCGGGCCCCACTACTCTCTCGATAGATGTTATGGCTCGGATGAAGATACTTTGTCCCCACAGCCAGCGGCACTGGGTATGGTTGCACGGCCCCTTTAGTGCCGATTACATGGTTCTCCCGAGCCCCGCTCGGACACATATAGGACCGGAACACGGGGACTGGCTTCCGACGAAGGATCTCCTGATCCCCAACGCCTATGTGCTAGAGGCCGAGGGAGCTGAGCAGGCACCACCTGCACCCGTCGACCCCGTGATCCCTCAGCCTGCACCTGCACTGTCTGCACCTCCCGACACCTCTGTCCCCACTTCTGTCAGTGTCGGGAGTACCCTTACTGAGTCGTCCACCACGTCCACCACGTCCACCACCACCACCACTGCTGTGCCTATTTCGGTTGAGCCTATTTCCTCACTTCTTACCGAGCGTCCACCCACTATCCTTGAGAGCGGCGAGTCTTCTTTCTCTGCCGTTGTGGAGACCCTGTCTAGTTTACTGTCCGCTGGGGTGTCACCTTTTGGTCCTTACACTTCCTCCCCAGTGGTCGACCCTTCTGTCTCTACCTCAGCCATCCTATCCGAGAGTGTCGTGACATCTGTTCCCACGTCTGCGTCACAGACCTCTCTTGTTGCCTCGTCGCTGATTTTTTCTTCCACCACTGCTGCTGCTGCCTCCTCGTCCCAGCCTGCGTCCCAGCCTCACACTGAGGCTGGGCATCCACTAGTGAGCACAGCACCTTTTCCGTACATGCCTGCTGGCCCGATTATTTACACAGCCCGTGTCAGACAGCCCCGTCCTTCACAGCCTAGACACGTGCGTCCCTCTGCACCACCTCCCCCCGACACTCTACTTCAGAGCATTCGTACTCTTGAGGGGGCGGTGAGTGGACTCAGAGGCGACTTTAGGGCTCTGTCTGCCATAGTCTCCGCCGTGCAGTCTCGCGTCGAGCTACTTCCCAGTATTCAGGCTTGCCTGACTCAGATTCTCACGCGACTGCCACCACTGCCACCACCCACCCATCAGCTTCCACACCCACCACTCCCACCCCCACCCCCACCTCCACCACAGGACAGAGATGGTGTAGCACCACCAGCTTAGGCACACTCTTGATACCATTGATATTTTTGTCGTTATGCTACCCATTCTCTGCTGGTCCTGGAGATATTTTTTTTTGCCCCCCCTCCTCCACACACTGTTTTGGTCCCTATCTTGCTCATATCATTCTATATCTTTTTGGGAGAGAGGGAGAGTATTTTTGGTGACACATTACCTGCATCACTCTGATCTTTGTATGCATCATTCATATCCACATCATATTTTCTATTTGTTTTTTTCTTTCTTTTTTATCATGCATGCATCCTCACCCACCCCACCCATTACACGTCTCTCGGTGTGCCACACTTTGCACATTGAGGACACTGTGCACTTTAGCTTGGGGGAGTGAGTTCTCACACTTTTTGCTTTTATCACCTTTATTTTTAGTTTTTTCACGCTTTTTCCGCTTTTGCACCCATTTTTCATCACTTTTTCATTTTCTTTACCATGCATCATGTTTTCTTATTTTCTTTGTGTGCTGCATTGTAAATAGTTCTGTTTTCTTTGATCTTTATTTCTTTCATCTTTTGCTAGAGATGATTTTTCTGTGATGACGATGATGTGGTGTTAGCTTTTCTCCATATGCATGCTAATTTTGTCATGTCATAGCTTTTGTTTCTGGTATCATATGCTATGTTCTGTTTTGCATTTAGAAAGAGTAACCCACTCTTTTTCCGTATGACAATGGATGAAATTCTATTATTAGCTGATGTCTGATGATTCATATGTATGCTATCATAGAAAACATACCAAGCTTCACACATTGATTGCTTATATCTGGAGTACTGCTTTCCTTTCTTATATCACTTCTTATTGCATGATTTGTACGCTTCACTTCAGGTTGATTGGATGTTTGCTAGCATTGATATATCTGGACTAGTTTGCTTTTTGAGATTAAACTGAGTAGATTAAATTACCCTTCTGAAGTTGTCATGCACGTCCTATAGAGTGAACCGAGAGATACATTTATTTCTTTCTCCACATATCTTGAACATTATTTCTCTATTTTAAATTCATTGGTGAATCTCCCCTTAGCAATTCTATTATTGGCATATCCCCCGTTATTATATCCCATGCTCCAAATTCCCCAAAACCAAAAAGAAAAAAAATATACTTGTATATCCTTCTCTTTTGATTTGGGATCATTTATGTATATATGTTATGAAAAAAAGAAGAAGAGAAAAATTGAGAAAAAGAAAAGAAAAGAGAAATGAAGTTCATAACGATCCCATCTCATACTATTTCTCTCTTTCTTCTCTCTTTTTGTTTTTGTTTTTATTTTTTATTACTTTTGGAGCTTCAAAAGAAATGGGGAATGTAAATATTGATTTGTTTACACCACCACGCTTAGGATAAGCTTGGGGGAGAGGATCCAATGATGTGTGAGAGAGTGACTCCATGACGGTCCATGACAACCTAGGCTAAGTAATATTTTATACTCGGTGAGATTGCTAAAAGTTTCACGAAATCCAGAAATCTGCGCTTAGCATTCATATCATGAAAACCACACTTTTCTATTCTTACTACTCTATTGTGTGATATCTATTATACTCCTTATAGAAAGCATTCAATTGAAAAGTGTGTGATCTACGACTTTGTATACCGCTTTAGATGCTTCAGACGATGTTAATTCTAGAATTATTTCATTTTTCATGCTATATTGATATTATTGGGTTTTCTATTTCAAATGCACCATTATACTATGATATCGAGATAAAAGTCTTTGACATGTGTTTTATATTCGATGCGTGCTATATGAGTAAGCAAAACCCACGTCCTGAGAAACATGATCTAGCAACTTCCTTCTTCGTTTTCTATTTTGTTTTTCATTTTTCATTTTCCATTTTTCCATCGTTTCCATTATCTTTATCCACCGGGTTCGCTTTTTACTCATCTTCCTCGAGGACGAGTAAGAGGTAAGCTTGGGAGATTTTGATCACTCCATATTTTACACCTTTTTTCTGCTTGTTTGCATGCCATTTAGATCGCCCAAATCGCGTTTTCACGATTATTCGACAATATTGCGATGCTTTTCACGATTTCTTGTTTTTGTCGTATTTCAGGAGATTTGGAGCGATTTGGAGTGATTCTGAGATGCACCCACTCCGGAGTGTCACCCGTGACTCTTTTGAGGGGAATTCTGCGATTGGAGAGGAGTAGAAGAAGAAAGAACGTCGTAGGAGCGACGAGGAAGAAAAAATACGAAGATTGGGCATTTTCAGCATGCCACTCGGCCGAGTGAAGGAGTCACTCGGCCGAGCATCGACATCCCGCTCGGCTGGCCAGATCGGACACGCAACAGATTGAGTATCAGCATGCACTCGACCGAGCATCGCCAGCCCGCTCGACCGAGCACGGAGACACCACTCGCCCGAGTGGCATCAGAACGATGGCAGAAGAAAACACGAACTTACTGTAATCCGTCAGTGCACCCTGAGTTTCGACTCGGCCGAGTGATGAAATCCCTTCGGCCGAGTGAAGAAAGTCACTCGGCCGAGTGACTCCTGAGGAGACGACCCCCAAAAGTCCAGACTTACTGGAATCCGTCAGGGTCTGTCACTCGGCCGAGTGACATTTGTCACTCGGCCGAGTAAGCCGCGCTGCCTGTAGCGTAAAGTGAGATTTTCAAGCTGCGCATGGGCAATTTTGTCACAGTTTTTTTGGCGATTTTGGGGGGTATTTAACCCTAGTTTTTAACCTAGTTTAGAGGAGCTTTTTCATAGTTTTGGCAGCCTTTTTAGAATACTTTTTAGGAGATTAGATTTGGTTCTTTGGAGAGATAAAAAGTTCTATTTTGTTGGATGCTATTGAATCTTCATTGGTTTGTCTCTCTTTCTATCAAAAACCTTATTTTTATTGATATATTGTCTATTGCAATGAATTCTATTGTTTTATTATTGAATTTCTAATGATTTGCATTATGAATAGTGAGTAGTTTTATCGTCTTAGGACGTAGGGATGAACCCTATGAACCCTATTTCTAAATTGTGATGAATTGGTGAAATTCTTGCTAGAATTGATTAGGGTAAGTTTGGGATTGATTTAATACGAATAGCTAGGGATTCATACCGATTGGGATTTGCAAGAGATTGGATCCCAACTTGATAGGAAGCCCTAGAAATTCGAATTGGGTTACAATTGGGTTTCTCTGGAATCGGTTTTCAAGAGATTGGACCGAAACTAGGGGTTTCGATTGCAATTCTATACCAATTCCCGTTTGCAAGAGACTGGACAGGTAGGAACTATCCCAACCTAGGTCGTAGCTCGAGTTTGCACGAGAGTGGGCTTGAGATACGATTGAACGATGATGTTGTTCTTCACGCTAGCTTGCCTAGGTTAGGGTTTGCAAGAGATTGGACCCTACCCTAGGTTTGCTATAGACCGGCAATAGCGCGAGAGCGTGAGCTTGGTTCTACATCTAGTTGCAACTAGTTCACCTGAATTTCAAGTCTAGCAATTGTGAAACCTACGAATCACAATGACGAGATACGGTTTGTAGCGGGGATTCCCTATCCCTAGGCGTTTTTATTAATTTGATATTTTCTTTATACAATTGAATGACTGTGACCGCTTTATTGCGAATATTTCTCGACTGTTCTTATAGCCAGGTGAATTGAAGAAGACACCGTCATTTGCCCTCCTCGTGTTCGATACCCGCTCGCCGCTACATCGTGCGCTTGCGGTAAGACTAGCGAGTCTCGTCCCGGGTGTGTATTCGGGGCGCGATCAGATGCTGGGAGCTGCATTGCTGGAATCTGATGGAGCCCGTGAAGATACGCACCTGGCGAAGCCACGGAAAGTGCAGATAGAACAGCTACCTGCACCGATAAATATTCTGGATCCGCCTTTTGCTATAGGTGATATCAATCCAGTAGTGTAGAATTTTATGCTTTCAATAATCACGAATCCTCTCGGCAGCGAGAGGACCGTATAGGATTTTATATGTTTTTTCTAGTTTAATAAATACACCCCATATGATGGCTCATTTATCTTTTGCACCCAACCTTCTACTTATCATGCATCCCACCATTATATTTGGCGTTTATTTCGCCTCTCCCCCCAATTTTTATGTGATGTTTAAGCTTGGAGGAGACAGACCATTTTGTTGAGTGGCGCCCCATATCTTGTCGTTGTCCTCTATTTATATCATACACACATTGAGGACAATGTGATGTTTAAGCTTGGGGGAGTGCATAGTGCACGCACTTTGCTTTATCGTGAAACACACTTCGTATTTTCCATATGAACCATGTTCACTATTATAGTTATGTCTCATATGCTTCATTTTTATCAAATATCATGGATTTATTTTTTATGAACGTTGATATCTGTTAGATTAGAGTTTAATTTCTTGATTAGTGTATCTTTGTTAATATGATTTTTCATAGTAGTACCATAGTTTCACAACCACATTCTCGAAACAATTAAGCTAAAAATGAATGAATCAAATTTGAAAATTATTTGACTTCTGCGTGTTTTGATTGATAATTATATTGCTTCATGGATGTTTAGTGATTCAAAAAAAGATAGGATAACCCCACGACAACCAAAGTAGTGATGATTAGGATTCCTGAAACCGAGCCATGTCTAGCTTCTGTGCTTTTTTCTTTTTCTTTTGAAAATAGCCAATAAATGATCTTTGATCATACTTTACATTCCATCGCGTTTACTTGAGTTTGCAAAAATCCCAATAATGCAAAAATAAAAAAAATCCTGAATAAAAGGCCCTAGGGGTTCTTCGTAACCCAATGCCCTAAGACCATCTGGTCTGGGATGCATATGCCGCTTTTTGTATATATTGAGTTATCTCATGTATACAAAGAAAGAAAAATGCATATGAAATATTCATATAGCCAAAAACAATATAAACCTACAAAATCCATATCCTTATCTCCATTTCTTTATAGAACTAAGACATAGCAAAGTTGATGTGTTCTAGGAGTCTTGAAATGGTCGTAGTGTGGTGATGCCTTACCTTGATTGGATTTGCTAAATTTATTCCATGAAATATAATAAAATACCACGCATGCTTGAAAATGTTTGATCATGACATATTATACTGCTTAGAGAATGAGTTGTGAACATTGGTTTCATTTCTGTGAGCTTAGTATATTGCATGATAAACTATGATATGATATAACTCTAATCTCTTTTTATTACTTACCAAGTTCATTATATTTATTGAAATCCACGTTATTTTAATTTGAGCGAGATTTAATTATTTGGGGTGTGTTCTAATTTCATATTGACGTGTGTTCACGAGATCTTGCATATCTTGGGTTCTTGTATTTTTCTGAATTTAGGATTGAACCCCTTGTCTCCATTTACACATCACCGCCTCACATCTTCATTGTATCCCACTCACATGTTAGCTTCTTACTAGTCTTCCTTGAGGACGAGTAAGAGGTAAGCTTGGGGGATTTTGATGTGTCATTATATTCCACATTTTATCGATAATATTACACGTCAAAATGATTGCTCAATTACATATTTCATACGCTTTTACGCTATTATTTGGAATAATATGACTTTCAGAGCGTTTATGTCCATTTCAGGGATTTGGGCGATATTGGAGCAATTTAGAGCCAATAAGACGGTCGGCGACGTGAGAGCACCAATGAGACTCCTGATGACATGCTCAAGATGCCAAAGAAGAATACTGGAGTAAGGAAGGGGCAAGAGAGAAAGTCGCGCGATCGAGCTATGATGCGGCGAGGGAATCGAGCAACCCGAAGTGCTGATAACAGGACAGCCGTGCACTATTTCTAAATTTGCTATCACCTGGATTTTTCACTATTTTTCTGATATTTTTCCCAGTAGTAGACTTCAAGACGGTTCCAACGCCACCAAGAACGCGTAAATCGGAGGTCGGATGAGCCCTGGGGAATTTCTGTAAGTTGATGGTGCAGTGCTGAAATTGTTCTCAGCAGCCTACTCGGTCGAGTAGCACTCTACTCGGCCCGAGTCGTGCACTACTCGATCATAATGCTGTTTTTGGTGTCCGACTCGATCGAGCAACCTCCTATTCGGCTTGAGCAACCTCTTACTCAGCCCGAGTCATGTGCAAATGAGGCTGAAGTGCGTTTTTAGTCCCCAATCGACCGTGCAACCTCCTACACGGACCGAGCAACCTCCTGCTCGGTCCGAGCAATGTCCTACTCGTCCGAGCAGCTCCGAATCAGCCCGGGTTGGCAGAGCGACATATTTTGGATGCATTTGGATCTCTGTACAACTTGACCGAGCAGCCAAACGACTCGACCGAGCTGCCGATCGACTCGACCGAGCTGCCATGTGCTCGGACCGAGTCACTTGGGCCCATTCTTTGAACTGCGCCCGGATTTTTTGGGAGATTTTGAGGGTTTTTGGGTTTTGCGCAGCCTCCATTGTTGGGGGGTCGTAGAGTAGGGAATTCGGTACAGATTTTTTAAGAGAGAATTTGAGGGAGACTTTTTTTAGAGAATAATTGTTAGATTTAGAGTAAAATTTCTGAAGACATTTTGGATCAAATTCTATTAAATCTTGTTGGCTATTTTCTTGCGTTCTTGGAATATGAGTTTCTCTTGAGATCTGATATTTGCTCTGTAAGTTTCTGATCTTATTTTTCCAATTGCTATGATGTTCTCATCTATAAAAATGGTGTTTTTATCTGTTATTATCGCCATGTATGAGTAGATATTTCTAGGGTTGATGGGTGAACCCTAGGATTTTAGGTGGGAAATGTAGATCTGGATCCCTACATTGAATTTGGGATTTAGGGTTGTATTTCGGTAGATCCTACCGAATCCGTAGGTAACCCGTACTGAGATCATGCCCACGGTCTGTGGAATTGATGTGCTTAAGGGGTATCTAGGGATTCGAATAGGGAAATTGGTGGATCCAATCAGGGCACGTGACCATGCCCGGCTCGCTCCTTGAGGGGATCCATCGACGAACTATACCGCTATGTTGACGGCTACCGCCATTGCGTCAACAAGAGCCACCGAAATACCCCGCAATTCTAACCCATGAGAGTGGTACGAATTGGGGGATTTATCCTCTAGTCCCAATGCAATGCAACGATCCTATTCCAACATTGACCCCCGACGATCTTAGCGGAGATCCCTAATGCCCTAGCTCTTTTTATGCGACGTTGAGTGACTGATCACTCCTTATTTTACACCTTTTTCCGTGTATTTGCATGCCATTTAGATCGCCCAAATCATGTTTTTCATGATATATCGACGATATTGCGATGCTTTTCACGATTTGTTGTTTTTGTCGCATTTCAGGTGATTTGGCGCGATTTGGAGTGATCTCGAGATGCGCTTACTCTAGACGGCCACCGACGACCTCCCTGAGGGGTATTTTGCTGTTGGAGAGGAGCGGAAGAAGAATGGACGTCGCAGGAGCGACGAGGAGGCCAAAACAATCAGATTGGGCATTTTTTGTGTCCCACTCGGCCGAGTGGAGGAGCCACTCGGCCGACCAGCGAGACACTGCTCGGCCGACCCGTTCAGACACGATTTCCATGTGTACTCGGCCGAGCGACGGAGACCACATCGGCCGAGTGACGATACCACGTCCACCCGAGTGGCGCCCAGACGAAGCCCCTCCAAAATATCGAAGTTTCTGTTTTTCGGCCACCTGAGCTTCAGAAGACCCACTCGGCCGAGTGGATTATCCCGTCCGCCCGAGTGCAGTGAAGCCGTCGGCCGAGTGACGACAACTCACTCGGCCGAGCCGCTCCCGAAGTGAAGACCCCTGAAGGCCCTGACTTACTGGAAAAGTACAGGGTTTCTCACTCGGCCGAGCGACATTTGTCACTCGGCCGAGTGCGATGCGCTGCCTGTAGCGAAATTTGCGGAAAACATGCTGTGCAGGGGCGTTTTGGTCAGGATTTTTGGACGATTTTTGGGGCTATTTAAGCCCTGTTTTTGCCCTAGTTTAGAGAGCCATCTCTTAGATTTTTTGCAGCTTTTTAGATTACTTTTTAGCTTTATTATTGTGATTGGAGAAGAGGAAAAACTTGGATTTTTGTTGGATTAAATTGAAGAACTCCATTGGTTTGCATCTCTCTTCCCTAAAAATTCTATTTTTATTGTTTATCTCAATATTTGTGATGAATTCCATTGCTTATTTCATTGATCAAATTTGTGATATTACTATGATTTGTGAGTAGTCACCACGTCTTGGGGCGTGGGGATGAACCCTACGAGCCCTATTTCATAATTGTGATGAATTGGTAGAAATTGAGCTAGGATTGTTATTTGAGATTAGATTGGGATCGATTTACTACGGATGGCTAGGTATTCATATCAATTGGGATTTGCAAGAGATTGGATCCCAATTCGATAGGAAACCCTAGAAAATCCGAATTGGGTTGGAGTCGGATTTTCGAAGTATCGGTTTGCAAGAGATTGGACCGATATTAGGATTTCCGGGTGCAATTCCATGCCAATACCCGTTTGCAAGAGATTGGGCGGGTAGGAACTAACCCAATCTAGATCGTGGACCAAGTTTGCAAGAGATTGGGCTCGGTGTGCGATTGGACGATGATGTTGATCCTAATGCTAGCTTCCCTAGGCTAGGGTTTGCAAGAGATTGGACCCAAACCTAGGAAAGCTATAGACCGGCAACAGCGCGAGAGCGTGAGCTTGGTTCTACATTCAGTTGCAACTAGTTCATCCGAATTCTCATTCTAGCAATTTTAATACCGACGAACCACTCTTATGAAATACGGTGAGTAGTGGGGATTCCACATTCCCTAGACGTTCTTTATTTGATTTGATACTTCGCACATTTGTCTGACGATTGTGACAGGATCGCCCAAGGCAATTATCTCTCTTGAATAGCCAGGTTGATTAGGAACAAGCACGGTCATTTCGTCCTCCCTGTGTTCGATACCCGCTCGCCGCTATACCGTGCGCTTGCGGTAAAACTACAACCGTCGCTTCGGGACGTGTATCCGGGGCGCGATCAAGTTTTTGGCGCCGTTGCCGGGGAGGCGATTGCGTTTGATCCTTTCTCACCCTAGTTACTTCTTTCTTTTATTTTTATTTTTATTTTTTCTTTTTTTCATTATTATTATTATTTCCATTACTATTCTTACCTAACCCTTCCACGGTACTAATCATCTCTTTGAAACTCTGTTTTCCCTGTGCATGTACACGAGATCTACGGCGGACCCCGAAGCCTTATTATTTGATCCGGAGATCGAACGTACCGCGCGGAGACTTAGAGCGGAAAGAAGACAATATCCGGAAGGGCGGTTTATGACCAACCCGGAAACTCCCGAAGAATTGGCGGCAAGGATGGCGAGAATAATTTCTATTCGCGATAGGCTTCGGCCTAAGACCTCTTCTACCACATCATCCATTGCCGTGCCAGAGTTGGCGGCCGACAAGAACTTCGAGCTAAAGACTGGATTGGTGGGTTTGATGCAACAAGACCCATTTCATGGGAACGCCCATGAGAACCCCCACTACCACATCCAATCATTCTTGTCGAAGTGCGCCACATTCCAAATGCCGGGGGTCCCCATCGATGCCATTAGACTGCATCTCTTCCCCTTCACGCTAAAGGACAAGGCACTCTATTGGCTGAGGACGCAGGCTGACGGAGTTTTCACCTCTTGGGACGGGTTGGCGGATGCATTCATTGACAAATTCTATCCGCCATCCAAGACGGTGAAGATCCGGAGCGCTCTCATGTCCTTCAAGCAAGGACCACAAGAGACGCTCTATGAAGCTTGGGAGCGATTTAAGGATTTACAGCATCAATGCCCGCACCACAGTATAGAAGATTGGGAGCTAGTGCATAGCTTCTACAACGATCTCCAACCGGGGACCAAACAAATTATTGATGCCGCGGTGAATGGTGCTATCTTGTCAAAGACTCCCGAGGAAGCTACGGCCCTAATCGAGGAGATGGCCTCAAATAACCAACAATGGGGCGATGAGCGAGGACACTCCACGTCCTCCTTAAAGACAACAAGCATCTACGAGGCGAAGGCCGTAGCGGAGCTTACGAGCAAATTTGATTCTCTCCACAAGGTGGTGGAGAGATTGGAGAAGTTCATTACGGAGCCCCAAGGAAGCCCTTCCACCTCCACGCCGACGAACCAAATGTGTGATTGGCAAGACCAATCTCAAGCCATGTACTCGGGAGGAGAGCAAGTAGAAGGATCCTTGGAGCAAGTACAATATGTTGCGGGGAACCAAGGGTATTGGTCCAATCCGGCCGCAAGAAATCATCCGGGATTCTCCTACGCCAACAATGAAGGAGCTTTGAACCCGCCACAACAACCGCCTAATCAAGCTCGGCCACCACCACCCCAACAACAATATTACCCACCGAGGGGGCCTACTCAACAAAACTTTCAACCGAAGCAACAAGTTCCACCTTATAGGCCTCCCGGATACAACCAAGGGTGGAGGAATCAAAACCAAAGCCCTCCACAAGCTCCGCAACGAACCGACTTCGAAACTAGAGTGGAGGCGTTCATGGTCGAGCAAAATAAGGTGAATGCTACTTTGAAGGCGGGGCAAGACTCTCTTAATACCGTAGTGGCTCAAATATCGGAGCAATTGGCTTTGCTCAATCGGAACACTCAACGATTGCCGGCGCAACCGGAGCAAAACCCCCAGGGCAACACCGGCCACATCAACGCCGTAGTTGTCGTTACTACTAGAGGCGGGAAGGATACCACCCCCGCCATGATTCCTACCGAGGAGCCCGTGGAGGAGCGATTGGAGCCAATTGAGCCAATAGTAGAAGTTGAAAATGAGAAGGAGCCGCATGACGAGGAGAAATCTAGAGCGGAGAAATTGATTGAGGAAAGGCGCTTCATGCCACCGGTCCCATTCCCCCAAAGGCTCGCTAGAGCTAAAATGGAGAAAAGGCTAGCAAAATTTCTCGAGTACCTAAGAGGAGTTAGCCTAAATATTCCCTTCCTTGACGCCATCGTCGAGATCCCCACATATGCCAAATTCTTGAAGGACTTGATTTCGGGGAGAAAGAGGAAGGAAAAGATAATGCTAGCCGAGGAGGGCTCTTGGTTCACCAAGAGAGAGAAGGAGCCGGCGAAATTTAAAGATCCGGGGAGTTTTCGGATTCCTTGCACCTTGGGCGGCGTTCCTCTTCAAAAGGCGTTGGTTGACCTTGGGGCTAGTGTGAGCCTCATGCCCCTCTCCATGTTCTTGAGACTAAACACCGGGACAAAGTTGAAACCCACCGACATGCGCATTCAATTAGCCGATGGACGGATAACAAGGCCGGTGGGGATTGCCGAAAACATCCCACTTCAAGTCCCGGGTGGAATATGCCTGCCATGTGACTTCGTCATCATGGACGTTAAGGAGGAGGGAGACACCTCATTGATACTTGGATGCCCATTCCTCGCCACCGCCGGAGTCATCGTCGACGTGCGCGAAGGTACCTTAACCTTAAACGTCGGAAACATCGAGGTGGAGCTCCACATTCCTAAGGCTATGAAGCATATGCCTTATCACGAGGAACTTGACTACATGGACCTCCTTGATGAGGTGATAGAAGAGGCGATTCCCCACTCAATTGGCGCCCTTTTTGATGAAGATTTTGAAGAAGGCCCGGATTTAGGCTATGAAGAGAATAAAGATGATTCCCCCGACCTCTCCGGTGAAGAAGATGAAGGCGACGCTGATGTCGTAAGAATTCGAGAGCTCTGCAAGCTCTCGAAATTAAAGTCTCCAAAGAAAGCTCCGCCGGCACGGAGACCGGCATCACCGGTTAAGCCGTTGACCGGAGCAAACGCTAGCTTGGGGGAGCCTCCCCCCGACACTATTCGAGACGAGAGACCACCGCGGGAGAACGTGCCGCCGCCACATCCAAATCCAAGCGCGCTCCCCGGAAAATTCGATGGGTGCATCTCATATGCACCAAACATCCCGCATTGATTGAAAATTATAGGGGGTCGAGCTCACGACCTTAAACGAGCGCTTGTCGGGAGGCAACCCGACGGTTTTTGCTTTATTTTTACTTTTTCTTTATTTTCGTTTTAGAAATTTTTAGTGTTTCGGGTCGTTCGCCCAAAAATTTTGTGATAACGGGTCCTATTTTTCTTGACAGGAGAGGAGATAGGT
The DNA here is from genome assembly GCA_030789695.1 of Scilla litardierei. Taxonomy (NCBI): domain Eukaryota; kingdom Viridiplantae; phylum Streptophyta; class Magnoliopsida; order Asparagales; family Asparagaceae; genus Scilla; species Scilla litardierei. Next base: position 310,151,632 of record CM061133.1, on the reverse strand, counting down.
AGATCCATCATGAGGAGGATGAACGAGACGACGAGGAGCGCCCCAAGAAGGCGCTCGACGCTTAGGAGGAGGATGAAATCGACTGGAGGAAGAAAGACGGAGTTTAGAGCCCAAACGAAGACAAACAGCAGAAAACAAGGCTCACTCGGCCGAGCATACTAGTCACTCGGCCGAGTACAGAAGTTCGTCCGGCCGAGCCGCTCACGAACGAGGGAAGTCTGCTGTACCCAACTCTCTGTCTATTTTCCTCATTTCATTATAACTGCTACTCGGCCGAGTATATATATTCACTCGGCCGAGTGAAACGGATACCCTCCTAGGGCGAGTCATGCCGAGTAGCTTAAGTCACTCGGCCGAATGGACTTACTCCACTCGGCCGAGGCTGGCAAAGCCACTCGGCCGAAGCGATATCGGGGAGGAAACTTTCAATGGTCTCGCTCGGCCGAGTGACCACGTCACTCGGCCGAGTCGTAAGTTTTATTATATAAGGGCCGAGGGGGGCTCATTTTTCGAAATCCCAAAACCCCCCAAGCGCCCGACGCTCCAGCTCCCCTCGCCCGATCTCGCTTTGCTCAGACCCTCACTCGCCCGGACGACCTCGCCGCGCCGCCGCTCGGTCCGCCACCGCCGGCTGAGCACACGCCGGTGCCTCGCCCGAGTCGCCGCCGGCGGCACGCCGTCCGATCACCTCCGGTAACCCTGTTTTCGCCGTTTTCTCCTCTTTTCATGTATTTCTTGAGGATCCATGTGCTAAACGCCCCCCTAACCCAAATCAATTCCTATATCTATCCATTATACCCCTATTGCTCCATACATTTTGATTATTACTCGATGATATCGCTTTTTCATGCGCAGGTTGCTTTTTGGAGCTTAGGGGAGCTCAGGGGAGCTTCTACGGGCTGCTCAGGACTTCGTGGAGGCGCGGACTTCGCACGCTTCCACTGCCTAGCACTCGCGGCGTGTTTGGGTATACTCTTTCCATTCTTTTACACGCACCGCACTTTTTTCACTTTTTCGGCGCGCGCTCGGGGCCGATATGCCGCCCCGGACACGACCGCGGTCGACGAGAGCTTCCGCCAATCGGAAGCGGTCGGACGAGCCCGGCCCCTCCCACTTGGTGGAGGACTCTCCTCCGCCTTCCCCCACACACCCCGCACAGCCTGCAGGCCCCGCACACCCCGCACAGCCTGCAGCGCACCCACAGCCCGCACAGCCCGCACAGCCCGCACAGCCCGCACAGCCCGCACAGCCACTCCCCGCCGCCGCACAGCCACCACCACCGGCTCCACTAGTCGGGCCGCTCGGGATCACGTTCCGAGACGACGCACACCGCGCCGTCTTCGACCGTATCTCCCAGCGCTCGATCGTACCCTCCAGGTTTGCACACCTCGCTGACCTTGGACGCCTGGGGGTACTAGAGGGGATACTCACGTTGTACGACAACGTGGGTTGGCGCGACTTCCTTCAGGTGTCGGCGGACACGTTCACCCGCCCGATACTTGAGGTTTTGAGTTCGATCGCCCGGACCGATGAGGGATGCTCATTCAGGTTCATGGATCGAGAGTGCCAGGTCACTCTCGATATGATGAGAGCGTTCTTCTCATGGCCCGCAGTCCCCGGAGCCGATCGCGGTTACGGCCCTACCCACATCCCCCCACCTTCCTTCGACGCCGGCACCTTCTGGGCCCGGATTACAGGCCACCACGTCGCCTTTGACCCTAGTAGGGCCAAGGCCTCGGCCATTGTCCACCCCTGCCTACGTATTGCCCAGCGCCTCATGGCGACCACCTTTTTGGCCAGATATGAGCCGGGCACGATGTCTACGCCAGAGCTCTACATGCTCTATGCGATGACACGTCCCAGAGCTCTATCTAGGGATGGACACGAGCTTGTCCCCGCCGTCGTGATCGACATTGCGGCTTGGTTTTTAGACCGCATCATTGTATCGGTGGGCGCTCGCTCACCGATCTGCTGCGGCGGTCTGATCACCCTGCTTACCATGATGACGGGCGAGGACCTACCTGACGACCTGTGGCGAGTATCGGGCCCCACTTCTTTGTCGATTGATGTCATGGCCCGGATGAAGATGCTTCGTCCGCATGGTGAGCGTCACTGGGTCTGGTTGCACGGCCCCTACGGGGCCGATTACATGATTCTCCCGAGCCCTGCTCGGACCCAGATTGCACCAGCCCACGTTGATTGGCTCCCAGAGATGGATGTCCTCATCCCCGCCGCCTACGTGCTCGAGGCCGAGGAGGCCGAGCAGGCCCACGCTGCCCAGGCTGCCCCCGCAGACCCTGCTGCACACCCTGCCGAGCCTGCCGCCGACCCTGTTGACCCAGTGGCCCCTCAGCCCATACCAGTCGTTTTCGCTGCTCCTGACACTTCTGTCCCCACCTCTGTCAGTGTCGAGAGTACTTTTGCTGAGCCCACTTCCACCACTGTCACCACTTCCGAGGCTGTCCCCACCACTCCCGCTGCCACCTTTGGCCCTCTGTCCGTGGAGCCTCTTTGCTCCGCACTCCCCGAGCGACCGCCGACCTTTGTCGAGAGTGGAGAGCCCTCGTTTGCCGTGGTCGTGGAGACCATGGCTAGCATGATCTCCGCTGGGATTGCGCCTTTTGGTCCACACAGTTCCGCCCCAGCGGTAGAGTCCTCTGTCTCCACAGCCGCCGTATTCTCCGAGAGCGTCGTGGCGTCTGTCCACACTTCTGGGCCACTGACCTCTCTTGCCACCTCGTTGCCACTTTTGCACGCTTCCTTTGCTGCCGATGCCTCTACTTCTCACCAGCCGGCGTCCCGGCCTCACACTGAGGCCAGGCCCACATTTGCTGGCGCGGCACCTTTTGTCCCCTTCCCTGCTGAGCCCGTTACATACTCCACACGCGTACGCCAGCCTCGCCCTGCGCAGCCTAGACCGGTGCGTCCCTCTGCACCACCCCCGCCCGACACTGTACTGCAGAGCATTCGTGCTCTTGAGTTGGCGGTGGGCGGTCTCAGAGGTGACCTTAGGACCCTATCCTCCACCGTCTCTACGATGGCTGGACGCTTTGACCTGATCCCACAGATCCACTACTGCCTGACACAGATCTTAGAGCGTCTCCCGCGCGTACCCCCACCCACCCAGCAGGTTCCCACACACACTTCCACACACACTAGACCTGCTTTCACTTCCACGCCCACCTCAGCTCAGCAGCCTACACCACCACCACCTCCACCTCGGGACGGAGACGGTGCAGCGCCACCTTCTTAGGCACCCCTGATGCCTTAGTCTATTCCTGCCGTTATGTTGCCCGTTTCTGCTGGGTCCCGTTGCATTTTTGTACGCCCCCCCTCCCCTCACTTATTTTGGGATTCTCATTTTGCCGTATCTATTTATATATCCTTTTTGGGAGAGGGAGAGTTTTTGGTGACACATCTATACTCGTATCACTTATATCTGTGCATGCATCATATCCACATCATATTTTCATTTCTTTATTTTTCATTTTATTATCTTTTTTCTTTACATCATGCATGCATCCTCACTTGCCCCTCACTTTACTTGTCTCTCTGTGTGCCACACTTTGCACATTGAGGACACTGTGCCGTTTAGCTTGGGGGAGTGAGTTCTCACGTTCTTTTTCGTTTTGCCACCTTTATTTTTAGTTTTTCACGCCACTTTCCGCTTTTGCACTTATTTGCACTTATTTTCATCATTTTTTCTCATTTTACCATGCATCACGTTTTTCTTATTTCTCTGCGTGCCGCATTGTAAATAGTTCTATTTTTCCTTTATCTTTATTTCTTTCTTTTTTCATCTCATGCTAGAGATGAATTTTCTATGATGATGTCTACGTGGAGTTAGCTTATTCTATATGCATGCTATATTTGTCATGTCTTAGATTTTATTTCTGACATCATATGCTATGACTTGCTTTGCATTTAGAAATAGTAACCCACACTTTTTCCACATGAAAATGGATGAAATTTTATTATTAGCTGAGCCTGAATATTCATATGTATGCTATCACAGAAAACACACCAAGATTCACGCATTGAATGCCTATATCTGGAGTACTGATTTCTTTTCCTTTATCACTTCTATATGCATGAATTGTACACTTCACTTCAGGATGATTGAATGATGATTAGCTATGATATATCTGGATTAGTTAGCTTTTTTGTGATCAAAACTGAGTAGATTAGATTACCTTGCTGAAGTTGTCGTGCATGTCTTATAGAGTGAGCCGAGAGTTATATATATTTCTTCCTCCACAAATCTTGAACATCATTTCTCTACTTTTAAAAAATCATTGGTGAATCTCCCCTTAGTGATTCTATTTTATGGCATTTCCCCCGCTATTAATTCCTAGCTCCAAATCCCCTATTCAAAAAATAATAATAATAATAATAAAAGAGAGAAAAACATTCTTGTATATCATTATCTCTCTCTGAGTTGGGATCATTGTGTATATATTGCTTATTACAAAGAAAAAAAAAGAGAGAGGAAAAATCCTCAATAAAAGATCTCATCTCACTTTCTTTCTCTCTTCTTTCTTTTCGTTGCTTTTGGAGCTATATATATAAAAAAATGGGGATGTAAATTTTTTGTGCCACCACGCTTATAGATAAGCTTGGGGGAGGGGATCCATTGATAAGTGAGAGAGTGACTACTTGACATTGCACGACAACCTAGGCTAAGTAATATTCTGTACTCTGTGAGATTGTTTCTAGCTTTACGAAATCCAGAAATCTAAGCCTAGCGTTCATTTCATGAAATCCATACTTTTCTATTCTCTCTAATCTATAGTGTGATACTCTTATACTCCAGATAGAAAGCGTTCAATTGAAAAGTGTGTGATCTGTGATTTGTATACCGCTTTAAATGATTCAGACGATGTTAATTTTAAAATCATTCCGTTTTTCATGATTATATCGTTGTTCGTGGGTTTTCTATTTCTATTTGCACTATTATGCTATGATATCAAAATAAAATTCTTTGACAGGTATTTCTCATTCGGTGCATGTTATAAGAGTAAGTGAAACCCACGTCCAGAGAAAATGATCTAGCATCCCACCTCTTCGCTTCTTTCTTTCTTTCTTCCTTCATTGTTTCCATTTCGTTTTCATTCTTCTTCGTTTTTCATTTTTTTTCGTTTTTCGCCGTTTTCGTTTTCCGAATCCACCGGGTTCGCCTTTTACTTATCTTCCTCGAGGACGAGTAAGAGGCAAGCTTGGGGGATTTTGATCACTCCTTATTTTACACCTTTTTTCCGTGTATTTGCATGCCATTTAGATCGCCCAAATCATGTTTTTCACGATATATCGACGATATTGCGATGCTTTTCACGATTTGTTGTTTTTGTCGCATTTCAGGTGATTTGGCGCGATTTGGAGTGATCTCGAGATGCGCTTACTCTAGACGGCCACCGACAACCTCCCCGAGGGGTATTTTGCTGTTAGAGAGGAGCGGAAGAAGAATGGACGTCGCAGGAGCGACGAGGAGGCCAAAACAATCAGATTGGGCATTTTTTGTGTCCCACTCGGCCGAGTGGAGGAGCCACTCGGCCGACCAGCGAGACACTGCTCGGCCGACCCGTTCAGACACGATTTCCATGTGTACTCGGCCGAGCGACGGAGACCACATCGGCCGAGTGACGATACCACGTCCGCCCGAGTGGCGCCCAGACGAAGCTCCTCCAAAATATCGAAGTTTCTGTTTTTCGGCCACCTGAGCTTCAGAAGACCCACTCGGCCGAGTGGATTATCCCGTCCGCCCGAGTGCAGTGAAGCCGTCGGCCGAGTGACGACAACTCACTCGGCCGAGCCGCTCCCGAAGTGAAGACCCCTGAAGGCCCCGACTTACTGGAATAGTACAGGGTTTCTCACTCGGCCGAGCGACATTTGTCACTCGGCTGAGTGCGATGCGCTGCCTGTAGCGAAATTTGCGGAAAACAGGCTGTGCAGGGGCGTTTTGGTCAGGATTTTTGGACGATTTTTGGGGCTATTTAAGCCCTGTTTTTACCCTAGTTTTTAGAGCCATCTCTTAGATTTTTTGCAGCTTTTTAGATTACTTTTTAGCTTTATTATTGTGATTGGAGAAGAGGAAAAACTTGGATTTTTGTTGGATTAAATTGAAGAACTCCATTGGTTTGCATCTCTCTTCCCTAAAAATTCTATTTTTATTGTTTATCTCAATATTTGTGATGAATTCCATTGCTTATTTCATTGATCAAATTTGTGATATTACTATGATTTGTGAGTAGTCGCCACGTCTTGGGGCGTGGGGATGAACCCTACGAGCCCTATTTCATAATTGTGATGAATTGGTAGAAATTGAGCTAGGATTGTTATTTGAGATTAGATTGGGATCGATTTACTACGGATGGCTAGGTATTCATATCAATTGGGATTTGCAAGAGATTGGATCCCAATTCGATAGGAAACCCTAGAAAATCCGAATTGGGTTGGAGTCGGATTTTCGAAGTATCGGTTTGCAAGAGATTGGACCGATATTAGGATTTCCGGGTGCAATTCCATGCCAATACCCGTTTGCAAGAGATTGGGCGGGTAGGAACTAACCCAATCTAGATCGTGTACCAAGTTTGCAAGAGATTGGGCTCGGTGTGCGATTGGACGATGATGTTGATCCTAATGCTAGCTTCCCTAGGCTAGGGTTTGCAAGAGATTGGACCCGAACCTAGGAAAGCTATAGACCGGCAACAGCGCGAGAGCGTGAGCTTGGTTCTACATTCAGTTGCAACTAGTTCATCCGAATTCTCATTCTAGCAATTTTAATACCGACGAACCACTCTTATGAAATACGGTGAGTAGCGGGGATTCCCCATTCCCTAGACGTTCTTTATTTGATTTGATACTTCGCACATTTGTCTGACGATTGTGACAGGATCGCCCAAGGCAATTATCTCTCTTGAATAGCCAGGTTGATTAGGAACAAGCACGGTCATTTCGTCCTCCCTGTGTTCGATACCCACTCGCCGCTATACCGTGTGCTTGCGGTAAAACTACAACCGTCGCTCCGGGACGTGTATCCAGGGCGCGATCAGTGACACAACCTTCGCATCCACCACCATCATAACTCTCCATACTCCACATCCATCAATAAACCCGCAAGTCTAATTCAACCTAGGAGTAGATAGGTAGTATAGCACCGCTTCCCCGTGTTCGATATCCGCTTGCCACTATACCGTGCGCTTGCGGTAAACGACATCGTTCGGGGTAACATTCTGGACGCATCAGTAAACCGTCCGTACATCATTGCTATGCTCTTATTTTCCTGCATGTGAAACATATCAGTAATATATAGTCTAGAAAGTTTTACCTTATTCGTTCCCTTGTGGGTAACGACGAGATGGTTCCAAATTTGATATGCACTCTTTCATGTGCATATCTTATTGAACTCATCCGGATCCAACGCACAATGAAGAGCGTTCATTGCGTTGGCGTTGTTGACTTCGGCTGACTTCTCAGAGGGCGTCCATTTGTCGAAATCCTCTTCGGTAGGCTCGACGTATTGCTTGTGGAGGGTTCTCCAAAGAGAAGCATGACGCACCCGAAACCTATACCTAGATTCCACCCGGCGGTATTACGATCGCCAGGAGTGATATGGCCCATAGGTGTCAATTCCGGGCTCTATCCGCAAGCGGATGGTGTCAAATTATAGTATTAAAGATATCGAATCCCACAGGGACGATGATAGTGTATTTGGGTTCTCAGCTTACTTTTATATCTCGAAGTGAGATAGCTATCGGAATGAGAGAATTGGTTGTTGTGTTGTTGTCGTTTTAATAATAAAAAGGACTAGGGCGTTAAGGATCACCGCTAAGACCGTCGGGGATCGACATTGGAATAGAATCCTTATGTTGCATTAGGGTTAGGGGATCAATCTCCCAATTCGTACCACTCTCGTGGGTTAGAATTGCAAGGTATTTCGGTGGCTCTCGTTGACGCAATAGTGGTAACCGTCAACGTAGCGATATAGTTTGTCGGGGAATCCCCTCAAGGCACGAGCCAGGCATGGTCACGAGCCTGGGTTGGATCCACCGATTTCCCTATTCGAATCCTAAGGATACCTCTTAAGCACATCAATTCCACAGACCGTGGGCATGATCTCAGTATGGGTTATCTAGGGATTCGGTAGGATCGACTGAAATACTCCCCTAATTTCCTAATTCAACATAAGGATTCAGATCTACATCTTATCCCTAGGGTCTTAGGGCTAACCAATCAACCATAGAAAAGAACTACTCACTTATGGCGATGTTGACGGATAAAAATGCAACTTTTAGGGAAGAAAACATCGTAGAAAGTTAATAGAATGAAGATTAAAAACTTACAGCGAGAGATGAAGAGAATAGACGAGAAATAGATCCAACGAAGAATAGAAACTCCCAATACGCAATAACAATAGAGCACCAAAATAATAATCCAATAATTTCGATTCAAAAGTCTTCCAAAAAGTAAATCTAGATCTAAAAAAATTCTCCTAAGCTCTCCTCCAAAACTCCTTTTAAAAACTCCAAATGAAATTCGCTCCCTATCGACGTTGCAGCTCCTAACCTTCACTCCCCAAAATCGCGCAACAGCCGCTCCCAAAATATTTCCAAAAATGGCCTTGGTATCGTCGACCGAGTGGGTGACTCGGTCGAGCATTGTGTTGCTCGGTCAGTCGCTCGGTCCAAGCAGATGTTCTGCTCGACCGAGCACGACAGTAAATCGAAATTCTCTAAAATCTTTACTCTGTTTGCACGAGGCCGAGTCAGCTCTACTCGGTCTGAGTAGAGAGCTGACTCGGTCGCTGAAACGTTGCTCGGGCCGTGCGCTGGATGAGTCGGGCTTAGAATGAAAGGCTGCTCGACCGAGCAGATTCACTGCTCGGTCCGAGCATTCCCCATATCAGCATTCTCTTCTGCATTTGCATCTGCTTGACCGAGCAGCTGCTCTGCTCGATCGAGTCAAATGGGGATTTATTTCCTGAAGCTGCTGAAGTTTCCCTCTCCTCTTGCTTTCTCCTCCACTCATTCCATGGCTCTCAAAACATGGCGAACTCCTGTAGAGCTTCACCAACAAGCTCACGGGCATCTCAGATGTGTCCATATCCAGATCGCGTCCCGAATCGCTCCAAAATCCCTGAAAACTCATAAAACACTACGAAACTCGAATATAGCGTCAGAATGTGATATCGTAAGAAAATATGGGATTTGGATGCGAAAATGTCATGGAATGTGATGCCATGATGCTATGAAAAAGGTATTAAATTTGGAACATCAAAATCCCCCAAGCTTACCTCTTACTCGTGCTCGAGGAAGACAAATACTAGGTATGCCGGAAGAAAACAAAAAAGAAATAAAAAAATAAAAAAAAGAATAAAAGGGAATGGAAGTGAATGGAGGGTGCTAAGGATGTTCGGTCAGATCTCAGGCCTAAGCAGTATATCACGATGCTCTGAATAGTAAAAATGCATACTAATGGTATTTTCAAGCTTTACAGATCATATGTCTAGCATGCAATACGGACAAAAGAGAGGGATCTACTGAAATAATGTTATCTACCCATATCAATCTCATGCAGTCCATAGAGTCTAGTATAAAGGAGTTGGCAATGCACTTTTCAATCACAGATACACATGGAGCATATAGAAATCACACAGCATGCTGTAGAGAATAGAAAAAGTCATGCTATTTAGTTATTCATTTCGAGTCATGAAAAATGTCCAAAAACTAAAATGTTTCGTAAAATTTAAGTATTATCAAATCTCCCTGTTATGCACCGTCTCCACTCTAATGTCACACTCACTTATGTGATCAGTTCGTTCACCCCCCAAGCTTAGCTTGAGGCATCACATTTAGGAATAGGATATGGAATATTTTCTTCTTTTTTCCAGTATGTGTGATAGCTTCTAATGAAAGTATAAAAACAATTTTATTCCTTCATTTTCTTTATTTTTCTTTTCTTTTTCTTTTCCTTTTTCACATATATATATACACATTTTTTTCATTTCATTTAGAAGTCATACTTTTTCTTTTTGGCTTTAGGAAGTGAGATGCGGTAAGGATAGCTGTGGGGGTGAAACCAACTGATATGTAGAGAACTATAGAGATATGTGGATAAGGAATATAATGGATCTCTCGGTTCACTCATAAGAGATGCACAACGACTTAATAAGATAATACTCTAACTAAACTCAAGCATGAATCATCTAGATGAACACTGAAAAAGCATGCAGTAATGGGCACAATGATATCAAGCATGCAAACAGAAGTGAATAAGATATAAAGCAGATGCTCCAAGAGTTCTAGTGATGCGTCAACCTAGGTGCATTACCTAACATAGCGCATACTAGATACTATTTCATGCATTTGATTTTTAATTCATTTCAGGCTTTAAATCAGATAGATCAGCAAAAGAATATGCACGCATATAGAAAGTAAAGCTGAAACTATCCTAATAGCATGTCATCAGATAGTAAGCATCGTGAATAACTACTAAAGCTACGAAAAGTATCATCATGTGGAACATCCTTAGCATAAAAAGAGAAAAAGGCGGAGAAAATAGGAAAATAAAAAGAGAGGGATGCATGCATGGTAAAAAGAAGAAAACATGATGCAGAATGAGAAAAAAGATAAGGACGAGGAAAAGTGGTGAAAAAGTACAATAAAAACTAAAATAGGGAAGAAAAAGTAAAAGAAAAAAAATGAAAAATAAAGCGGCAGTGCTCATCCCCCAAGCTAAACCCAGCAGTGTCCTCACTGCTGAGAAAACGCTAGTAGGCGGGAGATGATGCTAAATAGGGTGGGGGTGGGTGTAGTAATATAAAATGAAAACTGTGCAAAAAGAAAGTAAAAACATGACATGATGCAATGATGAATGAAAAATGATGCATGTATGGGTCCTCCCCCAAGCTATCTAGGTGTAGGGCCCCGAACAGACAGATGAGCACAATAAAATATGTGGGAGGCAAAAACGGGTAGGGATAACATCAAGCAGAGGCACCACCCTCTGGGGATGGTGATGGGTCCCTCTGCTGTGGACCAGGAGAAGTGGGAGGATCTGACTGGGGATCGAGAGGTGGGGCAGTGGGAAGATCAGTGGTGGTGGTGGAAGGCTCAGCTGAGAATGATACTATGGCAGAAGTGAGATCAACTGTGATGACCGGCTCAGATGTGTAAGAAGTAGGCTCTGCAGTAGCCTGGGAATGGGGATCACTGAGTAGTGGGATGGTGGTCACAGTGGCTGGACGGGGTGGTAGGGCGTGTGCTAGGATCACTGCTGGTGGGCCACGGGTCCGAAGTAGGTCAATAATAGAAGCCAGGTTCATCTCAAATCTCGTCTGATGTGTCATCGTCGAGCGTACGAAGGCCTCGAAATCCCGCCGGAGGCAAGAAGTCGACTCCTCCAACGTTGTCAGACGACCGTCTGTGGTACGAGAGTCGAGGGGAGGGCAAGGAACGTGGCGGTGAGTCATCACTCTCGTAAAGCGGTCACGTGCAGCTGATGCACGGTGCCTAGGGTGGAAAGTTAGAGAGTGTGAGCTCGAAGTGTAACGGTCGCTTTCCGACCGTTCGTATTTTCTACGTGCACGTACTTTTCGTGCACGTATTTTATTTGGCTCTTTCTTGGTTTCGGTATATACGATGTGATATGCCGTTGTGACCGTATGGAAGTGTAGAATTTTGTAGTAATTTTTGGAAACGTCATTTCACGGTTCGTTTTCTCGCAAAACAGCTTTGAATAGAAGGGCGTTTTGGTCTTTTGGCACCAATACGAGGTTCCCGATTTTACGATAATTTCTGATAGGTGTAGCACGCGATCCGACTCCGTAGCCCCGTAATTCTCGTCTCCACGATCGTCCCGGTATTTTCGGATTATTTTTCCGATGCCCGTAATGGAAGATATCCTCTAATCAATTCTCAACCATTGATTAGTCGCTAATCGATTTGAAATTCTTTTCCTAATCAGATCTTAAGGAATCCATACGTATCATGCATGTGTGATTTTCTGTTGCTACCCTCACCTCTGTTTAACCCACTTTGTACACCCTCTCTCTCACCCTCTCTCCTAGTCACCCCTAAATTATGCCCCACTTAATAGTGTCATTAGCAAACTCATCTTCAAAACTCAACACACCCGCAAGCCCTAGGAAGAACCCATAACCAGCCGACATTTCTCCTTCCCTTGCGCCATCTCCTCACCGCCGCCGGCCACCACCGGCCCCCCAACTCCGGCAGCTCCTCCTCCTCCTCCCCCTCTCTTATCTCCTCCCCTTCCTCTATCAAAAACCCCCCACAAAAGCCTTGGCCGCAACCTTCTTTGACAGCAGTGCCCATCGTCGGAAAACGGCCGGCGCCGCCGCTCCGGCCACCCCCTTTTGCTGCCACCACCTCCCTCGGATCCCACACAACCTCCCCTAGTAACTGCACCCCTCCTCCCTTCTTCCTCCCTCCTCAAAACCTCTCAAAACCCCTTTGAAACACCAAGAAGCTGCCCAGTCCCAGATCTGTGCGCGCCAGCCGAAAAACGGCCGCCGCTGCCACTCCGGCCACCCCCTCCGGCGAACTCCACCACCGTCGGAATCTTATCGAACCCCCGATCATCTCCTACTCCTCTTACCCTCTTCCCTTATCTCTATCCCCCTCAAAATGTTTTCAAACACAACCCAAACGACCGTTTTACAGATCTGTGCCACCGCCGGGAAAACTCACACCCACCGGCCATCCGGCCACCTACAATGACTACCCTATCGCCGTTGGACTCCTATCGAAACCCCCTACCAACTGAAATTTCCCTCACGCTCATAGCCCACCTGTAGCTCCCGGAATCCTTGTTGGAACACGCAGTATCGGCTGTTTTTCACAGATCTGGAAGCTGAACTTCGCCGCCCGCGCACGGCCACCTCCGACCACCCCCGGAGACAACTCCACTGCCGTTGGCTTTGTCTTGAAGTCATTTACCTTCTGCAACTTCCAGTTTTCGCTGTTCATTGCTGGAATTCCGCTGAGAGGCGTGATAACGGACGTTGCGTGAATCTGTCCTCTCCGGCTTCTCACTGTCACCCACCGCCGTATACTCACGCCGTCGACCGCCCACCGGGCCGAGCATCTTCCACTGACCCTACTTCATCTACCGACAGTTCTTGGACTCTCGGAGTTCACATGAGTTGCCGCACACACACGTACTATTAGCCGACATCGCCGTTATCGTGAAGATCCATTGTGCTACTCGCAACGGGAGGAGAATCACTGTTAGCTCGCTGATTTCATGCCACCACCCCGCTGTCTAGAGGTACCTAGCTGTGCTACCCACGGCCGAGGAGTTCCAGACGACGCCGACGTTTCACCGTTCAGACCCGACTTCCGCTTGTTGGACGACGTCACGAGGTTGGTTTCCCTAACGAGTAGTAAAACCCACACTGTAACTCATCAAACCCTAATCTAAAATTGATCAACTTGAACTAAATTTATTTTCAGCATCTGTAAAATGTTGTCCCACCATAGGAAAGATCGACGAACGGACTTATTTTCTGTGCACATAGGGTAGACGTCAATCTAGACTGAACAAACACCAAAAACGTGACTTTTTGACAGATAGGTTAGTCCTACCAAATTTAGAAACAAACAGTAATAGGATTGACGAAAAGCACGATCTGACATCATCGTGACCCTGTTTCAGACGAACTACTGCAGACGCGACGCTTGGACGGGACGCTCCGGACGAACGACACACTCGCCACCACAGGCAAGTGTACTCACTTGCGCTTTTGGCCGTACCTTGGTCTTAAACTGCTAGAACTATTAGACTGTGAACAAATAGAACCGGACGTGAAATGATAGCGTCCAGGATGCCCTGACGACTTAGACTTGACGACGAAGTCTAAGCGTAACAACAACAACTTTTGACACCGTAGGGTTATTTTGTGTGTGCGTGTGTGTGGGCCTCCTAGAAGAACTATCCCTGTCATGTCACTTCGTGTCTTGTTTTGCACAGCCTACGGGCAATATGGCACTCACCAGTGAGTGGGTGATCACTTGTACGGATACACAGCCTGCGGGCAATACGGCACTCTCTGAGTGATCTCTTGTACGGATACACAGCCTGCGGGCAATAGGGCACTCTCTGAGTGATCCCTTGTACGGATACACAGCCTGCGGGTAATAGGGCACTCACCGGTGAGTGGGTGATCCCTTGTACGGATACACAGCCTGCGGGCAATAGGGCACTCTCCGAGTGATCCCTTGTACGGACTTGTCTTGTCTTGAGCACTTGGGTTGGGGTAGGGTTGAGCGTGCGCACGGGAAGAGGGTCTGATCCCCCTCGAACCGTAAGGTGCGAACCCTTCGAGTCACACGTGTCATGTCTTGTCTTGTCATGTCCTGTCTTGCTGGTCTTGTCACGTCTTGTCACGACCCGTTTAGGTTAGTTTCGTAGTCGGTCGCACCTGCTACAACTACTGCTTGCTACGCTTTACTTTTCTGCAACGTTTACTTTGTTATAACCCCAGCATTCTAATCAACCAGTAAACTGTTGTTTAATAGTTCGGTACACTTGCAGTAGAGTCTAACCCTTTTTATAGACTTTACGTGACGTACAGTTCCTTTCTTTTGGGTGTTGTACGTCAGGTGTCGAGCCAGAGTTCGTGGACGAGGCAGACTTACCGGAGTACGTGGACCCCGAGGACGTCAACCCAGAGTACGTGCCTGATGAGGACCAGACATTGAGGACTTTTCAGTCGCCGCCTTTAAGAGGTTACTACTTTTAGTTTGCTCTTTCGATAGTTTGTTGCCATGCATAGGCTTCTCTTTTTCGACTTTGTACTCACTGGATATTATCTCTCTATATTAATGAATGCCACTTTCTTTCTGTACTCTCTATTGTTCCGAATCTTATTAATGCAAGAACCTGAAAATTTTAAGATGGTACCCCTACAGACGCTTATTGAGTCCGAGCTTCACAGCTCCGGCCCAAGCGGGCCTTAGTCACGCTTCGCCTCCGTAGTTTTGGGAAGCGGGGCGTGACATGTTTTAGTGGTGGCCCATGCATGTCATGCAAAAGTTCGGAACAATAAGAGTACCGCATTCATTTAATATCCATGTACAAGTCTAAATTAGGTTTTTCCAGTCTTAGATGGTAGGAAGACTTAGATAGACATCCAAGTTTGATAGTCTGACACCTTGGTTAAGATTTAGTCATCCTCGTCCTAGGATACCTTAGTAGCCCACACTTGACTCTGACCGTATTAGATTTCTAGAGCCCTTCTTTTAGTCGTTCGCTCGGGTCCATCGACTTCGGGCCCAGCAGAATATAACCTTGATTCTCTTAGGAACCTTCCCCTTAGATCGTGATTACAGTCTAGCTCATTAGGAAGTCTTAGTGCCGAGTTCTCCTGATCTTTAGACGGCCAGATAATTAGAATCCCTGACTTCTAGCATCTTTCTGATCATTACCCTTCTGTGCCATTGACCGTAGGATTCCACCGTGACTTTTCATGGTTCATCTCCTAGTCATATTTACGTTTAGATCATTCGATTCTTTTCCTTGCCCTTGAATCACATGATCCATTCGTCGTCAGTCGCCAATCGTTGAATCTTTTCCATTCAGCCTCCCGATCCTTCTAAATAATTTTCAATATTATATTTTTCGAATTCCTCTCCCTAGTTTCAATTCTTTGAAAAAAAAAGCTTGAACTTAGATTTCCTACCTTTCGGTAAACTTGAATGCATTCTTTGAATTTCGAAATTTCTCATCAAAAATCTTTAATTACCATCTTATAATGTTTCTAACCAATATCTTTCGAATTTCAGTTTATATATATATATATATATATATATCTGTGTGTGTGTGTGTGTGTGTGTGTGTGTGTGTGTGGGTAAAGTGTTCCTAGGGTGACTCCTTAGATTAAATCTAAGGAGTCGCCCCCATTTTCTCCCATCTCCCACAATTTTTTTTGAATTTTTTTTTCTTGTGATTATTGTTCATCTCATGGATGATCAACATACCAAAAATCAAGTCATTCCAATACTTTTAGAGCCCCCATCTACCCCTTGCAACTTCAACGGTCCGAAAACATGCTGAAAAACACATTAAGTTGCAAGGGGTAGATGTGGGCTCTAAAAGTATTGGAATGACTTGATTTTTGGTATGTAGATCATTCATGAGATGAACAACAATCCCAAGAAAAAAAAATTCAAAAAAAATTGTGGGAGATGGGAGAAAATGGGGGCGACTCCTTAGATTTAATCTAAGGAGTCACCCTAGGAACACTTTACCCTATATATATATATATATATATATATATATATATATATATATATATATATATATATATATATATATATATTACATTTGACAACGTTTTTTGAATTCTAGGGCTGACTAGGACAAGACAAAAAGTGGCTGAGATTTGATCTTGTGAAATGGAAGGTTGAGATGAAGCTTTGAAACCATGAATGGGACCCTAGAAATTTGGTCCAGCTTTGAAATTTGGTCCAACTTTAAAATTTGGTCTAGCTTTGAAATGAAGTGAGCTTTGAAATCATGAATGTGAGCTTTGAAACTCGGTCCAGCTTTGAAATTTGGTCCAGCTTTGAAAGGCGCCCGCTAAATTTTCTTACACTGATTTGTTGTTCCGAGCCGAATTTGTTGTTCTACGCGAATTTGTAGTTCCACACCGAATTTGTTCTTCCGTGACAAAGGCGTCTGCGCCGAATTTGTTGTTACGTGCGAAAGGCACCTGCACCGTTAAATATTTTTACTCTAATTTGTTGCTCTTTTAAATTTTAATTATTTTTGGGGAACAAAGATTTCGTGGGGCAAATCTTAAATGAACCGTGCCCACGGGCACCGATTTTTTGCGCTAATTTGTTGTCCCGCACCGGATTTGTTGTTCTACGTTAATGCACTTTGATTAGCAAAATGTGTGCTGTGACTAGCAGCACTGCCTACGCCCGTCGAAGGGGCCGGCGCCGAAGGCGCCTGCTAAATTTTTGTTCGTTTAAATTTTGGAGGGGATATAATTCTTTGGGAGAAAAAAGATTTTGAGGAGATATCATAAATGAATCATGCCCGAGGGCGCCCGCGCCGAAGCTACATTTTTGTTCGTTTGAATTTTGGAGAGAGAAATAATTTTTGGAGAGAACAAAGATTTTGAGGAAAAATCTTAAATGAACCGTGCCCGCAGGCACGGGTTATGACTAGTATATATATATATATATATATGTGAAAAATGGAGAAGAGCTGACATCGCTGGAAATTTTTCCAGCGCTGTCCGTATTTTGGGCGACCTAAAAGTATTTTTTTTTGAAATTTTTTTTGCAGTAGTTAGATATACGTGTTAGGAAGCTCCCCACAAAATTTCAGCTCGATCCGACACCGTTTGAGCCTCCGTTCATCGATTTCAAAAACGTTACGCAAAACTGTGGACAGATTTGCGTAACGTTTTTGAAATCGATGAACGGAGGCTCAAACGGTGTCGGATCGAGCTGAAATTTTGTGGGGAGCTTCCTAACACGTATATCTAACTACTGCAAAAAAAAATTTCAAAAAAAATATTTTTATCTTGCCCAAAATGTGGACAGCGCTGGAAAGATTTCCAGCGATGTCAGCATTGGCCCATTAACATATATATATATATATATATATATATATATATATATATATATATATATATATATATATATATATATATATATATATATATATATATATATATATGAAAAGTAGCCACTATGAATGCTTCGGACACACATTCGACAAATGCCCGGACCCTATGAAGCTCCCTTCAATCCATACGGAAGAGCAAGCTACAGATACAGAAAACATGCAACAAAATGTGGGGCCGGTAGCCGAGATAAATCTAAGTGTCAGTAGCGAAGCGATGTCTATTGCCAATGACCAAATAAATAGCCTGACTGAGAATATGGGATCTGGAAGGGAGAGGCCGGGGCTATTGACAGGTACGGATCTTAGAGAAGGCAATGCTCCCAACCTTCATGGGTTGGAGACCATAACCAAGGCCAGCGGCCTGGTGTTGGAGGAAGAGACAACAGCTCTTAAGTCCGCTGATGGCAACACTAGGAGCGAGGGGAAGGGGGAAAAGGAGAAGGATGCTGACCCTTTGTCACCTGATCCCACAAATGATTCAGGAAGCCTGCCTACTGAAAAAATCATGCCATCATTAATAAGTGAAGAGGAAGAGATGAATTGTCCAAGACCTTTAATCCCATCAGTAGCTAACCCAGAATTTGAAGCAGAGCTGGTGGAGTTGTCTACATTGCAGGGAGGCACCAACAAACAAACTTCCCCAAAGCAGGCCGTGGCAGGGAATGTCCGTAAAAGCTCGCGACTTAATACTCAGTTGCGTCAATTTCCTAACCCCTCTCAATGACTGTCTTCATCTGGAATACACGGGGCCTCAACAACTCGGTGAGGTGGAGGGATCTTAAAGACAGACTCAAATATCTGAAACCAAGCATAGTAGCATTATTGGAAACTAAACTGAAATGCAGAAATGTTGACAGGAGATCTTGCATCCCCAAAAGCTGGTGTACTCTGGATAATTATTCATCCCACCAAGGTGGTAGGATACTGATGGGGGCTGACCCCATGGTGTGGAATATGGAAAAACTGTTCTCCTCTTCGCAGCACATTACTGTGAGGTGCAAAAATGAGGGAGGCCTCATCGTTATCATAACAGTGGTGTATGCAATGAATACTAGTTCAGAAAGAAAAAGCCTGTGGGAGCACCTTCGAAAAGAATCTGCCGTACTACAATGAGAAGCTTGGCTTGTAGGAGGGGATTTTAATTGTGTCCTTTACACAAGGGATAAAATAGGTGGCCGCAAACTAGAAGAAAGCATGGTGGAGGATTTTAATAACTGTGTTAATGACTGCTCTCTCCAGGGGATGAAGAGTATGGGACCTCGCCTTACCTGGTGCAATAAGAGGGTTGGTGGGGGGAGAATTGCTGCTCAGCTAGACCGGGTTCTTTGCAACAACCTATGGATCAACAAGCTTCAGGAGTCTTTTGTCGAGTATCTTGACCCACTTACTAGTGACCACTCCCCTATGCTGATCAATCTCCACTCTCAGGTAACATCCACCCCTAAGCCATTTAGATTCTTCAATCACTGGATGAAATGGTCAGGATTCAATGAGATTTTAGAATCAACTTGGAATCAACCGGTCACTGGGACTCCCATGTTCCGCATTGCCCAGAAGCTACGCAATCTAAAGCCAATCCTGCGTTCCTGGAGGAAGCAGCAGGATGCAGACAATATAATCACTAAGTGCCGCAATCATCTTGAAGCTCTAAGAGGGGACCCGAGCCTCCACCTAAATATTGACATGCAGCTAAAGGAGCAGCAATTAGCAAATGAGCTGGCAAGTTTACTGGAGATGGAGGAGGAAATGTATCGCCAAAAGAGCCGGCAAGACTGGCTAAGCCTAGGGGATCGAAACACAAAGTTCTTCTTCACTGCAATGAAGGCAAGACAAGGGCGTAACAACTTGGGACATTTAATAAACTCAAACGGAGAACATGCTAGAAGCCTGGAAGACTTGCAAGTAGAGGCTCCCAGATTCTATGAGGACCTCTACAACCAAACTCAATATTGGAGTATTTTTCCAAAACTGGTTACAAAACGATTAATTACTCAGGAAGCTGCTAGGTGGTTTGAGAGGGGTGTCACTAAGGAGGAGATACAATCAGCTGTTTTCCAGATTGGTCCTGATAAGGCCCCGGGGCCTGATGGCTACAATGGATTCTTCTACCAACGTAACTGGAATCTCATTCAAGAGGACGTGATTAAAGCAGTCCAGTCTTTTTTCAGGTCAGGGGTGTTACTTGGAAGGATAAATCACACATTCTTGACCTTAGTCCCAAAGGGAGCTAATGCTACCTGCCTGGGTGATTACAGGCCAATAGCCTGTTGTAACATGCTCTACAAGGTAATCAGCAAGGTTATATGCAACATGCTAAAAGAGGTGATCCATGAGCTTATATCTCCCAACCAATCGGCCTTTCTAAAAAATAGGCTACTTGCAGACTGTTCGTTACTAGCACATGAACAGATAAGAGACTTTAGTAATCCTATGGGAGCCGGGGCGTGCATTAAACTTGACTTGAGAAAGTCCTTCGACAGTGTGAACATGGAGTTTATCTACTATATTCTGCACCGTCTTGGGTTCAAACACAAGTTCATCAATTGGATCAGGGTATGCATATCAACCCCAACTTACTCGGTCATGGTAAATGGTACTCCGGCAGGTGACTTTAAGGGAAACAGGGGGTTGAGGCAGGGGGATCCCCTTTCTCCGTACCTATTTGTAATAACAATGGAAGCTTTTTCACTCCTGATGTGCAAAGCCTTGGTGCAAAAGACCATTCATCCTATGAGGCGTGCAGGTTCTATTTCTCATCTACTTTTTACAGATGACCTCCTAGTCTTTTGCAGGGCAAATTCTCACTCCCTGAGAGGGCTTCACAATCTTCTCGAGGAATTCCAGCACCTCACTGGACTGCAAGTCAATTGGGAGAAAAGTGCGGGGATTTTTAGTAAGGGGACCAAAGTACCATTGGAGCTGGCGGCCATTTTGGGGATCAAAGTAGCGACGACCATCACCACTTACCTGGGCCTTCCCTTATCGGCCAAGTATCCAAAATCACCAATGTACAGCAGACTGGTGGACAAATGCAAAAAAAAGAATGATGGGCTGGACTTCATCATCTCTATCTCTTGCTGGGAGGATTGAACTAGTGAGGTCGGTAATCTACGGAATCGTCTCATTCTGGATGCAAGCTTTTAGAATTCCCCGCACTATTCTTAGTTCTATAACGAGTAGCTGCAGGAAATTCATATGGGGGGCATCCCCTGGTTGGGCGTGGAGAGATACTTGCAACCCTCAAGAATATATATGACATTCCAGTAGGAGAGGGTATGCGGAAAGTTAGTGACTATTGGCAAGGATCCACTTGGGTGCAGACTCCGGAAATTGCCAACATAATGCCGCTGCTCACAAACCAACGCCTAAAACTTGGGCCTGATAATTGGCGTTGGAATGCTGGGGATCAGTTTAGTTTCAGCAAAGCCTGGGATGGGGTGAGAGATAGAGGTAACCCCTTTCCTTTGTATAAAATTGTGTGGTACAAGGGATACATACCCAAAATGGCGCTGTGCCTCCTGAGGGCTTTCAACCAGAAGTTGTTAACAAAGGATGCTCTCAAAAAATGGGGACTTGATATAATTTCGACCTGTGCTCTCTGTGGGGACGGAAGTGAGGAAAGTAACATTCACATATTTTTTGAATGCGATTATACAAGCTACCTGTTAAAAAGAAGTTTATTGAAGCTGGGAGTTTCGGCCAGTGTTCCCCCAACACTGAAGGATGTGGGGGAGTTTTTCTTGACAGAGTATGGGGGGACAAACACTATGAGTCTGCTAGCTAAAACAGTATTGGCGGCAATGGTCTGGCATATTTGGAATGAGAGGAACGGGAGAACTTTTAACAACACGACCAGGTGCAAAACTCTTCTCTTTGATGATATTGCAGCGGATGTCAGGATTGCGCTGAAAGACAAAGAGCTTGATGATGAGGAAGCAGCTGAAGCTTTGGCTAACTGGAACTTTCGGGACATTGGCTGATACCACATACTAGCTCCTAGCTACTAGTATTTGCATTGTTTTGCTGGTCCTTTTATGTTTTTCAGCTAGGTGTATTGTAGTCTGAGCGGCTTTTTGAGCTAGGGTTTGATAGTAGGGAGTGACGACGCTTGTACCCTATACTCCCTCAATCAAACTTTACTCCAACTGCCAGCCCAGTGTATGTGTTTGTACAGATTATTTACTAATAAAAACTAACGCTTACCTTTCAAAAAAAATATATATGAAAAGTAAGTGTGTGTGTGTGTATAGATATGAACAAGGACTACATCAGGACATTACCAACAAGTAAGTGTGTGTATATATATATAACTTTATTTCCATTTTGATAATTTAATGTATTATCCCTTTCTTTCTATACTATTAAATTTATTTTAACCACTTATCGTACAATACTTTTAGGATATTTTTGGAGCTATAAAAAAGACTTCAATTTTTAGTATATCTGTTTTCTAATCATCATATCCGTATTTCAAAAATCTGCTATAAATCTGTTTACATATGTAAAATAATCATTACCTCACACTACTCATTATTTTCTTAGTCTAACACTTTTTCGTATTTTAAAATTTTACCGTCTGCTCACTTTTTCTACATATTTTCATAATATATGATACCATACTTTACACATAATTTTCTTTCATCTATTTCAATATTTTGAGCAATATTTTTGTCCCATCCAACCGGCTATCTTCTCATCCTCGCCTTATCTGACCTCGTTCTTTTCGATCTTGTTTCGTTTCGTTTTTGGTTTCGGTCTCCTTTCTTTTATGTAGACATCAGCGCATGTAGTTGCCTATGTCATCTCTAGTTAGTAGTGGGCCCATTGGTTTGTGATGTCGTCGTGGTGTATATATATAGGTATAGTGTGTAGACCTGTATAAGTGTGTTACCTTTAGGATCTTGCTGATTGTATCTTGTGTCTTGTATGCATACTCAGTGTGGTCCATGACATACATATGGAGTTGTCTGAATGATGGTATTCATATTTGTGTGGATAACGTCATAGCAGGCAAATTCCTTAGACCTAGTCTTCCGTATTATAGTTTAGCTTATTTTGCTGCTTATATATGTTTCAAAACTCATGTTTTCTTTTAAACCAAATCGTTAAAATTTTGAAACTAGCTCACAAGATCACAACCCACCTGGCTTCCCTTATCCAATACCACAACTCCACACGTTTTTCCCACATGTTTTCAAAACACCATCTTCTTCCCTTTCTCTCTTCAGAGTGTTAAATTTTTTTTATTTGTTATTATATTGTTAGTGCTAGCTATTATTGTTATAGGATTATGGTTGCGGGTAGGCATAGGGTGAGATGAGATATGTCGTAGCGGTGATTGGTTGATCTTAAACACAAAGATATTAGATTAGATTCCCTTCGGATGAAGGGAACGAGGTGTCCAAGACTTATTTATAATACCAATGTATGAAGGACTCAATGGAGAATTCTATTTGGATGAAATTGCGCACAGGGAGATGAGTACTTATCAGATCTGAAACTTGGACGAGTGGTAGATAGGAGTAGCTATAGAGGTATAGTATGATTTAGAGTGATCGTGAAATGAGTAGAGCATTTTTTTAGCATCAAGAATTGACTATAAGTTTGGGTGAGAAGATGTTGGAAGTAACAAGACATGTTGAGATGAATGGGATGTTATGAAGATGGATTTTATATGATTAGGAGATTAGATGATAGGGGTAAGGATAGATGTGGCTTGATTGTTCATAGATTATGGAGAATGAATTTATGAGTTAATATGATGGAGAATATATTGGGGACGTGATGATTGTTGAATTATAGACGGTGATGTGGATTTGTAGTTAAGTGCTAGGGTGTGATTCTAGTTATAGCTTTAGCCGCAGGAGAGACGGGTTACGATGGAATATTTGAGGAACGTTGTTTGAAGTAATGGGATTAGCGATCATTATGTGTAGATATGAGAGTTGTGGGCATAAGTGTATATAGATATTATTATTATTAGTATAAGTGATTCCGAGAGCGGAATCATTTCTAAGGTCGGTAGAATGTAACGGCCGCTTTCCGACTGTTCGTATTTTCTACTTGCACGTACTTTTTGTGCACGTATTTTATTTGGCTCTTTCTTGGTTTCGGTATATACGATGTGATATGCCGTTGTGACCGTATGGAAGTGTAGAATTTTTGTAGTAATTTTTGAAAACGTCATTGCACGGCTCGTTTTCTCGCAAAACAGCTTTGAATGGAAGGGCGTTTTGGTCTTTTGGAACCAATACGCGGTTCCCGATTTTACGATAATTTCTGATAGGTGTAGCATGCGATCGGACCCTATAGCCTCGTAATTCTCGTCTCCACGATCGTCCCGGTATTTTCGGATTATTTTTCCGATGCCCGTAGTGGAAGATATCCTCTAATCAATTCTCAACCGTTGATTAGTCGCTAATCGATTTGAAATTCTGTTCCTAATCAGATCTTAAGGAATCCCTACGTATCATGCATGTGGGATTTTCTGTTGCTACCCTCACCTCTGTTTAACCCACTTTGTACACCCTCTCTCTCACCCTCTCTCCTAGTCACCCATAAATTATACCCCACTTAATAGTGTCTTTAGCAAACTCATCTTCAAAACTCAACACACCCGCAAGCCCTAGGAAGAACCCATAACCGGCCGACATTTCTCCTTCCCTTGCGCCATCTCCTCACCGCCGGCGGCCACCACCGGCCCCCCAACTCCGGAAGCTCCTCCTCCTCCTCCCCCTCTCTTATCTCCTCCCCTTCCTCTATCAAAAACCCCCCCACAAAAGCCTTGGCCGCAACCTTCTTTGACAGCAGTGCCCATCGTCGGAAAACGGCCGGCGCCGCCGCTCCGGCCACCCCCTCAGGCTGCCAGTACCTCCCTCAGATCCCACACAACCTCCCCTAGTCGCTGCACCCCTCCTCCCTTCTTCCTCCCTCCTCAAAACCTCTCAAAACCCCATTGAAACACCAAGAAACTGCCCATTCCCAGATCTGTGCACGCCAGCCGGAAAACAGCCGCCGCCGCCACTCTGGCCACCCCCTCCAGTGAAATCCACCACCGTCGGACTCTTATCGAACCCCCCGATCATCTCCTACTCCTCTTACCCTCTTCCCTCATCTCTATCCCCCTCAAAACGTTTTCAAACACAACCCAAACGACAGTTTTACAGATCTACGCCACCGACGGGAAAACTCATGCCCACCAGCCATTCGGCCACCTACGAAGACTACCCTACCGCTGTTGGACTTCTATCAAACCCCCCTACCAACTGTAACTTCCCTCACGCTCATAGCCCACCTGTAGCTTCCGGAATCCTCGTCGGAACACGTAGTATCGGCTGTTTTTCACAAATCTGGAAGCTGAACTTCACCGCCCGCGCACGGCCACCTCCGACCACCCCCGGAGACAACTCCACTGCCGTTGGCTTCATCTTGAAGT
Organism: Scilla litardierei; assembly: GCA_030789695.1. NCBI lineage: Eukaryota > Viridiplantae > Streptophyta > Magnoliopsida > Asparagales > Asparagaceae > Scilla > Scilla litardierei. Next base: position 310,126,539 of record CM061133.1, on the reverse strand, counting down.
CATTTACCTTCTGCAACTTCCAGTTTTCGATGTTCGTTGCTGGAATTCCGCTGAGAGGCGTGATAACGGACGTTGCGCGAATCTGTCCTCTCCGGCTTCTCACGGCCACCCACCGCCGTACGCTCACGCCGTCGGCCACCCACCGAGCCGAGCATCTTCCACTGACCATACTTCATCTACAGACAGTTCCCTTGGACTCTCGGAGTTCACGTGCATTGCCGCACACACGTACTTTTAGCCGACGTCGTCGTTATCGTGAAGATCAGTTGCGCTACTCGCAACGGGAGGAGAATCGCTGTTAGCTCGCTGATTTTGTGCCACCACCCCGCTGTCTAGAGGTACGTAGCTGTGCTACCCACGGCCGAGGAGTTCCAGACGACGCTGACGTTTCGCCGTTCAGACCCGACTTCCGCTTGTTGGACGACGTCACGAGGTTGGTTTCCCTAACGAGTAGTAAAACCCACACTGTAACTCATCAAACCATAATCTAAAATTGATCAACTTGAACTAAATTTATTTTCAACATCTGTAAAACGTTGCCCAACATATGAAAGATCGATGAACGGACTTATTTTCTGTGCACATAGGGTAGACGTCAATCTAGACTGAACAAACACCAAAAACGTGACTTTTGATAGATAGGTTAGTCCCGCCAAATTTAGAAAGAAACCGTAATAGGATTGACAAAAAGTGCGATCTGACATCACCGTGACCCTGTTTCAGACGGACTACTGCAGACGCGACTCTTGGACGGGACGCTCTGGACGAACGACACACTCGCCACCGCAGGCAAGTGTACTCACTTGCGCTTTTAGCCGTGCCTTGGTCTTAAACTGCTAGAACTATTAGACTGTGAACAAATAGAACCGGACGTGAAATGATAGCGTCCGGGACGCCCTGACGACTTAGACTTGACGACAAAGTCTAAGCGTAACAACAACAACTTTTGACACCGTAGGGTTATTTTGTGTGTGCGTGCGTGTGGGCCCCCTAGAAGAACTATCCCTGTCATGTCACGTCGTGTCTTGTTTTGCACAGCCTACGGGCAATATGGCACTCACCAGTGAGTGGGTGATCCCTTGTACGGATACACAGCCTCCGGGCAATAGGGCACTCTCTGAGTGATCCCGTGTACGGATACACAGCCCGCGGGCAATAGGGCACTCTCTAAGTGATCCCTTGTACGGATACACAGCCTGTGGGTAATAGGGCACTCACCGGTGAGTGGGTGATCCCTTGTACGGATACACAGCCTGCGGGCAATAGGGCACTCTCCGAGTGATCCCTTGTACGGACTTGTCTTGTCTTGAGCACTTGGGTTGGGGTAGGGTTGAGCGTGCGCACGGGAAGCGGGTCTGATCCCCCTCGAACCGTAAGGTGCGAACCCTTCGAGTAACATGTGTCATGTCTTGTCTTGTCCTGTTCTGTCTTGCTGGTCTTGTCACGTCTTGTCACGACCCGTTTAGGTTAGTTTCGTAGTCGGTCGCACCCGCTACGACTACTGCTTGCTACGCTTTCCTTTCTGCAACGTTTACTTTGTTATAACCCCAGCATTCTAATCAACCAGTAAACTGTTGTTTAATAGTTCGGTACACTTGCAGTAGAGTCTAACCCTTTTTGTAGACTTTACCTGATGTACAGTTCCTTTCTTTTGGGTGTTGTACGTCAGGTGTCGAGCCAGAGTTCGTGGACGAGGCAGACTTACCGGAGTACGTGGAGCCCGAGGACGTCGACCCAAAGTACGTGCCTGACGAGGACCAGACCTTGAGGACTTTTCAGTCGTCGCCTTTAAGAGGTTACTACTTTTAGTTTGCTCTTTCGATAGTTTGTTGCCATGCCTAGGCTTCTCTTTTTAGACTTTGTACTCACTGGATATTATCTCTCTATATTAATGAATGCCACTTTCTTTCTGTACTCTCTATTGTTCCGAATCTTATTAATGCAAGAACCTGAAAATTTTAAGATGGTACCCCTACAGACGCTTATTGGGTCCGAGCTTCACAGCTCCGGCCCAAGCGGGCCTTAGTCACGCTTCGCCTCCGTAGTTTTGGGAAGCGGAGCGTGACACGAAGAGATCTCAGCAGTGGCTGAAGTAAGAGCAGTAGTCGACACAGAAGTGGGGACAGACGTTAAGACGCTCTCTGTAAAGATGGCCGCTGATGGTGACGAAGTGGTGCTAGAGAGGGGAATGACGCCAAAAACTTGACGCACCCGAAACCTACACCTAGATTCCACCCGGCGGTGTCACGATCGCCAGGCGTGGTATGGCCCCTAAGTGTCAATTTCGGGCTCTATCCGCATGCGGACAGTGTCAAATTATAGTATAAAGATATCGAATCCCACAGGGACGGTGATAGTGTATTTGGATTCTCAGCTTACTTTTATATCTTGAAGTGAGATAGCTATCGGGTTGACAGAATTGGTTGTTGTGTGTTGTTGTTTTAATAATAAAAAGGACTAGGGCATTAGGGATCACCGCTAAGACCGTCGAGGATCGACGTTGGAATAGAATCCTTATGTTGCATTAGGGTTAGGGGATCAATCTTCCAATCCGTAACACTCTCGTGGGTTAGAATTGCGAGGTATTTCGGTGGCTCTCGTTGACGCAATAGCGGTAGCCGTCAACGTAGCGATATAGTTCGTCGGGGGATCCCTTCAAGGCACGAGCCGGGCATGGTAACAAGCCTTGGTTGGATCCACTGATTTTCATATTCGAATCCAAAGGACACCCCTTAAGCACATCAATTCCATAGACCGTGGGCATGATCTCAGTACGGGTTATTTAGGTTTTCGATAGGATCGACCGAAATACTCCCCTAATTTCCTAATTCAACATAGGGATCCAGATCTACATCTCCTCCCTAGGGTCTTAAGGCTAACCCATCAACCCTAGAAAAGAACTACATACTCATGGCGATGTTGACGGATAAGAATGCAACTTTTAGGGAAGAAAACATCGTAGCAAGTTAATAGAATGAAGATTAAAAACTTACAGCGAGAGATGAAGAGAATAGACGAGAAGTAGATCCAACGAAGAATAGAAATTCCCAATACGCAATAGTAATAGAGCACCAAAATAATAATCCAATAATTTCGATCCAAAAGTCTTCCAAAAAGTAAATCTAGATCTAACAAAAATTATCCTATGCTCTCCTCCAAAACTCCTTTCAAAAACTCCCAATGAAAATCACTCCCTCTCGACGTCACAGCTCCTAGCCTTCACTCCCCAAATTCGTGCAACATCCGCTCCCAAAATATTTCCAAAAATGGCCTTGGTATCGTCGACCGAGTGGGTGACTCGGTCGAGCATTGTGCTGCTCAGTCGGTCGCTCGGTCCGAGCAGATGTTCTGCTCGACCGAGTACGACAGTAAATCGAAATTCTCTAAAATCTTTACTCTGTCTGCATGGGCCGAGTCAGCTCTACTCGGTTCGAGCAGAGAGCTGACTCGGTCGCTGAAACAATGCTCGGGCCGTGTGCTGGATGAGTCGAGCTCAGAATGATAGGCTGCTGGACCAAGCAGATACACTTCTTGGTCCGAGCAATCCCGTATCAGCCTTCTCTTCTGCATTTGCATCTGCTTGACTGAGCAGCTGCTCTGCTCGGTCGAGTCACCTGGGGAATTATTTCCTGAAGCTGTTGAAGCTTCCATATCCTCTTGCTTTCTCCTCCACTCCTCCCATGGCTCCCAAAACATGGCGAACTCCTGTAGAGCTTCGCCAACAAGCTTACGGGTGTGTTAGATGTGTCCATACCCATATCGGGTCCCGAATCGCTCCAAAATCCCTTAAAACTCATAAAACACTACGAAACTCGAATATAACGTCAGAAATGTGATATTGTAAGAAAATATGGGATTTGGATGCCAAAATGGCATGGAATTGTAATGCCCTGCTAAGCTACTGCACAAGTACTAGAGAGGGGGTGAATAGTACTTTAAAATAATTAAGAGGCTAATTCCTAATTACCGTGCAAACTCTATCAATTAATGCGGAAATGTGGAATAGTAAATAATCGACAACAAATAAGACAAACGCAAACAAGCAATATTACTGGGTTCGGATCCATCCAAGTCTCCCCGACTTGTTCCCGGTGATCCTACGTCCCAACCACCCGGATCCCCTCCGGATACTTGAGTTAGAAACCCTAACTCAAGATTTCCACTATGAAATATTTGTGAAAAACCTTCACAAGTCAAATCATACACAAATGAAATTTGTGACTCCCACAACCCTGGATCACAACCACTCTCACAACCGAGAGTAAAACACTTACAAAATGAAAGTAAATGAAATAGAACTTCTTGCCGACAAAATACCTATGCCTTGAGTAAACTTACGATTTAGGGCAAAGATGATTTTGAGGAAGAAGAAGAGGCACCAAACCCTAGCTCTAAGATGTAGATCAGCGATGGAGAGCTATGAGGTTGATGGTGACCTAGGATCAAGCACTTGGCTTGGAAGGCTCACAATCAAGAATCTCTCTTTTGAAATAAGAGTGAAAGAGATTCAAGATTGGAATGAAAGAGCTTTGAAAGTGATTGAATGCTTTCTCTTTGATCTCTAAACTTGTCTTAATATCAGCCTTGAGTGCAATGAATGCAGCTCAACAAGTATATATAGGTTAGAGGAGAGAGGGAGAGAAAAACGTTTCAATTAAAGCTCCAACTGCTCTATTCTGAACCAAACTAGTCGGTCAAAGAACAACCACTGACCGACTAGTTCATCAACTAGTCGGTCGGTCAATCAACATGAACCGACTAAGTGGTGAACAGGGAATAGATCAAGTTCAGACTGAAGGGAATTAGTCGGTCAAAGAAGAGTTGTTGACCGACTAGTTTCACAACTAGTCGGTCGGTCACTCAACTCAGACCGACTAAGAGATAAAACACAAAGTCTGAGAACAAATAGAATTAGTTGGTCCAAGAACAAAAGTTGACCGACTAGTTCATCAACTAGTCGGTCGCCAAATGTACATGGACCGACTAACGACAAACAGTAACTTGGCATGTACAGTAGAAGCTCAACTAGTCGGTCACAGAAGCATCACTGACCGACTAGTTCACAAACTAGTCGGTCGGTGAGTCAACGTAGACCGACTAACTGTAAACAATAAAGAGCTATGATTTGAGAAGGCAAACTAGTCGGTCCAAGAAGCTTTGCCGACCGACTAGATCACCATCTAGTCGGTTGGTTCTTCTTCTTGAACCAACTAACATGCACAAGAAGTCGCGAATCGAAATGCGATGCTTCGGGAAAGTTAGTATCGACTTCTTACAAGTTCCTAGAGCTAGGATAGGAGCGTTATGAAGATTAAAACGTAAGACCTACTCAAGGCTTAACATTCTACGGAACGAAGCTAAAAGACAATAAATAAATCTTGACGAACCGTCTTCGAAAGCTTCGATCCGAATCTTCATGACTTCTAAAATGGTCCAAAAGCTTCAACGAAGCTTTAGGCATACAATCACGTGCTTTGAGAAGTCTCGAGACGTCGCTTTGGATGTTCATATGAATTTGGTGACGATCTCCATAACTGCGCTCACAAATTGTTAGTTCACAATATATTTATGTTTGTTCATCATCCAAAACCAAATCCGGGGAGTCCAATATCCAACATTCTCCCCCTTTTGGTGATGACAACCCAACATAAATAATAATAAAAAATAATGATTCAAATGTAATTTACTTACTCTCCCTGCATTGATGACACGTTAATTCCAAAATGAATAATAATAATACGCATCAAGCAGACGAGTAAAGTATAAAAATGAGAATCCATTATTAAAATATCGGATTTGAAATCCAATTTTTATATCTTAACTCCCCCTGAATCTAACACATCAAATTAGATTCTTGGAAAAATGCTTAAATTATCATTTAGCACATGTCATTATTATATCTCTCCCCTTTGACATAAGGAAAAAGAGTGGGAGGAGATCAACGACAACAACAATGGCTTCAAATAAAAGCACGGGAGTCGTAGAATACGACTACGATCCAAATGACACCAAAGAAAAATACGAATGAAATCAAGGCGTGTCAAAGAGACAAAAGTCGAAAATCGATAAATAAAATCATCAAAACTCAAATTAATTTTACGAATTGAGTTATGGAATATAATCTCCAATATCAACATTCTTGGTTAATTTAGTGCATGGAAAACAATTCTATGTTTTCATAAAATGAATTCTATTTAACCAAGTATTATCGTCGAGCGATGAAATCAAACATCAGAGACATATAAAATATTAAATGTGCACAAAGGATGAGATGTCAACATCGATGTATATATATATATATATATATATATATATATATAAAGCATGAGTACATCAAAAGATACATCGTCGACAAACATATACGTGATCCAACGATCGGGGCACAAAAATACAACATCATATCACACATATATAAGAGTATCACAAAACATACAACATCATCAGGGATACATCATCATACATCCAAAAAGTATCAAAATACATCAAAATGATCCAGTACCCCACTCTATCCTACCCAAACTCTCTCACACTAGACATATCATCCAAGGAGCATCGGAGAGTCCTCAAGGAAGCTCAAGAGGAAGCGACAGGATCTGCAGCAGCAGCAGGCTCTGCAGGAGAGGAGGTGGTCATCGGATAAGCAATAGTGTCCACAGGAGCGACGGTAGTGGGAATCTCTGGAGCAGCAACAGTAGTAGCCTCGGGAGCACCAGTCAGAGTATCCACCGCAGGAACGGTGGCAACAGGTGTGCTCTCGGGGTCACCAGTAGACGAAGCAGCAACAACACCAGAAGTGCCCTCGGGGGCACAAGTAGAAGCACGAAACAGCTCCTCAATCTCCTCCTCGTCCAACTCCTCCTCGTCAGAGACTGACGAAGGGATCTCAATACCAAGGTGACGAGCGATACGCGAAAGAATCTCCTCGGTACGAGCATAACGAGACTCCACACGCCGAACTGAACGTGCGAGCTCGTCAAGAGTGGTAGAGGGAGCAGCTGAGGCAGAAGCAGAGGCAGACACAGATGCTGAAGGTGTCGTCCTCTGAATGTGACGGAGAATCGCAAGAGACTTCTTGACGGTCGTCGCGTTTAGAGGAGGACCAAGGGGACGCTCATCGTCAGGTGGAAGTGTGACACGGAAGTGGCGAAACAAGAGGGTCAACAAGCAAGGATAAGGGATATGCGCAGACTTCGTGGACTTCCGAATACACTCGAAAGAATCCATCTTATCGAGTATAATCCGGGCCCAGTTAATCTCGCCACCCATGAAGATGGCATAGATCAACTTCAGAAATGGCTGAGAGGCAAAGAGGAGGAGCCGTACTTAGGAAGTAAGCACGACTCCAGGATAAGGTTCAGGACCCAGCCATTGGGCTTGAATGACTTGGAGGGAACGCCAATCATGGCGGGAGGAATCTCATGGAAGATCTCAGAAAGAATAGTCTGATCAAGTGAAGAGATATCATCAACAGAATGTCAGAGGGGAGGAGGCCAGATGACGAGCAACCTATCAACTCGCCTAAGATTTCTACCGTGAGGACTATCGGAGTCCCCAAGACAGTAGTCTCAATCGAGTGGGTTGCGTCGTACTGACCCCGGATCCTATTGGCATAGAAAAGTTTTACTAAGCGAGGGTAGGGGTGAGGATTCGCCTTAGGATCATATCGAGGATAATCGATAAGACCCGAAGACGACAGAAGATCTGCGAGGCCAGGGAAGTCACTAAACTGAATGAAATGCTCCAGAAGAAGAAGGCAGTGTTCGATACGGTTGTAAGCCGCGAGACACAACGGGTCGTCGCGACACAACGAGATATAGACACCGCCAACCGGCATCGGAGCCTTTCCCTTAGGCTGACGGGTACGGGGGCGAGAGCTATGTGGGATCCTGTCAAAACAACGTTAGGATCGATAAATGAAGTTAAGACTTACGCTTGCGTACGTGACACCGTAATCTCGGAACTTCGCCCTCGGATTCGCCACAACGGTCGATACTTCGTCACGGAGGATCGAAGCAGATTTTCACCGCCTAAATCTCTAACTAGAAGAGGATTTTAATGGAAGGGAGAAGAAGAACATAAGGATGCCTTATGCAAACTTATGGCATGGAAAGTGTGAATGAATGCCTTACCCTTGGGTCCTATTTATAGGCTTTAGGGGTGGTTATTGTAGGAAATAACCAATTATAAGCTTATTAGCCTATATTAGCACATTCATTTATCTTCTTCTTTATCCACTTATCAAGTGCCATTTTTCACTTATAAAGTGGCTTTTTCCACTTATCGAGTGGCTTTTTTTCCACTTATCGAGTGGTCCTTTTCACACGAGAAAAGGTTCCCTTTGCGCACGCCTTCGTGCACGCGACATCTGAGGTCCGTATACCCTCATACATCCCCTCATGGGTGTATTTATGTCGTCCATATCCAACATCTCCCACTCACACTTGAGGGGATTGTAAGGAAACTTATTTTCCTCTAACTCTTCTGTTTATCATACCGAGAAATAGGCCGTGTGACCGTCATGCGCATAGAGTCCGCTGTTGTGCACTTGTTAGAGATACACAACACTCCTCGAGGTGCAAAGTTGAGTAGATCAACGCATGCTTTACCCTAGATTATTTCTTCATATTTCTTATACTTTTTATTCAACAATTGAATCCCCATCTGGATTGCAATTGGCTGGCCAGCTTTGAATCTTTAAAGTCCAAATGTGAATGCGAAATTAATCTTCCTCTTCTTGCGATCCTTTCGATCTTGACTTGACTTGCTTTTCTAATATGCCCCGCTGGACCGAATTAACCATAGTCCATAAGTAACATGCTAGATAGCAATCACCCGGTCAAATCTAAAGAAACCAATTAGAGTCCATAAGGGTAATGAATTAAGACCCATGTGGTCTTTGGGTCTCACATAATAGTAAACTTATTTACTATTCTAACCCAATGGTCAAAAATGCATACGTAGTATGAATACGTATTACAACATCGCTCATTTCCCAGGGAGTGTATGTCTCAATGATGTTGTAAGGATGATGATCAGACACCACAATGTCTGACTTTGAGTCCCTTTTTCTACTCAAATAATCCTTTGGACTCACATCCCGCATTTAGACAGATAGGATTTCAAAATCCTTTTAGATCTTTTGTAAGCATCCATATGATGCAGATCTTTCATGCGACCATTTTGTTTAAGTCATGACTCTAAATCATCCGTCTGATGATTTTGACTTTAAACAGGTCGCATCTCTATTCTATCCGTCTGATAGAATAAGGCGGTTGCTCATGTGAGAGAGCCAACCTCAATCTGTCCGACATACTAGAAAGTATAGCTGAGATTTCAAAAATATACACAAACATTTCTCAAGAAATTCATATGCAATGTTTGAAAAAAGAACTTATTCTTTTATTAAATTTGATCATTTACAGACATGGGAATTTACATTGGTACAACTCAGCTCTTACGCAATCCTTGAGATGATAAGTGTTTGTAAAACACATCTCTGGGGATCGCCTTTGTAAGCGGATCCGATATCATCTCATGCGTAGATATGTAACTTATGTCTACCTTCTTGGTCTTATCATAGTCTTTTGCAAATTTGTAGCGGATATCTATATGTTTGGTCTTACAATGGAATTTCGGATCTTTGACATAGGCTATAGATGCTTGACTGTAGCTGTGTATGGGTACAACACCTGAGTCACTTGCATTAATTAGCCTGTCTAAGAACTTCCTAAGCCAAACAGCTTCTTGGACTGCCATGCTAAATGCTACAAACTCGGCTTCCATGGTTGAAAGTGCGATGCAGGATTGTTTCTTGCTACTCCAGGATATTGCACCAGATCCGAGTAGAAAAAAATATCCTGAGGTCGATCGTCGCTCATCGAGATCACCCGCCCAATCAGCATCAGTGTAGCCTTCGAGCCTCAAGGCATCTCCTTGATAGCATAAAGCAAAGTCTGCAGTTCCTTTGAGATACCGCATTATCCTCTTAACCGCTTTCCAGTGTACTTGCCCTGGGTTGGATTGGTAACGACTTACCATTCCAACGGCAAAACAGATGTCCAGTCTTGTACACATCATAGCGTACATAAGACTACCAACTGCACTGGAATATGGAACCTTTTCCATAATCTCTTTCTCCTCTTGGTTCTTAGGACATGATTTCAGACATAAATTATCGCTTTTGCTTATAGGAGTATCAATGGACTTGCAGTCCTGCATATTAAATCGTTCTAGAACCTTCTTTATATAAGTCTCCTGTGAAAGAGAAAGAAGTTTCTTCGAACGATTCCTTGAAATCTTAACTCCAAGGATATATGCGGCTTCTCCCATGTCTTTCATCTCAAAAACTGATGAAAGCCAAGCCTTGATATCCATCACAAAGACCTTGTCATTTCCGGCTATTAAAATGTCATCTACATATAGAGACATGATAACATACTTGCTTTTAATCCTCTTGATATATACGCAGTTATCTTCATCAAGCATGGTAAAACCATTTGATAAGACAACTTCTTGAAATCGTATATACCATTGCCTCGAGGATTGTTTAAGACCATATATGGATTTAAGAAGTTTACAAACCTTATGTTCGTTTCCTTCTTTTACAAACCCTGTTGGTTGTTCCATATAGATCTCCTCGTCCAATTCTCCATTGAGAAAGGCAGTCTTTACATCCATTTGATGTAATTCGAGGTCTAAGCAAGCTACCATTGCCAGAATCAGGCGAATCGAGGTAAAACGAACAACAGGTGAGAAGGTCTCTTCGTAGTCTATCCCTTCCTTTTGCGTAAAACCTTTCGCAACAAGGCGAGCTTTATATCTGTCAATAGAGCCATCAGCCTTATGCTTGATCTTGAGAACCCATTTGTTCCCAATAGCTCTACGTCCTCTGGGTAAGTCAACTAAGTCCCAGACTTGGTTAACTTTCATGGATTCTAACTCCTCTTGCATCGCTTCCATCCATTTGTCTTTAGCAGGGCAAGATACGGACTGTTTGAAAGTAGCAGGCTCGTCATCTTCTTGTAGTAAAGTCATAAAGGTTTGCGGAAATTCATCCTCAAATCTTAGAGGAGCCAACCTTGTATGACTACTACGTCGTATTTGAGATTCTTCAAGTCCTTGTTGACTCGAATTTAGATCAATTCTAATATCACTCCCACTTGGAATGTCGTTAGAATTGCTCCCACTTGGATCATTATTCCCGTATGGAATAAGATAATCGTCATTCGTATAATCCATTGGTGAAGGTTGAAACATATTTTCGTTTTCACCAAGAATTCTCCCACTCGAATGAGGTAATCCTTCTTGATCATAAATCTCAAATAGAGATAAGTCCTGACTTATCTCGCCCTGTCTTGGAAACTCGTTTTCCAAGAAAGTGACATCCCTCGACTCAAACTCAATCAATTAGCCCACCATTGTCTTCCTGACTAACAAAAACATAACCTTTGGAGTTTTCTGCGTATCGTATAAAGATACATTTCCTTCCCCTAGGCCCAAGTTTGCCATACTTATGGGAGGAAATATGTGCGTAGGATGCACAACCCCAAGGTTTCAAAATGTTTAAGTCAGGAGACCTTTGGTTCCACAACTTATAAGGAGTGGAGCTAACTGATTTCGAGGGTACGCGGTTTAAAATGAAAGCGGCCGTCAATAATGCATCACCCCAAAAGGTGATTGGCAAGTTAGCTGGCGCCATCATTGAACGGACCATTTCCATTAAAGTCCTATTTTTCCTTTCTGCAACACCGTTTTGTTGAGGAGTATAAGGCATAGTTACCTGATGTACTATGCCTTTTTCATCACAAAGTTCCTTAAAACTTGTTGATTGATATTCACCGCCCCTATCGGTTCGCAAGACCTTAATCTTGCGATCTAATTGATTCTCCAATAAACTCATATAGTTTTTAAAGCAAGCCAATGCTTCACTTTTGTGGGATATCAAATAGATATGTCCGAATCGGGTGAAATCATCAATAAAAGTGATGAAATAGGACTTCCCGCGTCTTGTCTTGACATTCATCGGACCACATATGTCCGAATGGATAAGCTGTAATGGAACCTCGGCCCTTGTGCCGGTTCCAAACGGCTTACGACAATATTTCCCCACTAGGCAATGTTCGCAGGTCGACATTTCAACCTTTGAAACATTAGATAGAAGGCCATGTTTGGCAAGTCTATCCATACGCGTTGGTCCAATATGACCAAGCCTTGCGTGCCAACAAATCACATCAGACTCATAAGTCTTAGAATTTGCAATAAGGAAATTTTCATTACATGAGGAGTCATACATTGTACTCATTACAATAAATCCTTTAAATACAAACCCAGTACCAATAAGAGTATTATTACAACTTATGTCCACATTACAATCATGAAAAAACCAGTTATAACCAAGACCCATTAACACGACCACAGATATTATATTCCTTCGAATATCTGGAGCAAAGAGAACATCATGAAGTAGGAGAGTGCGACCGTTGTCCAAGACTAGCTTGCAAGTCCCAACGCCTTTCACTTCAACACGTGTGTTGTTTCCTACATAGATCCACTTCGTTCCTTGGGGTATCCGGTGATACTCCACAAAGGACCGTCTGTCCCTTGCTATGTGGTCGGTGACACCTGAATCAATTATCCAAAATGGATTAGATTCCACAAGAAATATTGAACTAGAAACACATATGTAACTAGTATATTTACAAGTTACCTCGTCGCCTCCACTCATACACGAACGAGCATAGTGACCGAGCTTGTTGCACTTGAAGCACTTGATCCTCTTCAAGTCTTTCTTCGTGTGCCATTTCTTGTGCCCACCATTATGTTTGGGTTTCTTGGTAGACTCAGGTTGCTTATTACGTTCATTAGTGAACTTTGAATGATCTTTCCGTTTCTTTCCCCCGTATGAGGAACTAACAACCATGTGCACTTCTGCACTTGGCTTTGCAGCCGCAAGCCGCTCTTCCTCTAATTCGAGGTGCTTAGAAACATCGCTGAAGGTCTTGATGCTCTCATTGTGAGTGAGATGCATCTTCATTTGGTCCCACCCATTTGGTAGGGAACGTATGACTGCTTGGATTTGTTGCTCATCAGTGAGCACATGACCTGCGTCCTTTAACTCCGAGATAAGATTCGCCATATGTCGCAGATGTTTCCCCATGGAATGATCTGGACGTTTCTTATATGAATCAAACCTTATAGTTAAGACGCGAAGTTTGGACACCGATGTGCCACCGAACTTCTCTTCTAGCTTGGACCATATGTCCATGGCTAGGTCATGTTCTCGGAAGATGCGCATTATGTCATCAGCCATACTGCTTAATAATGTAATGCGTGCTATCTTGTTCTTCCGAGACCAAGCATCAAAAGCTTCCTTCTCTCGTCTGTGTTGGGCCGAAGTGCCCAACTCGGGTTCAATCATTACGTTCTTTAGAGTTTCGAGCACTTCTTGCTCCTCTAAAACGTATTGTATCTTGATGGACCAAAGTTTGTAATTATCGCCGTTGAGTTTTTCACCTCTGTTTAACTCAGCGACGATATTCTTTGAAGCGGAAGACATTTTACTTTTAAAATGCTGCAAAAGACACAAAACCGAAGGTTTGATCAAAATCATTGCATTAAAAATTTCTGAAAATATAATTTCCACTTGAAATGATAATAGAATATCCCATTTGGATAGTTCTAATTTCAACTCCCACTTGGAATGATATTTATAATTTGATAAGTTACTTTCGAAAAATATTGAAGATGTTACTCTAGAATCGAAAAGGTCATTACGTTCCCAATCACCATCTAGAGTAACTTTCAATATTTCTCCCTCACTTTATCAAACGATAGTACTCTTATAGTACTTTGCAGCGGAAAAGCGTTTTTGAAAACGTATTTTTCAAAACGTATGAAAACGTATTTTTCAAAAAATGTATATTTCAACTTAGTACCCTTATGATACTAGTGAAATATTTGGCACTTCCTGACCATTTGCCGGGAATGAGCCGTAGCCGTGCCAAGGCCGGATCCCCCTGTGGGGATTTTTCTGCAAGCCATTATCGCCGGTTCCCGTATGGATTCAGGCGCTTCCCCCGTATGGGAGAATTTTGCCGCAGACGACTGTCGTTAGCCTCATATGGGCTAGTCGGCACATTCGTGTTTGACCAAGGCCTTTTGCAACACCGTATGGGCTAGTCGGCATGTTCGTGATCGATCAAGGCCTTATGCCGGATTGGTCGACCAAAACTCCCAAATTGGTCGACCAACCAATGATCTGACACCACTCTCGGCCATGGCCTCTGCCCTGGCCGAGGCTGGCCAAGGGCCGGCCAAGGGCCTCTGCCCTGGCCGGCCAGGGTCCCTGGCCCCTCGTCCAGGGCCTCTGCCCTGGCCGAGGCCGGCCAGGGCCTGACCCTGGCCTTTGCCAGGGCCGGCCATGGCCCTGGCAGAGGCCAGGGCCGGCCATGGCGCCGGCCCTGGCCTCTGCCAGGGCCCTGGCCTCTGGCCAGGGCCGGCCAGGCCCTGGCCTGGCCGCGGCCAGGGCCCCCTGGCCCTGGCCGTGGCCGGCCAGTGCCGGCCTTGGTCCTTTGGCCATGGCCGGCCATGGCCCATATGGCCATGGCCGGCCACCCCCTTGTATGGGGTTGCCGCACACCCCGCCGGAGGGGTGGCCGTGGTGGTTATTGGCCGTAGCCAACCCCCTCCGCATGGGGGGTGCATTGCCTTCATAGCCCATTTGGCCATGGTGATCATGCACCAAAAATCATCTTCTCTGATGGAGATAACTACCATCATCTTCCTCGATGAAGCACCCGTTCGTCGATGAAGCACCCGTTCGTCGAGAAAGTAGTTATCTTCTAATGGTCGTGTGCCCAAAATGAAAAATAACATACTTTAAAGTTCGTAAACTACACGCTCCGTATGAAGAGAGTTCACATTCCCTTTGAATGGAGACTCGGCATCCATGAAGAGTGCGAGCTTGACGACGTGAACGGTCGGTTCTTCCTGTCACGGAGAGTTCCTGCCATATCCGTAATGACAGAAGACCCTAACATGAAAAGAACAACCGCTGCGTTCTCTCCGTCACGAAGCGTTCCTACCATATCTGTAATGGTAGGATACCCATTTGTGAAAAAGACAACGCCTCGTTCATCGGTTCGACGGGGCGGCGGTTTGACCGGGGCGAACCCATATGGCTTTGATACCAATGTGGGATCCTGTCAAAACAACGTTAGGATCGATAAATGAAGTTGAGACTTACGCTTGCGTACGCGACACCGTAATCTCGGAACTTCGCCCTCGGATTCGCCACAACGGTCGATACTTCGTCACCGAGGATCGAAGCAGATTTTCACCGCCTAAATCTCTAACTAGAAGAGGATTTTAATGGAAGGGAGAAGAAGAACATAAGGATGCCTTATGCAAACTTATGGCATGGAAAGTGTGAATGAATGGCTTACCCTTGGGTCCTATTTATAGGCTTTAGGGGTGGTTATTGTAGGAAATAACCAATTATAAGCTTATTAGCCTATATTAGCACATTCATTTATCTTCTTCTTTATCCACTTATCAAGTGCCATTTTTCACTTATAAAGTGGTTTTTTCCACTTATCGAGTGGCTTTTTCCACTTATCGAGTGGTCCTTTTCACACGAGAAAAGGTTCCCTTTGCGCACGCCTTCGTGCACGCGACATCTGAGGTCCGTATACCCTCATACATCCCCTCATGGGTGTATTTATGTCGTCCATATCCAACAAGCTAGACTCAGGCTGCCTAGGAGGAGGTGAGGGATCCCTATGGGTCTCATACTCGGGTACGTACTCCGTGTCGGAATCCAAAGGAGGAGTCGGGGCACGGAGAGACATAGGCTTGGGCTTGGGCTGAGATTGGCCTCGGGGCTTCGCTGTCGCCAACCTCTTACGCTTAAGAGGAGGCGAAGACGAAGAGGGTTGGGTAGTCTTCGAACGGCGTTTGGGAGGGGTGCGCGTAGGTTGATCGGGATCCGTAGGGGATGGCTCTACGGTCATAGGCGATGGGCTCGTAGGACGGATCGGAATGCGTGTACGGGCCATAAGCACGACACGACACGATGCAATCAATCAAGCAATGAGATCAAGAACCCTAGATATAGAAACCCTAGCCGAAATTGAAACCCTAGCCGAAATAGAAACAAACCCTAAGCCTAGGAGCTAAGAAACTAACCCTAGATAGCTAGGAGAGGAGAGAGAACAAACCCTAGGGGAGATCGGTCGGAGATATGGTCGGAAATAGGTCGGAGATCGATGGTGGGAGAGGATGGAAGTCGAAGAGGTCGGGGGTTTTTCGAGCTGGAGAGAGATAGAAACTGACTAATAGTGAATTAAGTTGGCTATAGATGAGTTTTAATCGATCGGAAGAGCAAAAGACAAGACAGTCCCCGTCACAACTAGTCGGTCACAGTTCAAGCACTGACAGACTAGATCACGATCTAGTCGGTCGGTCAATGAGCTTGAACCGACTAGTTGTAAACAGTAACTGAAGCCAAATTTCCTGACAAGAATTAGTCGGTCTAAGCTCATTCACTGACCGACTAGAACTGAATCTAGTCGGTCGGCCAATGAACTTGGACCGACTAAGAGAGTCCAAAAATTGAAAATTTTTGAAAATTTGATTTCTCTCCTAATCGCACTTGGATGAAACATCGAAATACTCTCATTAATCATTATACTACCCCATTAAACATCGAAAATCTGAAATTTGACGATTACGCACAAATCGAGCGAAAATTCCAAAAATTCAACAAAAAATCCAGAAAAAATTTCAATTAATCTAGCATGAGCAAATATAAAGAATTGAATAGCATACAAGATTATTGAATAAAATATGAATCCTAAATCTCGGATTCACCCATAATCTCCAATTCTCGACGTAACCGCACAAAGGAGTCTTCCTTTAGGGGTTTCGTGAAAATATCGACGATTTGCTTCTGGGTTTCAACGTACACTAAAATGATGTCCTTTTTAGCAACATAATCATCTAAGTAATGGTGTCGGATATCTATATGTTTCGAACGGGAATGGTGTACCGGGTTTTTAGAGAGACATATTGCACTTTGGTTGTCCACCATGATAGGGCAAGTATCACAGTTTATACCAAAGTCTTTAAGTGTGTGTCTCATCCAAAGAGACATATTACCAATTGAATCACATAAGACATCCATAGAGTCATCATCATTAGTAATTCTAGTTGGAACAAATCCTTCATTAAATGAAACATGAAGCGATTCCTCGATCGTTGAGGTTCGTTTGTTGTATATCCAGTAGGCTTTTCTACGTGAGGAATATCCAACAAAAATCCCCTCATCGGATCTTGGATCGAATTTGTCCAAACTACCATACGTGTTCTTAATAAAACATTTTGAACCAAAAACACGAAAATGTTTAACTTGAGGCAACCTACCAAACAACAATTCATAACAAGTTGGTTTAGTGCCGGGCCTCAAAAGTATTCTATTAAACACATAGCAAGCGGTGTGTACCGCTTCCGCCCAAAATTGATGGCCAAGTTGGCTATCCTCAAGCATAGTGCGAGCACACTCCACTAGCGTCCTATTCTTTCTCTCAACAACACCATTTTGAGGAGGTGCGCAAGGGAATGAAAAGGTGTGTGTAATACCAACATCATCACAAAATGTCTCAAAAGACTCATTCTCAAATTCACCTCCATGATCACTACGAATAGTGACAATGGTGGTTCCTAAGAGATTTTGTACTTTCTTAACAAAAATTGTGAAGTTTTCAAAAGCTTCATTTTTATTACATAATAAAAATACCCAAGTAAACCTAGAAAAGTCATCAACGATGACAAGTCCATATCGTGCATTTCCTAATGAAGCAACTCTAGTTGGCCCAAATAAATCTATATGTAATAGTTCTAGTGGCCGCTTAGAAGAAATACTTTTTTCTTAGGTTTAAAAGACGATTTTGGAAGTTTGCCTCGTTGACACGAGTCACAAAAGCTTTTCTTTTGAAAGACAAGCTTAGGGAAGCCTCTAATAGAGTTTAACTTGGAAAGCTTAAAAAGTGTTCCAAAGTTCACATGACCAAAACGTCGATGCCATAAGTGTTGTTCACTTGTGTTGGCAATGAGACATTGTTCATGTGATCTTGGAAGATCTAGGATATATATATCCTTATGGCGTGTGCCGAAAAACAATAATTCATTATTATCTTTTCTTAAAAATGGCACATTCCTTTCGCAAAGCTAACTTTGTAACCTTTGTCACAAAGTTGACTTATTGAAATGAGATTGTGGTTTAATCCTTTAACAAGGTAAACATCACATATAAGGGGTTTAGAAGGATTACCCACTTTACCAACACCTATGATGGTTCCGCTCCATTTGCCTCCAAAGACGACGCGGTTTCCATTTGCAATGGACACCACTCCGGAGAGCAATTGAGCGTCACCCGTCATGTGTTTTGAACACCCGCTATCGAGTATCCAATTCCCCTTGGAGCTAAATTTAAATTTGTTGCTCCTTTTCTTTTTCTTGAGTACCTAAAGATAGAAAATTTCATATCATGGTACCCAAGGTCATTGGGTCCAAAAGATTAGACCTTTGGAAGCCAAGTCCAATTGGACTTAGACTTTCCCACATAATTAACACTATGCACGATATTCGAAAAATAAGCATTCATGTAAACTTGTTTTTCATCCATGCTTGTGTCCTTTGGGCTCCAAATTGTGAATATTTTGGGAGCCCTCATCCTATTGGGTGCATGCATGCGTTGTTGGTTTCTACGTGATGCATGACGTGGATAGGCATAAGGAACATGATGGAATGGTGCATTATGAGAATTATTCATACGATGATGTGGGTGTACATATGCATGTGGGGGAACACGTGCATGATGGTGTCTCACATGGTGTGCACGTGCCCGTGAACGTGTAGCATAGAAATCATCATATGTGTGAGCCGGTGGAGTAGGACGTGTGTTCCTACGTGGCATAGTATTTGTGTACATATAAGCATGCCCCTTCTTTGGAGGTCCACCCAAAGTGGGTTTCTTTTCAAATGAAGGTGTGTACGAGGTGGAAGCACCATTGGTAGGTGAACTACCAATAGATTGTTTGCTACCACTCGTTGAGTCACCAGAAGTTGGCCTAACAAAAGTAGTGGCCGATTTGGATGAACTTCCAATCGTATACCCCAAGCCAATGTGGTGTTTGGCCGGAAGTAAGACATTTTGGATATTAACCAAATGGCCCTTACCCTTATTGAATTCATTGATTCGGCCTAATGTGTTCTCATATTTCTCGGTGAGAGAACGCAAAGAACCATCCAAAGTGGATACTTGCGATGTGAGCACATAAACACGAGATTTGAGATTTTCATTCTCAATACTCAAAGTCGAGTTTTGAGAGGTCAAATCCGCTATCTTGTGTTCCTCCGGATCCTCAATGCTAACATGTTCAAGTTGAGTCTTGAGATTAACAATCTCATTCGTCAACCCTTCAACAACGGTGTCGTTGTTGGTGATGATAGTTTTAGACGAGGTTTGGATGCTAGCTAAATCATCTTTTACTTTAGTATACCTATTTACTAACTTAGTGTATTTAGACCATAGTTGCTCATTAGCATTCCTAAGGTCATCCATGGTTACCTCATCGCCTTCGTTGTCGCTATCATCGGAGGAGGCATCTTTATCTTGCTCCTCTCTAGCCATGAAGCACATGTGTGCTTGCTCCACTTGCTCATCATCTGACTCTCCGCTAGAGGAATCATCGGAGTCGGTGAATGTCCCGACAAGCCCCTTTTTGTACCCTTTCTTGTACTTCTTGGACTTGTCGAACTTCGACGCCTTCCACTTCTCCTTTTGCTTGTTTAGAGGACACTCCGCTTTCATGTGTCCGGGCTTGTTGCATTTAAAGCACAAAGAAGAGGAGGCGTTAGAAGAATTAAACTTCGATTTGTTTTTGAAGTTACCTTTCCGGAAGAACCGGTTGAACTTATTGGCCATGAGTGCCATGGACTCCAAGTCCAACTCGTCTTCCGAGTTTTCATCATCGATCGATGTGGAAGTAGATGGAGCGGCCTTGAAAGCAATAGCCTTCTTCTTTGGCTCGTCTTGCTTTAGGTAGGACTTCATCTTTTCTTGCAACTTCAACTTGCTATCCTTGCATACCTCATAAGACATCAATGTACCCATTAGTTGAACAACGGTATAAGTTTTCATATCATTACATTCCTCGATGGCGAAGGTCCGTTTCTCCCAACTAGAAGGAAGTCCATCGATTATCTTCGAGACTTTCTCCTTTTGGGTGTAGGTTTTACCGAGAGCCTCCAACTCGTTTGTGATGTCGACGAAGCGAGCATAATACTCCTTCATCTTCTCACCCTGTAGTATATGAAATAACTCGTAATCTTTATTAACTAACACGAGTTTAGAGTCGCTTACCCTACTTGTTCCTTCATGCAAGATGAGGAGGGAGTTCCATATTTGATATGCACTCTTACATGTGCATATCTTGTTGAAATCCTCGGGCTCCAAAGCGCATTGCAAGGCGTTCATTGCCTTGGCATTGCTTACCTCCGCGGCGATCTCCACGGGAGTCCACTTCTCGAAATCTTCTTCGGTGGGCTCGACATACTCCTTCATCGTGGCCCTCCATAATGAAGCACTCCGGAGGAAAGTTTCCATCCAGCATTTCAAGTACCCGTAGTTGATACCGTTGAAGAATGGAGGCCTCGTTGAGGAATGTCCTTCCATTACCGAAGACGCTCCTTCACGATTCTTGAAGGTGCTATAGTCGGAATGGACGAACGGTCTTGTTGTCGTTGGCAGACATAGCCATAGACTTGGCTCTGATACCAAATGTAATGCCATGCTAAGCTACTGCACAAGTACTAGAGGGGGGGTGAATAGTACTTTAAAATAATTAAGAGGCTAATTCCTAATTACCGTGCAAACTCTACCAATTAATGCGGAAATGCGGAATAGTAAATAATCGACAACAAATAAGACAAACGCAAACAAGCAATATTACTGGGTTCGGATCCACCCAAGTCTCCCCGACTTGTTCCCGGTGATCCTATGTCCCAACCACCCGGATCCCCTCCGGATACTTGAGTTAGAAACCCTAACTCAAGATTTCCACTATGAAATGCTTGTGAAAAACCTTCACAAGTCAAATCATACACAAATGAAATTTGTGACTCCCACAACCCGGGATCACAACCACTCTCACAACCGAGAGTAAAACACTTACAAAATGAAAGTAAATGAAATAGAACTTATTACCGACAAAATACCTATGCCTTGAGTAAACTTACGATTTAGGGCAAAGATGATTTTGAGGAAGAAGAAGAGGCACCAAACCCTAGCTCCAAGATGTAGATCAGCGATGGAGAGCTATGAGGTTGATGGTGACCTAGGATCAAGCACTTGGCTTGAAGGCTCACAATCAATGAATCTCTCTTTTGAAATAAGAGTGAGAAGAGATTCAAGATTGGAATGAAAGAGCTTTGAATGGGATTGAATGCTTTCTCTTTGATCGCTAAACTTGTCTTAATATCAGCCTTGAGTGCAATGAATGCAGCTCAACAAGTATATATAGGTTAGAGGAGAGAGGGAGAGAAAAACGTTTCAATTAAAGCTCCAACGGCTCTATTCTGAACCAAACTAGTCGGTCAAAGAACAACCACTGACTGACTAGTTCATCAACTAGTCGGTCGGTCAATCAACATGAACCGACTAAGTGGTGAACAGGGAATAGATCAAGTTCAGACTGAAGGGAATTAGTCGGTCAAAGAAGAGTTACTGACCGACTAGTTTCACAACTAGTCGGTCGGTCACTCAACTCAGACCGACTAAGAGATAAAACACAAAGTCTGAGAACAAATAGAATTAGTCGGTCCAAGAACAAAAGTTGACCGACTAGTTCATCAACTAGTCGGTCGCCAAATGTACATGGACCGACTAACGACAAACAGTAACTTGGCATGTACAGTAGAAGCTCAACTAGTCGGTCACAGAAGCATCACTGACCGACTAGTTCACAAACTAGTCGGTCGGTGAGTCAACGTAGACCGACTAACTGTAAACAGTAAAGAGCTATGATTTGAGAAGGCAAACTAGTCGGTCCAAGAAGCTTTGCCGACCGACTAAATCACCATCTAGTCGGTTGGTTCTTCTTCTTGAACCAACTAACATGCACAAGAAGTCGCGAATCGAAGTGCGATGCTTCGGGAAAGTTAGTATCGACTTCTTACAAGTTCCTAGAGCTAGGATAGGAGCGTTATGAAGATTAAAACGTAAGACCTACTCAAGGCTTAACATTCTACGGAACGAAGCTAAAAGACAATAAATAAATCTTAACGAACCGTCTTCGAAAGCTTCGATCCGAATCTTCATGACTTCTAAAATGGTCCAAAAGCTTCAACGAAGCTTTAGGCATACAATCACGTGCTTTGAGAAGTCTCGAGACGTCGCTTTGGATGTACATATGAATTTGGCGACGATCTCCATAACTGCGCTCACAATTGTTAGGTCATAATATATTTATGTTTGTTCATCATCCAAATCCAAATCCGGGGAGTCCAATATCCAACAAGAATGCGATGTCATGATGCTATGAAAAAGGAATAAGATATGGACACATCAAAGCACTCCTCGGGAATGTCTCCATCCGACATTTCCAATAGCCAAAATTCATGCCATTGAAATGCGGAGGACGTACCGTTGATTGTCCTTCGAAGCTGTAGATGCACCATCACGATCGTGATTTTTGTACGAAGTCGGTGGAGGAACCTTGTTGTTGTTGGATGCCATAGCTTTAAACCAGTGCTCTAATACCAATTGTAAGGTCCCTAGCTATGAGGAAAACACTAGAAGGGGGGTTGAATACTGTTTATGCAATTTAAAATGATAATTACACCAAATTAAATTCCTAACCAACAATTAATGCGGAACCCTAAAATGAAACATTGCAAACACAATGATGTTTCAAGGGTTCGGATTACCCAAGTCACTTTCCGACTTGTTTTCGGTAATCCTACATCCCTTCCACCCGGATACCACCGGATACTCAAGTTAGAACCCTAACTTGAGGTTTTCTTTAAACCTACTTTAACTAAACTGTCTTTAATAACTCTAGGGTGATGATAGGTTAGCTGGTCCTTAAGACCTGAAGTCATTTGTACAAACATGTGAGTGAATGGTGTAGCTTAGACCTATGATCTAGCTTCGAGGCTAGGCCTGCTGAAAGATCTTAGGTTGAGCTACACCCGAAGCTCTCGAGGCAAGTAGATGACTAAGATGGGATTCGTCACTTCTGTTAAAGGGAAGTTAGTGTTACAGGCTCAGTACGGTCTTTATGTTAATCCTCAGTCGGGTATATTGGAAGAGGTTACCTGGATGACGGGATCGTCCCAGTCTAAACACAGGTTCAAACCGTGTCCAAATCAGAGCTCAAACGAGCCCGGAAACGCGAAAACAGTCCAAGGCGAAGTGGGTTAGACCCACTGGGCTAATAAGCCCATAGGCAAAGGCAAACGGGCGCAGCCTGCTGGCTGCAGCGGGCGCACGCCCGCTGCAGCAGCGGGCACGGCGCGCTGCGGCAGCGGGCGTGCAGCCCGCCCTTGCCCCCTTGGGCGGGCGCGTCCGCTAAGCTTAGCGGGAGCTTAGCGGGCGCGCCCGAAACTTAAGTCAATTTAGGGTTTTTTGAAACCCCAAATGACGGCTACGAATTTTGATAATTTTCTCAACTTTGGGCAATTGTTTGAGGGGTCAAACGAAGTCGAAATTCGTCGCCGTCAGTTCCTACGCGTTCACCATTCGAAGCTCTTCGGATTGATAGCTTGTTTGGTGTCTAAGGTTTAATGTGCAAAGAGAATTAATTAGTTAAAGTTTGCTTTTATGAAAGGCTCACTTAAACTAGAAATTAAGCCAAATTGGCTGAATTGATTTTTCTCTGATTTTGCGAATGTCCCACATTGCTCGCAATGAAGGAGTGAGTGCCGACTCCCTGTATAAATAGGGGTGCACTCTCTTCGTTGAAAAACACACCAAGTCATCGATCGAGCAGCTCCAGACTTTTAGAGCAAGCTCGATCGGCGACTAAATTATTCTCTCTCTCTCTCTCTTCATGTTCTCCGGAGTAGTCCTAGCAAGACTACGAAGGGGGTTTGGATTTTGATCCGGACGTCTAAGACGCGGGTTCTTCTCAAGTGAAACTTTCTACCGCGTGTGATCGACTCGGAGATAAAAGTCGGTTCGGGCGGATCGGTTCGAGGGTGCGAGGCGGCTCAGGCGGATCGAGTCAAAGCGGCTCTGCTACGAGGATCTTCTGAAGACGGTGCGGTACATCTTGCCTGCTCTAGGGCCAAGATTCCGGGTATGTGGTTAAGTAGTTTTTAGTGTAGATTTAATTAGTCGCTTTAGAGTAGATCCCTCTTGGGGTGGTCAGATCCATCCCAAGTTGGCTTAGATCGGGCTAGGTTCTGGCTCCCTTAGAGCCTAGCTAAATAGTTTAGCTAGATTAGAAAATTTGATTTTTCTATTTCCGCTGTGTTTTTGTGCCTCTGTGGTCGGTCCGACTTAGGACGGACACAGATCCGAGCTCTGGGGTCTGCCAAAACCCCAATAGTGGTATCAGAGCCACGGTTTTGCTATAGATCTATTATAGCGACTTTGTAAATCTTTAAAAATTGCTTTTTTAAACATACGTAATATTTTAGCTTTATGCTAAAATTAGTTTTAAAAATGTTGTGTTTTAAAAATCGTTTTTACAACACGGAAATTTTTGAGACGATTTAATTTTATGTGATAATTTTAAATGAATATCAAATGCTTTGTAAAATTATTTTTTATGAGATATAAATATTTTTAAGAGCATTTAATTGTTTATGTAATTTTAAGAAATATTTTATTTTTTAAATTTAATTTTTCTTAAGTTACATAAAGATTAGAAAGTTTAAAAACTTTATTTGAAAGCTTTTAAATGTATTTCTAATTATTTTAAAATTGTTTTAAAATTGTTTTAGAGGATATGTAAATTATAGAAATATTTTGTTTTCATGAGATGAAAGATAAATTAGTTTCTTTTTACATATAAGTTTCTAAAATTATTTATGCGATATTTCTATTTTAGAAATAATTGATTAAAATTTTAAAGCCTAGGTTTTAGAATTATTTGATAATTTTATACCTAGTTTTATGTGATAAAATATTTTTGGAGCTTTAAAAATTTTATCCTCGAATTTAAATTGTTAAATTCTAGATTTGCGTGTTTTTATTATGTAGATAATTTTAAAATTGCAAATACTCGTTATATGTCACAAATATGAAACTTTCATTTATGCGGATAAATTAGTTGTTTCAATTTTTAATGGACATATTGAATAATGTATTCATAAACCTTATTAGGTTAGCCATTAAATGTTTAAAATTTTATGATATGAAATTTTAATAAACTAGTGACATGTTATGTTTGATAAAACAAAACAACATCAAAATCTAATACCAGATTAGGTTAGTCCCTTTGTTTGTAAATCATTTCATTAAAACGTTTAATTGATGATTTTCATAAAAGACAAATGTTGAATTGTTTTATAAAATCCTAATTAGATTGGGGTAGCACGTTGAACGAATGGACCTTATAGTTGATAAGGACTTAATAAAAATTGTTCAACCAATCCATAAAATTTCGAATTTTAGGATCCACTAGTTAATAAGGATAAACTAGTTTTCTTAATTAAAAGCCATTTAATTGTTTGGACAAACATAGAATTGATGAAAACTCCTTCAATGGATCATGATGTCGGTCAATGTGCTTGGCTAAGTTTGCTGGACTAACCTAGCTAGACTGGACAACAAGTGGTCCTGGCTTAGTCAATTCCCAGGCCGCGTCCGCTGGACCGCAAGGAGTCGATTCATGACTATGAAAGTCCATCGACTATACCTAAGTCAATACGATAATAATCTTGTTCAAGATAAATCGTAGCCCTACTTGTTTTAGGAGTTGGCAACTGTAACAAACATATTGCGGTTGTTGAGCTACACTCAAACCGTGACATGTCAATCTTATAGAAACCGATTTCTTGATTGACATCTTGACCTGACTGAAACCGTTGTCTCATCCTTCGAGCATCGGCATAAGTCTAACCGAGAATGTAGTCTAAGTCTTGACCCAAACCAACGTGTCGTGCATACACCGAGCGGTAGGACAAGTCAGGCTAGACACGAAAACAAGGGACCGAGTAAGCTAGCCATTGTGATCCGGTTGAGCACACTCATGATCACAAATGACTATGGGTAAAAATCGATAGGGAATCATAGTTATTATGATTGATGACGAGTTCGTCTACCGACTGTAGAGTCGGACAACTTGTTGAGATACACTCAAGGTTGTCAGACTCAGGGTAGTCGGATCCCTCTCTCACAAATGTTATTTTAATAATAAATTGTTTATTATTATGGCTTTAATAAATTTAATGGGAGCATATAGTTTTATAAAAACCATTAAAACTATACTACGAACTAATACTAACTAAAGTATCTATAAAATGCAGTCTGGATTCGGGTCTTAGATATATGGTTGAGAAGAACGTGCTCGATGGAACGAACTACAAAGACTGGCTTAGGAACATCAAGTTGGTCCTTTCCCTAGCCGGGATAGGCTACGTACTGTTCAAGGATGCTCCGGATAAGCCCGATGAAGATTCGACCTTCGAGGAAAAGGAAGCCTACAAATTGTACCAGAGGGATGCAGAGAAGGCCAGGTGCCTTACTCTGGCTTCGATGAGTAACGAGTTGCAGAGGAAGCATGAACATATGGATGTTCAAAGTATGCTTCTCAATGCTCAAGATTTATACGGCAAGCGATCTCGAGCTGTAGGATCCTGTCCAAAACAGAGTTAGGATCGATAATATGAAGTTTAGACTTACGCTTGCGTATGCGGCACGGTAGTCTACGAACTTCGCCTTCGGATTCGCCACGACGGATCGAGTCTTCTCACGAACGGAGTAAGGCTACTAATCCACAATCTAAATCTCTACTTTAGATTAAGAACTTGGATAAGAGGGAGAGAAAGGATTTCTGCAGAGCTTCGCTAGGATGAAGATGCATGCATGAATTTCATGCAAAAGGTGTAAGAAATGGCTTACCCTTGGGTCTTATTTATAGCCCCCAAGGTAGTTATTTTAGGGTAAGTTGTTCCTTTGGAACAACTTAATTAAGGTGTACCATGATACATGGCACATTATAAGCTTAAGTTGTACCATATGCATGGTACAACATAAGCTTAAGATATTCCCCCTATATTAGCCATATGTCGCATGCACTTATGCATGTATAATGCGACTTTCCCACTCATCCAGAGATCCTCTCCGCAAGGGAACAGATTCCCTTTGTACACAACTTCGTGTACGCGACGTTCGAGGTCTGTATTCCCTCGTACATCCCCCACAAGGGTGTACAAACGTCTTCCATATCCAACATCTCCCACTCACACTTGAGGGGACTGTAAGAGAACGTATTTCCCTTAGTTCTTTCATCTATCATACCGAGAAATAGACCGTGCGACCGTCATGCGCGTAGAGTCTGTTGTTGTGCACTTGTTAGAGATACACAACGACCTCGAAGGTGCAAAGTTGAGTAGTTCAACGCATGCTTTACCCTAGATTATTTCTTCACATTTCTTATACTTTATATTCAACAATTGAATCCCATCTGGATTACAATTGGCTGGCCAGCTTTGAATCATTAAAGTCCAAATGCGAATATGAAATCAATCTTCCTCTTCTTGCGAACCTTCTGATCTTGACTAGACTCGCTTTTCTAATGTGCCCCGCCGAGCCGAATTATCATAGCCCATAAGTAACACGCTAAGATAGCGATCATTTCGTCAAATCTAAAGGAACCAATTGGAGTCCTTGAGGGTAAGAGTAAAGACCCATATGGCCTTTGAGTCTCACATAATAGCAAACACTATTGCTACTAACTCAGTGGTCGAAATGCATACGTGGTATGAACACGTATTACAACATCACTCCTTTCCCAGGGAGAGTATGTCTTAATGATGTTGTACGGATGAAAAGATCAGACACCACAGTGACTATCTTTTTGAGTCCCCTTACTACTCGTGAAATATTCACGGACTCTCATCCTGCATAAGACAGATAGGAAAAAATCCTATGAGATCTCTTTCAAATATCCTTGTGATACAGATCTCAGATCTTTTGTAAGCATCCATATGATGCAGATCTTTCATTCGACTATCTTGTTTAAGTCATGACTCTAAATCATTCGTCTAATGATTTTGACTTTAAACTAGTCTCATCTCTATCTTATCCATCTGATAAGATAAGGCGGTTGCTCATGTGAGAGAGCCAACCTTAATCTGTCCGACATACACACAATTCAGCTGAGATTTCAAAAATGTACACAAACATTTCTTAAGAAATTCATATGCAATGTTTGAAAAAGAACTTATTCTTTTATTAATTTTGATCATTTACAGACATGGGAATTTACATTGGTACAACTCAGCTCTTACGCAATCCTTGAGATGATAAGTGTTTGTAAAACACATCTCTGGGGATCGCCTTTGTAAGCGGATCCGATATCATCTCATGCGTAGATATGTAACTTATGTCTACCTTCTTGGTCTTATCATAGTCTTTTGCAAATTTGTAGCGGATATCTATATGTTTGGTCTTACAATGGAATTTCGGATCTTTGACATAGGCTATAGATGCTTGACTGTCGCTGTGTATAGGTACAGCACCTGAGTCACTTGCATTAATTAGCCTGTCTAAGAACTTCCTAAGCCAAACAGCCTCTTGAACTGCCATGCTAAATGCTACAAACTCGGCTTCCATGGTTGAAAGTGCGATGCAGGATTGTTTCTTGCTACTCCAGGATATTGCACCAGATCCGAGTAGAAAAACATATCCTGAGCTCGATCGTCGCTCATCGAGATCACCTGCCCAATCAGCATCAGTGTAGCCTTCGAGCCTCAAGGCATCTCCTTGATAGCATAAAGCAAAGTCTGCAGTTCCTTTGAGATACCGCATTATCCTCTTAACCGCTTTCCAGTGTACTTGCCCTGGGTTGGATTGGTAACGACTTACCATTCCAACGGCAAAACAGATGTCCGGTCTTGTACACATCATAGCGTACATTAGACTACCAACTGCACTGGAATATGGAACTTTTTCCATAATCTCCTTCTCTTTTTGGTTCTTCGGACATGATTTCAGACATAAATTGTCGCACTTGCTTATTGGAGTATCAATGGACTTGCAGTCCTGCATATTAAAACGTTCTAGAACCTTCTTTATATAAGTCTCCTGTGAAAGAGAAAGAAGTTTCTTCGAACGATTCCTTGAAATCTTAACTCCAAGGATATATGCGGCTTCTCCCATGTCTTTCATCTCAAAAACTGATGAAAGCCAAGCCTTGATATCCATCACAAAGCCCTTGTCATTTCCGGCTATTAAGATGTCATCTACATATAGAGACATAATAACATACTTGTTCTTATTCCTCTTGATATATACACAGTTATCTTCATCAAGCATGGAAAATCCATTTGATAAGACAACCTCTTGAAATCGTATATACCACTGCCTCGAGGATTGTTTAAGACCATATATGGATTTAAGAAGTTTACAAACCTTATGTTCGTTTCCTTCTTTTACAAACCCTGTTGGTTGTTCCATATAGATCTCCTCGTCCAATTCTCCATTGAGAAAAGCAGTCTTTACATCCATTTGATGTAATTCGAGGTCTAAGCAAGCTACCATTGCCAGAATCAGGCGAATTGAGGTAAAATGAACAACAGGTGAGAAGGTCTCTTCGTAGTCTATCCCTTCCTTTTGCGTAAAACCTTTCGCAACAAGGCGAGCTTTATATCTGTCAATAGAGCCATCAGCCTTATGCTTGATCTTGAGAACCCATTTGTTCCCAATAGCTCTACGTCCTCTGGGTAAGTCAACTAAGTCCCAGACTTGGTTAACTTTCATGGATTCTAATTCCTCTTGCATCGCTTCCATCCATTTGTCTTTAGCAGGGCAAGATACGGCCTGTTTGAAAGTAGCAGGCTCGTCATCTTCTTGTAGTAAAGTCATAAAGGTTTGCGGAAATTCATCCTCAAATCTTAGAGGAGCCAACCTTGTACGACTACTACGTCGTATTTGAGATTCTTCAAGTCCTTGTTGACTTGAATTTAGATCAATTCTAATATCACTCCCACTTGGAATGTCGTTAGAATTGCTCCCACTTGGATCATTATTCCCGTATGGAATAGGATAATCGTCATTCGTATAATCCATTGGTGAAGGTTGAAACGTATTTTCATTTTCACCAAGAATTCTCCCACTCGAATGAGGTAATCCTTCTTGATCATAAATCTCAAATAGAGATAAGTCCTGACTTATCTCACCCTGTCTTGGAAACTCGTTTTCCAAGAAAGTGACATCCCTCGACTCAAACTCAATTAGCCCACCATTGTCTTCCTGACTAACAAAAACATAACCTTTGGAGTTTTCTGTGTATCGTATAAAGATACATTTCCTTCCCCTTGGCCCAAGTTTGCCATACTTATGGGAGGAAATATGTGCGTAGGATGCACAACCCCAAGGTTTCAAAATGTTTAAGTCAGGAGACCTTTGGTTCCACAACTCATAAGGAGTGGAGCTAACTGATTTCGAGGGTACACGGTTTAAAATGAAAGTGGCCGTCAATAATGCATCTCCCCAAAAGGTGATTGGCAAGTTAGCTTGCGCCATCATTGAACGGACCATTTCCATTAAAGTCCTATTTCTCCTTTCTGCAACACCGTTTTGTTGAGGAGTATAAGGCATAGTTACCTGATGTACTATGCCTTTTTCATCACAGAGTTCCGTAAAACTTATTGATTGATATTCACCGCCCCTATCGGTTCGCAAGACCTTAATCTTGCGATCTAATTGATTCTCCACTAAACTAATATAGTTTTTAAAGCAAGCCAAAGCTTCACTTTTGTGGGATATCAAATAGATATGTCCGAATCGGGTGAAATCATCAATAAAAGTGATGAAATATGACTTTCCGCGTCTTGTCTTGACATTCATCGGACCACATATGTCCGAATGGATAAGCTGTAATGGAACCTCGGCCCTTGTGCCGGTTCCAAACGGCTTGCGACAAGATTTCCCCACAAGGCAATGTTCGCAGGTCGACATTTCAACCTTTGAAACATTGGATAGAAGACCACGTTTGGCGAGTCTATCCATACGTGTTGGTCCAATATGACCAAGCCTTGCGTGCCAACAATTCACATCAGACTCATAAGTCTTAGAATTTGCAATAAGGAAATTTTCATTACATGAGGAATCATACATTGTACTCATTACAATAAATCCTTTAAATACAAACCCAGTACCAATAAGAGTATTATTACAACTTAAGTCCACATTACAATCATGAAAAAACCAGTTATAGCCAAGACCCATTAATACAACCACAGAAATTATATTCCTTCGAATATCTGGAGCGAAGAGGACATCATGAAGTAGGAGAGTGCGGCCGTTGTCCAAGACTAGCTTGCAAGTCCCAACGCCTTTCACTTCAACACGTGTGTTGTTTCCTACATAGATCCACTTCGTTCCTTGGGGTATCCGGTGATACTCCACGAAGGACCGTCTGTCCCTTGCTATGTGGTCGGTGGCACCTGAATCAATTATCCAAAATGGATTAGATTCCACAAGAAATATTGAACTAGAAACACATATGTAACTAGTATATTTACAAGTTACCTCGTCACCTCCACTCGTACACGAACGAGCATAGTGACCGAGCTTGTTGCACTTGAAGCACTTGATCCTCTTCAAGTCTTTCTTCTTGTGCCATTTCTTGTGCCCACCCTTATGTTTGGGTTTCTTGGTAGACTCAGGTTGCTTATTACGTTCATTAGTGAACTTCGAACGATTTTTCCTTTTCTTTCCCCCGTGTGAGGAACTAGCAACCATGTGCACTTCTGCACTTGGCTTGGCAGCCGCAAGCCGCTCTTCCTATAATTCGAGGTGCTTGGAAACATCGCTGAAGGTCTTGATGCTCTCATTGTGAGTGAGATGCATCTTCATTTGGTCCCACCCATTTGGTAGGGAACGTATGACTGCTTGGATTTGTTGCTCATCTGTGAGCACATGACCTGCGTCCTTTAACTCTGATATAAGGTTCGCCATATGTCGCAGATGTTTCCCCATGGAATGATCTGGACGTTTCTTATATGTATCGAACTTTATAGTTAAGGCACGAAGTTTGGACACCGATGTGCCACCGAACTTCTCCTCTAGCTTGGACCATATGTCCATGGCTAGGTCATGTTCTCGGAAGATGCGCATTATGTCATCAGCCATACTGCTTAATAATGTAATGCGCGCTATCGTGTTCTTCCGAGACCAAGCATCAAAAGCTTCCTTGTCTCGTCGGTGTTGGGCCGTAGTGCCCAACTCAGGTTCAATCATAACGTTCTTTAGAGTTTCGAGCACTTCTTGCTCCTCTAGAACGTATTGTATCTTGATGGACCAAAGTTTGTAATTATCGCCGTTGAGTTTTTCACCTTTGTTTAACTCAGCGACGATATTCTTTGAAGCGGAAGACATTTTACTTTTAAAATGATGCAAAAGACATAAAAACCGAAGGTTCGATCAAAAACATATTGCATAAAATTCTTAAAATATAACTCCCACTTGAAATTATATTATATTTGATAAGTTACTTTCGAAAAATATTGAAGATGTTGTTCTAGAATCGAAAAGGTCTCTTTGATTCCAATCACCATCTAGAACAACCTTCAATATTCCCCCATCACTTATCAAACAATAGTACTATTATAGTACTAGCAGCGGAAAAACGAGTTTGAAAACGTATTTTTGAAATATAATTCCCACTTGAAATGATAATAGAATATCCCATATGGATAGTTCTAAAATCAACTCCCACTTGGAATGATATTCATAATTTGATAAGTTACTTTCGAAAAATATTGAAGATGTTACTCTAGAGTCGGAAAGGTCACTATGTTTCCGATCACCATCTAGAGTAACTTTCAATATTTCTCACTCACTTTATCAAATGTTAGTACTCTTATAGTACTTTGCAGCGGAAAAGCGTTTTTGAAAACTTATTTTTCAAAACGTATGAAAACGTATTTTTCAAATAAAATATATTTCAACTTAGTACCCTTATGATACTAGTGAAATATTCGGCACTTCCTGACCATTTGTCGGGAATGAGCCGTAGCCGTGCCTAGGTCGGATCCCCCTTTTGGGGATTTTTCTGCAAATTATCGTCGCCGGCTCCCGTATGGATCCAGGCGTTTCCCCCCGTATGAGAGAAATTTGATGCAGACGACTGTCGTTTGGCCCCGTATGGGCTAGTTCGACCAAGGCCTTTGCCGAATTGGTCTGAAACTTCCCCCGGCCAGTGCCGATCAGTCCGGCACCCGGCTAAGGATGGCCTGGCCTAGGCCAGAGGCCGGCCAGGCCTCTGCCTGGCCTGGCCTCGGCCAGAGGCCCCTGGCCGGGGCCAGGGCCCCTGCCCTGGCCTCGGCCAGGGCGGCCCTGGCCTGAGGCCAGGGCGCTGCCCTGGCCTCTGGCAGGGCGGCAAAGCCCTGGCCGGGGCCAGGGCCCCTGCCCTGGCCTCGGCCAGGGAGGCCAGGCCCTGGCCTCGGCCAGGGAGGCCAGGCCCTGGCCTGGCCTCGGCCAGGGCCGCCCGGCCATGGCATTTTTGCCTTGACCGGCCATGGCCCTTTGGCCATGGCCGGTTTCCCCTTTCATGGGAGGCCGCACACCCCCGCCGGAGGGGGTTGCCGCGGTGGTTATTGGCCGTAGCCAACCCCCTCCGCATGGGGAGGGGGGTGCATGGCCTTCATAACCCATTTGGTCATGGTGCACATGCACAAAAAAAAATTCATCTTCCCCGATGGGAATAACCACCACCTTCTTCTCCGGTGTAGCACCCGTTCGTCGAGAAAGTAGTTGTCCTCCAATGGCCGTGTGCCAAAAAATGAACCCACTTCAAAAATTCGTAAACTACACGCTCCACATGAAGAGAGTGCCCATTCCCTATGAATGGAGACTCAGCATCCATGAAGAGATCGAGTTTGACGATATGAACGGTCGGTTCTTCCCGTCACGGAGAGTTCCTGCCATATCCGTAATGACAGAAGACCCTAACGTGAAAAGAACAACCGCTGCGTTCTCTCCGTCACGAAGCGTTCCTACCATATCCGTAATGGTAGGATACCCATCCGTGAAAAAGACAACGACTCGTTCATAGTTTCTCCGGGGCGAACCCGTATGGCCCTGATACCAATGTAGGATCCTGTCCAAAACAGAGTTAGGATCGATAATATGAAGTTTAGACTTACGCTTGCGTATGCGGCACGGTAGTCTACGAACTTCGCCTTCGGATTCGCCACGACGGATCGAGTCTTCTCACGAACGGAGTAAGGCTACTAATCCACAATCTAAATCTCTACTTTAGATTAAGAACTTGGATAAGAGGGAGAGAAAGGATTTCTGCAGAGCTTCGCTAGGATGAAGATGCATGCATGAATTTCATGCAAAAGGTGTAAGAAATGGCTTACCCTTGGGTCTTATTTATAGCCCCCAAGGTAGTTATTTTAGGGTAAGTTGTTCCTTTGGAACAACTTAATTAAGGTGTACCATGATACATGGCACATTATAAGCTTAAGTTGTACCATATGCATGGTACAACATAAGCTTAAGATATTCCCCCTATATTAGCCATATGTCGCATGCACTTATGCATGTATAATGCGACTTTCCCACTCATCTAGAGATCCTCTCCGCAAGGGAACAGATTCCCTTTGTACACGACTTCGTGTACGCGACGTTCGAGGTCCGTATTCCCTCGTACATCCCCCACAAGGGTGTACAAACGTCTTCCATATCCAACACGAGCTGCCAAGTTCGAAGCCACCAGCAACCTCTGGGGCACAAAGATGGGGAGCAGGGCCAGTACAGGATCATGTTATCAAGATGATCGGGTACGTAGAGGACGCCGCCCAGTTAGGATTTATCCTGGACAATGAGATGTCCATAGACATTATCCTAAAATCTTTGACTCCTGAGTTCGAGCCTTTCATCACTGGTTTTATAATGAACAGTCTTGAAACGGATCTTCCTGGTCTCCTCAATATGCTTAGGCAATTTGAGGAGATTGAGAAGAAGCTGACTACATTGGTTGTTGGCTATGCTTCTTCCGACCAGCCGAAAGGCAAGGGTAAGAAGAGGCAGGTCCCGCAACCTGCGAAGGCGAAGAAAGGGAAGAAAAAGACTAAAGGGGCCCCGTCGAAATCTGAGTGCTTCCATTGCCACAAGATTGGCCACTGGAAGAGGAACTGTAAGATCTATCTTGCAGAGAAGAAGAAGGGGCATACGGATGCCTCCCCCTCAGGTACAAATTCAATTCAATAAAACGTAATTATTTCCAATCATATAGTATGAGATACTAAAAGACATCTGTGTAATGTATACAGGTGGCTGATATGAAGCGGAGATTGGGAGAAGTGCGGAGGACGGTCGACAATCTGAGCAATCATTGTTGCTAGGGCCGTTCAACGACTTCAAGAGACATGATCAAGAAGGAGATGATACTAATCTTAGTTTAAATAAATTGTATCATTTCTTGAAAGTTGAAAACAATGATTGAGTGTTCTGCACTCAAAGTTTATGGGATAAACAAATTACGGTTCATCTTAATGAATCTGTTGTTTAAATGAATGTCTCGAAAATTGCGTTTTTTTGTTGAGTTGAAATTTGATTGGCTTAAATTTTCTGTGATTGTGGCTTTCTGAGATGGTTGCAAAATTCTCGAATGATGATGCGAAGCTTCGGAAAATGTTGATTTTTGAGCTGACTTGATGTTATAGTCAATTGGTGGTTAAGTATAGTTCCAAGGGCGTATAAATTGTGTGCGATCACAATTATACGCATATTAAGATTAATTCTTAATAAACTGCATTTAGTTATTAAAGAGTTAATATTAAATGTGGTTAAGGGAAAAGTACAGTGTAGGGCTTTTTGATTGAGCGAGTCAATGTCAAGACTCCTTAAACCGATCTTGACTTGACTCATTCGTCAAACCGAACCTGACACTAGTACATTCCATCTAAAGCACTTATTAAATGGTTATATCTTCGTATAAATAATCTAAATTTGATTTAGATATAATATTGAAGTATTTAACCAGGTAATTCTCAAAGTCAGTGGGAGCCAGCTCGTATACTTGGTTTCGGTCTTTCGGACTAAGTAAAAAGGATTTCCACCTTAAAAAAATCATCTATATAAAACATTGAATCAAAATTGTTTTGATTTAATCGTATATATAGAGACTTAGGGTGTCATGTATGTACTTGACATATTGACACAAGAAAAGTGGAATGAGATGAGACTGACTTATAGATTATAATGTTAGACCCTACATCTAGGTTGTATTAGCTAATTGCTAGCTATACAAAGATAGAAAAAATTGATCCAGATCATTTTCCAAAGGATCAACCCTGTGTGATCAAGAGATGTATTAATTAATCCACTAAAATTCGTTGTAGATACTCGTTAGTAAAACCACTCTTGGGTTTGTCATATAAATGTCAATGTGACTGATATGCTATAGCGGTATGAGATACCGAGATAAATAACCTAAGTGCAAGTGGGAGATGTAGGAGAATATATGCCCATAAGGCATTTATCCATTAGTATACGTCTTGTTCATACCGTATTACCTATTATTCTAAGTATAAATAGTTCGTATTAATATACTTAGATAATATCCATAGACTTATAGTTAGGTCCTTACGTATCTAGATGAGATCTCGATTATGAGTAAGTAAGTGACCGAATAGAACGTAAGTCTTAAACGGTTCATGGTCATAGATGTGTCGAGAACTGGATATCGACACATCGGATAGACCATTGTGTCTTAGTTTTACCTTGGGGTAATGATGATCTCATAGTCATTCGACTTTGCGAAGTCGGAGACGAGACACAGGTGCTCATTAGAGAATGAGTTCACTGAACGACCACATAAGAGTTATTAAATGGTTGACTTTAACTAAACTGTCTTTAATAACTCTAGGGTGATGATAGGTTAGTTGGTCCTTAAGACCTGAAGTTATTTGTACAAACCTGTGAGTGAATGGTGTAGCTTAGACCTATGATCTAGCTTCGAGGCTAGGCCTGCTGAAAGATCTTAGGTTGAGCTGCACCCGAAGCTCTCGAGGCAAGTAGACGACTAAGATGGGATTCGTCACTTCCGTTAAAGGGAAGTTAGTGTTACAGGCTCAGTACGGTCTTTATGTTAATCCTTGGCCGGGGTGCGTTGTAAGAAGTGCAACGTGTATACAATAAAGACCGCCGTATACTGACCAATGTTGTCTAATCGGGTTGACAGTAAACCATACCCTAGGCCAACAAGAACACAGTCTTGACGAAGGGACTACGGCTAACGAAGTTCATCACTGACACAGCCAATGTAAACCCAATGATGCTTTTGTCAAAGGGTCGATCACATTATGATGATTCTGAAACAGGGACGACAGCTACTGCTCGTAGTGACCGTCGTCTAGTGGTTCTGAGCCCCAACCTGTAGTAAGGTCAGGCTGTAGGGTCTCACACCGAGTAGTGTTCGTGTCTTAGTAATAGGAAGATAGAATAGAGAGAGATATCATTTGATGATATTCATAAAGCTTGTTGTGAAAGTTAGTCACAATAGCAATAGGGACAAACGTTGCATTTGAAGCAAACTTTGATTAAACGTGTCGTAAATTGGTTACGACAAATTTAGTAGGAACAAATATATTGGAAGAGGTTACCTGGATGACGGGATCATCCCGGTCTAAACACAGGTTTAAACCGTGTCCAAATCGGAGCTCAAACGAGCCCGGAAACGCGAAAACAGTCCAAGGCAAAGTGGGTTAGACCCACTGGGCTAATAAGCCCATAGGCAAAGGTAAACGGGCGCAGCCCGCTGGCTGCAGCAGGCACACGCCCGCTGCAGCAGTGGCCAGCGCCCGCTGGCTGCAGCGGGCGGGCGCCCGCTGCTTGCAGCTGGCACGGCCCGTTGTGGCAGCGGGCGCATGCCCGCTGCCCAGCGGGCGTGCGGCCCGCCCTTGCCCCCTTGGGCGGGCGTGCCTGCTAAGCTTAGCGGGCGCGCCCATAACTTAAGTCAATTTAGGGTTTTTTTGAAACCCCAAATGACGGCTACGAATTTTGATAATTTTCTCAACTTTGGGCAATTGTTTGAGGGGTCAAACGAAGTCGAAATTCGTCGCCGTCGGTTCCTACGCATTCACCATTCGAAGCTCTTCGGATTGATAGCTTGTTTGGTGTCTAAGGTTTAATGTGCAAAGAGAATTAATTAGTTAAAGTTTGCTTTTATGAAAAGCTCACTTAAACTAGAAATTAAGCCAAATTGGCTTAATTGATTTGTCTCCGATTTTGCGAATGTCCCACATTGCTCGCAATGAAGGAGTGAGTGCCGACTCCCTGTATAAATAGGGGTGCACTCTCTTCGTTGAAAAACACACCAAGTCATCGATCGAGTAGCTCTAGACTTTTAGAGCAAGCTCGATCGACGACTAAATTATTCTCTCTCTCTCTCTTCCTATTCTCCGGAGTAGTCCTAGCAAGACTACGAAGGGGGTTTGGATTTTGATCCGGACATCTAAGACGCGGGTTCTTCTCAAGTGAAACTTTCTACCGCGTGTGATCGGCTCGGAGGCAAAAGTCGGTTCGGGCGGATCGGTTCGAGGGTGCGAGGCGGCTCAGGCGAATCGAGTCAAAGCGGCTCGGCTACGAGGAGCTTCTGAAGACGGTGCGGTACATCTTGCCTGCTCCAGGGCCAAGATTCCGGGTATGTGGTTAAGTAGTTTTTTAGTGTAGATTTAATTAGTCGCTTTAGAGTAGATCCCTCTTGGGGTGGTCAGATCCACCCCAAGTTGGCTTAGATCGGGCTAGGTTCTGGCTCCCTCAGAGCCTAGCTAAATAGTTTAGCTAGATTAGAAAATTTGATTTTTCTACTTCCGCTGCGTTTTTGTGCCTCTGTGGTCCGTCCGACTTAGGACGGACACAGATCCGAGCTCTGGGGTCCGCCAAAACCCCAACAGTCATCCTGGTACTCTGGATCGTAATATGACAAACATTCTAAAAACACGAATGTGTGTCAGGAAGGGTCTGTAAGTGACAGTGAGACGTCCCAGGCAAGGTGTACGGATAGTAATGAATAATGAAGCATTAATTGTTTTATACAAGATGTCAGCATAGTTTAAACATGGCAATTTAAAAAAAGGTAAAGTAAGGCACTTCTAGCATGGTGGTTTCTAAAGCGTTTTTTAAAGAAGTAAAGTGACGAGCATGGCAATTCATATAAACATTGCAGGAAAGTAAAAGGCAGTGCACGAAAGTAAACGTGGCATGGCAAAGCCCGTAGCGTGTGCTACTGGCTACAAGACAAGTAACGACAAGACAAGACGGGACAAGACAAGTGTGACTCTAGTGTTCACACCTTAAGGTAGAGGGGGATCAAACCCTCTAAACCTTGCAACCGCTCAACCCAACTCTACCCTAAGTGTACAAGACAATTCCGTACAAAAGATCACTCTCTCTGTCTTGGAGAGTGCCTTATTCCCCGCAGGTTATCCGTACAAAGGATCAATCTCTCTGCTAGGAGAGTGCCTTATTCCCCACAGGTTATTTGTGTCGCCATATACTGGAACACAAGCCAGACTAGTCATATATGACCCTACTGGAACACGATCCAAACTAGTCATATATGTCCGATGGGAGTAGCCAAATCTAATCAAATACACGAATTCACGAATCCAAGATGTCAAAATGTTCCATCACTGTCCGTTCTGGTAACGTGTTTACAAGCAAGATGTGCACCTTATTAATCATTATTAATACTTATCTTACAATATTTGGAGCAATTTACAAAAATGAGATTTACGGGTTGATTAGTGAACATGCTGCAAACAATTATTTTTCATTACAAATTTTGAAACTTAAACATGCAGAGTTATATATCAAAGTGTCACATTTTCAGCCTAGAACATCATGGTATTTTTCATGTATGTCATTTCACGGGTAAATTTCACGTTATTCAGTTTTAAGTGAAAAAGACGATTTTGACTGTGAACTTCAAAAATTCATAATAAATTGTACACTTGCCTGATTTCGATGAACTTGGTGTCGTTGGGTTCATCTCGAGGAGAATTACGCTATGGTGTGTCTGGTTCTCAGGTTGATTAAACATGTAACAATATTAGATTCTTTCCAACATATTAGGAGTATTAAAATGATTTTTACAATCTCTATTGATTCAGTTTATTAGATCTTCTAACCTAGGGTGTGGGTTATAGCTTAGTATGGATAGATCGCTAACCGGGATTCAGAGAAAGGTCGAACCCTCGCTGGAGGGACTGAGGTGTGTTCGCTATGTTGTGGTGGATGCTGCTCGTCGGGGTCGGGTCGTCGGCAAGAGGCACGACCAGCGGGCATAGCGGCGCAAACCTGGAGAATTGTCGACGGCTTGGAGGGCGAGCTGGAGGGTGCTGGGGTTACGGCAGGTGGGGGTTTTTATCGGCAGTGGGTTGATGGCCCCGGAAGGGATGTCAGGCCGTGGGGAGGCTGCAGCAGCAGTTCAGGCTGGAGGGGGAGCTTGCACAAGAGGAGGGGCTGTGTGCGGCCTAGCGATGAGAGGGGACTGACTCGCGAGGAGGAGAAGGGATAGTCGCACGCAAGGGATGCTGGAGGTGAGTTTGTGAGGGAGGTCACCGGTCAGGTGAGGGGAGGAGAGAGATATCGGGTGCCTGGGGGTGTTGCATGGAAGGGAGGGGTTGTGCGCGACTTCAGGTCAGAGGGGATAGGAACCAGAGGTTTGGAGATGAAGGGAGGTTGCATGCGACTGAGAATGATGAGGGTGGCCGGAGCTTATGCACGCAGGGACTTGGCCTGGGCTAGAGTTCGGCCTGGGTGTCTTCAGGTTGCAGGCGGGTGGCTGTGCGTGACAGGGGATGGAGGGAAAGTATGGTTTGCTTTGGTGCTAGGCTAGGAACTATAAGAAGGAGGCCTAGGTTGTTTATTTGTGCAGCTGGCTTGGAGAAGAAAAGAAGACAGCCTAGGGTTAATAACAGAATTTCATCCATATTCATACAGGAAAAGAGTGGGTTACTATTTTAAAATGCAAAGCAGGACATATCATATGATATCTGAAACAAAAGCTATGACGTGACAAAATAGCATGCATATGTAGATAAGCTAACACCACGTCATCATCATCACAGAAAAATCATCTCTAGCAAAAGATGAAAGAAGACAAGGATAAAAGAAAATAGAACTATATACAATGCAGCATACCCAAAAAAGGAAAAGAAAACGTGATGCATGATAAAAAAAGAAAAGGTGGTGAAAATAAGTGCAAAAGTGGAAAGAAAATGTGCGAAATCAAAAATGAAGGGTGACAAAAATAAAAAGTGTGAGAACTCACTCCCCCAAGCTGAAGTGCACAGTGTCCTCAATGTGCAAAGTGTGGCACACTGAGAGACATGAGATGGGAGGGGCGGGTGAGAATGCATGCATGATGAAAAAGAAAGAAAAAGAAAAAGAAAATAAGATATGAATGAATGAGATGCATGCAAAGATCAGGATAGTGCAGATATAAGTGTCCCCAAAAAGTCTCTCCCTCACTCCCAAAAAGGTATAAAAAAGATATGATCAGGAAGGCACCAAAATAATATGTGGAGGGGGCAGAAATCAATCACCAGGCCCAGGAACAAACGGGCAGCAAAACGACAAAAAATATCAGAGGCATCAAGAGTGTGCCTAAGCTGGTGGTGGCGCTGCACCAGCACCGCCCTGTGGCGGAGGTGGTGGTGGAGGTGGTGTGCGT
Organism: Scilla litardierei; assembly: GCA_030789695.1. NCBI lineage: Eukaryota > Viridiplantae > Streptophyta > Magnoliopsida > Asparagales > Asparagaceae > Scilla > Scilla litardierei. The sequence goes on along the minus strand of CM061133.1, from coordinate 310,084,612 downwards.
GGTGGCTGCTGGGAGGGTGTGGGTGGTGGAGGCAGACGCGCCAAAATCTGATTCAGGCAAGCCTGAATACTAGGAAGGAATGCGACATGGGTCTGCACGGAACTGACAGTGGCGGAGAGAGCCCTAAAGTCTCCTCGAAGTCCACTAACAGCCCCCTCAAGAGCACGAATGCTCTGAAGTAGAGTGTCAGGGGGTGGTGGAGCCAAGGGACGCACAGGTCTAACAGGTGAGGTGCGGGGCTGTCTCTGGCGGGCAGTGTACAGGATGGGGCCAGCAGGGTAGTGTGGAAGGGGGTCTCATTAGCCGAAGAAGACCCAGGCCAATCCACGTGGCCTCTTTGACGAACGTCAGCGACGGAGACATAGTAAATCGGTCCGCGGGCGCCCTTCCTGATCATTCATCATTCGTTGCGTTCTTCTTTCGAGCTGATCAGTCAGCTTCCAGCCACCCAACCACCATCCCATCGCCTCCTCGCACAGGAGCTAAAAATCATTTTACGTCAAGCAATACGTGGAGTAACTCCCGATATAGCAGTAAAAGCAAGACGTGTAGGCGGATCGACTGGCGGGAAATGGGAGAAAGATACGATCTAGTACGGAGCAGGTCTCGTCCCTTTTTTTCGAGGAGCCCCCGTCGTATGTATGTTCGACTTCGGTTGTCGGTCCCTCTCCAGGGTGACGAGGTACGATTCGTTATACTTTAGTAGCATACTCTGAGATTCAACGAATTTTTTCTAACATAAGCCCAAACGCCGTCGAATACACCCATTGAGAGTAGCTATCACACGTTCCTCTCTCAAGTCATAAATATGAGTGAAAAATGGCATACGATGAAAGCGTGCATGGAAGGGCCCATTTTGTTTTATGCAATTGGTAAGTTTATTTCCAATCATGACAATAGGTACATTCCGTGTCTTTTGAAAGAGAGTCGAATCCTTCGATTCGACACGACACTCTTGTCCATCCAAGATCTTTAAAAGATTGTTGTTGAAAACCGAAGTTCCGGCTTCCGCAGCACCCATAATCGAGCTGCGGGTTAGGAGCTTGAGGTACATGAAGGCTTTATGGTTCTATTATTGAAAAAAAAAGAATTGACCGTCGTAGTACGCTCGCGTATTGTAAAGCTTCCCTGGCTCGTTTCGTAAACTCCACGAACAATCAGTCGAAGGAGCGGAGCGCGGGCGCACTCACTCTAACGGCGTACCTTTCGCATGATGGGTCAGCGAGGAAATGGGAACAGCGGCTTAAGCCATTAGAAAGACATGACATATTTGCAGAAATAGAGATTTTAGGCGCAATAGAAAGGAATGCTGTCACCGGGGTGGGTGAACCCTCATAGATATCAGGTGCCCACATATATTGAGTCAAAAGAGAGATTGAGTCCGAGGGAGACGTCGTCGGAACCCTAGTCGTATTCCGCCTACACATCGTCCACGGGCCGAAACCCCCTTCCTCAGTCTCCTTCAATGAGCTACAGCACTCCAACTTATGGTTCTCCGGACCTTCCGGCTTTCTTGACATTCAGATCTGGCCTCACTCGACCCCGTGCCCCAGAGGGCGCCCTTTGGTCCTCCATTGCCTGCGCTTCCTGCTTTGGTTTATCTGGAGATCCTCTTGTGACCAATCTTGCCGCGGTCCCGGGAGGAAACTTCTCCAAGAAAGCCTACTGGTTGGTCTGGTTGTCCCCCCTAAGGTGGCCGGGCGGGCCTCGGTTCAATCAGTTTACTCCCCCGACCCAGCACCCAACATAGGCTCAGCTCAAAGCAAGGTCTCCGTGGGGAACGAGTGACGCAACACGACTTCGGTTCACACGTGAAAGTGCTTCGAAAGGCGCCGGCTCCCAATGGTGAAATTCTTGCTGAAAGCAGGGCTGTTGCACAAAATGTACTTCTAAGTAATTGCCCCATAGATCCTATATCTATCTATATGAAGAAGAAATCGTGTAAGGAAGGAGATTCTTATTTGTACAAATGGTACTTCGAACTTGGAACGAGCATGAAGAGATTAACGATACTTCTTTATCTTTTGAGTTGTTCTGCCGGATCGGTCGCTCAAGATCTTTGGTCTTCACCCGGATCCGGTGAAAAAAATTGATCTTATGGATTCGTTGAGAATGATTCTGATCTAGTTCATGGCCTATTAGAAGTAGCTAGCGCTCAATCCATTCCTTCGTAGGGTTCGCCAGCTAGGAAGGAATGAAGGTCAGCTAGGCCAGTTTTCTTAGGGTCACCCAGGCTTTGTTAGCTCGATTTATAGCGAGATTGATAGCAGTCTGAGAGGGAGGAAAGTTCTCTTATTCAGCTTTGACTTTCTACTATTCGAGATAGTCTCACGATCATAGTCTACAGGGCTTCTTCTCATCTGCTATATTATGGAGAGAGGGCGGAGTTCGACGGAGACTTTGTTGGGCCTAGTGAAGGATTTCGAACAGATCCGGGTTTCGTGACGCGAGGCTCTGAAAGAGAGAAGCCGTGTCGAGTACTGAGCCCTACGTGGATTGATTGGCAAAGGCCGGGGTTGGGTAATATCTCCTGGGTGCTCTTATTCCTGTTCTTTCTTCACAGGATGTTCCCGAAGTAGAGAATTCTTTAGTGCGTATTAGGTGTTTTGCAGGACGTAACTGGGGACCATTGATTTGAACGAATTTGTGGCTCAAATCCAAATGATGAAGTCTGATCCCAATCTCCATATCCGAGTTGGAGAAATTCTTAACTTCCGTTATGCGTTTATGTCTAAGCTTACATCTAAGCCAGTGACCGAAGGAATTAGTGCCTTTCCCATAAGACGTGTCGGTTATGGAGTGTCGGTTCGGTTCAAAGAAATTCATATGTGCCTGTTGGAAATGAAGGTTCCGAAGAAAAGACAGCACAGCGCACACACAACTAGTACAGTTTGAATGAAGAAGCTTTGAGTCAAGTCACGGCCATTGGGAAGGTCAGGTCGTGTTCACAATATGAGTTTTTTATCTTTAAGAGCCTTTATTTATAGCGAGTGAGTTGTAGAACTCTCTTTCCGAACGGAAAGGTTGGTCATAAATTTGGAGAGTTTGCTTCTACACGGAGACGAAGACCCTCGAGAACAAATAAAGGTTCGGGAAGAAAGGGGAAAAAGTAAAGTCTAAGCGCTATACATATGCCACGAAAAAGCAATCCAATTTCGGTAAGACTTGATCTGAATCGTAGTTCAGATCCAAGTCGGTTCAGTGAGGGCGACCGCGAAAGTCACCGAATGGGTCCGGTTTTTTTGTTTCCTACTTGTAACGTTGATCTAAAAATATATGAGTCCCTACTATCCCCATAATTTATATATTTATATGATAAAAGATCATATCTGTAATGTTTTTTCAATTTTTCTTTTTGACTCATCAATGAATCCGCTGCATAGTAATTTGTTTTCGTGTAATAAATTAATCGGTCTTTTTCTTTTTTATAGAAATCCAATTTCATTGAGTCTTTCTTTTGAATCGTACGACATTGATTGACTCTATTTCGCCATTTTTTCGGTACTAAATAGGACCACTTGGTCTGAGATAAATTGTATTGATAATGACCCTTTAACCAATTTTGCCATTTATTCATCCTAGACTTATGAATTTTTTTATGCCTTGGGTTAGAATCAAATATTCCTCGTGTCATACAAAAATTCTTGATTATATCCCTAAGAAAAGGATAGGTGCCGTGATATTGAAGTACAGATCTCAAATGATATTGTAATTGATTTTGTGATAATTTGTAAAATACATCCGCTTGAGACAAAGAAGATAAGCCACAATAAATATTAGAATTTTTATTACTAATATTAGTATTAGAAAACGACTTTTTTATATTCGAAAAAAAGTTCATTGTGTTTTGATTTGTTTTTTCAACTATTTCTTGACTTGTTTCATCGTTGTAAATAGATTTATTTATAATTATTTTTGTTGATTCAAAGAAAAGTTGTGCATTGGTCTTTGGAATATTAATAATATATAGTAATATATCCATGTATATTTTTTCAATGAAGGATTTCATAAAATAATGTGATTTACGTATTAATCGGATATTTTTTCTTTTGAATATTTTCCAAATATCCTTCTGTGATTCCGATCTTTTATTTTTATCATCACAAGTTAGAACTCTTTTTTCTTGTCTTTTTTGATTCCTTCTAGCTGTGCTCACTAAGGGATGCCCAGCCTCGGTGTGAGGCTGGGATGCAGGATGGGTCGGAGCAGCAGCAGCAGCAGAGGTGGAAGGCAAAATGGGTGACGAGGCAGCAGGAGAGGTCAGTGGCACAGAAGTGGGGACAGAAGTCACGACACTCTCGGTAAAGATAGCGACAGTGGGGTCAGAAGGGCCAACGGCCGGGGTGGCCGTGGACAAAAGTGAAGTCAGGACCGCTACTGCGACGGTAAAGGAGGTCTCTTCGCTCTCTAAAATGGTGGTGGGACGCTCGGGGCTAAGAGAGGTGATAGGCTCGATGGACATAGGCTCGGTGGTGGTGGTGGTGGCGGCGGTGGACTCAGCTAAGGTGCTCCCGACACTGACAGAAGTGTGGACAGAAGTGTCGGGAGGCGCAGACAGTGCAGGTGCAGGCTGAGGGATCACGGGGTCAACAGGTGGTGCAGGGGGTGCCTGCTCAGCATCCTCAGCCTCAAGCATGTAGGCAATGGGGATAAGGAGATCCATCGCTGGAATCCAGTCCCCGTGGGCCGGTCCAATGTGTGTCTGAGCGAGGCTCGGAAGAACCATGTAGTCAGCACTAAAGGGACCATGCAACCACACTCAATGCATGTAACCGTGGGGACGAAGCATCTTCATCCGGGCCATAACATCTATCGAAAGTGACGTGGGGCCCGGAGCTCGACGCAAGTCGTCAGGTAGGTCCACGCCGGTCATAAGGGCTAGAAGTGTGATCAGACCACCGTAACAAATAGGTGAGCGAGCGCTCACCGAAATGATGATGCGGTCCAGAAACCAACTAGCAATGTCGATCTCGACGGCGGTGACCAGGTCGTCGCTACCCCTATCCAGAACCCTAGGGCGAGTCATCGCCTAGAGCATGTAGAGCTCTGGCGTAGACATGGTCCCGGGCTCGTACCTTGCTAGGAAAGTGGTCGCCATGAGGCGCTGTGCAATGCAGAGGTAGGGGTGCAGGATGGCTGAGGCCTTGGCCCTACTAGGATCAAAGGCAAGAGGGGATCCCGTGATCTGTGTCCAGAAGGTGGAGGTGTCGAACGACGGGGGTGGGATGTGCGTGGGAGCGTAGGCACGGTCAGGGACAGGGACAGCGGGCCACTGGAAGAATGCTCTAAGCATGTCGAGAGTGATCTCACACTCTCGTTCCATCAGATGGAACGAGCATCCTCCAGGGGTCCGGTCAATAGAGCTCAGGACCTCTAGTGTCGAACGGATGTAAGTATCCGCCGACACCGAAAAAAAATCCCGCCATCCCACGTTGTCGTACAACGTGAGAAGCCCCTCGAGCACCCCTAGGCGGTTAAGGTCAGCTAAGTGTGTGAACCTAGAGGGTATTATCGAGCGATGGCAGATACGCTTGAACCTGGCGCGGTGTGCGTCATTTCGAAACGTAATCCGCATCGGCCCGATGGCTGGAGCGGGTGGAGGGATAGGGTCAACAGGGATCGGCTGTGTAGGTGGTGGTGGCGGTGGCGGGCTAGGTGGAGGGGAGTCCTCCCTAGCGTGAGAGGGACCGGGATCATCGGTCCTCCTCCGCTTGGGAGCGGATCCCCGTGTACGTGGCCTAGCGCACGGCGACATGTGTGCCGCGAGACGTGTCCCAACCAAATAAACAATGCGGTGTGCTAAGTGATGGAACGAGTGTACCTGAACACGCCGCGAGAGCAATAAGTGGTGCGTGCGAAAAGACGCCTCCGCCACGAAGCTCAATGCACGTCCAAAAGCTCCCCAAAGCTCCCCCAAGCTAGTGAATCAAGAGAAAACGAGGAGAAACGGGGTTTTGGAGCGAAAATAGGGTGATCGGCCGAGATGGCGGCCGGCGCCGGCGAGGGGGGGTGGCGGCCGATCGTCGGCGAGGCACGTGTAGGCGATCACCGACGAAGGGGGGTCCGGCTCGAGCGAGGCAGCGACGTGCGTCGGTCGAGGAAGAGCAAACGATAGCAGGCTCGGGCAGAGAATTGGGTTTTTTTTGTTTCGATTTTCGCACAGCCCACAGCGAATATATATATGAATTATTACGACTCGGCCGAGTGACAATGTCACTCGGCCGAGTGCGTAAACGGAAAATGAATTTCAAAAAACTTCCTTCCCACTTACGACTCGGCCGAGTGGCTTTGTCTCACTCAGCCGAAGGGAGAAACTCCACTCGGCCGAAGGGAGAAACTCCACTCGGTCGAGTGGCTCTGTCACTCAGCAATTTTTAAGCTAGGAGGGTATCTGTTTCACTCAGCCGAGTGACTAGTCACTCGCCCGAGTGGCAATTAAAACTAAAGTTTACAGAAATTGACAAAGAGTTGGTCTGCAGAAACTTCCCTGTTTGGTGCTCCACTCAGCCGAGTGGAGTCTTTGCTCGGCCGAGTGGCATAAGCTACTCGGCCGAGTGACGTGCTGTTTTCTGCATCGGCTCTCCGTTTTTGCTCTGGTCTCTGTTTTTCTTCCTCCAGTCTATTTCTTCCTCCTCCTAAGGCCTGAACACGTTCCTGGAGCGCTCTTCCTTGCCTCGATCATCCTCCATATGATTGGTCTCCCTTTCTCCTTCTCCTGTCATGAAAAATAGGAACTGTTGTCACGATTTTCATGGACAAAATATTCTAAAAACTAACAAAAGGCTAAACCAAAAATGAAAATCAAATAAAAACAACGCAAAAACCGTCTGGTTGCCTCCTGACAAGCGCTCGTTTAAGGTCGTGAGCTCGACCCCTTAAGATATTCGTTTAGCTCGCGATATTGGGTGCATACGAGATACACCCGTCAAACTTGCCGGGAAGGCCGCTTGGGTTCGGGTCGTAATGATCATCGGTCTTCCTCAACGCCTCCTCATCGTGGGCAATGTTGGGGGATAAGTCCCCCAAGCTAGAGCTTGTTCCTATCTTCTTCTTGGCCGGTGACACCGATCTTCTTTTCGGTGGAGCTTTCTTCGGATTCTTAGCCTTTGAGAGCTTGCAAAGCTCTCGTATTCTTGCGACATCAGCGTCGCCTTCATCACCATCCGTGGATCTATCTGGAGGGTCCTCCAACTTCTCATCTTCACCCGAAGCTTGGCCTTCTTCGAAGCCATCGTCATGGAGAGCACCAATAGAGTGGGGGATTGCTTCTTCAATCACTTCATCGAGAAGATACGAAAGATCTTGGGGGTGTCCCTTGAGTAGATATACGTAATTCACTTCACCGGAGGGGACTCCTTCGGAATAATTCTTGAGCCGTTGTCCATTCACCTTGAATGTGGCTCCGTCTTTCCCTTCCAATTCAAAAGCTCCTCCCGATTGTATGCGCTTAATGGTGAAAGGTCCGGACCATCACGATCTCAATTTTCCGGGAAAGAGTCGGAGCCGAGAATTGAATAGAAGGACTTTATCTCCGACTTTGAAGTCTGTGACTGTGATGTGTGCGTCGTGGAGGATTTTAGTCCTTTCCTTATAAATCCTTGAGTTCTCATAAGCATCACGTCTAATCTCATCAAGCTCATTAATGTCTAAGAGTCGTCTCACGTCCGCACTCTTGTAGTCATAGTTGAATGTCTTAATAGCCCAATATGCGCTGTGCTCCAACTCTACCGACAAGTGACAAGCTTTTCCATAAACAAGTCGGTACGGTGTGGTGCCAATAGGAGTGCGAAAGGCCGTACGATACGCCCATAGTGCATCGTTCAATTTCATTGACCAATCTTTCTAGATCTATCTACGGTCTTTTCTAGAATTTGCTTGATTTCTCGGTTCGACACCTCCACTTGGCCACTCGTTTGGGGATGGTATGCCATGCCAACTCTATGGTTCACCCCATATCTTCTCAACATGGCTTCAAATTTGTTCTCTATAAAGTGGCTTCCCCCATCGCTTATCAAAGTACGAGGCACTCCAAAGCGTGGGAAGATGTTTTGCTTGAAAAACTTGGATACCACCCTCGCATCATTAGTAGGGGTCGCAATGGCTTCCACCCATTTAGAGACGTAGTCCACGGCTAGTAAGATGTACTTGTTTCCCTTGCTTGACAGAAAAGGTCCCATGAAGTCCACTCCCCAACAATCGAATAGCTCAATTTCTAGAATGGGCCTCATCGGCATCTCGTTTCGCCTTGATATATTCCCGGTCCTTTGACATCGATCGCATCCCTTGACGAAGTCATGTGTATCCTTGAACATGGTCGGCCAAAAGAATCTGCATTGCAATATCTTAGCGGTGGTCTTAGATGAGGCGTGATGTCCCCCGCATGGCATACCATGGCAATGCAAGATGATTGATGTGGCCTCCTCCTTGGAAACACATCTCCGGATAACACCATCCTTGCAAATCTTGAAGAGATACGGATCTTCCTAAAAATAATTACGGACTTCGTGCATAAACCACCTCTTTTGTTGCGTGGGCATCCCGCATGGTTTTATCCCACAAGCCAAATAATTGACGAAATCTGCATACCAAGGCACCTCTCCGGGTCTTACGGCGAATAGCCTTTCACCAACAAAGGTGTCATCAATTGGCAAGCTCTCATCCTCCTCGCCGTGAACAAGCCTAGATAAGTGGTCCGCGACAACGTTGTCCGTTCCCTTCTTGTCTCTAATCTCCAAGTCAAATTCTTGCAACAAAAGTCTCCATCTTATCAATCTTGGCTTTGCCTCTTTCTTGCTTAGAAGATATTTCAATGCCGCATGGTCGGTGTGGACAATAACCTTGGATCTAAAGAGGTAGGAATGGAACTTCTCGATGGAGTAGACAACCGCAAAAATCTCTTTCTCGGTGGTAGTATAATTTTTCTGCGCGTCGTCCAATGTCTTGCTAGCATAGAATATACATGAAGCTTCTTGTCCTTCCTTTGTCCTAGCACCGCTCCGATGGCTTGGTCACTTGCATCACACATGAGCTCGAAGGGAAGGCTCCAATCCGGCGGTTATATGATGGGGGCGGAGATGAGTGCTTCCTTCAACGTATTAAATGCTTGCAAGCACTCTCCTGAAAAGACAAAGGGGCATCTTTAGCAAGTAAGGAAGTAAGTGCTCGGGCAATTAGGGCAAAGTCCTTGATAAAGCGTCGGTAAAACCCCGCATGACCAAGGAAGCCTCTAATGCCCTTTACATTAATAGGAGGAGGGAGTTTTTCGATTACCTCGACTTTCGCCTTATCAACCTCAATCCCTCGAGAGGACATAAGATGCCCAAGCACTATCCCCTCGGTGACCATAAAATGACATTTTTCCCAATTAAGAGTGAGATTGTTTTGTTGGCACCGTTTGAGGACTTTAGTAAGATTAGCCAAACAAGAATCAAACTCACTTCCATACACAGAAAAATCATCCATGAAGACTTCCATAATATTTTCAATGTAATCTGAAAAGATTGATGTTATGCACCTTTGAAAAGTGGCGGGAGCATTGCAAAGTCCAAAGTGCATCCTACGATAGGAATATGTACCATAAGGACATGTGAAAGTGGTCTTTTCTTGGTCGTCTTCATGCAAGGGAATTTGAAAGAACCCCGAATACCCATCTAAATAACAAAAGTATTTGTGTTTAGCAAGGCGTTCAAGCATTTGATCAATGAAGGGTAACGGGTAATGGTCTTTCATCGTGGCTTTATTTAGCTTCCTATAGTCAATGCACATTCGTCATCCCATGACGGTGCGTGTAGAAATGGGTTCTCCCTTATCGTTTTTTACAACGGTCATTCCCCCTTTTTTAGGAACGACGTGAACGGGGCTAACCCACCGGCTATCAGAGATAGGGTAAATAATGTCGGCTTCGAGTAATTTAAGAATATCTTTCTTAACCACCTCCTTCATATTAGGGTTCAACCGCCTTTGATGCTCTATCAAGGTGGCTTCGGTGTTTCCAAGTGGATTCTATGCATGCAAAGCCTAGGGCTTATTCCTTTAAGGTCAGAGATGGTGTAGCCAAGCACATCTTTGTGACTCCTAAGAACCTCTAAGAGTCTTTCTAGTTGATCATGGTTGAGGTGGGCATTAACAATAACCGGGTAGGTCAATTTATTACCCAAGAAAGCGTACCTTAGATTTGGTGGTAATTGTTTAAGCTCTACCTCAGGTGGCACGGTACCCTCTACTTCCTCTCCTTGTGTAAGCTTGATTTCCCTTGCAACATCTGGGTTTAGTTCTTTCTCCTTGAGTGGGCTCCTCCAAGCCGACTCGGATTCACTTATTGGTGAGGATGGTGCATCGGAATAGATGCTGCACGATTCTGCGTGGGCATCGATGGGATCGCCATTGTGCTCCGGTCCAAGCCTGAGATCAAGAGATGCGTCAGTGAGTTCACAAATATAAGAGTAAGGGTCGTAGAGTGTACTTCCCTGAATCTCGGCTTGATCAATGGATTCCTCGGAAGAGTAGTACTCTTCAATGCATGTTCTGTCCCTTTCAAAATATAACTTGCCGTCCCTCACATCAACTCTGATGTTGCCCTCTATATTCCCTTCCAGGGAGATTTGATCCATCACAAAAATGGCAAATTGTTGCTCAATGGGGTCCTCGATATCAACGGCGAATGCCCCTGTGGCATGGACCTCATCAACAAGTTTTTTAAGAAGGCTCGCAAAGGATTCATCATCTCCCTGGCTTGACTCAGTCATTAACATTGCCTCCCCCTTGTTCCTGTTAATATCTTATGGAGAAATCTGGGAAAGCAAGTAAATTGAGCAACAAATAGAGTCAAAAGGAAAATTTAAGAAAGATGGATGGATAAATGGTGAGAGATAACCGGGTGATCAAAATTAAAAACCGTCAAATGCACTTCCCCGGCAACGACGCCAAAAACTTGATCGCGCCCCGGTATGCACACGCACCCGGGACAAGCGACTCATAGTCTTATCGCAAGCGCACGGTGTAGTGACGAGCGGGTATCGAACTCAGGGAGGAACAATGACAGTGTCTTCTTCTAATCACCTAGCTATCAAAATGGTTGAAAATGATTTGGGATAAAATTGTCACAATCGTTCGTACATCGATAGAAATATCAATGAAATAAAGCGCCTAGGGATAGGGAATCCCTGCTACGAACAGTATCTCATCGTTGTGATTCGTAGGTTACATCATTGCTAGACTTGAATTTTAGGTGGACTAGTCACAACTAAATGTAGAACCAAGCTCACGCTCTCGCGCTATTGCCGGTCTATAGCGAACCTAGGCTAGGGCCCAATCTCTTGCAAACCCTAGCCTAAACCGCTAGCATTAGAATCGACATCATCGTTTAACCGTATCTCGAGCCCACTCTCGTGCAAACTTGAACTACGACCTAGGTTGAGATAGTTCCTACCCGTCCAATCTCTTGCAAATGGGTATTTGTATAGAAATACGATTAAAACCCCTAGCCTTGGTCCAATCTCTTGCAAACCAATTCTAGAAAATTCCAATCGTAAATCTAAATCGAATTTCTAGGGCTTCCTATCAATTGGGACCCAATCTCTTTCAAATCCCAATCGATATGAATCCCTAGCCATCCGTAATTTATCAATCCCAACCTAACCCTAATCAATTCTAGCAAGAATTTCACCAATTCACCACAATTCAAAAATAGGGTTCATAGGGTTCATCCACATGCCCTAGGACGATAAAACTACTCACTAATCATCATCCAATTCATAAGAAATTCAATAGAAAAATCAACACAATTCATTGCAATAGAGAAATTATCAATAAAAATAGAGTTTTTGACAAGAAAAGAGACAAACCAATGAGAATCCAATAGCATCCAACAAAAGTCCCCTTTCTAATCTCTCAAAAAGCCTAAATCTAATTAACTAAAAAGCTCTCTAAAAAGGCTGCAAAAAGTATCAAAAAGTTCTCTCTAACTAGGGCAAAAACTGTGTTTAAATACCCCTCAAAATCGCCCAAAAATTCGTGACAAAAATGCCCCTGCACAGCCCAGAAATCGCAGTTTATGCAGCAAGCGGGGCGGCTCACTCGGCCGAGTGACATATGTCACTCGGCCGAGTGACAAACCCTGTAAATTTCCAGTAAGTCGGGGGATCTTGGGGGTCTGTCTTCGGAAGTGACTCGGCCGAGTGACTTTACTCACTCGGCCGAGGGGCATTTCTTGCTCGGCCAAGTCGGAACCGTCAAAAGCCTGTAAATTTACAGTAAGTCGGCCTCTTTTGAAGTGGATTTTCCCATGCCACTCGGGCGAGGGGATTTCCATGCTCGGCCGAGTGCACACCGATTTCATTCTGTTGATGCGTGTCCGGTCTGGTCGGCCGAGTGGTCTTCTTGCTCGGCCGAGTGGGTGGTTCACTCGGTCGAGTGAGATGCTGCAGATGCCCAATCTTCATCTTTTCGCTTTCTCGTCACTCCTACGACGTTCCTTCTTCTTCCACTTGTCTTCCATCGCCGAATATCCCTCAAAAGCGCTTTGGGTGACACTCCGAAGTGGGTGCAAATCCTCTTGATCTCAAAATCACTCTGAATCGATCCATATCTCCTGAAATACGACAAAAACAAGAAATCGTGAAAAGCATCGCAATATTGCCGAAAAATCGTGAAAAACACGATATGAGCGATCAAAGTGGCATGCAAACATGCAGAAAAAGGATGTAAAATACGGAGCGATCAGGCCCTACCCTAGGTTTGCTATAGACCGGCAATAGCGCAAGAGCGTGAGCTTAGTTCTACATTTAGTTGCGACTAGTTCACCTAAAATTCAAGTCTAGCAATGATGAAACCTATGAATCACAACGATGAGATACGGTCCGTAGCGGGGATTCTCTATCCCTAGGCATTTTATTTTATTGATATTTCTATCGAAATTTGAACGATTGTGACCGTTTACCCAAACGATTCTCGACCCTCTTAATAGCTAGGTAATTGGAAAGAGACACTATCAATTGTTCCTCCCTGAGTTCGATACCCGCTCGCCACTACACCGTGCGCTTGCGGTAAGACTACGAATCGCTCATCCCGGGTGTGTATCCGGGGCGTGATCACGCAGGCCAAGGACCACTGGTCAATGCAGGGTCCCAATAAAGCGTGCCCCCGATGCGACTCGTCGAAACGAAAGGATGCTCGGGAAACACGCCACTAATGACGACACATCCCCCGAGAGGCAAGGATGGACGAATCGCGTCCAACGCCACCTGGCAAAAGCGGTTTCCGAGGGGAGTGATTATAAGAAGCCTATTAATGATGCCAACTCATCGCATTAACTCCCGGGGAACCGTTAGCAAAATCCCTCTATAAATACTCCCCTAGCCCCCTCGAAGGAGCAGAGGAGAAAGAAAATATGAGGGTAAGTCAGTATCAATCCCCTCCATGAAGGATGAGAAGGAGCAAGGCATCCCACCCCCGGAACATCCAGGTAAAGTTTCCCACCGGGCACCGTCGGCTCGAACAGAATGGGAGCCTACAGCCGTCGAAGGACCCCGCCTCCCCGATGGGCAATTGCTTCCACACGACGGTCGCCGATGGGATATTCCCCTTACACATGGGACGGCCTGCCTGTCACTCTTCAACTTCCCTTGGACAACTTACGCCAAGGGAACTGGAGCACCAATGGTGGACCATTCCCCTCTTCCGGCACCCGACGCACGCTGGCACTCCAGGGCGCGAGCCCAAAGGATGGGCCAGCCCTGCCAAATCACTCCACTGGGCACATCAGCCTCCACCTGGGCATACCAGCTTCTGCGGGCCCGCCTCCCAACGGCCCGCCACGCCGATAGGCTATTCCTCTTACATACAGATCGTCGATGGGCTATTCCTCTTACACGAGGGGAGCCCCTCCCTCCACTCCTCCATCTACCCTGAACCAGATGAAACAGGAGAACAGGAGGACGTGCGGCTGTTCATTCACCCCGACCAGCATCCGCTCCACCCCGATCCCCGCCGGCGGGAAAGGCAAAAGCCCCACCGGGCTTACCAGCCTCCACCGACCCGCCTCCTAACGACCCACCACCCATTCCTTTATCTTCCCATCGAGGCCGGGCCACCAGAGACCCTCCTAGGGAGATGACACCACCACCGCTGTCTCGTTCTCCACCTCTGACGCCTCGTCCTCTACCTCTTCCGGGGTTTCCCTTCGACGTAAGGATTCCCAAAAGAGACCTTGCAACCATTCATGGTCGAGGAGGCGAAAGACGAGGCAGCGTACCACCGCCACCTCGTGCTCCTCCTCTCCCAGGGTTTCCCTTCGACCTCCTTCCGAGAAAATTTGACAAGAGTGATCTGATGGAGGACAACAGCAAGACAGCTTCCCTGGTGAATCCAAACGGCGGGTCATGGCGTATCAGCATGCAGAGGGATGATCGAGACATGTACATTAAAGGACGTGGTTGGCTTGATCTAGTTCGTGCTCATAAGCTTTCATGGTCGAGGAGGTGAAAGGAGAAGCAGCGCGCCACCGTCGCCTCGTGCTCCTCCTCTCACAGGGTTTCCCTTCGAGTCGAGGACTCCCCGAGGAGACCTTGCAACCATTCAGCATAGGGAAAGCACAGAGGGATGCGAAGAGCAATGGAAGAGAAGGAGGGCCATCCTGTAGATAAGAGTTCGCTCATCCTGATGCAGTTTACAGCAGGATGGAACGACTCCCCAGCCCGCCAACGGATCGGGTCGCACTTAACTAACTACTGAAGACTTTATCAAGACCTCATGTAAAAGATAATGTTAAATTCTTGTAAAGGTCAATGAAAAAGGGGCTCACAAAACAGTTGTTCAACACCTAAGCGTCATCTAAGCACGTCCTAACTTAGGAGCGATTCTCGCCGACCTCCGAGGCGAGCTCGCAAATCTCCTCCACCCAAACCGGATAAGGGCACGGGCTGTGCACTCGCCCTCCCCTACCCCACGCGACTCGATGTGTATCGCTATCTTTGAATTATACTTGAATTATATAAAGGCAATAAAGGTTCACACATGGCATGGTAAAAATCCACATTATATCAAACAGCAAGGTGTTCTACAAGTATAGCGGGGCGAACTTACAAAATGGGCCTCCCTCTAGATCGCCCCCTATCTATTACAAAAGGTGATATAACAAGGTCAAGTTTCCTAACAGGAACTCCTACTGGTCCGCCCGTTCGCCTCCTTTGGGGCCGTCCCGTGGAGCGCTGCCCAACCCTTGTTCTCCAACCCCCAACCCCTCCGCGTTCACCTCAGGGTTTTCTTCCTCCTCGTCTTCCTCCTCTGAGGCCGCCAACGCCTCGAAGTCAACCTTTAGCGAAGGGTGAAGAGCAAGGGCCCTTTCAGTAACCCTCTGGAGACACGCCTTCCACCCTTCCTCCCGGCCAATCTCCCATCCCTCCTTCCGGCATATCTCCCGCGCCCTCATCTTGACTTGGATGAGCTGAGGCGTGATGGTCTCCACCTGATACACCCGAAACTCCTCCGTCTTCTTCACCAACGCCTCCTCTGTAGCCTTCACCTGCGACTCCAAGTCGCCCATCCTGACCCTGCCCTGGTTGGCTTCTTCCTCCAGTTCAGCGTGGCGGGAAAGTCCAGCAACGACCCTCTCCTCCAGCTCGGCCTGGTGAGAGCGTCCGTCGGTGATCTGCTTCTCGAGCTCCTCTATGTGCAGCATGTACTCTTCGATCGACGTCCGCTGCTCCAGGAACGACTTCTTCAGGGTGGCACGCCTGGACCTCTCCTTATCGAGATCCATCTTCATCCTCGCTATCGCGAGTTCGGCCTTGACAAGGGTGGAGGTACGACGCTACAGGGTATCCATCGCCGTAGTGACCTATAGACATGAACAAGGAAAAATCAAGCTCGACGATGATAAACCCTGAGGCGCCCCCAGCATGGCCCGATAACATACCTGCGCAATGTGCCATGCCACGGTGGCTCCTAGCCGGTCCAGGCCGACGTGCGCCAGGGACTCCCTGTCCCTGGGCAACTGACAGTTTTCAACGATCCTCGCCACCACGCCGGCCTCGTCGAAGACCGACTCACGCTTCCCAACCGGGTAGATCAGCCTCAGAAGGTTGTCCTCGAAAATTTTCTCGACGTCGGCCTTCTTCGACCGAAACGTCGACAGCTTCTCCTGGCAGCCGGGAGGTGCAGGCCTCTCCAGACCGTACCGGGGGAAGTCGTAAGGCAATGCTTCCTCGGCAGCCGACCGTGCCCGAACTCGACCCAGCGGGTCCCCCTTGAGGGACCGGAGCCAAGACAGGAGCCACCGATGACACGGTCAACCTCTGATGATCCCCTTTACCAACAGACACCTGGCTCACTGGCAGGCCGCCATGCATCTCCTCGGCGTCGAGGTCGATGGTTTGGGGATCTCGACATGTCAGACACCGTCGACAGGCCCCTCGGTGCCCACATCGACGACGGTCGGCCTCTCCACTGTCTTCTTCTTCTTCTTCTGCCCGCTGGTCCCCTCGACCTTCTTGGTCCGATCCCCCTCACTCGGCCTCGATCTCTTCTTCCCACTCCCGACGGGCGACGGGGCGACTTGAACGACCGCCCCTTGCTCTTCGGCCATCATCTTGTCGGTGATCCGGTCAAGTTCCTTGAATAAAAGGCTCATCGTCGAATCTGCAAAAAAGGAGGAGTCAGGGTGAGCGAATTAGAAATGAAAACTACTCCGCTAAGGTTACCTTCGGGCCAGATGAGTCGAGCTATCATCTCTGGCCTGGCAAAGCGGGCGTACTACCAGCCCTCTGGGGGGTACCACCTCCAGCCGCACCGCCTGCTCCGCCTCGGCCCTGCTCAAGCTGACTTTTGATATTGTTCGGATGTATACCCGAAAAACGACTTGTAGTTTTACCGCAAGCGCACGGTGTAGCGGCGAGCGGGTATCGAACTCAGGGAGGACAAATGACAGTGTCTTACTCAAATCACCTAGCTATCAAGAGGACAAGAATAGTTGGGTGTAATAGTCTCAATCGTTCGAGTATTAGAAAAATATCAATATAATAAAAAGCGTCTAGGGATGGGAAATCCCCACTACGGACCGTCTCTCATCCTTGTGATTTCTAAATTTCATTGTTGCTAAGCTTGAATATATGTGAACTAGTCGCAACTTAATGTAGAACCAAGCTCACGCTCTCACGCTATTGCCGGTCAATAGCAAACCTAGGATCGAGCCCACTCTCGTGCAAAACCTAGCCTAAGCCGCTAGCGTGAAGAACGACGTCATTGTTCAATCGTATCTCGAGCCAACTCTCGTGCAAACTCGAGCTACGACCTAGGTTATGATAGTTATTATTCGTCCAGACTCTTGCAAACGAATATTAGTATAGATTCAAAATTAAAAATCCTAGCTTTGGCCCAATCTCTTGCAAACCAAATCTAGAGAAATCCAATTGCCAATCTAAATCGAATATCTAGGCCTTCCTACCAATTGGGATTCAATCTCTTGCAAATCCCAATCGATATGAATTCCTAGCTATCCGTAATTAATCAATCACAACCTAACCCTAATCAATTCTAGCAACAAATCTACAAATTCATCACAATTTAGACATATGGTCCATAGGGTTCATCCACATGCCCTAGAACGACAGCACTACTCACTAAGCATCATGCAAATCTCAGAAAAATCAATAATAAACGCGGCACAATTCATTGCAAAAGAGAAATAATTCATAAAAATTGAGTTTTTAATAGGAATAGACAAACCAATGTAGATGCCAATGATTTCCAGCTGAGAATTCACCAAAGAGTAGCTGTCAAATCCTAAAAGAAAGTCTAAAAATTAATGTTCAAAAGCCTCCCTAAACTAGGGCAAAAACTGGGTTTAAATACCCTCTAAAATCGTCCAAAAAATCATGACCAAACTGCCCCTGCGCAGCCCAGAAATCGCAACCCTAACAGCAGGCGGAGAGGGTCACTCGACCAACAGCAGGCTGAGAGGGTCACTCGACCGAGTGACCCTTGTCACTCGGCCGAGTGACAAACCCTGTATAAAAACAGTAACTTCGGGGGTTTCAGGGTCTGTCTTCGGGGGGTGGCTCGGCCAAGTGGACTTCTTCATTCGGCCGAGTGAGCATTCATGCTCGGCCGAGTGGGCCTCCTCACGATCTCTGAAAATTCCAGTAACTTGGCATTTCTCTGGACGAAATTCCCTGTACCACTCAGGCGAGTGAACTTTCTCACTCGGCCGAGTGGGCTTCCTTTGTTCGGCCGAGTATACTCTAAAAATATCTTATGCGTGTCCGTTCTGTTCGACCGAGTGGGGCTTCTTGCTCGACCGAGTGAGTGGTCTACTCGGCCGAGTGGTGTGGTGTTGAGCTCATTCTTTCTTCTTTTCGCCTCCTCGTCGCTCCTATTGATTTCCTTCTTCTTCCACTCATCCTTTATCGCTGATAAGTCCTCGAATGAGCCGTGG
Source organism: Scilla litardierei (assembly GCA_030789695.1). NCBI lineage: Eukaryota > Viridiplantae > Streptophyta > Magnoliopsida > Asparagales > Asparagaceae > Scilla > Scilla litardierei. The sequence continues at coordinate 310,066,182 of CM061133.1, read as the reverse complement.
GTGACACTCCTAAGCACGTACAAATCCTTTGATCTCAAATTCGCTCCAGATCGCTCCATATTTCCTGAAATACAACAAAAACAAGAAATAGCAAAAAGCATCGCAATATTGTCGAATAATCGTGAAAAACGTGATATGAGCGATCAAAACGACATGCAAACATGCAGAAAAAAGGTGTAAAATATGGAGTGATCAAAATCCCCCAAGCTTACCTCTTACTCGTCCTCGAGGAAGATGAGTAAAAGGCGAACTTGATGGACAAAAATAAATAAAGAAAAAGGGAAATAGAATAAGGAAATAGGAAAGAAAACAAAGAGAGAGAAGTGCTAGATTATTTTCTCAGGACGTGGGTTTTGCTTACTCATATAGTACACGGCGAAAATAAAACACATGCCAAAGATTTTTATCTCGATATCATAATCATATGGATGCATTCAAAATAGATACCCAAAAATAGCAAAATATTATGAAATATGGAATCATTCTAGAATTAACATCGTCTGAAGCATCTAAAGCGGTATACATAGTCATAGACCACACACTTTTCAATTGAATTCTTTCTATTTGGAGTATAAGATGTATCACACAATGAGAAGCAATAAGAATAGAAAGATATGGTTTTCATAAAATGCATGCTAAGTTTCAATTCCTGGATTTCGTAAAAACTTCTAGTAATCTCACCGAGTATAGAAAATTACATAGCTTAGGTTGTCATGCACAGTCAAGTAGTCACTCTCTCTCACATCATTGGATCCTCTCCCCCAAGCTTATCTATTAGCGTGGTGGCATTAGATAAATTAATAAGTACATTCTCCATTTTTGAAGCTTTAGTAGAAATAAAAATACAAGAGGGAAGAAAGAGAGAAAGAGTATGAGATGGGATCATGTATAAGCTTCTTTTCTCTTTTATTTTCTTTTTCTCATTTTTTTAGATAGCATATATACATCTGAGATCCCAAATCAAAAGAATAGAAAGATTTACATGTATATTTTTTTCTTTTTGATTTTGGGGATATTGGAGCATGGACTTTAATAGCGGGGGAAATGCCAATATAGGATCTCGCTTAAAGGGAGATTCACCAATGAATATAAGTATAGAAATAATTCTCAAGATATGTGGAGAAAGAAATATATGTAACACTCGGTTCACGCTATAAGACGTGCACGACAACTTTCAGCAGAGTAATGTAATCTACTAAGTTTAATCTCAGAAAGTAAACTAATCCAGTTATATCAACCTAACATACATTCATTCAACCCGAAAGTGAAGCGTACAATTTTCATGCAATAAGAAGTGATATAAGAAAGGAAAGCAGTACTCCAGATATAAGCAGTCAATGCTTGAAGCTTGGTGTGTTTTCTACGAAGAGTATACAGTAAAAATCACCAGATTCAGCTAATAAAAGAATTTCATCCATATTCATACATGAGAGTGCAGGTTACTATTTCAAATGCATAGCAAGACATAGCATATGATATGTGAAATAAAACTATGGCATGACAAGATAGTATGCACATAGAGATAAGCTAACACCACGTCATCATCACAGAAAAATCATCTTTAGCAAAAATATGAAAGAAATAAGGATAAAAGAAAATAGAAAGCAACTGTACAATGCAGCACACTCATGAAAATAAAATAAATAAATAAACGTGATGCATGATAAAAAATAAAAAGTGGGTGAAAGCACGTGTAAAAACAAAGAAATGTGGAAAAAAGGAAAATAAAAGGCGACAAAAATAAAAAGTACGTGAGAACTCACTCCCCCAAGCTAAAGTGCACAGTGTCCTCAATGTGCAAAGTGTGGCATACCGAGAGGCAAAAAGTGGGTGGGGAGGGTGAGGATGCATGCATGATGGGAAAAAATAAAATAAAAGAAAATAAAAGAAAATGATATGATAATGCAGGTGATGCATGCAGAGATCAAAAAAGGTGCAGATATGAGTGTGTCCCCAAAAAGTACTCCCTCACTCCCAAAAAGTTATAGACAGATCAGACAAAAAAGTGACCAAAACAGTGTGTGGAGGAGGGGTACAAAATCAGCTGGCTCAAAATATCAGCAAAATCGCATCAAAAATATGGAAGGCATCCAATGTGTGCCTAGGTGGGTGGGGTGCACCAACACCGTCCTGTGGCAAAGGTGGTGGCAGGTGTGGTGGCTGCTGGGTGGGTGTGGGTGGCAGAGGCAGACGCACAAGAATCTGATTCAGGCAAGCCTGAATACTAGGAAGTATAGCGACGCGGGTCTGGACTGCACTGACGGTGGCGGAGAGAGCCCTAAAATCCCCTCTAAGTCCACTAACTGCCCCCTTAAGAGCACGGATGCTCTGAACTAGGGTGTCGGGGGAGGTGGAGTAGAGGGTCGAACAGGCGAAGAACGGGGCTGTCTCACACGGCCACCGTAAAGGATAGGTGCAGCTACGGGGTGGTGATGGGGTGATGTGCTCGCTAAGTGATGCCCAGCCTCTGTGTGAGTCTGAGAAGCAGGAAAAGTAGACGAGGAAGGAGCGGCAGCTGAAGCGGAAGTGAAAACGGACGACGAGGCAGGCAGAGAGGTCAGTGACACAGAAGTAGGGACATACGTCACGACGCTCTCGGAGTATACAGCGGTGGTGGAGACAGTGAGATCGACGACAGGGGAGGTCGTGAAGGGTGCAGAAAATGACTCCCCAGGAGTCGAGGACAACAATGAGGAAAGGGTCTCTACTGCGGAAGCAAAAGAAGGCTCGCCGCACTAAATTATGGTGGGGGGACGCTCGGGGCAAGCTGTAGAAATGGGATCTACTGAAATGGGCACAGTGGTGGTGGTGTGGGTGGACTCAGCTGAAGTGCTCCCGACACTAACAGAAGTGGGGACAGAGGTGTCGGGAGATGCAGACGAAGCAAGTGCAGGCTGAGGGATCACGGGGTCCTGGGGTGGAATGAGGGCTCCTGCTGAGCACCCTCAGGCTCAAGCACGTATGCGGTGGAGATAAGTAAATCCATCGCTGGAATCCACTCTCCGCCGGCAGGTCCTATGTGTGTCCGAGCAGGGCTCGAGAGAACCATGTAGTCTGCAGCGAAAGGACTGTGGAGCCACACCCAGTGCTGATGACCATGAGGAAACAACATCCTCATCCGAGCCATAATGTCTATCGAAAGTGAAGTGGGGCCCGGTGGTCGAAGCAAGTCAGCAAGTAGGTCGACGACGGTCATAAGGGCCAAGAGGGTAATCAGACCGCCGCAGCAAATAGGCGTCCGAGCGCCGACAGAAATAACTATGTGGTCGATGTACCAACTGGCAATATCAATCTCGACGGCGGGGACCAGGATGTCACTACCCCTATCGAAGACCCTAGGCCGTGTCATCGTATAAAGAGCTCTGGCATCGACAGCGTCCCGGGCTTGTACCTCGCAAGAAAAGTAGTCGCCATAAGGCGTTGTGCAATGCGGAGGCAGGGGTGGAGAATCACAGATACCTTGGCCCTACTAGGGTCAAAGGCGAGTGGTGAACCCATGATCCGTGTCCAAAAGGCATGTGTGTCGAACAACGGGGGTGGGATGTGCATGGGAGCGTAAGCGCGGTCAGGGGTCGGAACAGCGGGCCACTGGAAGAATGCTCTAAGCATGTCGAGAGTGACCTCGCACTCTCGATCCATCAGTCGAAATGAGCATCCTCCAGGGGTCCGGGAAATGGAACTAAGGACCTCTAACATCGGGCGGATGTAGGTGTCTGTCGACACAGACAGAAAGTCACGCCATCCCACATTGTCGTACAACGTGAACAGGCCCTCGAGTACCCCTAGACGGTCAAGGTCAGCTAGGTACACGAACCTAGAGGGTACGATCGAGCGATGGGAGATACGCTCGAATCTGGCGTGCTGGGCGTCATCTCGGAACGTGTTCTCCATCGCATCGAACACGGGGGCGGGCGGTGCAGGTGGTGGAATGGGAGCGGCAGGAGGCGGCTGTGTAGGTGGGGGTGGGCTAGGTCGTGGGGAGTCCGCCCTAGCGGAAGAGGAGCCAGGATCACCTGACCTCTTCCGCTTGGAAGCGGGCTCCCGGGTGCGTGGCCTAAGGCGAGGCGGCATGTGTGCCGTGAGTCGTGCCCACTCAAATAAAAATGCGACGTGTTATATAATAGAACGAGTGTACCTGAGCACGATGCGAGAGCAAAATCTGAAGTGTGCGAAGAAACGCCTCCTCCGCGAAGCTCCGAGTGCGTCCAGAATCTCCCCCAAGCTCCCCCAAGCTAGCCTAAAATGCAAACAATAAAATCAGCGACAAATATCAATAAATGTGGGGGAGATGGGTATTAATAGATATATATTTAAGTTAATTAGGTTTTGGGGTGCAATGGACGTACGAATCGGGAGAATGGAGAAGAAATTCGAATTTGGGGCGAAATGGGGGTGACCGGCGACGGGGAAGGCAGCGCCGGCGAAGTGTGACGGCGGGGCAGCGTCGACGACCGGTGGAGGTCGTCGATCGGCGGTGGCAAGGGATTGGGCGAGGGAAGCGGTGATTCAGGTGGGAGTCGGAGCGGCAGTGGGCGAGTGCGAGAAAAATTGTGGATTTTGTGTTTCGAATTTCGCGCTACGCCCGCAGTGCTTATATAGGAATGGTACGACTCGGCCGAGTGAAGCGTTCACTCGGTCAAGTGGGACTATGTAATGAAATTTCGAAATATCTCCCACAAGTTCCACTCGACCGAGTGGCAAGGCCACTCAGCAACTTTTTAGAACGTGGAGGGTATCAGATTCACTCGGCCGAGTGACAAGGCACTTGCCCGAGTGGTAAATTATACTCTAAATCACTGAAAATAACAGAGAGTTGGTCTGTAGGAACTTTCCTGATCTGTACTCTACTCGGCCGAGTGGAGTCTTTGTTCGGCCGAGTGACATATGTCACTCGGCCGAGTGGCATCCTGTTTTTTGCAACGGCTCTCTGTTTTCGCTCTATCCTCTGTTTTTCTTCCTCCCGTCAGTCTCTACCTTCTCTTGGGGCCTGAGAACGTTCTTGGGGTGCTCTCCCATGCCTTAGTCATCCTCCATATGAAATGATCTCTCATTCTCCATCTCCTGTCATTAAAAATGGAGCCCGTTGTCACGATTTTTATAAACGCTAGACTCTAAACACTAAGAAAAATGTAAAATAAAAATAAAAATCAACTAAGAATGATATAAAACCGTCGGGTTGCCTCCCGACAAGCGCTCGTTTAAGGTCATGAGCTCGACCCCTTATGATTTTCGTTTAGCGCGTGATGTTGGGCGCATGCGAGATGCGCCCATCAAATTTTCCGGGAAGGCCACTTAGATTTGGTTGTTGAGGCTCGTGAGCTTTCCTCAGCGTCCCCTCATCATGGGTAGAGTTGGGGACAAGTCCCCCAAGCTTAAGCTAGCACCAATCTTCTTCTTGACCGGTGACATCGATCTTTTATCCGGAGGAGCTTTCCTTGAGTTGTTGGCCGTGGAGATCTTACATAGCTCCCTAATCCTCGCGACATCAGCGTCGTCTTCTTTGTCATCGGCTGTAAAGATATCCGGGGGTCCTGCAACTTTTCTCCAATGCTAGAAGTTTGGCCTTCTTCAAGGACGTCATCATGGAGAGAGCTAATAGAATGTGGAATGGCTTCATCGATTACCTCCTCAAGGAGGTCCACATAGTCCAACTCCTCTTGATAGGGCATATGCTTCATAGCTTTAGGAATATGGAACTCAACCTCAATGTTTCCAACATTCAGAGATAAAGTACCTTCTCTCATGTCGACTATCACGCCGACGATGGCTAAGAAGGGGCGTCCGAGTATAAGTGAAGTGTCGCCCTCCTCCTTGATGTCCATAATGACAAAGTCGTACGGCAAGCATATTCCTCCCGGTACTTGGAGCAGTATGTCCTCTGCAATCCCTACCGGCATAGTAACCCGACCATCCGCAAGTTGTATTCTCATGTCCGTTGGCTTCAAGTCGGTCCACGTATTTAATTTTCGAAACATGCTAAGGGGCATTAGGCTCACACTTGCACCCAAGTCTACCAAAGCCTTTTGTAGTGGGACTACTCCAAGTGTGCATGGTATGTGAAAGCTTCCGGGATCCTTGAATTTAGTGGGCTCCTTTTCCCTCCAGGTGAACCAAGTTCCTTGCTCGGCAAGCATTATTTTCTCCTTCCTTTTCTTTCCCGATATTAAGTCCTTCAAGAACTTGGCGTATGACGGGATCTCTACGATAGCATCCAAGAAAGGTATGTTGAGGTTTACTCCCCTCAAGTACTCAAGGAACTTGGCGAGCCTCTTCTCAATTTTAGCTCTTGCAACCGTTGCGGAAAGGGCACCGGTGGCATGTAGGTGCGCTCCTCATTAGGCTTCTTCATTTCAGAATTTCCACCTTCTTGCGGCTCTTTTATGCTCTCCTCTTCAATAGCCAGCTCTTTGTCGTCCAAAATCTCTACCACGGGCTCCTTGGTTTGGACCATGGCGGGAGTGGTATCCTTCCCGCCTCTAGTAGTAACCGCTGCCACCGCATTGATGTGGCCGGTATTACTCCGTGGATTAGGCTCCGGTTGAGCCGGCAATTGTTGAGTGTTTTTGTTAAGCAATGCAAGTTGCTCTCCAAGTTGCGCAACGACGGTATTAAGCGAGTCTTGTTGCGCCGTCAACCTAGCATTTATTTTTCTTTGCTCCGCCATGAATTTCTCCACCCTAGCTTCATGATCCAATCTCGGTTGTGCTTGTGGTGGGTTCAGAGCTCTCCAACCTTGGTTATAACCTGGCGACCTATATGGTCCCGCTTGTTGCCTAGGCGGGTAGTTTTGTTGTGGCGGCCCCCTCGGTTGGTATTGAGGTTGTGGAGGTGGAGGCCTAGCTTGAGGTTGTTGCAGCGATGGTGGGTTTAGAGCTCCGTCATTATTAGCATACGAGAAGCCTGGATGATTCCTCGTGGCCGGGTTGGCCCAATAACCGGTGTTCCTCTCTACATATTGGATTTGCTCTATAGCACCCTCTCCGTGCTCTCCTCCAACGAACATAGCTTGAGATTGGTCTTGCCAATCGCTCATATTCCCTCCCGGCGTAGATGTGGCGGGAGCTCCATGCGGCTCGGTGATATACTTCTCCAATCTCTCCATGACCTTGTGAAGAGAGTCAAACTTATTGGAAAGCTCCGCTACGGCCTTGGCCTCATATATGCTCGTTGGCTTCAAGGAGGTAGAAGACTGCCCTCGCTCGTCGCCCCATTGTTGATTACTAGAGGCATCTCCTCTAATAGGGCCGTAGCTTCATCCGGTGTCTTAGATAAAATGGCTCCATTGGCGATTGCATCTATAATTTGCTTTGTGCCCAGTTGGAGTCCAATATAAAAGCTGTGTACTAGCTCCCATGCTTCAATGCTGTGATGGGGGCACTGATGTTGGAGATCTTTAAAGCACTCCCATGCCTCATATAGAGTCTCATGCAGTCCTTACGTGAAGGACATGAGTGTGCTCCTTATCTTCACCGTCTTAGATGGCGGGTAGAATTTATCAACAAAAGCACTAGCCAACTTATCCCAAGTAGTGAATATCCCTTCCGCTTGCGTTCTCAACCAATATAGAGCTTTGTCTCTGATGGTAAAAGGGAAGAGTCGCAATCGGATAGCATCGACGGAAACACCCGGCATTTGAAAGGTGGCGCACTTGGACAAGGATAGCTGAAGGTGATAATGTGGATTATCATGGGAGTTCCCATGGAATGGGTCTTGTTGCATTAAGACCACTAATCCCGTCTTGAGCTCAAAATTCTTATCCGTCGCCAACTCCGGCATAGCGATGGAAGAAGTGGTGGAGGAAGTCTTAGGCCGAAGCCTATCTCTGATAGATATAATCCTCGCCATGCATGCTGCTAATTCTTCCGGTGTCTCTGGTCGGTTCATACAACCGTCCTCTATGTTGAGTCTCTCCTCGGCTCTAATCCTCCTTTCGGTACGTTCGATCTCCAGATCAAATATTATATCCTTTGGATTTGCCGAAGATCTCGTGTACATGCACAGAAAAATAGAGCTTCGATGGAATTGATAGCACGATAACCCAGGTCACCCACGTGACAGGCGGGAATACTCACTAAGCATCATGCAAATCTCAGACAAATCAATAATAAACGCGGCACAATTCATTGCAAAAGAGAAATAATGCATAAAAATTGAGTTTTTAATAGGAATAGACAAACCAATGTAGATGCCAATGATTTCCAGCTGAGAATTCACCAAAGAGTAGCCGTCAAATCCTAAAAGAAAGTCTAAAAATTAATGTTCAAAAGCCTCCGTAAACTAGGGCAAAAACTGGGTTTAAATACCCTCTAAAATCATCCATAAAATCGTGACCAAACTGCCCCTGCGCAGCCCAGAAATCGCAACCCTAACAGCAGTCGGAGAGGGTCACTCGGCCGAGTGACCCTTGTCACTCGGCCGAGTGACAAACCCTGTATAAAAACAGTAACTTCGGGGGTTTCAGTGTCTATCTTCGGGGGGTGGCTCGGCCGAGTGGACTTCTTCATTCGGCCGAGTGAGCATTCGTGTTCGGCCGAGTGGGCCTCCTCAGGATCTCTGAAAATTCCAGTAACTTGGCCTTTCTCTGGACGAAATTCCTTGTACCACTCGGGCAAGTGAACTTTCTCACTCGGCCGAGTGGGCTTCCTTTGTTCGGCCGAGTATACGCTAAAAATATCAAGTGCATGTCCATTCTGTTCGACCGAGTGGGGCTTCTTGCTCGGCTGAGTGAGTGGTCTACTCGGCCGAGTGGTGTGCTGTTGAGCTCATTCTTCCTTATTTTTGCCTCCTCATCGCTCTTATTGATTTCCTTCTTCTTCTGCTCATCCTCTATCGCTGATAAGTCCTCGAATGAGCCGTGGGTGACACTCCCAAGCACGTACAAATCCTTTGATCTCAAATTCGCTCCAAATCACTCCATATTTCCTGAAATCCGACAAAAACAAGAAATAGTGAAAAGCATCGCAATATTGTCGAATAATCGTGAAAAACACGATATGAGCAATCAAAACGACATGCAAACATGCAGAAAAAAGGTGTAAAATATGGAGTGATCAACTTTCTCCCGTGCCTCGGGACTGAGTGCTCCCTAGCCCGACCTAAGCATCAGATCGACGGGCAGTGAGATAAACACGTACGACCTCCGCCATCCTTTGATCTTCCCCAGCAGGCCCCAGATGATGGGGTGACTCGTCCTCGCCGACAAATAATAGTGCGACCTGAATTTCTTAACCGTGAAGAAATGGCGGAACAAAGGAAGAGTCTGACTGACTTGGGTCCTCGCGTAGAGGATGAGAAACCTGACTATCGCGCTAACAGAATTCAGCATCAGCTGGCAGAACGGCAGCCCGAGGAACTCCAGGATCTCGTAGTACAACGGATGGAGGGGGAACCGCAAGCCCTGTTCAAAGCACGCCACGTAGATCCCGACCTCACCATCCTTCGCAAAGCAGACGCGCTCCGAGGCTGTCGACAGACGAACCTCATAAGGCGGCCTGATGTACTTCGCGCGCACCTTGAGCACAATGTCTGTCCATGCCTCCGACCTTTGACATAGTACCTCGGCAGGCACCCCACCGGCCCCAACAACGGTCACATGGGCCTGCCCAAACGATCCCGCTTTCGTCCCTAGGGGCACCTTCCACTTCACCGGGTCCCCACTTCCTGCTGTGGACCCAGACCCGCTATGACCCTGACCCCCAGGCGGTACCCCACCTACAACCTCTACAGACTCTGCTGTAGAGCCGCCCGTCGACCCCGACGACGAGGTTGAGAACGACGAGGTTGAAGACAACGAAACCATCTCAAAGGAAAGAAAAGGAATATACCTGTCGACTACCCGCTATGGCGGTGATGGCGGCGGTGATGGTGGCACAAACTGCGGCAACGAACCCAGCCTACACGGAGACGATCATCTGAACTCAAGAGAATAGCTCCGAAAAATTTTGGAAGCAAGAAACTCTTCCACAGCGCCCCCCGCCTCCTCTTATAGAAACTGCCTACCGATCTTAGACGCACGAAGCCTGACACGCGTCGCCGATCCAGCCCACCTAAAGCTTCACTTGATGCCCGCTGTTACATCCCCCCACGCGTCTCTCGGTGAACGATCGGGATGCTTCGATTCCCGCCCGCCTTTAATCCGATGTGACATCCGCGATTCGGCGGTGATTCGGGGCAGGAATTTCGAAATAAACCCCCACCTTTTCCATCCGTTTGGACTATACGACTACTCCCCCTGTGCCCAAGCCAATAAGGCGGGCTACGCCCAGCGGCTCGGCATAAGGCGCTCCTACCGAGAAATCGGGGACGGGCCTCAGTGCTCCTACCAGTCCGACCTACAGGTGCAAGCTCGACAAGTAAAGCCGGCCCACATAGGATGCCCATACACATCTGCACCAACTTTGTCACAACTTTCCCCTACTCCTCCCCCAGGCGCTCGTCCTAGAGGGAACGTTTGGGGCATTCATCACATGGTCTTACGCAAAACAAGAAGACTAGCTACTGGATAAAACAAATATATATATTTCATTTAACTTTTTAGCTCGTCTGCAGTACATTACGAGATCAGGCTCGGCCAATGGCCGGCCGTACAAAATCTCCCTCACTCCCCTATGTTACGAGCGCCTCGGCCCCGTCACTTCCTCCTCCACCTCTCCTGCCAAGGGCACGTCCAGTTTAGGAAAATCAGCCGTCAGCTCGGGATGCAGACTCGCCAATCGGGCTTTCATCTTCTCCATCCCTTGGAGAACGCCCGCCTCCATCGCCTCCATCATCATATGGATCAGCTCCTCATCCTGATAACGACGGACCATGCGTTGATCGCGTCCTGACCGACCACCGCCCTTCCTTCTAGCTGCTCCTTCAGTATAGCCTTCTCCTTTATCTCTAACTCAATCGCACGCTTCAGCTCGGCTATTTTTTCTTGCTAAACGTCGGTCACGTTTTTCTTGCCGGCCGCTGCCACGGCGTTCCGCTTCAAGATATCATTCTGCGTCCCCTCTTCCTCCTGAAGACGACGAGCGAGTCAGGCCCCCCTCCCCTTCTCTTCCTCAAGCTGGCGAGCGAGCCAGGCTCCTTGCTCCTTCTCTTCCTCCAGATGGCGGGCGAGCAGGTCCCCCTCGTGCCCTTTCTTTCCCAAGTTAGCGGGCGAGCAAGGCCCCCTTGCCCTCTTCTTCCTCCAGCTGGCGGGTGAGCCTTGCCCCCTACACCTCTAGAAACTCGACCCGTGCCACATCGAGGGCACGAAGCCTAATGACCTGATCCAAATCTGCATCCCTCCCTCGCAATTGGCTCAGCACCTCTCGAAGTTCGTCCTTCGCCTCATCTCGAGAAGCCCGGACCGTGGCCACGGGGGTGTGGCGCTGCTGGGCTACCGCTGCCGCCATCGCCTACCAAAAAACCCGACCCAGTCAGAGCGTAATTCAAAACATAAGCCAAAACGTTTGTTGCAGTTCGACCTACCTGCATGGTGTGCCACACTACGGTACCACATAGCCGATCCGTGCCCACGTTGGTAAGGGCCTCGCAGTCCCGGGGCAGCACGAAATACTCTGACAGCCGGGCTTCAACTCCGACATCCTCGAACACCGACTCTTCCCCGGCTTACCCAATGGGGCAGACGTGAAGATCCTCGCCAGGCATGGCCTCAGCCTCGGCCCTTGTCAACTTGAAGTGGGCGAGTGCCCTCTCACAATTAGGGTGTGCCTCTCTCCCCATCTCTCACACGGGAATTTTGTAGGGCCACTTCTCGACGGGAGGAGGCTTGCGGGGCTTGTTCGAGGTCGGAGCCTGCGGAGGGACTATGCTAGCCATGTATGGATCAGCTGAACCACCTGACGCGACCCCGCCAGGCCGAAGGGAAGGAGCACCAGGTTCGGGCCCCCACTGCCTCTGTTCACCTCCTCCACAACGGGAACCTCGACGCTCCGCTTTTGGGCGGCTGCCTCTGTTGGCGCTTCCTCGTGCATCACTCCCTTGCCCTTATCCACAGGGACAGTCTTCTTCGTTACTCCCACCCCGGCCGCCCTCAGCACTTCCTCCCACGAAAGCATCGGGTCCTCACCTGCAGAGGAAAGAGAGATCAGGGTAAGCCTACTTAAGGGCCCACCAGAAGGAGAATACATGTGGGCCAAAGTTCCTGGGCGAGCTGATCATCCTGCGTCAAGTCCGTTATTCGGTGGTCCGCCTTAGGTAACTCTATCAAAATCTAGACATTTGCCAGAAGTTCGTCCGTCATTGCCACCTCCTCACTCACCAGAGAGTTCAAAGCCCCCCAGTTCGACATCAGCACCGCGTCTACCGACATCGTGACGAAAATGAAGCTCTTCGCCCAAGCGTTGGCAGTATCCAGCAGCCCGATAACGAGTTCTCGTCCCCGCCTCGCATAGACGCAGTTATACGTCCCACACTTCCTCACCACAAAGAAATACTAAAACAACGCTAGGGGCGGACTCAGGGAACTGGCGAGACATAATACGACGAATTCGACCAACAAACTAAAGGAGCTGGGCACCAGTGCACAGATCGGCAGCTCAAGGAAATTTAGAAGATGGAGAAGGTAAGGATGGATCGGGAATCGGAGCCCTAACTCAAGGGACTGGATATAAACTCCAACTTCTTCGTCGCGGGGCTAACACACCCTCTCGTCGGGCCCGGGCAGCTGCACTTCACAGGGCGGACGAATGAACCTTACACGGATCTCCCAAATGTTAACTCAGTCCAGCTTACACGGGATAGCCGCAACTGACCTCGGCGCATCCGTTCGGCCTCTCCGTGGTCCGCTACCCTCTTCCGTTGATTTCTCCTTCCCAATCCCACTACTACTGCCGCACTCAAAACGAGAAGCCATCGATAGAAAAAATGGGAAATTACCTGGCCAAACCGTCGAACTAAGGAGATGACCGGAAGAGGGTCCCCGACAAGGGCACGGGAGGCAGCTTCGACGAGCGATGACCAGGAACTGGAAAGCGTGAAGGGGAGCAAAAATCGCGAGAAACTTTCGATCGATCCTCCCCCCATACTTATAGCAAACCTCGGGCCATCCTGACCGTCGCCGCGCCACCACGCGGTGTCCATCGACGTGCCTCTGACACCTCGGCTACCGCGACAGTCATTTCAGCTACGCGTCACCAGTTCAGTGGCAGAGATGCCTCGACTTCCACCACCCTTTCAAATTGTAATAATGGATATCGGGGCGGAAACTCGGAGACCACAGCCGCCGCATCCTCACACATAGCAAGACCTGAGTTGCCTTCTTCGAAGATGGGAGGTGATACGTCATCCGAGCCGAGCCGGGCCCCCTCCTCGAGCTCGAATGTCAGGGGCAATTGTTACGACCTAAAGATCATGATAGTCTGACCTTCCATCCCAAACCATCGAAACACCCAGCCGGCTCGCCCATCCCTCCTGTCGGGCGACTGACCGAATGACAAGGAGTTCCACGCCCGAACCTCAGAGGCCCGTAGGGCGCCTGTCAATCCTAGAGCCCGACACGACTGGGGGAAGGGTGCACTCCTCCTCGGACATTGATAGGGGCGCTCTCCAGCACGACCCCAGTGGGATGTGCAACCGTTCTCCCCCGGCTCGCCAGGATCAGCACGCAAAGTGTACGTCTGGACTGCTCGTCCTCAATACAGACAAGACCGGTGACCCGTCGTGGGCCCCGCCCCTGGGAGGCGCTCCAATAGTTCCTTGGCACATCGGACACGAAAACAACCTAGTACAAGGACGCTACTGACACTTACGCCGCCCGACCATCTGACAAAACACCCCCTGGCCGCTGCGCCCCCTGACACTTAATGCTTTCGGCCCTGACACCCTGACAAAAGCACCCCTGGCTGTTGCACCGTCTGACAAAAGCGTGGCTGACACTCCTGTTCCTGACATCCTCGTCCGAAGCTTTCGCCGACAGTAGGGCCAGCTCAGCGTGCCGAGTTAGCATGCCAAGTCAGCCCCACCAAACCGCCTCCATCAGGTATAAATACCCCTTCGCCTCCAACGAGAAAGAGGTTGGCAAATTTACTCTCAATCTTATTACTCACACATAAGAGCAAAGGTCTTCCATATCTTTGTTCTTCCACCTTTCATAGCTCGTCACGTACGGTCGACTCATCCTCAGTCTGACCTGCGTGACTAACCCCCGCTTTAAGCCCTATTACTGACTTAGGCATTGGAGAGGCTAAGGGTTGTGATCGGTCCTTATTTTACACCTTTTTCTGCACATTTGCATGCCATTTCGGTTGCTCATATTGTGATTTTCACGATTATTCGATGATATTGTGTTACTTTTCACTATTTCTTGTTTTTGTCGGATTTCAGGAAATATGAGCAATTGGGAGCAAAAATGAGCTTAAAGGACTTGCACGTGCAATGGAGCATCGCTCATAGACTTATTGAGGACCTATCAGCGATAGAAGACGAGTGGAAGAAGAAAGAACGTCGTAGGAGCGACGAGAAAGCGAAATGATGAAGATTGGGCATTTTCAGCATGCCACTCGGCCGAGTGAAGGAGTCACTCGGCCGAGCAAAGAAGCCCGCTCAGTCGGCTAGATCGGACACGCAATTACTTGAATATTAGCGTGCACTCGGCCGAGTGACGACATCCCACTCGGCCGAGTATGGAGACACCACTCGCCCGAGTGGCAGACGAACGATGGCATCCAAAAGAGCCGACTTACTGGAATTTTACAGTCGATCTCAGAGATCCTTTGGAGACCGACACGGCCGAGTAGAGAAGCCCACTCAACCGAGTGGAGAAGTCCGCTCGGTCGAGTGATGCCAAGGACACGCAGCGCCCAGATTTTCAGACAGCCTCCCACTCTTTTGAAATCTGCTATCATTCTAGCAATCAAAGTATTTTTCTCATATTTTTTATGGATAATAGACTTCTTGAAAATTCCAACGCCGCCAAGAACATGCAAATCGGAGGTCGGATGAAATCTGGAGAATTTCTGCAAGTTGATGCTGCAGTGCTGGAATTTCCACTCGGCCGGGTCACATTTTCCACTCGGCCGAGTGCAGCCTGGGCCCAGATTTTAAGTTGCGGTTTGGGCTGTTTTGGGCACGAATTTGAGGGGTTTTCTAGGGTTATTTGCTAGGGTTTTGGTGAGACTATTTAAGGGGTTTGTAGCCACCATTAGAGGAGATTCCCAACATGTTTTCTTAGGGATTCTTTTGGAGGTTAGGCCATGCCCTAGGCCCCCTCTTGGATCTAAAAGCTTGTATTTTGGATTGAAGATCTTCATCAAGCTAAGTATTTTGTTCTTATTGTTTGAATCTTTGTTTTTCTATCTTTTTGTATGCAAGCAATGATTTTTATTGATTCTCATATCGTTATTGCTATGCTAGAGTAGATTTGTTGTTCTAGGGCATAGGGATGAACTCTATGGATCTAATTTCAGATTTGTGATGAATGAATTTCTAAATTGTTAGAATTGCTAGGAGGTTAGGTTGTGATTGATTTATTACGGATAGCTAGGGATTTCCATCGATCTAGGGTTTGCAAGAGATTGGATTCTAATCGATGGGAAGGCCTAGATATTCGATTTAGGTTTATAATCGAGATTCTCTAGACTTGGTTTGTAAGAGATTGGACCAAAGCTAGGATTTTTATTATAAATCTATACCCATATTCGTTTGCAAGAGATTGGACGAATACGAACTATCACAACCTAGATCGTAACTCGAGTTTGCACGAGAGTGGGCTCGAGGGGCGATTGAACGATGATGTTGATCCTAATGCTAGCGGCTTAGGCTAGGGTTTGCAAGAGATTGGGCCCTATCCCAGGGTTGCTATAGATCGACAATAGCGCGAGAGCGTGAGCTTGGTTCTCTATTCAGTTACGACTAGTTCACCTCAACGCAAGTCTAGTAATATTGAGATTCACTATTCACAAGAATGAATGACGATCCGTAGTGGGGATTCCCTAGCTCTAGACACTTCTATTAAATTATATTTGAATCGATATTTTACCCAACATCTTTATCACCGACACCGACATCCACCACCATTGTCATTACATCATACCATAACCATCTCCACCAATAAAACATTCGTAGTCAAACCAACCTAGGATAGATTGGAACCAACACCACCTCCTCGTGTTCGATACCCGCTCGCCGCTACACCGTGCGCTTGTGGTAAAACTACAATCGTTCTCCGGGTGTATATCCGGGAGCGATCAACTTTTTGGCGCCGTTACCGGGGAGGTGTTTCCTGTTGGGCGCCAATTTGTCACAATTAGGTTGATTAGATTACATTAAAAACAAAAAAACATTGAGAGAGATTTTTTCCCACCACCTGCTATTATTATCTTTATCTCTCTTTGTACCACTGACGTCTTTTCCAGGTTGTTTACTTTGATTGATCAGGTACAGTTGTTGCAGCGATGGTGCTTCTAAAGAAAATGCCAGCGGGCTCTATACAATCCTACATGTATCTCGCTACATTCTATCAAGCTGATGGAGAATCCTTCGGGGAAGCCTTGTCTCGGTTTGAAGGAATGTTAGGAATGTTCCAGACGGAGTCAGACCATGACTGGAATGACTCCACGCTATTTGATATCTTCACTAGAAGGCTAAGGGGACCCTCACGTCAGTTTCTGAAGAGGATGCAAGTGGGAAAGTTCAGTGATTTGCAGTTGGCAGCAGCCTTGGAGCAAATGATAGATGATGCTCAATCTACTGGTTCACTAACCGTTACGGTAAGTAAACCATACGACCAAGTATTCATCGATTTTGTTATGGCTAATGTCTCTAGTGCAGGTATTATCATAGATGGAGTGTATGCTTCACTTGAAGGTGGTCATATCCACCTTTATACCATCAACACTCCACAAATAGAGACATCTGAGTTGCCAAGGGAGGACACGTACACGGACCTATTGAGAAACATTGTCGACATAGTTTGAAACTCCAGTCCATTGACAATAACGGCAGGTGATCCTTTTGAGCTTGAATTTCAAAACTTTATTACTCATTGTATCTCTTCCACAGGCACAATTGATGATGGAGTCTACGCTCTAATTGAGGGGCACAAGACCCATTTTTACACCATGGTCGAGATACATGAGCCTATAGAGCCACCTTATGCCGTCGTCGCCTCCCCTGCCACCCACCTGAGTCAGAGCAGCCTATACCATCAGAGGATATTATTGTGGAGGTCATGCATACAGTAGTGGAGCAGACCATCGAGGAGGACGTGACTTTGGACGATGACATCTGCACACAGATGGAGCCCGAATTGTGCCCCCCTCCTTTCGAGCTACCGCAGCCATCCCCACCTTCTACAGAGGCTGAGCATCCCTCAGAGGACCACGCTTCCACTGATGTTAAGGACAATCCCACAGAGCTTATGGCTCCCCTTCAGGGAGATCTCTTTACTCCCTCATCTCCTACATTTGATTCTCCTCCCGTGTATGATGTTTTTTATGATTCAGATTTTGGCGACTCATCGTGCCTTTTGTAGGATTCATGTACATACGATCAAGAGGTACGATGGGACGTATACGAGGAGGAGAGCGAGGAGTTAACACCCATAGACGCTATTGAATATGATCAGGAGGTGCGATGGGATAAGTCTGACGATGATGAGGAGCTGCCTGATGAGACCTACGGTTATATGCCCAAGCTACCTGAACAACCTGAGGCAAACAATGAGGAGTTGATCGACGTGGTATACGAGAGTGGAGATTTATTTCCAGGGAAGTGTTGTCACCCGTCTTTAATTTTAAATACTTATGTTGATGACCCACTTTGGAATACATTTATTTTGGGGAAAAATTATCCACATCAGATTGATGCGGCTTATCTCTTGCAGGGTACAGGTGGAGTCCTTGGAGAGGTGCTGGGAGCCGCATTGCTGGAGTCTGATGGAGTCCGTGGACACACGCATCTGGCAGAGCCACAGAAAGAGCAGTTGGAGCAGTTGCCTGCACCGACAAATATACTGGATCCACCTTTTGTTATAGGTGATATTAATCCAGTAGTGTAGAAATTTTTATGCTTTAAATAAACTCGAATCCTCTTGACAGCGAGAGGACCGTATAGATTTGCTTGAATAAATATCACCTCATATGACGGCAACAAAAATCTTTTACACCCCAAACCCATTAGATATATTAATTGCCCTCTTCATATTTTGATACGCCACATCCTTTTGCTCACCACCATCGAGCATTTCTTTCAAGTGAATACTCACTTTCTTATTCATTTGACTTTATCACGCTTTGCAAAGCTATGACATTTTTGATTAAGTCATTTGAATAGGATTGTTTGGTATAAGCTTGGGGGAAAGCGCTCTCATGCATCATTGCATGTGCATGTAGTTGCATTAGGATTTCATGTCATTCATTTCATCAATTTTCATTCACCCCCTTATTATTATCGTTGTTCCTCATATTCTTCCATTATGATCACATTGAGGACAATGTGAAGTTTAAGCTTGGGAGAGTGCATTTCCATTCCATTTAGATGCATTAGTTGCATTTTTACTTTATTTTAGGGGTTTTAGAATTTTTCAAAAATTTGGCATCATCTTTTTGATTTTTCCATCTTATTTTCCTTTTATGAGTGTTCATTCATCATATTGTGTGCTTGATTTTTCTTTTCTCTCATCTCTTTTTGTTTTTAATTTCTTTATTTTCCTTTCTCTTCTTCCGCTAGATGAGTTTTGTATGATGATATCTCTTATTTCTTTAGCAACCATCACGATGTTTATTATTCCTTGCCATGCTACTTAGAGTATTCCATAGTCTTGCTATTCACATGTGCTTGCAAATCTATTTCTTTTGATGATTCCTCTACATGAATGCATGATATTAATTGAAACTGAATGTATTGATTAGTGTTTAGTATGCTTTTGTTGGAAATGCACCAAGATTCACGCATCATTAGTATATTTGAAGCATCAGTTTTATTGTCTTATTCACCTTCTGTTGCATGCCTGATATGGTTGTAAACTTTACTGCTTGACTTCACTATTTATTGAAATGATTGAGAATATCCATGCTTACATATGAGTTTTAGTTGAAGTATTATTTTATTGAACCGTTCGTGCACATCTTAGAGTGAACCGAGTGCTACATTATTTCCTTCTCCACAAATATCTTTTATTCTCTACATGTCACTTGAGTTCACCTTCTAACGCTACTTATATTGCATCCATTTCCCAAAAATCCCTACAAAAGAAAATGTTAGCTCCAAAAAGTCCAAAAAGCCAAAAAGGAGCCAAAATCCAAAAATACAAATCAAATAGCTCCTACAAAAATCCAAAAAGAAAAATGAGAAACAAAAAGGTCAAAAAGAAAAAGAAAGATATTTCTCTATCTCATTATTGGAGCCACAAAATACTCGGGAAACCCAAGGCAAAAATCCCATTTTCCACTATCATATTCCTTTAGATGTGATGCCTCAAGCTAAGCTTGGAGGGTGAATTCATTTGACCATATGAGTGAGTATGACATTAGAGTGGAGACGTGCATGAATGGGAATATTCGATAATGCTTAGACTTTGCAAAATATATTAGATATGGAGATTTTTCATGATTTGAAATAAATATGTGAATGCCATGACTCTTATTCTATTCTCTATTGCATGTTTGGTGTGATTCTTATATGCTTCATTTATAACTTTTGATTGAAAAGTGCATCGCCAATGAATTGTATATTATATTCTATGAAATTCATGATGTGAATATGAGTTGATTGTATGAATTTAGAGAATCCCTTTTGTTGTTCTTAAAAGCTTGCAAGTACCATGTTTATGTAAGATATGAAATCCTTATAGCATGTGATTTGTATTTTCCAAGTTATCGTGATGTGTAGCTTATGGCTTGAGATCTGAGAGAAGAATCTAGCGACCCATTCCAAATTGTGTTCTTTCTTTTTCATTTTATTTTCTTTATTTTCATCTCCCGAGTTCGTCTCTCTACTTATCTTCCTCGAGGACAAGTAAGAGGTAAGCTTGGGGGATTTTGATCGGTCCATATTTTACACCTTTTTTCTGCACATTTGCATGCCATTTCGGTTGCTCATATTGCGATTTTCACGATTATTCGATGATATTGTGTTACTTTTCACTATTTCTTGTTTTTGTCGGATTTCAGGAAATATGAGCAATTGGGAGCAAAAATGAGCTTAAAGGACTTGCACGCATAACGGAGCATCGCTCATGGACTTATTAAGGACCTATCAGCGATAGAAGACGAGTGGAAGAAGAAAGAACATCGTAGGAGCGACGAGGAAGCGAAATGATGAAGATTGGGCATTTTCAGCATGCCACTCGGCCGAGTGAAGGAGTCACTCGGCCGAGCAAAGAAGCCCGCTCGGCCGGCCAGATCAGACACGCAATTACTTGAAGATTAGCGTGCACTCGGCCGAGTGACGACATCCCACTCGGCCGAGTATGGAGACACCACTCGGCCGAGTGGCACACGAACGACGGCATCCAAAAGAGCCGACTTACTGGAATTTTACAATCGATCTCAGAGATCATTTGGAGACCGACTTGGCTGAGTAGAGAAGCCCACTTGACCGAGTGGAGAAGTCCGCTCGGCCGAGTGATGCCAAGGACACGCAGCGCCCAGATTTTCAGACAGCCTCCCACTCTTTTGAAATCTGCTATCATTCCAGCAATCAAAGTATTTTTCTCATATTTTTTATGGATAGTAGACTTCTTGACGATTCCAACTCTGCTAAGAACGCGCAAATCGGAGGTCGGATGAAATCTGGAGAATTTCTACAAGTTGATGATGCGGTGCTGGAATTTCCACTCGGCCGGGTCACATTTTCCACTCGGCCGAGTGCGGCCTGGGCCCAGATTTTAAGTTGCGGTTTGGGCTGTTTTGGGCACGAATTTGAGGGGTTTTCTAGGGTTATTTGCTAGGGTTTTGGGGAGACTATTTAAGGGGTTTGTAGCCACCATTAGAGGAGGTTCCCAACATGTTTTCTTAGGGATTCTTTTGGAGGTTAGGCCATGCCCTAGGCCCCCTCTTGGATCTAAAAGCTTGTATTTTGGATTGAAGATCTTCATCAAGCTAAGTATTTTGTTCTTATTGTTTGAATCTTTGTTTTTCTATCTTTTTGTATGCAAGCAATGATTTTTATTGATTCTCATATCGTTATTGCTATGCTAGAGTAGATTTATTGTTCTAGGGCATGTGGATGAACCCTATGGATCTAATTTCAGATTTGTGATGAATGAATTTCTAAATTGTTAGAATTGCTAGGAGGTTAGGTTGTGATTGATTTATTACGGATAGCTAGGGATTTCCATCGATCTAGGGTTTGCAAGAGATTGGATTCTAATCGATGGGAAGGCCTAGATATTCGATTTAGGTTTATAATCGAGATTCTCTAGACTTGGTTTGTAAGAGATTGGACCAAAGCTAGGATTTTTATTATAAATCTATACCCATATTCGTTTGCAAGAGATTGGACGAATACGAACTATCACAACCTAGATCGTAACTCGAGTTTGCACGAGAGTGGGCTCGAGGGGCGATTGAACGATGATGTTGATCCTAATGCTAGCGGCTTAGGCTAGGGTTTGCAAGCGATTGGGCCCTATCCCAGGGTTGCTATAGACCGACAATAGCGCGAGAGCGTGAGCTTGGTTCTCTATTCAGTTACGACTAGTTCACCTCAACGCAAGTCTAGTAATATTGAGATTCACTATTCACAAGAATGAATGACGATCCGTAGT
This sequence comes from Scilla litardierei, assembly GCA_030789695.1. Classification (NCBI taxonomy): domain Eukaryota; kingdom Viridiplantae; phylum Streptophyta; class Magnoliopsida; order Asparagales; family Asparagaceae; genus Scilla; species Scilla litardierei. Next base: position 310,044,485 of record CM061133.1, on the reverse strand, counting down.
GGGGATTCCCTAGCTCTAGACACTTCTATTAAATTATATTTGAATCGATATTTTACCCAACATCTTTATCACCGACACCGATATCCACCACCATTGTCATTACATCATACCATAACCATCTCCACCAATAAAAAATTCGTAGTCAAACCAACCTAGGATAGATTAGAACCAACACCACCTCCTCGTGTTCGATACCCGCTCGCCGCTACACCGTGCGCTTGCGGTAAAACTACAATCGTTCTCCGGGTGTATATCCGGGAGCGATCAGGTTGGACCCCAACCCGGCCTTTCTGACGAGTTGCTCCTTGCGCAGGTTAGCTCGTCACCACCGGTCGTGCTCTCCCTCGCCCTAGGCTATTCGGCCCTTCCACTACATCCTACCAGATTCGATACCGTGGTCAGCTTCCGCAACAGGCTTAGCCTCATCACCCCACTGATCACCTCTCAAATAGCCTACCCTAATCCCGTCATTAGCATAACCACTATGCCCTTAGTTTCCTTTAATATAAATTCATTGTACGCGGGTTCTACCCCGCAACAGTAGGAGTCAAGATCCTACTCGCCGCAGCTTACATTTTAAAGTAGCGTGTGCTACACATTCATGATAAGATGCATGAAATGACATGGCAGGATACATGAGATGACATGGCAATAAGCAATTAAGAGTGCATACATTTAATTTGAAAGTAACGTGACAGGCAGCATGAAATGATAGCATGGTAAAGATGTCGGATCTAGCTTCGTTGTCAAGCTAGATCTAGTAGGGTGTCGGATCTAGTTTCGTTGTCAAACTAGATCAAATATGGTCGTCTAGGCGACTATCATTTCACCGCCTAGTCTCTTTTACACAAATTTACAAATTGACCTAAAACATGGCCTAAACAATTTACTATGCAAGTTTCACTTGCCTGAACGACGTCCGTAGTCTCAGTTCAACAATGGTCCAGATCTCCCTATATGCTCCAAATCAAACATCCCAAACCTACAGTCCCGTATTCATTATCTTCAATTAGTGAGTTACCAAAGCAATGAAAACACAGTTTTTATCTTGTTAACATGCGGGTGTGGGTTCCTACAGTTCAGATATACCTTAACACGACGCGAGAGCTACACTGACGTCGGGTAGCGACGTTAGGGGTTGGACTCCGGTAGTGCGAACGGTACGACGAGAAGCTAGCGACTACGGTAGCACGATGCTCAAACGGCGACGAGCAACACGTACACCAGCGGCAAAGGAAGGCCGTGCTAGGGTCTACGGCCTAGGGGATAGCCGTGTGGATCGGGGCGACCGTCGAGGGGATGCACCACAACGGCGCAGTGAGCACGGAAGGGGAAACAGCAGATATGTGGCGTGTGGGCTGTTTGATAGGGATGAAGGGTAGTTTTGCAGTTATCAACAAGGGGAAGAGACACGGGGCTAGGGGAGGAGGAGAAGCTTACAGCAAGGGAAGCTCGAGAGGTGCCGTGGAGGGGGCGGCGTTTTAGGGTGCCGGACTGTGTGTTTTGTGGCCAAGGGAGGAGTGCAGGCTATTGTTTAATGATGGGGGCTCAGATTTTTGATGGGGCTGCGGCAAAGGAGTGTAGGTGGCCGAAAGTTGGAGGCGCCGACGATGGACGGCCTTAAGGTTCAGATCTAGGCGCTTACGGCAGGTCATGGATCTTGTGCGACGGTTTCAATGGGGGTTGCGGCTAGGTTATGATGGGGAGGAGGAGAAGATGTCATGGAAGAGGTCGGATCAAGGGGGCCGACGGCAGACCTGGGTTACCGGCGGTTGAGAGGAGTGAATGGCAGGGGCATACTATTGCGTGTGGTTTCTTTTGCGTGTAGGGAGGCTGCACGTTTCTTGTGAAAGGAAGAGAGAAAAGAGAGATAGATGGCCGGGGGTTTCGTCGGCGGTGGAGGCCAGACGGTCGACGGCCTGGGGCCGTGGGGAAGGTAGCAGCAGGCTTCAAGGCTCCGGCGGTGGCTTATGTGGAGGAGATGGGTGCTGCACGGTTGTGTGGGGTGAAGGGGAGGAGGAGATGTCGTAGAGGGCCGGCGACGGTAGCTAGGGAAGAGGGGGAGGTGTGTGGCGGTTGAGTTTCGAGTTTACCCTAGGCTTGCATGAGAGATGAAAGGGTGAGTGGTTGTTTTGCTATTTGGGTGTTGAAAAGGGTAGATATATGTGAAAGGAGAGAGAGAGGATGTGAAAGGGAGGGGGTGTAAATAGTGTAGCTAATAGCTAGGAGCCATTCAACATGAGACATAAGATTCCATATAGTTTAAGTTGATTTTTAATTAGGGGTTTGAAATTAGGGTTAGCTAGGGTTAAACACAAGTTGAAAGTGATTAGAGTGATTGGCCAACTAAATGATGTCCGAAAAATATTATAAAAATACCGGGACAACCGTGTCGACGAGAGAATCGATCCTAATAAGATTGGTTACGGGCTAGGGTAATGGAGAACGGAACTAAAAATAGAAAGGTCTAACGACGAAGGTGGAAGCTACGACGCTTCTTCAAACAAAGTTATTTTGTGGGAGAACAACACGTGAAATGACGTTCCAAAATAATTTCACAAATAAATACTCTTCCAGAGGGTCACAATGGCATATCACATCATACGGTTCGGATACAGGAAGAGGTCAAAATAAATACGTGTACGAACAAAAGTCACGCACAAAGAACGTATGATCGAAAAGCGACCGTGACATTACACTATTAAGAGATCAAGTTCCTGGTTGTTAATTAATAGATTCAGAGTGAACAGTGTCTATAGAGCACAACAAAACAAACTATATGGTTGTGGATCCACATACTAAGGTTTTGTCACCCAAAAGGTTTCATGAGAGCTTTGCTCTTATGGGTGCTATATCAGTTAAGGATATACAGTTCTAGTGGGAGTTTGTTCTTTTGGGTGCTCATGTAATGTAGAAATTTTCAATTTTCAGTTTAAAGTTATTTTTTGCAAAAATAAAGTTTTGGTTTGGTTACACTCCAATTTTGCTATAGTTTGATCTCACTAAAGTTAAGGGAGGATCAGTTGGAAATAGACATGTTAAGATCACATTACATGAAATTTCCATATTACACGTCCACATCACGATTCATGTCATTCAGTTATTTTAGCTTATGTGACCATTGATGGGTCGAGTTACGTTAAATGTGACAAGGGCCGCTTTGATCCTATGTTAAAATAATTGATGGACCGAATTGGTTTAGATACATTCTAGTTATGACATTATATTGAGTACTCATTCGGTTTTGTATGCATAACATAATTATAAGGTTTGACATATAGCCCAAGTGGGAGATTGTTGGATCGTTAATCCAAAGTTGGGCTTATATGGTAAATAATTATGTGTGTGGACTGTCAAATTAAGTTAAGCCCAATAAAGTGATCTTATTAATTAATCAGGTTTTAATGTATCATTTAGGATGTTGGCCTTTAATGTGTTTAATGTGTAGAGACAATGAGCTTTCTGGTTTAATGATGGGCTGAACTCGAAACCCACTAGGTATTAGGTTTTGCCTATTTATATGTGGTCATGGTCCCTAGATCGCGCGTACAAAGAGCCGTCTTTTCTGTATCCCGTCGACAGACTAAAGCCTGAGAAAGCCGAAGGATTTCTCACGGGGATACGTGCTGATTAGGAAGGCCATCCACACGGATCATCAATATTCAGTTGCTATGGATTCAGGTATGCTTCCGCTTAAGATTCGATATATTATTTCTCGTAGATCTGACATGTTGTATATCTAGATTATTTTGCATGGTATTGCTTATTGTTAATCTAGAAATAGCACCAACATATTCCACTTGTTTTTGTTTGTTTCACTATTTGGAGATGCTTTGTATATTTCACGGAGAAAAGCACACAAAACGATGCAAGGAGATGATGGAAGAAGAAACGGAAAAGAAGCGTTGAAGATCGAAGAAGGAATGAAGAAGAAAAGGGTAAATACATGGCAACACGACCTTGCGTTGACTGTAGGAGAATATATGCCCATAAGGCAATTTATCCGAAAGTATACGTCTTGTTCATACTGTATATGGTACCTATTATTCTAAGTATAAATCGTTCGTATTAATATAATTAGATAATATCCATAGACTTATAGTTAGGTCCTTACGTATCTAGATGAGATCTCGATTATGAGTAAGTAAGTGACCGAATAGAACATAAGTCTTAAACGGTTCGTGGTCATAGATGTGTCGAGAACTGGATATCGACACATCGGATAGACCATTGTGTCTTAGTCTTACCTTAGGGTAATGATGATCTCATAGTCATTCGACTTGGTGAAGTCGGAGACGAGACACAGGTGCTTATTGGAGAATGAGTTCACTGAACGACCAAATTAGAGTTATTAAATGGTTGACTTTAACTGAACTGTCTTTAATAACTCTAGGGTGATGATAGGTTAGCTGGTCCTTAAGACCTGAAGTCATTTGTACAAACCTGTGAGTGAACGGTGTAGCTTAGAACTATGATCTAGCTTCGAGGATTGGCCTGCTGAAAGATCTTTGGTTGATTTGCACCTGAAGCTCTCGAGGCGAGTAAATGACTAAGATGGGATTCGTCACTTCCGTTAAAGGGAAGTTAGTGTTACAGGCTCAGTACGGTCTTTATGTTAATCCTCGACCGGGGTGCGTTGTAAGAAGTACAACGTGTATACAATAAAGACCGTCGTATACTGACCAACGTTGTATAATAGGGTTGAAAGTAAACCATACCCTAGGCCAACAAGAACACAGTCTTGACGAAGGGACTACGGCTAACGGAATTCATCACTGACACAGCCAATGTAAACCATATGATGCTTTTGTCAAAGGGTCGATCACGTTATGATGATTCTGAAACAGGGACGACATCTACTGCTCGTAGTGACCGTCGTCTAGGGGTTCCGAGCCCCAACCTGTAGTAAGGTCAGGCTGTAGGGTCTCACACCGAGTAGTGTTCGTGTCTTAGTAATAGGAAGATAAAATAGAGAGAGATATAATTTGATGATATTCACAAAGCTTGTTGTGAAAGTTAGTCGCAATAGCAAAAGTGACAAACGTTGCATTTGATGCAAACTATGATTAAACGTGTCGTAAATTGGTTACGACAAATTTATTAGGAACAAATATATTGGAAGGGGTTACCTGGATGACGGGATCGTCCTGGTCTAAACACAGGTTCAAACCGTGTCCAAATCGGAGCTCAAACGAGCCCGGAAACGCGAAAACAGTCCAAGGCGAAGTGGGTTAGACCCACTGAGCTAATAAGCCCATAGGCAAAGGCAAATGGGCGCAGCCCGCTGGCTGCAGGGGGCGTACGACCGATGCACAGCGGGCGCAGCCCGCTGCAGCAGCGGGCGTACGACCGGTGCACAGCGGGCGCAGCCTGCTGCAGCAGCGGGCATCGCCCGCTGGCTGTAGTGGGCGGGCGCCCGCTGCAGCAGCGAGCATGGCCCGCTGCGCCTGCTATTGCAGTGAGCGCGGCCCGCTGCATGCAGCGGGCCAGCACCCGCTGCAAGCGGGCGTGCGGCCCGCCTATGTCCCCTTGGGCAGGCACGCCCGCTAAGCTTAGCGGGCGCGCCCGCAACTTAAGTCAATTTAGGGTTTTTTGAAACCCCAAATGACGGCTACGAAAATCGATTGTTTGCCCAACTTTGGGCAATTGTTTGAGGGGTCAAACGAAGTCGAAATTCGTCGACGTTGGTTCCTACGCGTTCACCATTCGAAGCTCTTCGGATTGATAGCTTGTTTGGTGCCTAAGGTTTAATGTGCAAAAAGAATTAATTAGTTAAAGTTTGCTTTTATGAAAAGCTCACTTAAACTTGAAATTAAGCCAAATTAGCTTAATTGTTTTTTCTCCCATTTGCGAATGTCCCACATTGCTCGCAACGAAGGAGTGAGTGCCGACTCCCTATATAAATATGGGTGCACTCTCTTCGTTGAAACACACACCAAGTCATCTATCGAGTAGCTCCAGACTTTTAGAGCAAGCTCGATCGGCGACTAAATTATTCTCTCTCTCTCTCTTCCTGTTCTCCGGAGTAGTCCTAGCAAGACTACGAAGGGGGTTTGGATCTTGATCCGGACGTCTAAGACGCGGGTTCTTCTCAAGTGAAACTTTCTACCGCGTGTGATCGGCTCGGAGGCGAAAGTCGACTCGGGCGGATCGGTGTGAGGGTGCGATGCGGCTCAGGCGGATCGAGTCAAAGCGGCTCGGCTACGAGGAGCTTCTAAAGACGGTGCGGTACATCTTGCCTGCTCCAGGTCCAAGATTCCGGGTATGTGGTTAAGTAGTTTTAGTGTAGATTTAATTAGTCGCTTTAGAGTAAATCCCTCTTGGGGTGGTCAGATCCACCCCAAGTTGGCATAGATCGGGCTAGGTTCTGGCTCCCTCAGAGCCTAGCTAAATAGTTTAGCTAGTCTAGAAATTTTTGATTTTCTATTTCCGCTGCGTTCTTATGCCTCTGTGGTCCGTCCGACTTAGGACGGACACAGACCCGAGCTCTAGGGGTCCGCCAAAACCCCAACAGTGGTATCAGAGCCACGGTTATGCTATAGATCTATTATAGCGACCTTTTTACATCTTTAAATTGCTTAATTTTGAACATACAAACTATTTTAGCTTTATGTTAAATTAGTTTAAAATTGTTCTGTGTTTTAAAAATTGTTTTTACAACACGGAAATTCTTTTTTGAGATGATTTAATTTTATGCGATAATTTTAAATGAATCTCGAATATTCAAATGCTTTATAAAAAAAATTTTATGAGATATAAATATTTTTTTTCTCGAGCATTTAAATGTTTATGTAATTTTTAAAAATATTTTATTTTTGAAATTTAATTTTTTCTTAAGTTACATAAAGATTAGAGATTTTAAAAACTTTATTTGAAAGCTTTTAAATCTATTTCTAATGATTTTAAAATTGTTTTAAAATTGTTTTAGAGAATATGTAAATTATAGAAATACTTTATTTTCATGAGATGAAAGATAAATTAGTTTCTTTTTAAATTACATATAAGTTTCTAAAATTATTTATGCGATATTTCAATTTTAGAAATAATTGATTAAAATTTTAAAGCCTAGGTTTTAGAATTATTTGATAATTTTATACCTAGTTTTATGTGATAAAATGTTTTGAAGCTTTAAAATTTTATCTTTAAATTTAATTGTTAAATTTTAGATTTGCGTGTTTTTTTATATAGATAATTTTAAACTTGCAAATACTCGTTATATGTCACAAATATGAAACTTTCATGTATGCGGATAAATTAGTTGTTTCAATTTTTAATGGACATATTGAATAATGTATTCATAAACCTTATTAGGTTAGCAATTAAATGTTTAAAATTTTATGAGATGAAATTTTAATAAACTAGTGACATGTTATGTTTGATAAAACAAAACAACATCAAAATCTAATACCAGATTAGGTTAGTCCCTTTGTTTGTAAATCATTTCATTAAAACGTTTAATTGATGATTTTCATAAAAGACAAATGTTGAATTGTTTTATAAAATCCTAATTAGATTGGGGTAGCACGTTGAACGAATGGACCTTATAGTTGATAAGGACTTAATAAAAATTGTTCAACCAATCCATAAAATTTCGAATTTTAGGATCCACTAGTTAATAAGGATAAACTAGTTTTCTTAATTAAAAGCCATTTAATTGTTTGGACAAACATAGAATTGATGAAAACTCCTTCAATGGATCATGATGTCGGTCAATGTGCTTGGCTAAGTTTGCTGGACTAACCTAGCTAGACTGGACAACAAGTGGTCCTGGCTTAGTCAATTCCCAGGCCGCGTCCGCTGGACCGCAAGGAGTCGATTCATGACTATGAAAGTCCATCGACTATACCTAAGTCAATACGATAATAATCTTGTTCAAGATAAATCGTAGCCCTACTTGTTTTAGGAGTTGGCAACTGTAACAAACATATTGCGGTTGTTGAGCTACACTCAAACCGTGACATGTCAATCTTATAGGAACCGATTTCTTGATTGACATCTTGACCTGACTGAAACCGATGTCTCATCCTCTGAGCATCGGCATAAGCCTAGCCAAGAATGTAGTCTAAGTCCTGACCCAAACCAACGTGTCGTGCATACACCGAGCGGCGGGGCAAGTCAGGCTAGACACGAAAACAAGGGTCCGACTAGGCTAGCCATTGTGATCTGGTTGAGCACACTCATGATCACAAATGACTAGGGGTAAAAATCGATAGGGAATCATAGTTAATAAGATTGACGACGAGTTCTACCGACTGCAGAGTTGGACAACTTGTTGAGATACACTCAAGGTTGTCAGACTCGGGGTAGTCGGATCCCTCTCTCATAAATGTTATTTTATAATAAATTGTTTATTATTATGGCTTTAATAAATTTAGTGGGAGCATATAGTTTTATAAAAACCATTAAAACTATACTACGAACTAATACTAACTAAAGTATCTATAAAGTGCAGAATGGATTCGGGTCTTAGATATATGGTTGAGAAGAACGTGCTCGATGGAACGAACTACAAAGACTGGCTTAGGAACATCAAGTTGGTCATGTCCCTAGCCGGGATAGGATACGTACTGTTCGAGGACGCTCCAGATAAGCCCGATGAAGATTCGACCTTCGAGAAAAAGGAAGCCTACAAATTGTACCAGAGGGATGCAGAGAAGGCCAGGTGCCTTACTTTGGCTTCGATGAGTAACGAGTTGCAGAGGAAGCATGATCATATGGATGTTCAAAGTATGCTTCTCAATGCACAAGAGTTATACGGCAAGCGATCTCGAGCCGCCAAGTTCGAAGCCACCAGCACCCTCTGGGGCACAAATATGGGGGCAGGGCCCGTTCTGGATCAGGTTATCAAGATGATCGGGTATGTAGAGGACGCCGCCCAGTTAGGATTTGTCCTGGACAATGAGATGTCCATAGACATTATCCTAAAGTCTTTGACTCCTGAGTTGAAGCCTTTCATCACTGGTTTTATAAGGAACAGTCTTGAAACGGATCTTCCTGGTCTCCTCAATATGCTTAGGCAATTTGAGGAGATTGAGAAGAAACTGACTGCATTGGTTGTTGGCTCTGCTTCTTCCGACCAGCCGAAAGGCAAGGGTAAGAAGAGGCAGGTCCCGCAACCTGCGAAGGCGAAGAAAGGGAAGAAAAAGACTACAGGGGCCCCTCAAAATCTGAGTGCTTCCATTGTCACAAGATTGGCCACTGGAAGAGGAACTGTAAGATCTATCTTGCAGAGAAGAAGAAGGGGGCATACGGATGCCTACACCTCATGTACAAATTCAATTCAATAAAACGTAATTATTTCCAATCATATAGTATGAGATACTAAAAGACATCTGTGTAATATATACAGGTGGCCGATATGAATCGGAGATTGGGAGAAGTGTGGAGGACGGTCGGCAATCTGAGCAATCGTTGCTGCTAGGGCCGTTCAACGACTTCGAGAGACATGATCAAGACGGAGATGATACTAATCTTAGTTAAATAAATTGTATCATTTCTTGAAAGTTGAAAACAATGATTGAGTGTTCTGCACTCAAAGTTTATGGGATAAACAAATTACGGTTCATCTTAATGAATCCGTTGTTTTAATGAATGTCTCGGAAATTGCGTTTTTTTGTTGAGTTGAAATTTGATTGGCTTAATTTTCTGTGATTGTGGCTTTCTGAGATGGTTGCGAAAATTCTCGAATGATGATGCGAAGCTTCAGAAAATGTTGATTTTTGAGCTGACTTAATGTTATAGTCAATTGGTAGTTAAGTATAGGTTCCAAGGGCGTATAAATTGTGTGTGATCACAATTATACGCATATTAAGATTAATTCTTAATAAACTGCATTTAATTATTAAAGAGTTAATATTAAATGTGGTTAAGGGAAAAGTACAGTGTAGGACGTTTTGATTGAGCGAGTCAATGCCAAGATTCCTTAAAACGATCTTGACTTGACTCATTCGTCAAACCGAACCTGACACTAGTACATTCCATTTAAAGCACTTATAAAATGGTTATATCTTCGTATATATAATCTAAATATGATTTAGATATAATATTGAAGTATTCAACCAGGTAATTCTTAAAGTCAGTGGGAGCCAGCTCGTATACTTGGTTCCGATCTCCCGGACTAAGTAAAAAGGATTTCCACCTTAAATAAATCATCTATATAAAACATTGAATCAAAATTGTTTTGATTTAATCGAATATATAAAGACTCAGGGTGTCATGTATGTACTTGACATATTGACACAAGAAGAGTGGAATGAGCTGAGACTGACTTATAGATTATAATGTTAGACCCTACATCTAGATTCTATAAGCTAATTGTTAGCTATACAAAGATAGGAAAAATTGATACAGATCATTTTTCCAAAGGATCAACCTTGTATGATCAAGAGATGTATTAATTAATCCACTAAAATTCGTTGTAGATACTAGTTAGTAAAACCACTCTTAGGTTTGTCATATAAACGTCAATGTAACTGATATGCTATAGCGGTATGAGATACCGAGATAAATAGCCTAAGTGCAAGTGGGAGATGTAGGAGAATATATGCCCATAAGGCAATTTATCCGAAAGTATACGTCTTGTTCATATAGTATATGGTACCTATTATTCTAAGTATAAATCGTTCGTATTAATATACTTAGATAATATCCATAGACTTATAGATAGGTCCTTACGTATCTAGATGAGATCTCGATTATGAGTGAGTAAGTGACCGAATAGAACATAAGTCTTAAACGGTTCGTGGTCATAGATGTGTCGAGAACTGGATATCGACACATCGGATAGACCATTGTGTCTTAGTCTTACCTTAGGGTAATGATGATCTCATAGTCATTCGACTTGGTGAAGTCGGAGACGAGACACAAGTGCTTATTGGAGAATGAGTTCACTGAACGACCAAATTAGAGTTATTAAATGGTTGACTTTAACTGAACTATCTTTAATAACTCTAGGGTGATGATAGGTTAGCTGGTCCTTAAGACCTGAAGTCATTTGTACAAACCTGTGAGTGAACGATGTAACTTAGACCTATGATCTAGCTTCGAGGCTTGGCTGCTAAAAGATCTTTGGTTGAGTTGCACCCGAAGCTCTCGAGGCGAGTAAATGACTAAGATGGGATTCGTCACTTCCGTTAAAGAGAAGTTAGTGTTACAGGCTGAGTACGGTCTTTATGTTAATCCTTGGCCGGGGTGCGTTGTAAGAAGTACAACGTGTATACAATAAAGACCGACGTATACTGACCAATGTTGTCTAATAGGGTTGACAGTAAACCATACCCTAGGCCAACAAGAACATAGTCTTGACGAAGGGACTACAGCTAACGGAGTTCATCACTGACATAGCCAATGTAAACCCTATGATGCTTTTGTCAAAGGGTCGATCACGTTATGATGATTCTGAAACAGGGACGACATCTACTGCTCGTAGTGACCGTCGTCTAGGGGTTCCGAGCCCCAACCTGTAGTAAGGTCAGGCTGTAGGGTCTCACACCGAGTAGTGTTCGTGTCTTAGTAATAGGAAGATAAAATAGAGAGAGAGATATCATTTGATGATATTCACAAAGCTTGTTGTGAAAGTTAGTCGCAATAGCAAAAGTGACAAACGTTGCATTTGATGCAAACTATGATTAAACGTGTCGTAAATTGGTTACGATAAATTTAGTAGGAACAAATATATTGGAAGGGGTTACCTGGATGACGGGATCGTCCCGGTCTAAACACGGGTTCAAACCGTGTCCAAATCGGAGCTCAAACGAGCCCGGAAACGCGAAAACAGTCCAAGGCGAAGTGGGTTAGACCCACTGGGCTAATAAGCCCATAGGCAAAGGCAAACGGGCGCAGCCCGCTGGCTGCAGCGGGCGCACGCCCGCTGCCCAGCGGGTGTGCAGCCCGACTATGTCCCCTTGGGCGGGCTCGCCCGCTAAGCTTAGCGGGCGCGCACGCAACTTAAGTCAATTTAGGGTTTTTTTGAAACCCCAAATGACGGCTACAAAAATTGATTGTTTGCCCAACTTTGGGCAATTGTTTGAGGGGTCAAACGAAGTCGAAATTCGTCGCCGTTGGTTCCTACGCATTCACCGTTCGAAGCTCTTCGGATTGATAGCTAGTTTGGTGTCTAAGGTTTAATGTGCAAAGAGAATTAATTAGTTAAAGTTTGCTTTTATGAAAAGCTCACTTAAACTTGAAATTAAGCCAAATTAGCTTAATTGTTTTTTCTCCCATTTGCGAATGTCCCACATTGCTCGCAACGAAGGAGTGAGTGCCGACTCCCTATATAAATATGGGTGCACTCTCTTCGTTGAAAAACACACCAAGTCATCGATCGAGTAGCTCCAGACTTTTAGAGCAAGCTCGATCGGCGACTAAATTATTCTCTCTCTCTCTCTTCCTGTTCTCCGGAGTAGTCCTAGTAAGACTACGAAGGGGGTTTGGATCTTGATACGGACGTCTAAGACGCGGGTTCTTCTCAAGTGAAACTTTCTACCGCGTGTGATCGGCTCGGAGGAGAAAGTCGGCTCGGGCGGATCGGTGCGAGGGTGCGAGGCGGCTCAGGCGGATCGAGTCAAAGTGGCTCGGCTACGAGGAGCTTCTGAAGACGGTGTGGTACATCTTGCCTGCTCCAGGGCCAAGATTCTGGGTATGTGGTTAAGTAGTTTTAGTGTAGATTTAATTAGTCACTTTAGAGTAGATCCCTCTTGGGGTGGTCAGATCCACCCCAAGTTGGCATAGATCGGGCTAGGTTTTGGCTCCCTCAGAGCCTAGCTAAATAGTTTAGCTAGTCTAGAAAATTTTGATTTTCTATTTCCGCTGCGTTCTTGTGCCTCTGTGGTCCGTCCGACTTAGGACGGACACAGACCCGAGCTCTGGGGGTCTGCCAAAACCCCAACATTGACATCATCGGCTGTGCTAGCATGTCAGTTCCCCAGTTTAAAGAAGAGATCAGCAACACGACGGTGCAGCCATCTGCACGGCCGTGCTAGACTTGCGGAAGTTGGGAGAAAGCTGCTGAAAGAGCTAACACGGCCGTGCAGCCATCTGCACGGTCGCGCCACATTTGCGAAAGCTGGAAGGAGATGCTGAATGTGTAACATGACCATGTGTCCATCTGCACTGATGTGCATGACTTGCAGAACATTAGAGCATATGTGGCACATCGACACACGGCCGTGCAACTTGGCGACACAGCCGTGTCATCCTCAAGAGCAACAAAAGATGTAACCTTGCAAAGAAAGGATTTTTGCTCACAAGATCGTAGTCATCTTTTCCCAATATATTGTTCAGTCGAAGAGCACGTTGTGATGATTCCAACACATATTTATTTGTAATTTTCTGAGCCTGCGTGTATTTTCTACATTTCCGGAAGACATGGTAGCGAAGCTAGAATTTCAACACGGTCGTATTGAATCGTGCATGGCCGTACGCCACAGTTTTTCAAATTTCAGACCTGAATTCTCTTAAGGGGTTTTAGGGGTATATATACTTGTTTTGTGGGCGATTTTGGGGGAGTTTGTCTGAAGGGTTTGGCCACGTTTAGCAACCCTCTTTGAGGGCTTTTGATTTGTTTTTCGTGTACCTGATCGAAAGTAGTTTTATGCAAATCTTATTGTTCTTCAATTCGGTAATATCTTCCCAACTCTCTTTATATTTCTTATGCTTTTATGAGTTGTTTAATTGTTATTATCATGTGTTGTGAGTAGATTTTCTTTCTAGGGCATAGTTGAACCCTAACGTAAGATTAGGATTGATCGCCCCAAATATCACTCTATTGATTATTGCTAGGGTTTAATATAGGGATGTGCTTAATATCGATTTAGTTATTAAATTACCTCGTAACCCTAATCACCGACGAGAAATCGGAATTTTGGTTACACGTAAATTAATATTAGATCGATTTTCCATTAATTAGTGTACCGACGAGACATCGGATCCGATTAATAAAGCAACTTAATTAGGGCTACTGACAAGACATCAGAGTTCTAATTAGAGGCCTAGACTTAGATATGAGTTCTACTCCATGGTTAGACATGGAAGGATGAAGATTGAGATTCAATTCTCACACATAGCTTTACTTCGATAGATTAAGAAGCTAGATCAACCATATATTTAATCTGCATTAGCGGTGATGCTTAGACCTAGTATTTTTTTATTTTCGATATTTTTATTATAGTTTTCCCTCCTCCGATAACATTCGCGTAGCTAACTAAATTCCATAATTAATCAGTACTCAACCACTGCCTCCATGTGTTCGACCCATAAGCTACAACTACATCGTACGCTTGCGGTATTATAACTTCCTAACAAGGGCCCAACCCTCGACTCCTATTGATGCGAAAGTCAGGCGACAATGGAGGAAAGGATGTAATGGGCATAAGATAGCATGTGTGTGTGTGTGATGCGTATGGATGAGCCAGGAGTGTGGACATCTCTGTTAGCCATTCGAGTCTCAGGTTTAGAATGCTAGGTAAACTCATTTCGAGTTACCTCGTGTTGAAGATGGTATGTTGATTATATAGAGCTTTGGGAAGAATACGCCATGTCATGTAGCTATGAAGATTTGCGGATTCTTAGCCGTGGACGTCTCCCACAAATAGGGTGAGTAGACCGATAAGGCAAAACATGGACGTATCGTGTGTCCTCCGACAAGGTCGACAGCTACTAATACGTCGTACATGAATTGAATGATTGTTGACATGGATAGTCTGAAGAGAGAATGACCCGCCTCCCTGGATCGTGCCGAGTGGACCAGGCTGATTGTGCTAGGGCGGAGCTTGGGGGCCACATGGCTGAAGAAAACAACCTCGGGTATCATGGTCATCCTTGTGAAGCAAAGCTGTTAGGGAAATGACCTTGGATAGTGTGGTCGTCCTGGAAGAGCTGAGGGAGCCGACCTCGAGGAAGTCGGCCTTGCAAAGCTGCACCGAGGCTAGGTCAGGCTAACATCCCAAGATGAGGTTGGAGGTCCCCAAATGTGAGGGGAGCTCGTGGTGGGTCCCATCTGACAAGCTTTCGGCCCATCCTAGAGCGGTATCTACAGATATAGTCTTTTGTGTTTGTCAGAGATTAATATGGTTGTTGGTATTTTTGTTGTTAAGGATCAACGAGCAGGAGAGGCTTCGGTTTTTGAGTTTGGCTTGGGCCTTCTTTTTTTTCCTCAAGTTTGGCATACTAGGCTATATTTACGCATGCAATTGCAAGTTGCAAACGGGTAGAGAAATCAAAAGTTCACTGTGGATTACTCATTATTTATTGAAGGGTTGGGGAGGTGCGTTGGTTAATCAACCCATTAACTACATAATTATAATGCAGTGGCGTCCTCTTTGATTGATTAAATTCCACGTGGAATTCGTGGATTAATGTTGATGCACGTCTTAATACAGTCGTTAAACATTGTGCACTAATGATCATCCATGTTGTTGATGCTGCATTGTTCGCTGCTGTATCAAGATTTCGATGATTTTGATTTTCTCTTGCCCCCTGCTTGCCGCCAATTTCTCACGACTATGCCGTGTGTAAATATTTTGTAGAATGGATTCCCCACGGCCAATCCGTGAGGGTTAAATATTTAAAAAATAATTTCACATGGTAAGTCACGGTGAAAGGCCGAATTAAAGTATTCCCCAAGGTGAGGAAGCTTGTGTGTCAAAGTATCTTAGAGCAATCCTCAATTATCTTGTTTTTTATGCAGCTGAAAGCGATAAAGTGTGCGTGCGCACTCAATCCCGTAGCTTCCAGGAGGGAGCGGCGGGAGGCGCCGCTGGAGCAATTGCTCCTCGGCAACCTCAACTACCTTTACCTAACAGTAATACCATAGATAATAATAATGAGTAATATGTGTATCAGTTAACCAACAATGAAATTTATGACAATCGGATCTGTTCTTCTTGCTTGAAAAACTTAAACCACCAATTTTCAAGTGAAGGAAAGTGCTTTTGTCCGCTCATCTACCCGTTGTAAAAATTTTTGCAAAACCGTTATAGTTGTGACAAGTGGATGAACCCCTTAGATTCATTTGAATATTGGTTGTTTCGGAGTTTAGAACATAAAGATTAAAATGAACAGCTACAATCATCGACAAAACAGTGTGTGATGTCTTTGACACTACTCAAAGATAGACTTCCTCTTTTTGCCATGTGATACACATTTTTGTCTAATAATAATACTAATAAATTTATACGAAAAATTTGGAGAAAAAAAGGGCAAAACAATAAATTCATATTCATAATGTAAATAAAAATATTTGGGTTCATGCAAAAATAAAAACGGGAGAAAACCAGTTAGAGCACTTCCAATGGGGGCTAAAGTTGGGGCTGAATGAGGTGCTTAATCCTAGGTAGAGTGGTGTTTGCAAAAAGGATGTGAGAGAGGGCTGAACCCCCTGTTCAGCCCCGCATTCAGCCATTGAGTCAGCAGCGGCCCGTTTTTTATTTAAAAAATGAATGGACCAGACGTCTGGTTGGTACTAACCAGCTGCCTGATTCTGGGGGGAGTTAATTTTTTAAAAACCATTTCAGGACAGCCTGGTTACTATGCACCAGACGCCTAATCTTGGGAGCGTAAACAGTAGATCAGACGTGTGGTGGGTATCGACCAGGTGTCTGATCAGCTGCAGATATGGAAAAAAATTAGGCGGCTGGATTACCAGACATCTGGTGACGCCTGATGGGGTTACACCAGACGTCTGGTAATCCACAGCTGGCGGCTGATAGGGCAATAATTCAGCCCCTGATTCAGCCATCCATTAGAAGGGTGTGAGGGCAAAATCTGACGTGGCTCAGATTCAGTCCATGCTGAGGCTGAACGGTTTAGCATCTGGTTAAGCCCCCATTTGAAGCGCTCTTAGTAAAACCGGGAGTAACCTATGTACCCAGAAAATGAGAAACTTACGGGATTTGGCGAAATTAACCGAACTTTTAAACATTTGCTTTCTCTAATTTCCACGTGGGTCCCAAATTTAGGTTAAATAACGGGTCTTTTTTAACAAGAGCTTGACTATCTGCACCGCAACGAGTGCGGTACAGACTTTCCTTTTTTATAAATGGCAAAAAAACATGACATTGTGTCACATAAATGTTATGTTCTGTCCTTTTAAGGCCAAATACAAGTCTGCACCGCATTTCTCCGGTGCAAATAGCAATTGTCTTCAACAATCTCCACCCGTTTCTCTCAGCCATCAGGTTCATCACGGGGAACGCGCGTCTTACTCGTACATTGTGCCGGCGGACCACCAGATCGCCCCAAAGATCCGTTTCGAATTTCATCCGCAGATCAGGAGGAGGAGGAGGAGGAAGCCCCCTCCCTCATTTGCTTCAAAACAAAGACCGTCGCCTCTCTATCTCTCTCATCCTCAACCTGCAATAAGTAATTATCTTTCTCTCTCTTCCTCTTTCTCTTTCTCTCTCTAACACAGAGAGAGGTCTGAGAACAGAAGAAGAAAGGAAAGAAGGTTGATTGGATCTGATCACCGGCGGTCGATTTCTGTTAATTTAATAACATTAAAATAAATGGCGTACAGAGCGGACGACGATTACGATTACCTCTTCAAGGTTGTGCTGATCGGAGACTCGGGGGTTGGGAAATCGAACCTGCTGTCTCGATTCACGAGGAACGAGTTCAGCCTCGAGTCCAAATCCACCATCGGCGTCGAATTCGCCACCAGGAGCATCCGCGTCGACGACAAGGTCGTCAAGGCTCAGATTTGGGACACCGCCGGCCAAGAAAGGTGCTATCTTTATTCCTATTAACGTCTCATGCCCTCAATCTACTGTTGTTCTTCCGATCTGAACGATCATGTCTTCATTTTCTTTTTTTAATGCAATAGAGAACTCAGAATGATATCATGAAACTCGACAATGATAATTCTATCTGATGCAGATCACATGAGAAACATAGTTTATTCCTCTTAAAATTTGAATGTTGTTTCATAGTGATACATAAACATAATATATGACGATTAATAACAAAATAATTTCTTTTTATTTTCTTATAGCAACATGATGTATGAAATCATTGCTTAATTTTTAAAAGGTAGACATTGTTTGAAGGTGTGTCATATGTTTGGACCTTTCATCTTGGTTGGACCAAGGGCGCGGATGGAACTTAGACCTATTAAATATGTCTGATCGCATTGCAGTACTAATTCATGGTTTAATTGGTGTTTTTTATTATCATTAGATCTAGTAGTACGAAACATTATGGGCATAATTTGTTTTTATTTTATTGCTTTGTTGTTTCATTTATGCTTGCCTACCCAAACGTAGATTTTTTTCTGTGTGTTCCCATTGTTTGTATTGATATCTCAATTCTATTTGGTGTCTATGCTTATGTATCTTTTTTCTTTCTTTCTTCTGGGCTACTTTGTTTGCTTGATATTGAAATTTTTGGAATTCACGGAGTTGAGAATCGTGGAGTGACATTCAAATTGTATTGTTTGGTTACTTGAAAATAGGTGCTAAATTCCATTGAAGCCAAATTGTTGTGGTTTGCTTGGTTTTGTTTTGGTTTATTGGGTGTGTTTGGCACTGCTTTTACTGTGGATGAATCCTTTTAAAAGAAAGGAATTTTTCAAGAGTGCTTTTTTGACAGGATTTTTATTTTAAGATTAATTGGGGTTTGGTAATTTACTTTATATAAATATTTTAAGTACCTATGAATAGAAGTTAATATTTTAAGTAAAATGTTGAAAAGATATGGATTAGATTAGTTATGCATCAGATAAAGTTTAGATAAGATTAATAAAATTAGTCAGAGAAAAGGAAGTGGAAACTCAGCGAATGAGTGAGATGATATGCAGAGACAAAATTGGAGAGAAAAGAGGAGACCAGGTGGAGTGAGTTTTTATCTTTTGAGGTTCAGAAGCCAGAAATATATGCCTTTTGAAAAATAAAACTTTTCAGCTACTGCTTACCTAATAGTTCTTTTCTAGCTAGATTATCAAACATCCATTTTCTGGGGAAAAAAAGTGCTCACCTGCTTCAAAGCAACAAGGTAATCATTATAAGCAATGCCAAACACACCATTAGGTTACAGTACTTACCTAATATCATAATACATCGGTTAGAAAAATTTAATTGAACTACAACTGGATTGTGTATTGCAATGCTGGAACAAATAAATGGCAGTTCTTGAAATCCAGTAGTTGGGAGTTCTGATTTTCCAATTACAGGTATTAGACAGGGTTACATTTTTTTTGATATTTTCTTCGTATAATCTCCCTCATCGTTTGTAGTTTCTTGCTTTTATGTATATCTTTTATCATATCAGTCAATAACCTTTCCTTTTTTCTACACAGTATATGTGCATTAAGTAGTTTAAGCTATTTTACATGTTTGAATCGGAGTAGGGTCGAGAGACAAGTATTTCTGTTTTATATGGAACAAACAAGAATAAGTAAATGCATAAAAATTTGAAGTTATTAATGCACATTGTCTCATCTAAGATTGATTGTTAGTACTACTTGTTGTATATCATCCTTCTACATCTTCATACTTGTATTTTCTCTACATGTATGCTTCTTCATGGCGGGATCATATGGATGACAAATAGACACTAGAGGCGGGGTGAATAATGTATGTGAAATAATTAGAGCCCTCTAGAAAATTCTACCTAAGATTTAAATTGGAATTACACAATTTAATCCTAATCAACAATAATTATCATTTAATCCTAATCAACAATAATTATCACTTACAAAGAGTATCCAGTAAAAATAATAAATAAGAGATAAACATCACAGAAATGTTTTTGTAGAACAATCGCAAACACAAGATGTACCCAAGTTTGGATATATCGTATTCTACTCCAGCACCCAAGTCCCACTTGGCTAGTTTTACTATTGTCATAAATACTACAACACCTCTTTCCAAGAGATTTTACAACACAATCTCTTTTCAAAATATAATAACTCACCACCTCAACACTTGAGGATTTTCACTTACAATGAATGTTGACACTTTTACATATAGCCTTACTTGAAGCTCTTGTGGATGTGTGGTGGCTATAATGTTGATCTCTAATAGTTGTTGAAGATGGACGCTTTGAGATCATGAAAACTGGACCAAGAAAGAATTGAAAATCTTTAAAACATAGGCCAAATGAGAGGGGTTTACTTAAAATCTTCTTCTCTTTAAAAGTTTTTTTAGCTCAAGAAAATTGATCAGTTAATTTAGTAATGACGTCAGCAATAACCACATGTATATAGTACATCTTAGGTCAAAACTTATTGCCCAAAATGACCTTCCAACGGCTAGAAAAATAGAGCCTTTGGGGTCTGAGAGTCGACTCATGTACAACTGGTAGTCAACTTCTAGCATAATAGTCGCCTTCCTGCAAATAAGAAGTCAACTCGCTGCAGGAAATAGGAATAGAAAGTTCCAGAGCAGCCAAAATACAGTAGTTGACTCCTCCACAAGTGGTAGTCGACTACTTTTTTGATTCGCTGTTGTGTACCAGAAAACTAAGGGGATACACTATACTAATCAATTTAAATCATTTAAAAAATATATTAGTATATTTCTAAGTGTGTGTAAGCTTCAACCAAGTTTTTAACATGCCAAGACAAGAAATAAAAAATTACATCACAAATAAATTATTACATTGAAGTCCATGATGCATTCTTGATGCCTTAAGCTCCGTGTTTTGTTCTATTTGATCCATGGCCTTGTTGAACTCACTAAGTCTTTGAGTGCTTCTTTGATACGACGTAAGCTCTTATACATGCACTCATAAATGTTAGATGATATGTTCATCAAAACAATACGTGATGTGATTTAATATCTCAACATTCGCGTCCTTTTTGATGATGACAAACATATACATAATAATATGAATACTTACTCTTCCTGCAACACAATTTGTTAGTGCTAAACAAATGCTTTGAATAACAAATGTTGCAAGAGCAACATATTATGCATGACATTTAATTTCTCTCCCCCTTTTGTTATATTAAAAGGATAAGAAATGAATGCTCTTTCACCTTTGAAAATGAAGTATTATTTTAAAAACATTTACACCATATGCAAATATCTCTCTCCCTAAGCATATGAAAGTGACATGAGTCAAAAGAAAGTGTTTGTGACTCAATATCAAATGGAGTGTTTTAATATGAGAGTACATGATACCAAAAGATAAATATATACCATGTACTGAAACATACTACATGTTAAAAGAAGCATATACTAACTACATGTTGAAAAATAAAATATGCTTACAATTATGTTGTCAAAAGTCATTGGGCTCTCCCTACAAAATTGCTCTTTATTTTTATCCCCCCCTGAAAATATGCATATTATTTGAATTTATGATGCTAGCTTCTAATCCCTTTAAATGTGAGTACCTGAAAAATCAAAATATCTTGATATTCTTTTCTTTTGAGTTCATGGTATTAGTCAGAAGGGATGATATCACTCAATAGAAAACCAAACAAATTTGGGTTTAGACTTCCCATCACAAGAAAATCTATAATTTCTTTTGAAATGAACATCGTTTATATCATCCTTCATTTGGATGGTCCCTCTCTTGAGTATCTAAACTTCGACAATACCATTTTTAGTTCTATAAACCCTATCACGAGGAGTAGTATTCCTAGCTTTTTGTGGTCTTGTTATATCCAAAGCCAAATTTGCTACTTGAGAGTCTTTGCGAGCTAATTAAACCATTTAGCTTTTCCTTACCCCCTATTAAATCTATCTATATTTCTACACAAATCTTCATGTTTAACCTTACTGGCAGACATGGTCTTTTCTGGGTTACTAAACCTATCACTTAAGTCTTTATTCTCATTACTAAACAACCTATTCTTTTCAATTAACTAATTATTTTTGCTACTCAATTTTATATTTTCTTCTCTAATCTTTTTTAATTCAAGATTAGAAGAATTAGTATTAGAAGTTTTATGCTTTTTTCTAAGTGTCAAAAATTCTCTTAATTTATTCTCATATTCAGCATATAATTTGCGATACTATTCCTCCCAATCAAACTCATCATTATTACTATCACTATCACTAGGGGTGGGCAAAAAACATGTTTCCGATTCCGAACCCGGTTCCGGACCCGAATCCGATTCCGAAAATTCGGACTAGTCAAATTCGGAACCGGATTCGGAACAAAAAGTGGTGGCCGATTTTTAATCGGATCGGAATCGGAATGCAACGTAGAAGTCCGAAGTCCAATCCGATTCCGAAACAAATGCGACATTAATTATCGCAACAACCGCCCAATCACAACTCCTCTTCAGGAAAATCAGAAACGGCAGCGCCCACAAACATTTTATTTTGTAACGTGTTTCAAATCTAACCTATTTAAAATACCACATCGTAATAGTCTGACCGATGTGGGACAACACCTTCGATTTCATCTCATCCACACAGGCGCACATAGAAACGTAGCAAGAAAAAAAAGGTCATGACTCCAAATGCCCAACATCCACCCCTCCTGACGTCAAACAACCCTCACAAATTTTTAACTGAACTTTTCTAATTTAAAATTACTTTATCAAACTTCAGTTTTCTTTAAAATTAAGTTTAGTATTAAAACAATTTAATGTTTTTACTTTTTAATTTTCGAAATTTCTTACTACAATTTCAGTGAAGCTTCAAGAGAATTAAGAAATGTCTAATTAAATTTTTAGTGAATTTTGAAAGTTAATTTTATTTTTAAACCGTTTGAATTTTAATGAAATTCTGAGTGGGATTTTACTAAGTTGGATTTTACTTCTGAGTGTGATTTTACTTCTAGGATTCTGCAAGCTTCAAGTTGATTTTATTTTTAAATTATGAGTGGGAATTTACTTCTCTTTTAAATTATGAGTGGGAATTTACTTCTCTGCTTCCAGGTCTCAAGTCCCTACATCATCCTAGTTTTGTCCCACATCGGTCACACGGGAAACAAGATGTTCTTTATAATATCTTTGTGAAAGAAGCCATTCAAAATCATTTGTTACCCAGCCGCTTGCAGAATCGGAATCGGGCGCCATTGTATCGGAATCGGGTTTCGGTTTTGTTTTCTTAATCCGATTTCAGAATCGGATTTATCTAATTCGGATCCGATATATCGGAATCGGTAAGCGGATCGAATATTTCTAACCGAATGGATTCGGATTCGGTTTCGGATTTCCCCAAAAAATTCGGGTTTGCCCGATGCCCACCCCTAACTATCACTATCATTAGAGTGTGAGTAAGAGTTTATCTCGTTGTCTTCCATAGCCATGAAGCGCATGTAAGTTCCATCCCTCTTTTCTTCTTCCTCTTCAGATGAGGACTTATCGGAGCTTTCTTTCACATCACTTCTATCTCAAGCCGCATAAGCTTTTCTTTTAGGCTTCTTGAACTTTGATATACTCTTTCACTTCCTTTTTAATTTGAGCTTAGCTATTGGGCAATCTCTCTTCAATTGCCCTGGCTTGTTGCATATAGAACATATATGAGATTCATGAGATTATCAATATTTTTTGTTTCAAAGTTTAACTGACTTGAGAAATTTTTTGAAACCATTGGAAATGAGAGCTAGTTGCTCTCCCTACAAAATTGCTCATTATTTTTATCCTCCCCCCGATATGCTCTCGCTACAAAATTGCTCATTATTTTTATCCCCCCGAAAATATGCATATTCTTTAAATTTAGGAGGCTAGCTTCTAATCCCTTTAAATGTGAGTACCTGAAAAATCAAAATATCTTGGTATTCTTTTCTTTTGAGTTCATGGTATTAATCAAAAGGAGTGATATCACTCAGTAGAAAACCAAACACATTTGGGTTTAGACTTCCCATGACAAGAAAATCTATAATTTCTATTTAAAATCTTTCATGAAACTATCAATGTATTCATCCTTCATTTGGATGGTCCCTCTCATGAGTATTCAAACTTTGACAAATCCATTTTTAGTTCTATGAATCCTATCATAAGGAGTATCAGTCCTAGATTTTTGAGTGGTCTTGTTATATCTTAAGACAAATTTGCTACTTCAGAGTCTTCGCGAGCTAATTAAATCATTTAGCTTTTCCTTACCCCTATTAAATCTATCTATATTTCTATACAAATCTTCATGTTTAGCCTTAATGGCAGACATGGTCTTTTCTACGTTACTAAACCTATCACTTAGGTCTTTATTCTCATTACTATGCAACATATTCTTTTCAATTAACTAATTATTCTTGCTACTCAATTTTATTTTTTCTTCTCTAATCTTTTCTAATTCAAGATTAGAAGAATTAGTATTAGAAGTTTTATGCTTTTTCTTAAGTGTCGAAAGTTCTCTTAATTTATTCTCATATTCAGCATATAATTTGCGATACTTTCCTCCCAATCACACTTATCATCATTACTATCACTATCACCAGAGTGTGAGTAAGGGTTTATCTTGTTGTCTTCCATAGCTATGAAGCTCATGTAAGCTCACTCTCTCTTTTCTTCTCCCTCTTCAGATGAGAACTCATCGGAGCTTTCTTTCGCATCACTTCTATCTCAAGCCGCATAAGCTTTTCTTTTAGGCTTCTTGAACTTTGATATGCTCTTTCCCTTCCTTTTTTCTTTGAGCTTAGTTATTGGGCAATCTCTCTACAATTGCTCTGTCTTGTTGCATATAGAACAGATAGGAGATTCATTAGATAATTAATATTTTTTGTTTTGAAGTTTACCTGACTTGAGAAGTTTTTTGAAATCATTGGAAATGAGACCTAGTTGCTCTTCATCTTCATCTCCAAACTCACACGTCTCCGATGTGGCTTTGAAAGCAATGGATTTCTTCTTGGTTTGCTCCGTATCTTTCCATTGTTGTGTCGAAGCTCGTATGCCATGAGATTCCCAATCAAGTCTTCCAAGCTGAGCAGCTTGGAATGTTCGTTTCCTTTCTCTATGACCGTGACATTCCTTTCTCATTCAAGTGTGAGAGAATGGAGAAGTTTGGTCACATGGTCACTTTGTGAATACTTGACAAATCCTGTAAGAATATTAACGATCTCTGTGAACCGAGTGTACATGTCCGTAATTGATTCTCACGCCTTCATCTCAAAAGCTTCTTATCTATTAACATAAAGATCCATTTTTGAAGTTATAACTTTAAAATTGCCTTTGTAAGTTACCTCGAGAATCTTTTAAATTTCATAGATGGTGGTTGCACAAGACGCTCGATTGCATTCTGTGTTAGTGATGGCACAAAGAAGTGTGTTCATCGCTTTGAAGTTCAATGTTTTACGTTCTTTCTCGGCTTTAGTCCATTCATTCACCGGTTTTGTTGGTTCTACGTTGGTTCTCCACCATGGTTCACATGTCATATGAGATAGGACTTGCAATAGATTCTAATACGGTTCTTCTAAGTCCTATAGTTTGATCTAGTATGCAAAGGTGGCCGATTCGTAGATTGACCTTCAGGGTAGGTGTCGTTTGTTGACGTCATCCTTTGACATTACTCTAATGCCATGTATTGGGATCCTATAGATGGCAAGTAGACACTAGAGATGTGAATAGTATGTGAAATAATTAAAGCCCTCTAGAAAATTCTATCTACGATTACAATTGGAGTTACCCAATTTAATCCTAATCAACAATAATTATCACTTGCAAAGAGTATGCTGCAGAAATAACACGCAAGAGATAAACAACACAGAAATGTTGAACAATCGCAAACACAAGATCTATCCTGGCTTGGATACCACATATCCTACTCCAGTTTCCAAGTTCCACTTGGCTAGTTCTACTATTATCACAAATAGTACAACACCTCTTCTCAAGAGGTTTTACAACACACTCTCTTTCCAAGAGAAATAATAACTCACCTCCTCAACACTTGAGGATTTTCACTTACAATGAATGTTGATACACTTTTACCAACAGGTCTTGTTTGAAGCTCTTGTGGATGTGTAGTGCTTAAAGTATTGATTTCTAATAGTTGTTGAGAATGAAAGCTTTGATATCAAGAAAACTTGGTCAAGAAAGAATTAAAAATCTTTAAAACATAGGCCAAATGAGAGGGGTTTGCTTAAAATCTCTCTTTAAAACTCTTTTTAGCTCAAGAAAATTGATCATTTAAGTTAGTAATAACATTAGTAACAACCTCCATTTATATATGATACATTTTGGGTCAAGACAAATTGCACACAATGTCCCTCCAAAGACAACGGTTAGAAGAAAGAACCATTGGGGTCTAGGAGTCGACTCCTGGCATAGTAGTCTACTTCCTGCAAAGGAGTTGACTCTCAATAAAAAGTTCCAGATAACAGCCACGACTCAGTAGTCGACTCACACAATTGGTAGTCGACTACTTTTCTGGTACGCAATTGTGTATCGGAAAACTAAGGGATACACTATAGTAATCAATTTAAATCATTTAAAAAACATTTTTATGATTTTCTAAGTGTGTTTCAACCAAGGCTTTAACATGCTAAGACAAGGAATAAAAAATTACATCAAAAATAAACTGTTACACGTCCATGATGCAATTCTTGATACTTCAAGCTCCTTGTCTAGCTCTATTTGATCTATGGCTTTGTTGAACTCACTAATTCTTTAAGTGCTTGTTTGATATGCCTTAAGCTCTTATACACGCACTTATAGTTAGATAATATGTTAGCTCATCATCAACACAGCATGTGTGTGACTCAATATCTCAGCACTTTCCACTCTCGCTACAGATTCTCTCTATAAATACCATTTTGTTGTCCATATCATTCAAGGATCAGTGAGGGCTTCTCCTCGTAACACTTGATCACTAGAAGTCTATTGTAAATACTTGCAATTCTATCCTTGGATTTCTTACGTAATGTATATGTTATTTGGAGGTGCTTTTATAAATGTATGGTTTAATAGAGATGCACTTAATGGTTCTTAACTAGACACATTTTCAAATAGGGGTTGTCTATCTACCAATTGTTTTATTAAATGTTTATGTTTTTTGAGTCCCATGGGTGCAAAATTGTGCATGAAATTCATGTAACCTGTTTGCATAATCCATTTAAAATCATTTTACTTTACTTTGTATATTATAAACAATTAATAGTTGTCATTTTACGGAGACTAAGAGACTATTATTTTAAAGTGGATGATTGGGTACTGCACTAGAATTTTGGATTTGATGCCTTGTATCAGCAAAGTATGTGCTATAGCTACACTCTACCGTCAATATTTAGTTGGCAACATAAGATGTTAATTCACTGCAGTTCCATACACGCATGCCCCCCAGGGAATTTTTATAAAATTGAATGTCCAGTTGAAATTGTACAGTTACAGTCAAAGGGTCAATTTTGTAAAACAGTGATTACTAGCTTTGGTATATGATACAATGTGTTGGGATATCATCAAGAAGCAAAAAACAGAGTTTGGATGTGGTAGAGATGTGAATGTAATGATAGAAACATGAAAACATTACAAAATATAAAGGATAAGATTAGAAACACGGATATTCGAGTGAAGGTTGGCGTGATCCCTATAATTGATAAGATGCGAGAATATCGCTTAAGATGGGTTGATTCTACATGCAGAAGACCTATAATGTGTATGTTAAAAAGATAGAACATGTGCATGCTGTGATCAAGAAAAAAGATGGATCAAAGAAGACATGAATGGAAGTGTTAAAATTGATATGAATGATCTTACTTTGACATGAGAGAAAGATTTAGATTGTAATATGTGAAAAACAAGTACCCGATCTCATGATTTGGCATGATCATAATCAAACATTCTTTCTATTGACTACACGAAGCCAATCCAAATTTTTGGAATGAATGCTAAGATGAAGATGATGATATATGCCCATTTATTGACATAACATCAAATGTTACGTTTAGGCCACAAGTTTTTGGCTTAGGAAACAAGATTGTGGCTTGTCAATCTATGACAACTTATAGGGAAATAAAATCCACCTTGGTAATGCGGTCAAGACTACGCGATGAGAAAATAGGGAGACTGAATCAGATAGCAAGGACACTAGGGGAGTTGTTATCATGAATAAGGGACCATATGAGCCGTGTCGCAATGTCACAAAAAAGTAGTACTAGAAGAGTTGTCAGTTAATAATGTTGTCTCAAAGTGAGTGGTATAATTCTTCTTAAGTCACTATTAAGAGTGCTTTATCTTCTATTAGTACGATAAGAAGGGTTAATGATTTAACTAGCATGTGGTATCACATTTTTCGAGGAACCCAAGATGTCAGCAAGATTCAAGGAAAAAAGTTATGTTCGAGGAATGAGTTTTCGATTGAAACCACTTGGTTTCGGTCATTTCGATTTGGAAGAAGAATGTGAAGAAACCGTTGCTGAAAATCGGGTTCGATCAAAACCAGTTTCGACTCAAACCAGGTGGTTTCGGTTTCGCTCGGTTTTGCTCAATTTTGACCAGTTTCGACCTATACATCATTTATTTCAATAAAATATGAGTTTGTGTTTAAATACATGAACCTATTTGAATTATGGGATTCATGTAGATCAGATGGCATCTGATCTAATAGATCAGGTGCAAGACACAAAAAGGAGGGCCCATTGAAAGTACAAACCCATGTGGGGCTTGTACTTTTCAACTTTATGTGTCTTGGCACCTGATCTATTAGATCAGCTGCCACCTTTTCTACATTATTCTCTTGAATTATATATATATATATATATATACTTATTAAAATCCTAAAAATTATAAAAAATCTAAAATTTTATTGAAAATTTAAAATTATATTTTAAAATTCATTAAAAATTCTAAAAACATTTATTACAAATGCATTGATATAGAAATATATTCATATAAATTCATATAAATCTGAAACCGAAACTCAATGAAACCGACGAAACGGGCAAAACTATACGAAACTTAAAAATTTTCCGAAACCGAAACCGAGTTCTCAAACCTTGGTTATGATAGTCTTGTTATGGTCTTTAGGGAATATCATTTATTTCATGACAATGGAGAGCCAATCCACCAAATTTCTTGGTTGATTATCTTCACGGAATCCTGGCAGTGGTTTCTTTTCCACTAAACAAATCAACCGTATATCAACCATGTGTACTCATCAATGCATTCTTGTCTCATTTTTAGCTAAGATGAAAAAATCGCAACTTTCATTTACGGGCTCTTCTTCTTTTGTGAAATGTTAATATTTCTATTCAATTAAATAGACCTATTGTGTGTGAAAATGCATAGCTGGTTAGATGCCGTACTCTATGGGCATCTTCTTGTCTAATATACCCAAGGGTCAAGACCTGAATCCAAGAATTCTTCTATTGGATAATAATTTATTTCATTGTATTGCAGACTTCTCGGAACTTCTCAAATGTCTCTGATATTTATTTGTAAAGGATTACTTACAATGTTCAAAATAGCCGATAGCTGACTCATAAGCTGCTTGGAAATTAGAATAGCAGATATCATTATCGGGAATATTTAGTTAACGGTGAAGTGTCAAGTTGGATGATAAAAATGTCATACAGATCTCATATACACATCTAACTATTTTTAAAGCTTAAACATAACCAGTGTTCTAAATATCGGATATCGGTCACGTATCGTCCTATGAAATTTGATATCGGGTTGCGGATATCGGGGATATATCAGGGATATTGATTAAATATCGGAGTGTCATATCGGAGACTTAAAATGATGATATATGCGAGCATAGATGTATCTAAGAAGTATAAACTATACTAACTCAAATAAAAGTATCTTTTGGTTATACTTCTTTCGTTAAATATGAATATCGGAGATATTGACTAAATATCAATGTCATATTAAAGGCTTGCAGTCCTCACTATTTGCCCTCTTTCACACTTTTTTGCTTGCAGTCTGTTGCAACTTGCAACTCTAAAATAAAATACATTTATTTGACAGAGGGTACCCATTTATGCAAATGACAATTGCGGCAAAACAAATATGATAAACTTAAAATACTGAAAATAAAAAAACATCATGTGTATAAGTCTACTGCAAAATGTAAAATCAAAAAACTGTAAAAATGTAAAAATGTAAAAAAGGGAAAGAATACTCATCTTGGCCGAAAACCCCTCTCTTGAGAAGAACGAACACTGGATGTTCGATCAACTGAAAAAACCAAAACTAAAAAAATCATAAAAAGAGAAAAATAAAAAAATAAAAAGGGTAAAGAATACTCTCATTGATAGGAAAATCATCCCTTGCGAAGATCGAATGTCGTATGTCGAAGCTCAATCAACTAAAAACCCCAAAACTTGAAGAAACAATTCAAAAAACGGAAAAAAAGAAAAAAAAAGAAAAAGGGAACACATACTTGCATTGATCGGAAAACCCTCCCTTGCAACGATTGAACACCAACGACGAACCACGATCGACTTTCACCGGAAAATTTCTACGGGCGGGGTTGATCGAAGTGACGTAAGGAGCTCAGCGGCGTACAGAGCTTAGCGGTGATTAGGGCAAACTCGCGATTTTCTCTCGAAAAAACCTGATGTTCTCATGTTTTAGCTGGTGGATTTGGGTCGGGTCGGTTCCACTTTTCAGTGGAACGACTCGCTAACCGAACTTTAAAAAACAGTGAATATTAGCCGATATTTCAAAAGGAAATATCGGCCGCAATATCGGTCCAAACCCGATATATCGGAAACCGCATTAAAGCAGCCTATATCGTATCGGCCCAGTGATAATTTCGATATTGTGACCGATATAACAGATATCAGACCGATATTTACAACATTGAACATAAGACAAGTTTAGAGCAAGTACCTAGGGAATTTGTATTATACTTACCTATTGAGTTTGTATTAAACTTACTATTACTCCAATAATCACTCCCGATTATAAAGCCTTTCCAATTTCTTCAAGAATGAAGAATGTACTCATATTTGTATCGTCGCCGTCTTATGGGACCATCATCGGAGCCCGGCCGCCTTAAGGGACCAAGTTGTTCTATTGCTGCCATGTGTTGGATCATGAACAAGAGCTCAAGAGACGGAATTGAGGATTGAGTGCCCTAATTGAGTTTTTAGGTAATATCGTAATCCATTATACAGTCGACTTGTTAATCTTAATATTGCACATTAGCAACAATGGCGCCAATGGCCGAAGTTAGGGAAAGTGATATTAGAATGAATATGGGTTTTTTTTTGAAAATTCTACGAGTACAAAATAGAATATGTTTTTAAAAAAAATTAAAGGGGCCATGCCCACATTGGTCCACCATTGGATCATTTCCTGCTCATTAGTTTAAAATAGAATATTGGCTGCTTTTTAACACCGATAAAGCGCCTACTATTTCGGACAATAGTGGCGACATCGTCACTACAAGGGCCAAAAACTCTATAGATTA
Organism: Scilla litardierei; assembly: GCA_030789695.1. Classification (NCBI taxonomy): domain Eukaryota; kingdom Viridiplantae; phylum Streptophyta; class Magnoliopsida; order Asparagales; family Asparagaceae; genus Scilla; species Scilla litardierei. Next base: position 310,013,241 of record CM061133.1, on the reverse strand, counting down.
TGCAACTGCCTATAACGTTGTGGCTGCTGAAATTAGTTATATCGATCGACCGCTGCAACGGATGTAGCACCGCTATTTAGAACACGAACTACTTATCTATTCTACACATGAGGGAGGTTTTTGATGGCTAGGACAAACCTAGTTGGCATGGCTTGTCCTATGTGGCGGGTGGAGGAGTGTGCCACATCATCCCCCAGATGGGAGGTAAGGGGTTGGGGCAATTTGGGGTGCGGGTATGGAGACCCAAAACAAAAGCCCACTCGTTTCCATTAATTGCAAGCTTGCCATTGCTTTTTCATAAAGCCTAATGCATCTCCATTTTCCACATATTTATGTGTTTGCCATCTGTATTTTTTCACTTTGATTCCCTGTGGTTTTGCACTTTAACACTTGCTTTCCCCTCTTTTTCTCCATGTGTTTTGGGCTGGGATTTATGCACTTTGCTCCCCCCAAAAAAAAAACAAATAATTTTTTCTTCATTTTAACCCCTTTTCCCCTGACGATACACACATCCACACTTCTCTCTTTTTCGGTTGTGCGCGGACATCGCATTCTTTGCGTGGGTTTTTTCTTGGGCCACCGTACACGTCGCTATGCACTTTGTGCACGGGTTATTTCTAGTGATACTATATTCTTCAAGCATCTTTTCTCCCGTTTGAAAATTAATACATTGCTTAATTTTCTATGGTTGAAGATAGTCTTTATGAGCAATAAAAAGTAGCAGAGATGGAATATTTTGTTTTTACCAAGCAAAGAAGTGATATGGCGATGTTTTGTTATGGCAAATGTACTACAATGATGACTTTTTTTACTGATTGCCTGGCTGCAACGAAAATCTCTGATGCCGCTTTAATATGCTTTTCATCTATCTTTCCCTAATGTTTGCACAAGTGAATTATATTATTTCCGTTATATGTGATAATGTTGGGATTATAAAAGTGACATTCTCATTGTTTTGCTTCTACTCCAAAAGGTATCGTGCAATTACAAGTGCATACTATCGAGGAGCCGTCGGCGCTCTCCTGGTGTACGACGTCACACGCCATGTAACATTCGAGAACGTGGAGAGATGGCTCAAGGAGCTGAGGGATCACACCGACGCCAACATCGTCATCATGCTGGTGGGAAACAAGGCGGATCTGCGCCATCTCCGGGCGGTCACGACCGAGGACGCCAAGGCGTTTGCCGAGAGGGAGCGCACCTTCTTCATGGAGACGTCGGCGCTGGAATCGATGAACGTGGAGAACGCTTTCACCGAAGTTCTCACCCAGATCTACCGCGTCGTCAGCAGGAAGGCCCTCGACATTGGCGACGACCCCGCCGCTCTGCCCAAGGGGCAGACCATCAACGTTGGCAGCAAGGATGATGTGTCGGAGGTGAAGAAGGCTGGTTGCTGTTCAAGCTAGGGTGGGATGAGTGCAGAGTTTTATGATCCTCATGGGCTCTCGGTCTCTTGCAGCAGCGCGCCGGCGGCGGTCGTGTGATGCCCACAAGCAGTTTTTACCCGTTGGTGTTGCATGAGATGTGGATTCGTTATGCTGGGAAAAATTATGCTTCATTCATGTATTAATTAATATTCATATATCATAGTCACAACGTCTTGCTCACTTCACGCTTTGGATCGTCTACTTTCGCACGGAAGTGATTGGTCTTGAATTAAAATGCAAATCGAAGTATTGAAAGCTTATTACGTAATGACTTGAGGTTTACAATGCATCTTAAAGTTTTACCATGTATGAAGGTTACCTATTGTGATCTGTGTGTTCAGTAGGAGATAAATTAAGATGGTTAACATGTGGCTTTGTTTAATATGCTTGTCTCTTTTTTACTGGAAACTTCTTTGTTCCCAATGAGAACTCTGTTTAATGCTTTTCTCTTCTGTTCTTTCCATCCTTTTTCTAATGTTCCTTCTCTACTAGCCAATGTAAACATATAGCATTTTTTAGAAGTGTGAAGGATAAAATGATATTAAAAAAAAATGGTGCGCCGAAAATATTATCTGTTGAACTTTTCGTACAAGTGAGCATCAAAATTAAAATGAATTGCCAAAATCGAAAAATCGAAATACAAGGATTCTTCAACTCCTTCCATTTAGCTTGTTAGAGCTTTGCCCTGAAATCACCTTAAACAGACCTCGACTTCTTGCCTTTAAAACACAACTTAAACAGACCTTGGCTTATGCATTACGACCAGTAGTTATATCCAACCGGTGAACCCCGGGTTTGCTTTTGGAGATAACAGGCTATGGCACACCAATGAACTTTCGTAAGAAAAGCCACACAGATTCGAAGTTAGAAAGATGCAACTAGTACACAGCACAAACACGTTGATCCTTCACATCTTTCATCAGAAGCTGAACCTCCCAATCAACATTCATAGAAAATACTGATTAATTTACTACATCTATTCATTGACAACATCTACATACCAGTAACTAAGTCTAACAATATGAACATTTTTTTTTTTGATTCTGTACAGTTTTTTTCCCCAAAGCTGAAAACATGTCTTCGACCACCGGCAATTGTATCTGGTGCAAGGGAGAGAGCTATTATCCACAGTTATTTACAACAACAAAACACATTTAGTATGTTGAACAAATGGATACGCCTTTGATCCCCTCATCCTTCGCTGTTATCCGTCGCCAGTGCTGTCTTTTTGCAGATTGGGCACAAGTTCTTCACCTGCAACCATCGCTTTATGCACTCCCCATGGTAACTGTGGCCACAATCCAGAGTGCCTATGATCTCATCCTCCTCATACTCCACCTGAAAACTCGGGATTATCAGCATAATCAATTGTCTATCTAAACAAAATTTGTAGGCTGAACAAGCTGGTCGAGGGTGAACGGAGTCTACAAGGGGGCATAACGTACCTGGCATATGATGCAAGCTTCAGACTCTTCCGAAAATCTGAGTAACTCATCCGACGGTGGAAATTTTGTTTGTGATTTATGCACACTTGTCTTGAGATTCTTGATGATGCATTCTTGTGTCAATCCGGTTTTGACATCTCCAATCTGTTCTCCCAACTCTAAGAGTTCCTGTTACGGCAAGTGAATACACTCCATCAAAGATGAAAACGACTGATGGGAAACAAAACGATGTCAGAACATTCTCCAGTGGCACTGGCATATCTCAATAAATGGAAGGTTTTTTCTATTTATCTCAACCAGAAAATTTGTTAATTTGCATTTGATTAAAAAAGACGATCATACAGAGATTGCCTACAAAATTTTGATGCAAATAAGCATAGAGTTCCAGACATAATCCAGCAAATAGCCCAGAAAAATTTTATAACTCTTTTTTACCTCGTAGGACATTTGATCTATATCCAGTCGCATCTCGTGGTGCTGATCAATGGCATTCCCTACTCCATAAAATCCTGGTATACCCATAACAGCAGCATCCTGCACAGCCACAGGAAAATCAACTTTCTTACATGAAGATAAATAAAAAAATAAAAATTAAAAAAGCCGCGCGTGAAAAAAAACAAATCTATTAACTTTTCATTAAACAACAAAAATAAAAGTAGACCCCAACACTAGTAGTGTGCTCTTTAGCTCGAGTCGTCATAGTTACCAGGACATGAAGATCTCACAGTTACAAGGACATGAAGATCTCACATCTTTCCGATGTACCCAAAAAAAAAAGATCTCACATCTTTCAACGCGCACGGACTCTCTTATTAGTAGATTCCACCATGGCCTTCAAACATGGTTATACTTTTATGACTAAGAGTCTGTAATATTTCTCATACTTCAATCGAAGGTTTTATATATCTTTTTGTTGAGCACTTGGCAAGATAAATAGCAAATATTTCGCAACTTTCTGCTTGAAAAGCATGCTCTTTAAGTGAGTTAATCCAGTTCTGTATCTCACAACCACAACAGAATGTTGAATGGAATCCTAAGCCAAAAGGTCTAAAACAAGAATATTTCAGACCTGAATCAACCTCTCTGGGCTAACAAACGAAGAAAGCAATTGCTATTTCATATTATATCATAGGAATGAAACTAGCTGCAACCTATGGCTGGAGAAGATGGCTCAGAGAAGGTGTAGTAAAATGTGGGTGATGACCGTGGTGGTTGGACTGTGGGTTTCTCAGTCTCTGCATGCGTGTGTTTTCTTTTTTTGGGTGAGGGGATGTAAGAGTAAAGACAGAGGTGTTGGAACTTATCCAACAAGTTGGATCTTAATCCAACGTTGGGCTAATATGCGGTAAATAATTATATAAGTGCTACGCTGTCATATTAAGCCCAATATATTAGTGATCTGGTTTTAATTAATTAAATGGGCTAAATGAGTTAAACAGGTTGTGGGGCCTTTATGTGTAGAGACTATTGGGCTTCAACTCGTTGATGGGCCGAGTTGGAAACCCTAGGGCTATGGAGGCTAGCCTATAAATATTAGCGGTCATGGTCCCCGGAAGACACGAACAAAGTTGAGCCGTCTTTTCTACGTCCCGTCGCTAGGAGAGAAACCAGGAGAAAACTAAAGGGGTTCTCCAACGGTTGATTCGTGCTATTCTGGAAGATCATCCGTTGCGGTATCGTCAGGATCTCTTTCAGATTATTAGCGATAGACTCAGGTACGCTTCCGCTAAATCAGAGTATGCTAATGATTTAAGATTCCGCATGTTATATATCTAGATCTGTGTTATTCGGTTTGTACACATCTAGATCTTTAGTTTCTACAAGTGGTATCAGAGCCCACATGCTGTGGATCTTAAATTTTTTGTCTGCTCGTAGTAGATCTGTTAAAAATCAGATTTTTAATCTGTTTTAAGTTTCGGATCTGTTAAAAAAATCATTTTTATCAGATATAATATTCGGATCTATGCAAAAATTTGGTTTTTGATTAATTTTTCCAAAAAAATGGTTTTTTGTAAACCCTAGATCGGGGGGCGGCCCGCCAAAAGAGGGGCGGCCCTGCCGCCCCCGTCGGAAGATCGGAGCCGGTGATGCCGTCGGAAGATCGGCGCCGGTGATGCCGGCGTCGACACAGATCAGAAAGGGGCGGCTTTGCCGCCCCTGTAGGTTGAAGGCCGTTAAATCTGCGACAAAGGGGGCACAGCGCGCCGCCCCCGTTCAGTTTCAGTAAAGGGGGCGGACTCGCGCCGCCCCCAGCACGAGTTTCCGGCGACCGGGGGTGCCCTACCCCCGTCGCCGGCCAGATTTGACCCCCACCTTCGGTGGGGGTCTGTCGGATTCGCAGAAAAGGGGCGGCGGTTGCCGCCCCTGATCGGGCGACGGCAGGCGCCAGAGGCGCCTGCTCGTCGCAGGAGACGGGGCGGCAACCGCCGCCCCTGATCGGGAGACGGGGCGGCCCCGCCGCCCCTGTCAATTGCGGCCGGCTCCGGCCCCCCGCTGGCGCCGGATCTGAAGAAAAGGGGCCGGCGGCGGCCGGCCCCCTTGTTGGACCTAAAACTCTGCTAGGGTTTTCCTAACCCTAGCAGATTTTGGGCCAAATTGGGCCCAAACAGTTATTTTTTCAAAAAAAATTTTTTTATAGTATATGGGCTTCTAATTTGGGCCTGTTTGGGTTATTTGATTGTTTTTTGGGGGCCTATTATTGCAAACCAGTTCTTTAGCCTTTTTTAGGCTTATTGCAAACAAGTTTTGGGCACCCTCATGGCTAATTTTGGACCCATTTTTTAGGTCATTTGGACACAAATTTGGGCCTATTTTAGGATGTTTTAACACAAGTTAAGGAGGAAATAAAATGGCAATTTGTATATTTCCATTAAGTGTAATTTTTGTGTTAAAATTCACATTTTAATTCAAATTTAGGCGTAATTAATTATATATATCTCGAAATAATTTTTTTAAAGGACAACCCACCAAAGTGGGCTCCATCGTGGCAATTAATTTTATTTCGATATATATAAAAGGCTACGTACATGCTTGGCATAAAAATTTATCGCCTAAAGTTTTGAATTGAAATTCGTGAAATGCGAATATACATGGTTAACTGTATATATATCGATCCTTTAAGCCCAAATTTTGTGTTAAAATTAAGTTCATTCCGTTTTTTAATTCTTTAGGCAAAGTTTCAGTAAAATATACATTTCGAAATAACTCTAATTTTTGTGAAATTCCACCAAAGTGGGTTCCACTATTAAAATTTTTATTATTTCGGAATGTAAACGGATTAAAAATACATACTTAGTATGATCAGTTGCCTGGATGAATTTTAAACAGATCGAAGGAGTAAATAAAAGGCTTCCCTGTATATTTACGTTTAAGTTCAGTTTCATTTAAATTCAATTTTTGGGCGCATTAAATTATATGTTTCAAAATAATTTTAATTATTACGTGATCCCACCAAAGTGGGCTTTACTGTTAAATTATTATTATTTCGTAACATGAACGGTTAAATACATACTTTTGTATGATTGGTTGCCCAATATTGAATTTAATTTGGGTTGAAGGAAGAAATAAGATGTTTAAATGTATATTTCTCCTCAAAGATAAATTTTGTGTTAATTGTGCAAAATAAATTTAAATTCGAAGTTTATGGCATAAAACAATTTATATATATATACTCCGGTATATAACAAGTTGACTTCATACCTTGGTATGAAAATTGAGTTTGCCTAAATTTCGATTTAAATTAAAACAAAAAATTCAGGTGTTTTCTTCGGGAGCAAATAAAAAGCTTTAACATATATTTCTCCTCAAGAATAAGTTTAAAAGGCCTTAAAGAATTTTTTGTGCACTAACCATCAAGCAAATGGCCTAAAGGAAATTTGACACATTTTAAAGTTATATATAATGTGATAGGGTGTATATTTATATATATATATCTTTCTATGTATGTTCATATACACATTAGTACACCTATATACCCCATTTATAAGAAGAAAATTTGTGTTGAAGTTATGGATTTTATTTAACTCAATATAAATGATTAGAAGGGTGGAATAAAAGGTTCTTATATATATTTCCACTTGGTGTAATCATTTTTTTGTTAAATTTGGTTTAGTTTCAATTTCAATTTTTGGCACAATTAATTATATATTTCGAATATAGAGTGATTAAGATCATCAACTCACCAAAGTGGGTTTTCTTACGAAGATCAGTTCTAATCTCGAAATATAACAAGTTGAATACATACTTTTGTATGAAAATTTTGGTTGCCTTAAATTTGATTTTGAAGAAAAGTGGACTTGAATATCTCCACTTAAAGTATATTCATGTATTAAATTGCGACTTAGATTCAAATTTTGCAAAGGTATATATTTTTGAAATGATTTCGTGCAATCATCACCTCGCCAAAGTGGGCTCTGTTGATTTGCATTATTTTATTTCATGAATATAAAAAGAATCTAATGTGCCCGTGATTTGCGTAAGAATGCTAAATCGGCCCAAAGGAAGATTACCGTTCTATACCATTTCATGCGCACCTGTGGCAATAGACAATGTGATGATGAGTGAGTTCAATGCATGCAAATTTAATTCGGCCCAAAGGAAGTTTTAATTTTGGCATGTTATTATTGTCATTGTCTGATTGCTACAACAAGATGTCAGTGACTAGTCAATAGATTATCCAAAGATAAATATTGGACTAGTGGGGGGTGTCTTGAGATGGGAAAATAGCATTAATTTGAATTTGGTGTTGTTTTGTTTAATACTCATATGAACATGTTAAAATTGTTTACTTGTTCTCTTTTCAGCTATTATTCCTGAAATTTTTCTGCCAACCTTAAATCTATTTCGGTATTTAATGGCATTAACTTTAAGGCATGTACGGAGAATCTTTTGATAATCCTCGGAGTCATGGATCTTGATCTGGCATTAAGGACTCAATGTCATCCACCACTCACTAAAGAGAGTACCTCTGTTTCACAGAGGGAGATGGAAGAGTGGAACAGATCAAATAGCATGTGCCTAATGCTTATGAAGAATGCCATTCCAGAAAATCTCAGGGGCACTATTTCAGATAAAATTACTACAACTAAAGGATTCCTTTCTGATGTTGAAAATAGATTTGTCAAGAATGAAAGTGGTGAAATTGGTACACTCTTGACAATTCTAAATTCAATGCGGTATAAGGGTACGAGAAACATTAGGGAGCACATATTGAAGATGTCTAATGTTGCTTCAAGGTTGAAAGCACTTCAGCCAGACCTCTCTGAGGCTCTGCTAGTGCATTTTGTTTTGATATCTCTTCCATCACAGTTCAACCAGTTTAAGATGAGCTACAATCTGAAGGATGAGACTTGGTCTCTGGATGAGCTCATCTCGCACTGTGTCCAGGAAGAGAACATGCTTGAGCAAGGAAGACAGAAAGTGCTCATATGATCTCTACCACTAAAATATAAGAAAGGTATGCTGCGAAATTTGGTTTAATTCTAAGTTAATTTCTTTTCATGCAACCTTCGGTACGTATAGACACGTGATGGAAAGATTTTGGTATAACCATTCACATCATTGTGTCTATGCAGGATTGCCTAAGATGCCAAGAGCCAAATGATGGTGAAAGATACATCGATATGGGCAATGGCAAGATGGTTCAAGTAGAAGCAAATTAAATTTAGATTACTTCTTTTAAAGGCTAGAATGTATTTGAATTTGATGAGACTATTATGTACCGTTTTTTAATACGGAATTTGGGATTCTATCTCTATTTTGAACAAATTCGGTTATCATTGCTCAATTGAGAATGGAAAATTTGGTTGTCTCATTGTTCAAAATTAGTTTATTCTAGTTCCTTAAAAGATCATTTTAATCTTCATTTATTTGGAAATGTTGCTTCATTTACAGAATTCCTGCATTTAAGTACATGTGTTGTAATGAAAGAATTAACAGTTTAGAATTCAGTTATATTTTGATTGCAGCTTATATCCTTAATAAACTTTCAACAAATGAATCACTTGCATGTTTGGAGATGTCCAACTAAGGTAAGGCTTTATAAGCCTAATAAAGTAATATGACATAATGCTGTTGATTTTCTAGTTTTGTTGAATAGTTTAAAAGTTGATATTATTTCGGATAATTTTACATAATCTCACTGTTAAGTTAGTTTACGAATTAGGAAATGCACACCTATTTGAGGATGCTGAGTTTGAGGGGGGAAATTTAGTTAGTAACATTATTCTTGAAGAGGATTATATCCCTACAGGTGTGGTTGGCATTGCTCAGGATGGTATTCCTGACATTGTTCAAGACACAATAAATTCAAGATAATGTTGCAATTCCTCCCATTCGGGAAATTGTTCATAAGGACAAACTCTAGCGCCTCAAGTAACTAATTGCCATTCAGGAAAATCCATTAAAGAGATGACAAGTTTACTGTTGACATTAGGATGATGGAAGTTTGACTTACATCAAGTCATAAAAGGTTTTACATCTCTAAATGGATTAACGCATTAATTAAGAAAGTCCTTGAATGATGCTTAAAATCTTTTCTCATCGCCATAAGGTTTGAAACCTATTGATTGTAAATAGTTTTTTATGATCAAAAGGAATTCAAAAGGGTATTAAGAAAAGATTTAAAGTGTATCACTCAAAGACTTTATACGGAAAAGAATGCATTAATGTGTAAAGAGACTTTCTATTGGGCTTTTCATGAAAGACTCTATAAGGTTTATAATGGCATTAGTAGAGCATTTCAATATCGTTACTGATACATTAAATTTCATTAAGTGATCACCTCGTTCGGTTTTGAGATGATATTTAATGATGTTATCTAAGTTCTGTGGGAGCATGTAATTTATATAATATCTATGTTGTAATGAATGCTAAGTTCTGTGGGAGACAAGTTTAGTCTCAATAATTGCCCTGAGAATAATCTTCAGAAGATTTCCTATATCTCACCAATAGGGAGTCTAAAGTATGCTCAGTTTTATATGCATTTGGTTATTGCATATATTACAGGTGTGTTGGGCAGATTGTTGAGTTCAGGAGTTGACCATTTGACAGCAGCCAAATGTGTCTTACGGTATTTATGGAGAACAAAAGGGTTACATGTTCAAGGATCAGTAGTCAAAAAGGTTTGAGATCATTTTGGTATACTGACTCTGATCATTTATTGGATGCAAAGAATGTATGAAAATCTATATTAGGCGCCTTCAACTAGAAGAGATCTAAGTGGTCCCTTTTATATAGTCTCTTCTGACATGGCTTTAGATTTCATAACATACTACGTGACATCCAAATCATGAAATATATCTGCATATTTTGTCACTATGCTGCAAATTAGGGATGGTGTTGAAACACCACACAGTTTATTTAATGACAATGAAGTCTGCAGTTTTATATTCCAGCAACAACAGGAACTCGACAGAGTTTAGATATTCAGAGATCAAGTTCCTAGTTTGTTAATAATAGGAGTGTATAATTGTCTAATGAGCACATCGAAACAAACCATTTAATTACGGATCCGTTATAGTAAGGAAATATCATCCAAAAGGTTTTTATGAGCTAGCTACTCATATGGATGTCATTTCATTAAGAACATTAAGTTTTGTGGGAGTTTGTTCTTTTGGGTGCTCATATTATAGACAAAATTAAGTCTCCAGCTTAAGCTTGAGTTATTTTCTGATCAGAAATAAAGTTTTTGGTTTCAGTTCGGCTTCACTCCGATTTTGTTTTGTTTATGATCTCACTAAGGTTAAGGAGGATCAGTTGGAAATAGACATGTTAGATCACATTACATGTAATTTCCACGCTACACATCCACTTCATAATCCATGTCATTCTTTTGTATTAGCACGGTGACCACTGATGGGTCGAGCTGCAATTGCTGCGGCGAAGATCTCTTTGATCCCTTGCTAATATAATTGATGGACCGGATTGTTCTTAACTCATTAAAGAAATGACAGCAAGTTAAGATCTTATTTGGTTGTATGCACTATGAAATATAATTATAAAGTTTAGCATATAGCCCAAGTGGGAGATTGTTGGAACTTATCCAACAAGTTGGATCTTAATCCAACGTTGGGCTAATATGCGGTAAATAATTATATAAGTGCTACGCTGTCATATTAAGCCCAATATATTAGTGATCTGGTTTTAATTAATTAAATGGGCTAAATGAGTTAAACAGGTTGTGGGGCCTTTATGTGTAGAGACTATTGGGCTTCAACTCGTTGATGGGCCGAGTTGGAAACCCTAGGGCTATGGAGGCTAGCCTATAAATATTAGCGGTCATGGTCCCCGGAAGACACGAACAAAGTTGAGCCGTCTTTTCTACGTCCCGTCGCTAGGAGAGAAACCGGGAGAAAACTAAAGGGGGTTCTCCAACGGTTGATTCGTGCTATTCTGGAAGATCATCCGTTGCGGTATCGTCAGGATCTCTTTCAGATTATTAGCGATAGACTCAGGTACGCTTCCGCTAAATCAGAGTATGCTAATGATTTAAGATTCCGCATGTTATATATCTAGATCTGTGTTATTCGGTTTGTACACATCTAGATCTTTAGTTTCTACAAGAGGATCAAGCTACAACTGCAAGGCAAAATCTAAATGTCATCACATTCGCTATTCTTAGCTTATTCTTTTTGTGTGTGCCAATAGGCTCATGGAGGAAAACTGCAATTGGGGACTAGGGAGACGAGTGAAAGAAAGAATCGACATATAGGGGACGGACCCACCTAGGAAAAGGAACCACGTATAGTGAGAAGGAACTCCCCCCTAAAGGGGAGGATTATTGTCTAGCAGTATTGCAAACATATTAGATCTTCTTTCTGTGCACATCGATCAAGCCCCCACCCACCCCAAACCCCAAAAAAAAAAGACAAAAAAAAGACAAAAAGGTAGACCGCAAGTTGGGGACATTCGAAACCACAATCTCCAAAAGGAAAAGTGCCAGACCACCTAGGATTTGCACTAACATGTGTCAATTAATTATGCCACATTCATATGATCTTTCACAACACTCATCATGGCAACATAAGAGGAACCAGCAAAAGCAAATATTGTGACCTGGAAAATTTCTTCATAATTCCAAGGTATATGTTTGCACAAATGCTTAAGCATCGGCAAGTCACTATATATGAGCAATACCACATAGAAATACCAATTTACCAATTCATTTCCCTTGTTTCATGCACCAGTCTCGAAAGTGATCTCGGTTTGTCACTTCTTTAATAACACTAAAATCTTGATGCAAAAGACAGGCCATAAAATTTGCAGTGATTGCTATTTGAGTCTCATTTGGGACTTCTGGATATTGGTGCGTGCAGATGAAGAGACAGAAATGTCCATGCCCTTCTTCCGATGGTGAAAACCAGGATGTTACAGTTATCTTTCTGTTTTTATATCTTCACCTGATACCAATGTATTCTAATATTGACCATCAAAGAAAAGACTAAATGCAATGATTCCTAATTTTGGATATGAATGTGTTGGGGAGATATATACAGCCATTTGGGATTATTTTTAAAAGAAATTATGTAAATAGAAATTTAAGCTAGACACGCCAAAACAACATGACACACCAACAAGGAGATTCGAAATGGTATACATACGACTGTCATGATTCCTACATATAGATCCAAAAGAAAAATCTGAACTTTATGGATAAAAAGCAAGAAAATTGATAAGTTGGCTACAATTGATAGGGGCAACCATCCTACCAAGACGCCATTAAGAGGACGTCTGCACTCGTCTATCTAGAAGTCTCACAAAACAATAATCCGAACATAAACTAGGGCCGGCCGCCGCACCCTCTATTAATCCACTTTTCCCCAAAATAACAAATTACAAGTTTACCCCTTTAATAATAAAAACAAAGGAAATGAAATAAAAGGTGTGAGCACGTCCCTGAATCACTTGGTTGAGCCGGATGTCCACTTGGTGCGCCGCATAGAGTACGTGATGAGCCCATCACTACTCCCCTCAAAAGAGCCACATTGTCCTCAAGGTGAAAGTCTGGAAACTGCTGCTTCATGACGCTCACCAACTCCCATGTGCTTGCATGCTCTGGCAAGCCCCTTCAATGCACCCACACTTCATGCGCCCATGTTCCCCCTTACACAACTCCTCAGGCTCCAATAAGACATCCATGTCCTCTGTCAGTGCCTCCGGAAGTGAAGAAGATGGAGTATAGTCACCAATCGCCTGCCGCAGCTATGATACGTGAAACATAGGATGGATGATCGATCCTGGGGGGCAACTTCAATCGATAAGCCACGTGCCCCACCTTGGCCTCCACCTTAAAAGGGCCGAAATACCTGGGAGACAGCTTCTCATTTCTCTGATGAGCTAGGGACATCTGCCTGTAAGGACGTAGTTTCAAATATACCATGTCCCCTACCTCGAACTGGACATCTCGACGGTGTAAGTCAGCCCTCGCCTTCATGACCTGCTGAGCCCTCGCCAGATGGAGATTCAGCTCCTCCAAAATCCGGTCCCTCTCCGCCAAGTACTTCTCCACATCTGACACCTAGGTCGTCTACTGTCCATAGTGCAACAGGTGGAGGGATCTCTACCATATAAAATTCAGAAAGGCGTCGTCTGAGCCGCTGTGTGATAAGACGTATTATACCAATATTCTGCCACGGCAGCCAACGTGTCCACTCCTTAGGGCTCTCTGAGATAAAACACTGCAAATAAGTATTTATGCTCCTGTTGACGGCCTCTGTCTAGCCGTCGATCTGGGGATGGTATGCGGTACTACGTCTCAGGACTGTACCCTGCAACCTAAAGAGCTCCTGCCAAAATCTGCTCAGAAAGACCTTGTCCCTATTAGAGACAATAGACTTTGGGGGTCCATGTAAACGGATCACCTCTCTCAAGAATACCTCTGCCACTGAAACTGCGTTGTATGGGTGCCTGAGCGGTATGAAGTGTGCATATTTGCTGAGGCGGCCTACCACAACAAATATCACCGTGAATCCCTCCGACTTAGGTAACCCATCAATAAAATCCATGGATAAGTCCTCCCAGACTCGCTCTAGCAAGGATAGGGGCTGCAGTAAACCCCTTGGGGACATCACCATGTACTTGTGACGCTGGCATACGTCACTCTGCTACCATCTTGGCTACGTCCTTCTTCATCCCTCGCCAATACACCTCCCGAGCCAGTCTCTGGTATGTCTTCAGTACCCCAGAATGTCCGCCCATAGCACTACAATGAAACTCCTGTAATATGGCTAGAATGTGGACGAAAATCCTCGGTATAACTAGGCGCCCCCAATACACTAATCTCCCATCCTGCAAGGAATAACCTGGGCGATCTGCGGAACCCTGTAAGAGTACCACTCTAATCCTGCCATCTCCTGGTCTCCCTCCACCTCCCTCTGCAGTGGCTCCCAGTAGTGAAGTACTGATATTGATATAGCTGCAAGCTGAACATCCTCATCTCTCCGTGACAGTGCGTCGACTGCCTTATTCTCCAACCCTGAGCGGTACTCTATCTCGAACCTGTACCTCGTCAGTTTCCGTAGTCATTTCTGGTGCTCCTCTGCCACCATGCGCTGCTTCAATAAGTACTTGAGGCTCCTCTGATCGGTGTGCACCAGAAAGCTCCTCCCCAACAAGTATGACCTTCAATTCATTATCGCCAGGACTATCGTCATCAGCTCCCACTCATATACTCCCGCTCATATACTGATTTCAACCGAGCCCTCGCTGTCAACACCTGGCTGTAGTACGCAATAGGGCGCTGATCCTGCATCAGTACCGCCCCTAGTCCATGTCTCGAGGCATTAGCCTCCACTACAAACGGCCTCGAGGTAGTGCCAACACCGGTACGGTCGTCATAGCCTTCTCCAAGGCCTCAAAAGCACGCGTCGCCTCATCGCCCCACACAAACTGATCCTTCTTCAACAACTTTGTGAGCGGCCAAGCGATCGTCCCATACCCCTCTACAAAACGCCTGTAGTAACCTGTGAGGCCTAGGAACCCTCTCAACCCCCTGAGAGTGGATGGACGCGGCCAGTCTAGCATTGCCGCAATCTTCGCCCGATCTGCGGCCACCCACTCTGAAGAAACCATGTGGCCCTAGTACTCCACATGTGGCTGTCCGAACAAACATTTCTTCCGATTCCTATATAGCTGGTGATACTGCAACTCCTGAAACACCACCTGCAAATGATTCAAATGCTCCTCCATCGTGCGACTGTACACCAAAATGTCGTCAAAGAACACCAGCACAAATCTCCTCAGGTAGGGGCGGAATACCTTATTCATTAATGCTTGGAATGTGCCTGGGGGCGATAGTCAAGCCGAATGGCATGATTAAGAACTCATAGTGGCCTGCATGCGTCCTGAAGGCCGTCTTCGGCACATCCGCCCTCTGCATTCGGATCTGATAGTAGCCTGATTTAAGATCTATCTTCGAAAATATGGCTGACCCATGTAATTCATCGAGAAGCTCGTCGATCACCGGTATGTGAAACTTGTCTGGCACAGTTTCCTTATTAAATGCTCTGTAATCTACACAAAAGCGCCAGCTCCCATCCTTTTTCACCAACAGTACTAGACTGGAAAAGGGGCTCACGCTAGGCTGGATCACGCCAGCCTGAACCATCTCGGCCACTATTCTCTCTATCTCATCCTTCTGTATCTGGGGATAGCGATAGGGCCTGACACTGATAGGGGCCACGCCCTCTCGTAACACAATGGCCTGCTCGTGGTCCCTAGGAGGAGGTAATCCTCGTGGCTCCTGAAAAATATCTCCAAACTGCTCCAGCATCAACTGCACCTCACGTGGGATCGGCTGCTCCTCTGCATCAGCTCCCTCCTCATGCGCCAACTGATGTAACTCTACCAGAAATCCACCCCCTCTGCCTGGATGGTCCATATTATGGTCTTCATGGAAACCAATACTCTGTACAAACTGGGGTCCCCCTGCAGCATCACTGCTCTCCCGTCCTCCTGAAACTCCATCCTGAGAAGTTTCCAGTTCACCTTCATCTCTCCCAGCGTCTGCAGCCATGTCATGCCCAAAATGATATCCGTGCTGCCCAACTCCAAAGGCAAGAAATCTGACACTATCTATATCACCTGCACCGCCAGCACCAGTCCTTGACATAAGCCTCAGCCGCTCTCCTTCTTTCATGTGCCCATCATTACACTAAAGCTGCCAACGTCTACAAGTTGTAGTCCCAGCTGCTCTACTATCCTCCTGGAGATGAAATTGTGGGTCGTTCCACTGCCGATAAGAACTGTCACCTCCTGAACACCAATGTGCCCCCTCAACTTCATGGTATGGTTCGGAGTGAACCCTACCAGAGTTAAGGGAGACCTCTGCCACCTCCAGCTGACTGTCCTCTGTGTCCTCCTCAATGGCCTCATCCTCAACCTCCACATCCTCATCTTCATTCTCCATCAGCAGTACTTGTAACTTACGCCCTGCGCATCGATGGCCTGGGGTAAACCACTCGTCACACCAAAAGCAGATTCCCTTCTGACGCTTCTCTCTCATCTTCGCATCAGACATCCTCCTGAACCGCCCTCCTGCTGGTGGTGCGCTGCTCCTCTCTCCGACCTCCTTGCTAGCCTGGTTTGTTCCAGTGGTAGCCTTCACCCATCCTGACACAGCTGAGGACCTGCGCTGCGTCTGACCACCATACCCGCTCATAACTCTCCTCTCCTCAGCCTGAGCATTCTCGACCATCTGTGTCATCTCCATGACCTCTGACAGCCCCTGGGCTTGTATGGCCGAACCCCAGCCCGAAGACTGGGCTTCAGCCCCTTCATGAATGTGCCCTCTAGTGACTCATCGGTAACTCCGTGCACTCTCCCCGACAAGGTCTCAACCTTCTCAATGTAATCCCTCACCGGCACTTCCTGCCTGAGGGCAAATAACTGCTCGTGAAGGTTGTCCAGGTGGGGACCCCAAAACTTCTCCAAAATGAGATCCTTAAGCTCCTCCCCATCGAATACGGGCATCTTCAGTTTCCTCACCCTACCATCACCCCTAAAATGTCCCTGGTCTGGCCTACCCTCGACGTGCCTGTGCTGGTGATGATGTTGCCACCTCTCGTTCTGTGTCTCATATCCTCCATATGCCCTCCACCGCGGTCTCCAAAGTCCCCTCGCTGCCCTCCAGTATGTCCCAACGTAATCTTCCCACCATTCACCAGCACCAAAATCACCTCCGTACACTCCCCCGCCTTCGTCGTAATGATTTCTGCCCCCTCCTTCGTCGCCGTAGTAGTAGACCGCAGTAGAGGTGCCCTCGCTGCCCTCCTGCAAGCTTGTGTCCCGAAAACTCGAGGGACCCCGAAACTGATCCGACTGCCATTGACGACGCGACGGAACCCCAGAAATCCCAGATCTGAGAAGGGCGCGCTCAGGTTGCTCGGAAATCACCCCTGGCGGCTGCCAGGGGTGCGCCAGGTCTGCCCGACCTCCGGCAGACCCTGCCGGGGCTGCCGGTGGCCGGGCGGCCCTTCCGATGGGCCTAGCAGGGTCGACCGACCTTGCCGAAGGCCAGCAGGGTTCAGCTGGCCCTGCCGGTCCTCCTCGGGGGCGGGGCGGTGACCCCCGCCCTCTTTGAGGGTCGATCGTCCCCCAAGGTTTATGTGGAGCGGCGACCGACTCCCTTCAACTCTCCGTCATGGATCCACGTGCTCCTCGATCCTACAGGGTTCCTCTTCTTACTTGAAGTACTCGTCGGGATCCGAAAGCAACCCATCGTCAAAAGTTTCCATCTTTTCCTTTCCACTTCTCCAAAGGTGGGACCTTTTTTTGAAGAACTAGGACTTGTGTCGTCGATCTCTAATTTCCCGTTGAGAACTGTGAGTTAGAAGACGATCTGAGCGAGGGCTTCCTCCGTCTTATCTTGTTTAGCGGCGAGTCGATCCACCGCCGTTGCCAATTTAATGATCGACTCGGTATTCCCCGCCTCGGTTTTCTTCACCTCCTCGATCTCCCCATGGTTCTTCTCCTCCGCTTCGCTTCGATCTTTACTTCTTGTTGACGCCGTCATGGATCGTAATCGCTCTAATACCAAATTGATAGATCCGAAGGAAAAATCTGAACTTTATGGATAAAAAGCAAGAAAATTGATAAGTTGGCTACAATTGATAGGGGCAACCACCCTCCCATGACGCCGTTAAGAGACGTCTGCACTCGTTGATCACTCCCAGATATACACCCGGAAAACAATTGTAGTTTTACCGCAAGCGCACGATGTAGTGGCGAGCGGGTATCGAACACGAGGAGGTGGTGTTGGCTCCAATCTATCTTAGGTTGGCTCGACTACTAAGGTTTTATTGGTGGAGATGGTTATGATATGATGTAATGGAAATGGTGATGGATGTCGGTGTCGATGATAAAGAAGTCGGTCAAATATCGATTCAAATTCAATATAATAAAAGTGTCTAGGGCTAAGGAATCCCCACTACGGATCGTCATTCATCTCCGTGAATCGCGAATCTCGATGTTACAAGACTTGAATTGAGTTGAACTAGTCGTAACTAAATAGAGAGCCAAGCTCACGCTCTCGCGCTATTGTCGGTCTATAGCAACCTAAATTAGGGCCCACTCTCGTGCAAACCCTAACCTAAGCCACTAGCATTAAGATCGACATCATCGTTTAATCGTCCCGCGAGCCCACTCTCGTGCAAACTCGAGTTACGATCTAGATTGTGATAGCTCGTATTCGTCCAATCTCTTGCAAACGAATATGTGTATAGATTTATAATAAAAATCATAGCTTTGGTCCAATCTCTTGCAAACCAAGTCTAGTGAATCTTGATTATAAATCTAAATCGAATATCTAGGCATTCCCATCGATCAGAATCCAATCTCTTGCAAACTCCATATCGATAGAAATTCCTAGCTATCCGTGATAAATCAATCACAACCTAACCTCCTAGCAATTCTAGCAACATATAAATTCATTCATCACAAATCTGAAATTAGATCAATAGAGTTCATCCTCTTCCCTAGAACAAAGATCAACCAAGCATAGCAATAACGATATAGGGATCAATAAAAAACATTGCTTACATACAAAAAGATATCAAATCAAATATTCAATCACAATAACAAAGATACTTAGATTTGATGAAGAATTCCAATCCAAATACAAGCTTTTAGATCCAAGAGGGGGCCAAGGGCATGGCCTAACCTCTAAAAAAGTCTTCAAGAAAATAGAATGGAACTCCTCTCTAATGACCGCTACAAACCCTATATATAGTCCTCTCAAAACCCTAGCAAATAACCCTAAAACCCTCTGAAATTCGTGTCCAAAGTCAGCTCTGGCCGGAACTTAAGTTCTGGGCCCGCGCTGACTCGGCCGAGTGAGATTCTCACTCTGGCCAAGTAGCAGTTTCAGCACTGCAATGTCAACTTGCAGAAATTCTCCAGATTTCATCCGACCTCCAATTGGCGTGTTCTTGGCGGCGTTGGAACCGTCATGAAGTCTATTATCCATAAAAAATATGAGAAAAATACTTTGCCCGCTGGAATGATAGTAGATTTTAAAAGAGTGAGAGGCTGTCTGAAAATCTGGGCGCTCGTGTCACTCGGCCGAGTAGAATTCCTCACTCGGTCGAGTGGACTTCCTACTCGGCCGAGTGAAATTAACCACTCGGCCGAGTGCATTGCGGTACAAGATCTCTTCATATCAGTCATACTCGTCCGAGTACACTTATTCACTCGGCCGAGTGGGCCGTGTTACTCGGCCGAGTGGCCTGTTTCTGGAGTTAACGCTTCTCCTCCTCGCCTCTTCGTCGATTCTATCTCCTTCTCCCCCTCATTATCCAGCGCTGTTAGCTCCTTAATAGGGCCATGGGCGACGCTCCGATATGCGTGCAAGTCCTTTAGGCTCATTTTTGCTCCCGATTGCTCCATATTTTCTGAAATCCGACAAAAACAAGAAATAGTGAAAAGTAACACAATATCATCGAATAATCGTGCAAATTGCAATATGAGCAATCGAAATGGCATGCAAACATGCAGAAAAAAGGTGTAAAATATGAACCGATCAAAATCCTCCAAGCTTGCATCTTACTCGTTCTCGAGGAAGATAAGTAGAGAGACGAACTTGGGAAATGAAAACAAAGGAAATGAAATGAAAGAAAAAGAATACGAAGTGGAAGGGGTCGCTAGATTATTCTCTCAGATCTCAAGCCATAAGCTACACATCACGATAACTCGGAAAATACGAATCTCATGCTATAAAGATTTCATATCTTACTTAAACACGGTACTTGCAAGCTTTTAAGAACAACAAAAGCGACTCTCTAAATTCATACAATCAATTCATATCCACATCACGCATTTCATAGAATTTAATATACAAATGTTGGCGATGCACTTTTCAATCAAGAGTTATACCAGAAGCATATAAGAATCACACCAAACATGCAATAGAGAATGGAATAAGGGACATGTCATTCACATTTTCATATCAATTCATAAGAAATCTCCATAGCTTAAGTAATTCGCTAAGTCTCAGTATTATCAAACTTCCCCATTCTTGCACCTCTCCACTCTAATGGCGTACTCACTCATATGGTCAAATGAATTCACCCCCAAGCTTAGCTTGAGGCATCACATCTAAAGGAATATGATAGTGGAAAATGGGATTTTTACCTTGGGTTTTCCCAAGTATTTTGCGGCTCCAATAATGAGATAGAGAAATATTTTTTTCTTTTTCTTTTTGAACTTTTTGTTTCTCATTTTTCTTTTTGGATTTTTGTTGGAGCTATATGATTTGTATTTTTGGTTCTTTTGCTCCTTTTTGGCTTTTTGTACTTTTTGGAGCTAACCTTTTTTCTTTTGTAGGGATTTTTTGGGAAATAGATGCGATATAAGTAGCTTTAGGAGGTGAACTCAAGTGACATGTAGAGAATAAAAAGATATATTTGGAGAAGAAAATGGTGTAACACTCGGTTCATTCTAAGATGTGCACAAACGGTTCAATAAGATAATACATCAACTAAACTTATATGTAAGCATGGATATTCTCAATCATTTCAATAAATAGTGAAGTCAAGCAGTAAAGAGTACAATCATATCAGGCATGCAACAGAAGGTGAATAAGACAATAAGGCAGATGCTTCCGATATACAATTGATGCGTGAATCTTGGTGCACTTCCAACAAAAGCATACTAAACACCAATCCATACATTCAGCTTCAATTAATAGCATGCATTCATATAGAGGAATCATCAAAAGAATATATAAGCAAGCACATGGATAACAGGACTATGAGATACTCTAAGTAGCATGGCAAGGAATAATTAGCATCATGATGGCTACTAAAGCAATAAGAAATAAAGAAACATATCTAGCAAAAGGAGGAAAAGAAAATAAAGAAATGAAAATAAAAGAGAGGAAAGAAAAGAAAATCAAGCACACAACATGATGCATGAACACACATAAAAGGAAAATAAAATGGTAAATTCAAAAAGATGATGCAAAATTTTTGAAAAATTCTAAAAATCCTAAAATAAAGTAAAAATGCAACTAAATGGCTTGGAAATGCACTCCCCCAAGAATTCACATTGTCATCAATGTGATCATAATAGAAGAATATGAAGAACAACGATAATAATAAGGGGGTGAATGAAAAATGATGAAATGAATGACATGAAATCCTAATGCAACTACATGCAAATACAATGATGCATGAGAGCGCCTTCCCCCAAGCTTATACCAAACAATCCTATTCAACTGACTCGATCAAAAATGTCACGGTTTTGCTAAGCGAGATCGAGTCAAACGAATAAGAATGTGAGTATTCACTTGAAAGAGATGCTCGACGGGTGGTGAGCAAAAAGGGTGTGGCACATCAAAATATGAAGATGGCAATTAATATATGTAATGGGTCAGGGGTATAAAAAATTTTTGTTGACGTCACATGAGGTGATATTTATTCAATCAAATCTATACGGTCCTCTCGCTGCCGAGAGGATTCGTGTTTATTTAAAGCATAAAATACTACACTACTGGATTGATATCACCTATAACAAAAGGTGAATCCAGTATCTTTGCCGGTGCTAGGCAACTGCTCCAACTGCTCCCTCCGTGGCTCAGGCCAGGTGCGTATGTCCACGAACACAAAGTATTCCAAAGAGGATCGTCTATAAAAATATGTGAAATAAATAGTGGTGGATGACACTTCCCTGGAAATAATTCAATATCCTCTTGTGCTTTGATAGCTATCTCCGTGGTGTCCTCTCTCAGCTGCTCAGGTAACTCTGGATCATAGGTGTGGACCTCCTTGACAAGTTCGTTTAGATATGACACGTCCAAGCATACCTCCGATCCATAATCGTACGTGTGCTGCAAAAGGTACGACGTGTCAATAATGTCTGCATCAAAATAAATATGAAATGAAATACAGGATTCAGAAATGGAATGGGTAAAAATATCTCCCTGAGTGGGAGCAGTAAGCTCTGTGGGATAGTCCTCGGCGTCAATGGAAGGATGAGGTGGCTGCGGAAGCTCTAATGGATGAGGGTAGTGCTCGGGATCCTCATGAATGGCTGTGTCCTCGTCTCGATGCACGACTTCCTCAGCGATAAGCTCTGTCTCCGTGTGTAAGGCCTCCTAAAAAGCATGCTCTGGCTCCACAGGGTGCTCTTTTGCCTTCTCATCAACTATCAATGTAGGCTCCCTCTGGAATGGTGATGCTGGCTGCTATGTGTGTCAACTTGTAGGGATGTATCATGTGGAGGGGACCCAAAAATTTAGTCTATCCCCCTCAAGACTGACATGGATGTAATTCTTAATTGTTCCTGCAGCTGAAACATGGTTCATAACAAAACATGCAAATCGTAGCTCAAATGCATCACCTGATGTAATGCTAACTGAACCGGTGAACCTCACTGACTCCAAGAGGCCCTCAAATAAGTTCTGAAATGTGTCCTCCTCTAGCGGCGCATATGACTCAATTTCTGCTTCCTTCACTACCTCTTCGTTCATCCACTCTTCATATGCAATAGCTGCATCGTAGGATGTGGGATCGACGACGACACATTCTGGCTCTGGTAATATGACTGGCGATGCTTCTTGTCCATAAGATGAGGAAGCAGAACTGATATCTTTGAAAATTCCCGCAACCTTAAGCATGCGTGCACTAATTTCAAGGTCTTTTTTCACTCATTCCAATTGAAGGGAGTTCTTTTCAATCTTGGCTTGTATTTCAACCTGGTGTGCATGCATCTCATCAAAAAAAAATCCCTTTGTATCTCATCAAGCTCGGGCCAGTGCATTTCCTCACAAAAGTATTCTCCCGTCTGAGCACTCTGATCAAAGTCTGTGGTCCACATAATATCATCCATAACACCTGATCAATAAAGATAAATACCTGGAGAAAAATATCAGTGTCACAAAAGAATATAGAAATGATAATAATGGTGGCGAGGGTGAAAATTTCCTTTTGTTAATTTTTTTTCGTAGTCTAATCAACCTAATTGTGACAAATTGGCACCCAACGGAAAACACCTCCCCGACAACGGCGCCAAAAACTTGATCGCTCCCGGATATACACCCGAAAAACAATTGTAGTTTTACCGCAAGCGCACGGTGTAGTGGCGAGCAGGTATCGAACACGAGGAGGTGGTGTTGGCTCCAATCTATCTTACGTTGGCTCGACTACTAAGGTTTTATTGGTGGAGATGGTTATGGTATGCTGTAATGGAAATGGTGATGGATGTCGGTGTCGATGATAAAGAAGTCGGTCAAATATCGATTCAAATTCAATATAATAAAAGTGTCTAGGGCTAGGGAATCTCCACTACGGATGGTCATTCATCTCCGTAAATCGCGAATCTCGATGTTGCAAGACTTGAATTGAGGTGAACTAGTCGTAACTAAATAGAGAACCAAGCTCACGCTCTCTCGCTATTGCCGGTCTATAGCAACCTAAATTAGGGCCCACTCTTATGCAAATCCTACACTAGCATTAAGATCGACATCATCGTTCAATCGTCCCCCGAGCCCACTCTCGTGCAAACTCAAGTTATGATCTAGATTGTGATAGCTCGTATTCGTTCAATCTCTTGCAAACGAATATGTGTATAGATTTATAATAAAAATTCTAGCTTTGGTCCAATCTCTTACAAACCAAGTCTAGTGAATCTCGATTATAAATCTAAATCGAATATGTAGGCCTTCCCATCGATCAGAATCCAATCTCTTGCAAACTCCATATCGATAGAAATTCCTAGCTATCCGTGATAAATCAATCACAACCTAACCTCCTAGCAACTCTAGCAACATATAAATTCATTCATCACAAATCTGAAATTAGATCCATAGGGTTCATCCCCTTCCCTAGAACAAAGATCAACCAAGCATAGCAATGACGATATAGGGATCAATAAAAAACATTGCTTGCATACCAAAAGATATCAAATCAAATATTCAAATCACAATAACAGAGATATTTAACTTTGATGAAGAATTCCAATCCAAATACAAGCTTTTAGATCCAAGAGGAGGCCTAGGGCATGGCCTAACCTCTAAAAAAGTCTTCAAGTAAATAGAATGGAACTCCCCTCTAATGACAGCTACAAACCCTATATATAGTCCCTTCAAAACCCTAGCAAATAAACCTAGAAACCCTCTGAAATTCGTGTCCAAAGTCAGCTCTGGCCGCAACTTAAGTTCTGGGCCCGCGCTGACTCGGCCGAGTGAGATTCTCACTCTGGCCGAGTAGCAGTTTCAGCACTGCAGCGTCAACTTGCAGAAATTCTCCAGATTTCATCTGACCTTCGATTGGCGCGTCCTTGGCGGCGTTGGAACTGTCATGAAGTCTACTATCCATAAAAAATATGAGAAAAATACTTTGCCCGTTGGAATGATAGCAGATTTTAAATGAGTGAGGCTGTCTGAAAATCTGGACGCTCGTGTCACTCGGCCGAGTAGAATTCCTCACTCAGTCGAGTGGACTTCCTACTCGGCCGAGTAGGATACCCTGCAGAGCTTCAAAAAGTAAGAGAGTTGGCTTTGGTTTCCTTCAGAAGTTCTGACTCACTCGGACGATTGGAGTTCTCTACTCGGCCGAGTGAAATTAACAACTCGACCGAGTGCATTGCGGCACAAGATCTCTTCGTATCACTCGTATTCGTCTGAGTACACTTATTCACTCGACCGAGTGGGCCGTGTTACTCGACCGAGTAGCCTGTTTCTAGAGTTAACTCTTCTCCTCGCCTCTTCGTCGATTCTATCGATCTCCTTCTTCTCCCCCTCATTATCGAGCGCTGTTAGCTCCTTAATAGGGCCATGGGCGACGCTCCGGTACGCGTGCAAGTCATTTAGGCTCATTTTCGCTCCTGATTGCTCCATATTTTCTGAAATCCGACAAAAACAAGAAATAGTGTAAAGTAACGCAATATCGTCGAATAATCGTGAAAATTGCAATATGAGCAATCGAAATGGCATGCAAACATGCAGAAAAAAGGTGTAAAATATGGACCGATCACTCATCTATCTAGAAGTCTCACAAAACAATAATATCAGCATAAGCTAGGGCCGGTTGCCGCACCCTCTATTAATCCACTTTTCCCCCAAAAAAGTAGCAAATTACAAGTTTACCCCTTTTAATCATAAAAACAAAGGAAATAAAATAAAATGTGTGAGCACGTCCCTGAATCACTTGGTTGAGCCGGATGTCCCCTTGGTGCGCCGCCTAGAGTACGTGATGAGCCCATCACAGACACAATTCGGTGTCCCTATATCTGTGTCTCTGCTTACCCCTGGAACAGAGACAGTATATCTTTATACTTTTCAAACTTCAGGGTTGAACTGAGCTATTACATCTCTGGTAAGGTCATTATTCTCTGATGGGAGGAAATGTCAACAAATTCTTTGCCTTGGACACAAATGGCTGAGTAGTGCATTTAGTTTTAAATATAATTTATAGGCATTGATCGAAAAAAATTCTATAATTAAACAAGGAAATATGCCAAGTTTACTCCCATTTGATCAAGCCAAGCATACTCCCATTCGATCACACCAAAGAAGTTAGTGCAAGTTGAATAAATACAACAAGAAATATACCCACCATGGCCATTTAGTTCCCACTTGTCCATGCAAAAAAGCCAAATTCATCTCATCTTTAAATATCAGATACAACCAGAGGCAATACTACAAGTAAAAGCATACAGTCTGCTTAGCATCTTGGTGAGGATAGACCTGGAGAGAATAGCTCCTTGCATTGATCAAAATAACTTGATGTCATCATGTGCTAATTGTCAGAAATCAGACCGTATATTGTGCTGTCTATCTTTCAGTTCTTTGACAACACATTTATGTTGATACGGTAACTAATTTATTTAGCAGCTAAGATTAAAAAGAAAAATGCAACACTCATGTTGATATGGTAACTAATTTAATTTGCAGCTAAGATTAAAAAGAAAAATGCAACATACATGTCTCCAACAACTACTTTAAGTTTAAAAGAGAGCCTGCAGAAATTCAAGCGAAATTTGGGTTAAACAAATTGGATATATAAATAAAGAAATAGAAGAATTTATAAAATTCTGGATCTGTCAGTACAGCACATGTTTTATATATGAGATGATCTCACTATCAAACCTAAATTACCATTAAGGCAAAAAAGGGAAAAAAGTAATTGAATGAAACTATGATAATGATGAGAGGTTTCACTTGTCTTGATAAGGAAATTAGCAATAATTGTTGAATCCATTTGACATTGTAACTCTAAAAGAATCCCACCCTAGGCTCCAGAATTATCAGCTCATTGCACCTTTTTTCATGTGTTCCCTCTAACTCCAGATACTACTGAGATCATGATGTACACAAATCTTTATTTTGTAGGTAGTTAACGTACCAAAGCTTACCATCTAATTTCAGAGATAAACGTAATGGAGTGCATTATAGAAAATAGGATTGCACCAGCACTCTGGTTGCTTCGCCGATTTTTTGTGAAGGGCATCAAATGATGTGCTAATAATTTCATGCATGTTTTTCATAGGGAGACCCAGTGACAGACTTAAAAATGACAATCAGCAGAGAAAAGTAGGGCCAAAGAATAAAATTTACCTCTGATGACAGAATACTCGTGCTTCCACGACTAAAATCTGGAGCTGAATGTTGTACATGACGAGATCTAAAAATCTGTTGGGCATTGGAAGGAAAGTGTGGAAATCTGGAGCCTGAATGTAAACCATGACTAGAATTTACATTGACTGGATGCAAGTTGTTAAGGGGGTGCTGAAAAGAAGGTGGTGGCATTTGAACTTGATGACCGTAACTCTGAAGCTGCATGTTCCATGAAGGTGGCAAATGTTGATGAAAATTCGGCAATGGGGTAG
This sequence comes from Scilla litardierei, assembly GCA_030789695.1. NCBI lineage: Eukaryota > Viridiplantae > Streptophyta > Magnoliopsida > Asparagales > Asparagaceae > Scilla > Scilla litardierei. The sequence goes on along the minus strand of CM061133.1, from coordinate 309,986,048 downwards.
GATTGAAAAGAACTGCAGCACTTGTGGTGGATGGGCCATCAGGAAATACACGCACACCCATATTTGTCAACTCGAAGGAATCTGAATGAAGGCATCTCCCTGGGAAAAGAAGAATCTGATTAGGCCCTCTACCGTCTACATTATTGGAGTCAGAAAAAAAAAACAAGCAAAATCTTTGATTATAGAAGTGCTCTTTTTTAACATATTTCATTGACGATTAAATACACTATGTGATCCCTCTCATACACTCAAATTAAACTTTAGTAACTCCTAAAAATAATATAGTTAATTTATCAGCCTTGCATGACACTGACCTGATGCCAGGCAAGTGACTTCCCTAATACCAAGAAAAGGTCAAACACCTACCATGCAGATATGCCATTGGATGGTTGTAGCTCCAATTAGAACAGGCCCCATCATTAATGTTATTCTCAGTGCCAAACTGTCCCATCCACACATTGCTTGCAGGATGCAATGATTGGCCCATATGAGCCGCATGAAGTCCATAACTGGGATGAGGAAAATACACATGTTCTGGTTGAAGGCTGACAACACTAGATCTATTCCTCACACATCTATGAGATCCCTCTGCTGCTTGGATATTTCCACTTTCATGGCATTCAGGATTCTCAAAACTTGAGGAATCAGACAGATTTAACACTGGTTCATATGACTGCTCAAACTGCGGCGACCCACTGGTCAAGGAAGGAAAAGCTGATGATGAACTAGAGCTTGCAGACTCATTGATATGATGCTGGTTGCCAGGAGGCACTTCAGCATTCTTCCTTTTGCCAAATCCTCTGATATTCTCAATAAATTGATTACTTCTGCCAAATTCGTCCACACTGATGGCAGATGGCATGTGTTCTGACAACACATTATTGCGAGCAGGGAAATTCCTGCTAGAAGGTGATGGAAACACGCAAGGAGAATAGAAACCGGATGGTGCAGCAGCAGCAGTAAGACCAAGGTTTGGGACTGCATAGAAATTCTGAAAGCCATTAGACGGGTTCCCATAAAATGTACTCCTATCAGGATAGTCCCTAAACAGGATACCCTGTTCTGTGATAATCCCAGGAGCTGCTATCCCTGTATGTACACTGCGGTTTGTGTAATCGGCAACATTTCCTGAAAGAATGCAGTGATCATGATGAAAGTGACTGGCACCTTGCCCCAACTGCAGATCAAGCATTTGATGAGTGCATAGTGTATTTCTCTGACCCATGCCAGTGACTTCAGTTTTATTTTATTTTCTCAAAGAACACTATATATGACTGCACTAAGTGACAGCTCAGTCTTTAGTCACTGGAGACAACTACCTGCTGACAACAAATGTAAATAACAATGGTGTCAGGAAAATCAAAATTTTAAGAAATTTAAAAATAAAAATCAATACCAAGGTTTAGAAGATGGTAATAAGTGCTAATATTCCTGCTGCAAAGTACATGAATAAGATATGGGCTTTTTCAAAATTTTCATATACAAAAAATAAATGCTTTTAGTCACCCAAAAGCTAAAGATGATGGGTTCACCAATAATATATCCCAAGCAATACCGAAATTTCCTCTTTAATGGCACTCTAGGCCACATGAAAAGACGTCCATTAGCAGATATGGATGCACTTATATATGCCAATGATATGACAAAATTTCAAAATAAGCCAAAAATAAATAAATAAAACCGATCTAATCTAAATTTAATTACAAAAATTGACCAACTTCTCACCACATGGATTTCCATGCACAAATTCGTGTCGAGACAAAACAACCGGTATTACTACCCCCGCCATTTGAGATCAAAATGGCCGAGGTTACAAACCCCGGTCATTTTTAGGGATTCCTCAATAGCTAGTACAATTAAATGATTGACTATGATTGGCAATCCTGGTCCTTTGGATGGGGCATAATTTGACCGGAGTTATCAATCCCAGTTGTTTTACAGCGTAAATTCACGCACAAAATCCGACATGACAAGGAGTTGGGCAATTTATTTAATTAAATTTAAATTTGATCGATTTTTAAAATTGTTTCTAATATTTGGCCAATTTTGAAAAATTATCCCCAATGATACGGTTTGGATTCAGTGTGCTCTTGAAAATCAGACACTTTATAAACATTACACCATAAAATCTTATGATGATTGGTTGTGAAAAACCAGCTTATATCAAGCAATCTTAACACAACGGAAGAGCAGTGCCCCTAATTTCTAGTGTGTCTTGCTACTTCTATTCAGCTTGTGTAAGTTTTAATAAATAGGTACTACCATGTGGCATCATATAATTTTGCTTTCTTGGTTCTTGTTTCAGTTAACCATAAATAAAAGATAATCTTTAGCAGAAGAATACAGAACCAAACCAAATGACTTTCTGGCTACCAAACCAAATGACTTTCTGGCTACCCTAATTTCTGATTTTCCTTTTGAAACGTACCACGCGCTTAAGAAAAGCAAAATCGGATGGGAACGACTCTTACTGTTACGAGATCAATCAAGAATAGGCAATGAAAAACACAAACCAAGAAAACCAAGAACACACAGATTTACGTAGAAACCCCAGGACGGGGAAAAACCACGGGCAGAGGAGAGAAATCCACTATATCGAAGATCTGGTACAAAAGGGAGAGAAGTGCGGCTTAAGAAGAGATTAAAGCCGAAACCCTAGATTACGTCATATTTATATGGACAAAATTAGAAAGGTCCTGCCGCGGGGGCGTAGCCCCTATCGGCCCGATCCCTCCGCTACCACCACAGAGCCCTGAAAATCCATTAAATGTCGCACCGCGAGCTCTTCGGGTCGGGTCGAAAACCGGATTCGGGTCACACACTCTACCACTTACCAGTAGCTATCCTACAGCTATGCTTACTAGCGGTCTATCTTTATAAATCCTAACACACCCAGAAGCGCATAGCGGACATAATTTAATACCCATAGCAGAAAGTAACTATGATAATTGACTGAAGCAACATAGTTCATAAATCCCAGAAACCCCTGGAATATTATTCACTTCAATGTATGTAACTAAAAGTTCAACTAAATTGCCAAGATTTGTTAATAGGATGGGGGGAAAAGAAAGAAACATGGTGTCGGCAAATGAAAAGTTGGAAGAAGTTTTCAACTGTAACCAAGAAAATATTGTAAAAGTATAATGTTACATGGTCATGAGAAACATAGACAAAATGAGTGCCAAAGCAGATGCTCTTAATAGCAGAAAGCATCTTAAGAAAGACGATACAAATGCGTTGGATGAAACATATGAAAGTTCATTTTTTTTAAAACGTGTATATTGTAATGATGCAATGATGTCTAAACCAACTGGAAAATGATTTAATAAGATTAGAAAATAAAGCAAAAGCTCTTGGTACGTCTCAGATATTGTGGAAGGACCGTGGAATACTCAAAGATCTAAATGATCTATGTAACTTCCATAATCAGTATACATTCAAGTCTGTCCTACAAGTGCCATATTCACAATGGCTTGAGTTTATATGGACACAAAAAGAAAACTCCTCCAGGTAGATATTTATCATCTTTTTAATCTCTTCTTCAGATTGGTGTTATCATTTTTAATCTCTATCTGCTCGATCAAGCAAGATGGGAAATTAGGGGATTGCTATATTATATAATGACGTCATCTACCACACATTTCCAACGAACTTGTGTGCATGGGGAAAATGGGGAGGGAGGGAGGGAGAGAGAGAGAGAGAGAGAGAGAGAGAGAGAGAGAGAGAGAGAGAGAGATATATATATATATATATATATATATATATATATATATATATATATATATATATATATATATATATATATGGGGCGGATGACCTCCTAGTCTTTTGCCGTGCTAGATCTTCTTCCATTGAGGGGCTAAAAATGTGCTATCCATCTTCAAACTGTATTACGGCCTCGAGGTCAATCTGGACAAGAGTTCTTGTCTATTCAGCAAAGGTACGCGGAACGCCAGTGACTTGGCTGGTGCACTTGGAATTAAAATGGTTTCTTCCCTATCTACTTACTTAGGATTGCCTCTCTCTACTAAGTACCCTAAGGCGGCTATGTTCAGCCGCTTAATTGATTAGTGTAAAAAAAGGCTCATGGGTTGGACTTCCTCCCTACTGTCTCTATCTGGAAGGATTGAACTAGTCCGATCGGTTATCTACGGAATGTTGGGATTCTGGATGCAAGCATATTGCCTACCATCCTCTATTATCCGGACTATTAACTCCGTTTGTAGAAGATTTATTTGGGGGAAGCTTTACACTTGGAGTTGGAATGACCTCTGTGTCCCTAAGAAGGAAGGTGGGATTGGGCTTAGACTTCTAAAAGACTTAAACGCGGTGCCTGGTGTGCGTTTAACTTGGAGACTGCTTTCTGGTAAAGGTTTATGGGCGAGATTCATGAGGAATGCTAAGGGGCAAGGTGACATTGGTTTCTATTCTGCAAAGGTCCACCCAACACAATCTGGCACTTTAAAATTTCTCCCAAGGCATCGGCCTTTCTCCCAACAACTAATCAAACGTACGGTGAAGGATGGCAAGTCAACATCGTTTTGGTATGACAACTGGCACCCCTCGGGTCCTTTATATAAGTATGTTTCGCCACCCGCAGGATCAGAAATGGCTCTCGTGAGTGACTTTTGGGCTAACGGTAGGTGGATTTTACCTAATAATCTTTCAGTCCTGGCAACCATGCTACAGCCGGTAACTTTGTCAGAGGGCGCAGACTCATGGGTGTGGATTGCTGGACCGAAATGCACATTTCGGGAAGCTTGGGATGGTGTCCGGGCCCACAAAATTCCATTTCGCTATTACGATTTAATCTGGCATTCCAAACATGTACCGAAAATGGCTTTGTGCCTTCTCCGAGCGGTGCAGAATAAGCTGCCAACCTGTGACATCATTTCTAAATGGGGCGGCCAGGCTGAACAATGTTGTGTACTCTGTAAGAAACCGGTACTTGAATCCTCCCAACATCTATTTTTTGAGTGTAAATATTCTCGATATATCCTAGCTAGAAGTCTTCTCAAGCTGGGTTACTCGGGAGTGGTGCCACAATCCCTTGAGGGAGTTGGTGACCTGTTACTGACCCTATTAAAAAAAGATGATTGCGTGGGTGTACTTGCAAAAACAGCGTTGGTAACAATGGTCTGGCACATATGGAAGCAACGGAATTCGAGAATCTTTGAGGGCAAGGACTAGATAAAGTGGGTCTGTTTGATGCTATATCTTCGGATGTCTGTATCATTCTACAGGACATGGAGAGAGACCCATCAGCAGCAATGAATCCGTTCTCTAATTGGGGCTTGCTAGACAATGGTTAATTAGAATCTTTGATATGTAATCTGACTTCCATTGGCTGGTGCTACGTAGTTGGGTGGTAATTTGTAGTGTGTGACGGCGCTTGTGCCCTCTCCCCCCTCTTCCGACCATCCCCACTTATGTAGGCCATTTTGTAGATATGTATGTACCCTATTCGGATATCAATAAAGATTACCACTTACCTGTCAAAAATATATATATATATATAGCGATCTTCGGTTGCGAAAAAGAAGCTTTTCGCACCGTGCGAAAAGAATTTTATCTTTTTGTTGAAATTTTTTTTTCAAAAATTCTTTTTTTGATGTTTAATCCATACAATTATATACCCCAGGGAAAATAATGGGTGAACCCGTTGGGGATTAGAGCACCCATCCACCCGTTACAAATTTAACGGTCTCAAAACGTGCGAATTTGATGAAATGCCTTGATCGAAGGCCAAATGACATTATTTCTCAACGATTATTTTTTGAGGGGGGTATAACAACATATAATGATGGTGGAAAAAAGAATTTTTGAAAAAAAAATTTCAAAAAAAAAACTAAAAACATTTTCGCACGGTGCGAAATGTTCTCATTTGAAAATTTTCCTCTATATATATATACATATACATATACATATATATATATATATATATATACACATATACATATATATATATATATATATACATATATATATATATATAGGCATCCCGTCCTCCCTCCTCCTGTGTCCCTCTCGACCTGTCTATTATAAGGATATCTTGTGCAATAAGACAATCAACTTCAGAAATTCATTTTCACTTGAGTTAGCTTTTACCTTGGCTAAGCAAATTGAGAAACTAGGGATACTGTTAACTGTTTATGAAAAAGCATCCATCGACATGGGAAGAATGTGAATTGAGATTCTAATAAACTCTTACCAGTTTTATGCTGCTAATATTTGGTATGATTTTTGGACATAAGATGCCAGATTTTTGGACATAAGATCCCAGCCGTATACTGACTCTGGCTGTTGGACATGGCAATTCTACAAAATCAAACATGTGAACAGTAGCATATGTGGTTGTTCAGTGTGAGTATGTTTCAACATCCGCACTTGTTTTTCCATGCATATATATGGTATTTGTTGATAAAGCATGTTGAGATCTTTGTTTTTCATGCTTTTATATGTAAGAACCTTAAAATATAATAATAAATAGTAAATACATCAACCAGTATAGATAGCATCAAGCATAATTGCAAAGACAATGCATGACACGCTTAGTTTTATGCATATCAATTAAGTAAAATACAGACACCGGCATGTTTAGAATGAGACAAGTTAGAGTTGATATTAGATGGCACGGACAATTTTAGTAGGGAGAAATGCCTAGACTTACTAGTAGAATCATATGATGAAAAATCACAGCTATACTAGTGTAATGCGAGTTATCGATTATCGGTCATTTAATGGTAAATTTTCAGTTAATTAATTAGCAAACTGTCATATAGTTCAATTTAACCTAAGCGGTACTCTTTTAAAATTAGAGACATCATGAACTTTAATTATATACCTTCAGCTACATAGTAGAATATATTTGGTTAGAAACATGATAGTAATTACTGAAAGACCGCACCTAGCCAACTGAGCTAGCTCAAGTGGCATGACCTATGCTTCAGGTCATGAGTTTCAATCTCCCCATCCACAATGTGCAAGTGGTTTTTATAACTATAAATGTGGATGCTCAAACACAACGCATTGGGTTTGTGGCGCACGGACTTGGGTTAGTGACGTGCTGAGCCTGCACGGCAGCTAGGGGATTCACAAAGGGTTGTCATGATTCGGAAACCAAGGGAGTTCAGAATTTCTTTCCCCCATTTTTGTGGTAGGTTCTTTCCCCCATTAGGGGATATGACATAAGCCTACCAAGAAGTTTTTTCAAAAAAAAGTGGGAACCATTCTAGGAAATTATGTGGTTACAACTGCATGTAATAACAACATGGTGAACCATTGGATTACTAGACAAGTATTTGGTGCATGTTTTTGGTTTATCATTTTCAATGGGTCATGATGACTATCAATATATCATCGTAATTCTTATCATATATGGATTTTACAATAAAGAACAAGTTTTGAGTATGCGCATTCTATATTGAGAAGGTTCCATAAGAAAGTTGATGAACATTCAACATACACAATTGGTTTGCAAGCCTTTGAAAAGGGTGCAATCGTACATCCATCAATCTAGTTAGCAAATTTTGGGTCTGATACCGTCATCATGTTGCAAATGAGACTGTTGCTTGCTGCCTGAAGCATTATGTAACCCCATGCAACCAAGAAGGTAGCTTCAAACTTCTATTATGAAGACAGGGAAAGATGATAATGCTTACTTGTGGGGAAACAAACACATCCATGACAATTATATTCGATGGATGTTCCATGATAGAATAAATTAATTGCACCCACCTTAAAATCATCTATTACAACCTACAATCATGATTGCCCTCATACAACAATGCTTTTCCTTTTAAGAAAATAGTAACTGTTCCCTATATGTCAATCCAATTCAAACAATGCCAAATTATCTCACACCATCTTAGCTGTTTAGGGAATTTGATGTCCTTGCATGACCCAAAACTATGATGCCAGCTATAATAGGACCTGATGGCCCTCTCATGTGCTCTTGCTCATAGTTAGACTGATGATAGTTGATTCCAACACATATACAATTGACATCAAGTTAACAACCAGCCATACATCAAAATTTTAAAAAAGGAAAGCTTCACGGTTATTTCGATGTGGATGTCAATGTCTACGCATGCCATTAGCCAACCACATTCCGGTGGCTCATTTTAATAGGGAAACTTAGATGATGATGATGATGATGATGTGGCAAACTGGCTTATGTGAGCATAAAAATATCATACACCGTCACGAGTCACACATGAGCATACAAAAAAGGCAGATCCTACCACCAAGGTTCTATGACATCGCTGTCTCTTGTTCGTAGTCAGCTTGCTCATAGTCAGCTTGAAGAAAAAATTAACACCAATTTGTAGTGGGTTGATGCCATGTACAAAATAGATCATAAAAACTTGACAATATCCTTTGTGAAGCTTTCTTGCTTTTCTTCATGCTCTGTCAGATCAAGCCCTGGCCTCACGTTCGTGTGTCATGCATGTGTGGCGCACGCACACAGATTTTTTATGTAAATCTTAAAATAGAGACACTTCTGTCATCAAGTCATGCAACACAACAAAAAGACACTTTCTAATAGGCTCGCCGGACATGCTATTTACAATATTCTCTCAATACACATCGCCTAAGCTGAAATGTGGTTTTTCTTTTGTTATTCAATATATAGGCTACTATTATAATGAAGGAACAAATATAAAGAGTTGATACAAATGTATGAAAATTTAATATTTATTCTATGTGCATGTTGATTTTGTGACAAATTCAAAAATAATATTAGTTATTCATCATATTAAAATGTTTATGGAACATGTTATATATAGTCATAATGTCTTTGTTGTATCCCGTCCCACATCTTTAAGCTCTGGCATGCAAAGCTGGTCATGTGTCATACCCCAATCCACTTGTCATATGCTTCACAGCAACCAGCAGCAAATATGCTCAGTAACACAGGGCAATTGATTGCCTGCCATCTTCCATTAACGACCTTACAGGAAATAAAATTAGTAGCTTAATAAATTCTACATCTAACTCACTATCAACTAAATTAGAAGTATATAACTTTCTATTTCAGATATTTTAAAGTGATTAGGCACTCTGCTTGTACAATTGATATCTGTGAATCCCAACACAACTGAATGCCATTGCAGGCCAGCCAAAAGGACCAAAACAATGAACAATAACCAGTACGCTCATCATTTTTGAAACCCATATGGACCAACTATGGGTTTCAAAAATAAAACCATCACATTTCCATCCAAATGTCATACAAAACCAACCAAACAGGAAGACTAAACATTACAATCTAACTATCCAAAAGAATTTTCCATTTCATTTCAACAGATCATATGAAACCAACAAAAAGAAAAGTTCAAAGATTGCAACCCAACTATCCAAAATGGGAATCCACCCATGAAACAAATACCAAATCATCAGAATATATTTATAACATAACAAGTTTCATTCTAACTAAAAGTTCAAAAGTTCAACTATTAACAAATGATAACATTTTACATCTAGTTTCGAAACATCACATTTCCATCCATATGTCATACAAAACCAACCAAAAGGAAGACTAAACATTACAATCTAACTATCCAAAAGAATTCTCCAGTTCATTTCCACATATCATATGAAACCAACAAAAAGAAAATTTTAAAGATTGCAACCCAACTTTCCAAAAGAATTCTTTGCCACCCATGATCTTAAGCACTCACATTTGCTAGTAAATCTTGTCCATCTTCATCCAGCTCTTCAATACTACCTTTTCTAGCTCGACTATCCATTTCAAGTAGTCCCACTCCATCCATTGGGTCAACAATTGCCTCCGATGTCCCACATTCTAGTCTCCCATTCGAGTGTACTAGAAATAACCCGTGCACAAAGTGCACGGCACGGAAAAAAACCCCACGATGCGGTGCACGCACGCAACCGTAAATGAGCGAAAAGTGTGGGAGGGTGTGCCTGTATCATCGTGGGTAAAAGGTGCAAAAGGTAAACATGTAAATAAGTGGCTTGTGGTGTTTTTTGGGTTTTTGGGGGGAATGGCAACCATGTTAATAAGTGGCTTTGGGGGGTTTGGGAGAGGTTTGTCCCAGACATCTTGTAACCTGGACAAAGGGTGCCACCTAGAACAATCCTATATGGACAACCCTAATTTGTATAATAGAGGTAAAATGTACAAAAGGCAAACATAAATAAGTGGCTCAGGGAGTGTTTTTTGGGTTTTTTGGGGGGAATGACAACCATGTATAAATAAGTGGCTCAGGGAGTGTTTTTTGGGTTTTTGGGGGGAATGACAACCATGTAAATAAGTGGCTTTGGGGGTTTTAGAAGGGGTTTGTCCCAGTCAGCTTGTGCGTGGGACAAAGGGTGCCACCTAGGACAATCCTAGGTGGACAACAACCCTTGTTTGTATAATAGATGTGATACGACTATGGATTGTGGACTACTAATCTAGGGTTTGATAGCGAAGATCAGATCTGAAATAGTAATTTAATTGCGAATAAAATAGATCTAGGGCTACAACTAATTAACTAATGACTAGGGAATAATCTAGAGTACTAGGAATAGAAAATACCTTGATCAAATCTTCGATGAAGCACGAACCCCGCCGGCGGTCTGTGTGACAGAGTATGATCTGAGCGATCACCTCGTCGCCGGTGCGCATCTGCTTAGTCAAGTGCTCCTCGCTCGTGCTGACAGTGGCCTCAGCCAGTCTGCTCAATACCGCTCCCAGCTTCCGAAATGTGGCACCTATGTATTCACCCACGCTAGGATCTTGGTACGCTCACAGTCCTCCGCCGGGTTGCGCTCCACGGGCCTCTGGGGCCCCGGGGACGATGGGCCTCCCAGGGGTCCGACGAGGGCTTTTTGTGCCACCTCCTCTTGTTGTGGGCCGCATCAAGATGATGCTGATAGAACCGAAACAAAGATCCAAGCTTTATAGAGAAAAGTAGCAAATCTAGATAAATGAATACAAGAGATGTGTATTCTCCTTCCAAGACGCCAATGAGAGGACATCCGCACTCGTCTAATATATGAAATCGCTCAAATATCAATAATAGCATGAAAAGATTAGCGACGGCTAGCCGTCGCTTAAAAATAATCCCCTAAACCCAATTACCAAAATACCCCCGACTAATCAAATTAGGGTTAATTGGGACCAAAGGGGCGTGCGCGGCAAAGGGGGCATGGGTTGGACGCGGGCTCACCTGCGGGTGTAGACCCGTGTCCCATCAGATGCATCATCCCTTCCATGATGACATGATTCGTATGAACATACATCGAGTCTTATGCACATTGTAGATCTAATTTGTTTTTATTCTAAATGAGTGTATAAACAAGTATGTGCTCCAATGTCCCTCACAACAAAGCCGATGAACAAGGTTGTCCAAGAAACTTGAATGCTACTCCTTGGAGGTTAGGTATAAAAGAGTCATAAAGAATTTCCCTCGCAAGCTCTTCCATTTCATGAGAAAATCTAGCAAGCTCTCCGCAAGCTCTCCCATTCCATGAGAAAATCTAGCAAATTCTTCATCTGCTTCTCTCCTCGCATCCATCATGGGAAATTACCTTAACATGCACTTACTCCTCCCAGTGGATACCTACACATATGGGTGGCAAAATAAACTCGAACGGACCCGAACCCGGCCCATCCACCAACTCTTTGTATCGGCTACTCCTCTCTCCCTTAGCGAATAGCCATCCGCAAGCTCTCCCATTCCATGAGAAAATCTAGCAAGCTCTCCGCAAGCTCTCCCATTCCATGAGAAAATCTAGCAAATTCTTCATATGCTTCTCTCCTCGCATCCATCATGGGAAATTACCTTAACATGCACTTACTCCTCCCAGTGGATACCTACACATATGGGTGGCAAAATAAACTCGAACGGACCCGAACCCGGCCCATCCACCAACTCTTTGTATCGGCTACTCCTCTCTCCCTTAGCGAATAGCCATCCGCAAGCTCTCCCATTCCATGAGAAAATCTAGCAAATTCTTCATCTGCTTCTCTCCTCGCATCCATAATGGGAAATTACCTTAACATGCACTTACTCCTCCCATTGGATACCTACATATATGGGTGGCAAAATAAACTCGAACGGACCCGAACCCGGCCCATCCACCAACTCTTTGTATCGGCTACTCCTTTCTCCCTTAGCGCTTCTCCCATTCCATGATCCATAATGGGAAATTAACTCCTCCCATTGGATACCTACATATATGGGTGGCAAAATAAACTCGAACGGACCCGAACCCGGCCCATCCACCAACTCTTTGTATCGGCTACTCCTTTCTCCCTTAGAGAATAGCCATCCGCAAGCTTTCCCATTCCATGAGAAAATCTAGCAAATTCTTCATCTGCTTCTCTCCTCGCATCCATAATAGGAAATTACCGGGCCGGAAATGTGTAGGTGTCAATCCGGTTCGAGTAGGATCCGGGTTGACCCAACCGATCCGAAAAAATCCGGGTCGGATATGGGTTTGACCGACAACCAGACTCAACATGAATTCCACTCTCTAATATATTATAAATATATACATATTATTATCATATAGCCAAAAGCTCACATGCCTAATTGGTAAGTGATGCGCCTTGCTGTACATGTTCAAATCCTGCTAGTGTGTTTGGGATTATTTTTCCAACTTATTAACCAATACAAAAATTAATTCCAACTTTATATTTTCAATGTGTTAACAATTAATATTCTTATCATCACTTAGTAGCTCACTTGGAAAGTATTTATATCAACAAGTAAGAGTTTAAAGGTTCAAATTTTTCTAGCCACATATTATGTTTCATCCTCTTTTCAACCCAAACCCGACCCGTCAGACAAATCGGGTCGGGTACGGGTGACCCGATTTACACCCGGGTCGGATGCGGTTTTCCGAACCTTGCCCAATTAAATGATTGTGATTGGCAATCCTGGTCCTTTGGATGGGACATAATTTGACCGGAGTTACCCATCCCAGTTGTTTTACAGCGTAAATTCAGGTTTGGGTGTACTCTTATCCTAGTCGGGTCAAACCCGACCCGACCCGTTTGCCGCCCCTACTTCCATATCCTTGTGTGGATGTACATGTTCCTTGTCCTGATGTAGCCATTCCTTGCTATAATACCTTCATAATTCAAAAATAATGATAGAATTATAATATATATAAACAATGTGATCTTCCATTCCATTCCATTAAAAGATAGAAAATAATATATATACCTTGGTTTAAATAATATGCTAAGCAATGGAGTGTCGTAGTGCTCTTTTTCCACCCATCAACCAAAATCCCATGTATCACATCATAAAATGTAGAACCCTCATCCGATTGCTATCATTCCTTTCGCTAAATAGCAATCTTCACCTTTTTAATGATAGATGGAGATATGGTTCATCGGTGTTGGCAACCCGAAGAACATCATACATGGGATCCGTAAATGCAAGAACACAGATGTTCTCCCACCATCCATCATCAATAAACTTCACAAGTTGAGCTCATTCCAGATTATTACCTTTGTAACAAAATCATTCTTCACTCACAACCAACCACACGATTTCTTTTCATAGCCTTGAATCTTCTAAACACCACTAACAATTTGAGCTTTAAATATTTATTAAACAATGCTAGCCGCATTCCATGATTCATTATAAATATTTAATTAAACCTACATCCTCCAAAAGCTCATTTACCTTTCAGTATATTTCTACTTGCCTCGGGATGTCTAGTTCAACCTCGCAACCACATGTCTAAATCCAACCAGCACCTCATTGTCATTTGTTGCTCTGGTGGAGTATTGGAATCGACAATTCAAAATACAACCTGTAATTGAATTACAATATGTAAATAAATGATTTGTATCACATTAAGTGTAACTAAAAACAGTATTTACCTGCGACATGAATATCTTGACGTAGATGTCTATCCCATCTTTTGTCGCTCGTGTCCTACCATTTTCTACATGCCCTATCAATATTCTTTATTTCATCTTTTACTCGGTCCATGTCTATCTCATCTTTTGTTGAGCGTGTCCTACCATTTTCTACATCCCATATCAATATTCTTTATTTCATCTTTTACTCAGTCCATGGCCCCGTAAAGATAAACCGTCTCAGACTTATCATCATTGTCGATCATTCTTAGAACTTTCACCAACGGCTCAAATAC